>CM052803.1:10641339-10697298 GCA_028533885.1 Nasua narica | reverse complement strand
GATTGTCTTTTTTTTTGTTGCACTGCAAGATTTCCTTATAGCAGCTGTATGATTTGTAAATATTTTGTCACATTCTATGGGTTGTCTTTTCACTTTCTCGATGGTGTCCTTTATTTTTTTTTAAGATTTTATTTATTTATTTGACAGAGAGAGATCACAAGTAGGCAGAGAGGCAGGCAGGGAGAGGGGGAAGCAGGCTCCCCGCTGAGCAGAAAGCCAGATGCGAGGCTCGATTCCAGGACCGTGAGATCATGGCCTGAGCTGAAGGCAGAGGCTTAACCCACTGAGCCACCCAGGTGCTCTTCGATGGTATCTTTTAAAGCACAAAGGTTTTATGTTTCTTGAGGTGTAATTCACAGACCATAAAATAGCACCAATGTTTTTAATCTTTTTTTTAAAGATTTTATTTCCTTATTTGACAGAAAGATCAATCACAAGTAGGCAGAGAGGCAGGCAGAGAGAGGGGGGGGAGCATGCCCCCTGCTGAGCAGAGAGCCCGATGTGGGGCTCGATCCCAGGACCCTGAGATCATGACCCGAGCTGAAGGCAGAGGCTTTAACCCATTGAGCCACCCAGGCGCCCCTGTGGGTATAATTCTCTTCCATTGCTCTATATGTCTGCCCATATGACAGTATCACATAACCTTGATTCCTGTGGGTTTGCAGTAAGTTTTCAAATCAGGAAGTTTGAGTTCTCCAACTTTGTTGTTCTTTTCCAAGATTGTTTTGGCTCAAGTAAAGTTTTTGAGGACAGTAGAGTGTTGTGGTCTAGAACTGAAGTTCAGGAGGCAGCCAACCTGGGTTTGAATCTGCCACCGACTAACATTTACTTGGAGGAAGTGTGGCATGATAGTTGACACTTTGGGCTCTGAAGCTAGGCTGCCCGGGTTCAAATCCCAGCTCTGGTGCCTAATAACTGTGTGCTCTCTGGAAAATTACTTAATGTCTCTGTATCAAGGTTTTCTCATCCTTAACAAGGATTCGATAGTGATCATACTCACTTCCTAATATGATTAAGTATGTGCGAAGCACTTAGCACAGTGTCTGGTTCATAGAAAGAGCTCAGTGAATGCTAGCAACACGTTTGCAGAGTGTGACCCTGGGCGGAGAGGTTTTACCCCGTGAACCTTCTCTCCTTATCTGTAGAAGTGTGATAATAATACCTTTATCTGGCCATTCAACACGTCTAATGAGTCAGATCCTTTTCTTTCTTTCTTTTTTTTTTTTTTAAACAATGTGGAGGATATAATGATTAACAGCATGGCTGGGTTTTTCTTATGGATCCAGGCTACCAGGGAAGCAATCAGCAAGTAAATACATAAAATAATTTTGGAACAGTAATCAGTGCAAAGAAGAAAATAAAATGTGATATATTAGAAAAGAAGGTGTTACGAGATGGTTGGGGAAGGTCTCTGAAGAGGCTCGAGCAGAGCCCTGAGTGATGAAAGGGACGACGAGGAGACTGGGGGAAAGCACCCCAGGCCGAGGGAGAGGTTAGCACACCGAGAGCGATGGTGCTGGCGTAGGACAGAGGCTGCTGTGTGTGAGGAGCCGTGAGGGAGGGCCCAGTGGGAGGCCACAGAGCAGAGGGGTGACCCCCGGCAGAGTGAGGACTCAGCCAGCTCTGAGTGAGATGGAGCCACGAGGAGGTTTTGAGCAAAGGGGCGCCTGATCTGACTCAGGGCTTCCTAGTGCCTCCTGCGGGGTAGGGGGCAGGGTGGGGACAGGGAGCCAGGGAGGAGGCTGACCGGTGGTCTTGGCATGACTTGAGGGTGGGCAGGACCAAGGCCACTGTTGCCCCAGCAGGAGAGGCCCACAGGCTTCCCTGTGGCTGAAAAACCCAAGGGGCGCCTGGGAGGCCCAGTCGGTTAGGCTCAAGTGTCCGACTCTTGGTCTCAGCTCAGGTCTTGATCTCAGGGTTTTGAGTTCAGTCCGCATGTTGGGCTCCATGCCGGGCAGGGAGCCTACTTTAAGGAAAAAGAAAGAAAGAAAGACCCAGAAGTAGGGCTGGGATAGATGCGGTTGGCTGAGCTGATGAAGGCCTGTGCAAAGGTGGTTAGAGGTTGGACCCATTATTTTTTTTAAAGATTTTATTTATTTATTTATTTATTTATTAGGAAAGAGAGAGAGTGAGAGAGAGCAGGTCAGAGTGAGAAGCGGACTCCCCATGAAGCTGGGAGCCCGATGTGGGACTCGATCTCGGGACTCCGGGATCATGACCTGAGCCGAAGGCAGTCGCTCAACCAACTGCGCCACCCAGGGGCCCCTAAAGATTTTATTTATTAATTTGAGACACACACACACACATACACACACACGCACACAACACTCACACACGAGCCAGTGGTGGGGAGGGGCAGAGGGAGAGGGAGACTCCCCGCTGAGCAGGCAGCCTGATGTGGAGCTCCTCCGTAGCAGGACCCTGACCCCGGCATCATGACCCGAGCTGAAGGCAGAGGCTCAACTGACTGAGTACCCAGTTCCCCTCCCCCCATTTAACCCATTAAATCTCTCTCCCTGATCCCACAGCCTACCCCCCACCCAAGAAGGCTGCTTGAGTACAGCTGTCTCTTGGAGATGCCTCTAAGCCTTTGCTTATGCTATTCCATACGCCTGGTACACTTTTCTCCTTCCCTCCTTTCATCTCCACTGTAAGCCCTGCCTCCCATTCTGCATCCAGCCAGGACCCTGGAATCTCTGGGAGGCTGTCCTTGGCTCTCTCCTCCTGCCCCTTCCCTGTCCCTTTCTGTGTCACTGCCCCATCCCACCTTCACCCACAGGCTCCAGCTCCAAAACCTGGCTATCCTCTGTTGGGTGGGGGTGGCAGAGAGTCAGATTTCTGCAGGGGGGTAGAAGCTTCAAAAGTGGGACTGGGAACCCCAGAAGTGAGGAACAGGCTACTAGCAGCTCTGGGTGCCAGGTGCATTCCCACTTGCCCATATTTGCTTTTCCCAGGCTGCCGTTCCCTGTGCATTCCCTCCATCCAAATTCTGTCTGAAGAATTCTGTCCCTCCTGGGACTCCCTTCACGGCCCCTAGCCCCTCTGCCAGTCCCCTAGCCTGGCCTGTCCCCACCCCAGCCCCAAGCCTAGACCATGTTCTCTGACCTTCCCATGGTGGAGAGTTTGTTCTCCTACCTAGTCTAAGAAGATAGGGTGCTAAAGATGGGCTTAAGGTAGGGGTACCCAGAGCCTGTCTTAAGTACACACCTGTGGGGCCATCTTGCCCTCAGTCCTCCGAGGCCCAGGTCCGCAAGGGCCACCTGACAGGGCTGAAGCCCTTGGTGCTGGTGACCTTCCAGTCCCCAGTGAACTTCCACCATTGGAAGATAGAGCAGCTGCAGATCCAGATGGAGGCAGCCCCCTTCCGCAACAAAGGTGGGCCTGGGGCGGGCACCTGGAGGGCCCACAGCCTGGCCAGGGTGTGGGGTGCTTGCTAGGGGCCCCAGTGGGATCCATGGCCCAGAGGGGGGTACAGGGAGGTGCAGGGAGACACCAGTGGCCTGTGGCCTGGAGGGTGCCCCCATCCCGGGAAGCCGCGGCAGCCTCAGCGTCCACTGCTCACCCCCCCCCCGCCCCACAGAGCAGTGCACCGCAGAGCACGTGTGCGTCATGAGCTGGTACACGCCCATGCCCATCAAGAACGGCAGTGTGCTCATGCGCGTGGACGTCAGCAGCAACGGCCTAGGGCCCTTCATTCCCACGAAAAGGTGCCCTTTCCCAAGCCCGGGGCTGGGGGGACCTCTGGGAGGGACTTCCGCATCTCCAGATCCCCCAAGAAGCCAGGAGGAGACCAGAGGGAGGGAACAGGGTGGGGAGGTGGTTGCGGCCCCGGAAACCAGAACCCTCGCTCTGCCTGTCCGCACCTACTGCCAGGTTTCAGGTGAACATCAACGGCTTTCTGAAGAGACAGCAAGACAACACACTCCACTTCACTGTGGGAGATGAGGTGAGGGGCCCAGAGAGCAGAGAAACATGGTAGAAAACATGGGTTACAGACAGGGGCCTGGGGTTATCTCCCAGACAAGTGGCAGACCCCATTTCCAGAATGCTCCCTTCGCACCGGGCCCCGGGGGAAGCGCTCCACCAAATGTGTGACCACGTTCAGTCTTCACAGTGACCCTGTGAGGGAAGGCGCTCTCACAAACCCATTTTCAGGAGTATAAAACTGAGGCCCCTAAGGGGTGGAGCCATTTGCCCCCAGTCTCCCAGCACGTACACAATGTCTGCCTGATCCCTGCACCTGTGGTCTTTGTCGCGGTGCACGCGTGCATTCAGCAGGCACTCACCCGAGCACACAGTGTGGCACCATGGGAACACACCAGTGAGCACACGGACACAGAGAGCCGACATTCGAGTGGGAAAGACAGACACCACACGGTAAACATGAAATCAAGTAAATTCCAGAGTAGGTGGTGGGGTGTAAGTGCTCTGGAGACATTTGAGGGTGAAGGGGGTTCGGTCTGTGTAGGAAAGGATTGCATAGTTAATGGAATGGTCAGGAAAGGCATAATGAGAAGGTAGACACTTGAGTCAAGTCTGGGAGAAGGAGAGGAAGGAAGCACATGGATACCGGGGAAGAGCATTTCATACACAGGGAACAGCCAGTGCAAAGCCTCAGAGGTGAGAATATGCCCGGTAAATCTGGGAAGCAGTGAGGAGGTCCCTGTGGCTGGGAGAGGGTGAACCGGGAGAGAGCGATGGCGGATGGGGTCAGAGAGGTGACGGGGACAAATCGTATGTGGCCTCATGGATCAGGCGAGGACTTTCTTTGTGTTTTTTTTTTTAAGATTTTATTTATTTATTCGAGAGGGAGTGAGAAAGTACGAAATTGGGGAGGATCATAGGGAGAAGCAGACTCCCCACTGAGCAGGGAGCCTGATGTGGGACTCGATCCTGACACTCCAGGATCATGACCTGAGCCAAAGGCAGTGGCTTAACCAACTGAGCCACCCAGGCGCCTGGGACTTTGGTTTTTTACCCCAAGTGAGATGGCGCCATGGGAGGGTAGGGGGAGTGTTGAGCAGCTCTCCTTCTGTCCCCACTTGACCCCCACCAGATCTTCGCTCTGATACCCCGGTACTTCATGAATGTCTCGTCGAGGCCCCTGTGGTACACTGTGGACCAGGCACCGGTGCTCATCCTGGGTGGCATTCCTGATGAGAAGTTCATCCTGCTGACTGACACCGGCTTCACGGACTCCTTTCTTGTGGAGGTGAGTGGTGCGGGGTCGGCGCTGGTGGGCTGGGGCTTCCTGGGGGATACTGCGCCTCAGCCGCTAAAATAAGGTGGGACCTGGGGCTGTGGAAAGAATTTCTAAAGACACAGTGGCTCCCACGAGAGGCAGGAAGGGAAGACATAACACCGCAGCCAGACGCTCTGGCTTCAGATCCAGGTTCGGCCACCTCCTGGCTCTGTGACCTTGGACCAAGTCATTTCACCTACCCGGGCCTCAGATTCCCCATCTATCCCATCAGGAAAATGCAAATAGTCTTTATATTGACCTCACAGAATCCTCAGGAGTTGGGTATAAGTTATTATCAGCCAGACACAGAATTTACAAAAACAAAACCACAATGTCATTGCGATACCCAGCAAAATTCGCTAGAACCCTTTCATATCTTAACAGGGCCAGAGTCAGTTTTCCCCAATTATCTAAAAATGTCTTAAATTTTTTTTTGAGGGAGGGGCACCTGGGTGGCTCAGTCGTTAAGCAGCTACTTTCAGCTTGGGTCATGATCCCAGGGTCCTGCGATCGAGCCCGGCATCTCACTCCTTGCTCGGCAGGGAGCCTGCTTCTCCCTCTTCCCTGCTTGTTCTCTCTCTCTCCCTCTCAAAGACATAAATGAAATCTTTTAAAATTTTTTAAAAATTAAAAGAAAATTTTTGATTGGAATGGAGTTGACACACGACGTGACGTTGGTACCGGAGGTACAACAGTGATTCAGCAAGTCTGTATGTTGTGCTGTGCTCACCCCGAGCGTAGCTCCTGTCTGTCCCTGTACGACGTTACATACCATTCATTCTGCTCCCTGGGCTGCACCCTTTATTCCTGTGGCTCATTCATTCCCTAACTGGAAGCCTGTATCCCCCCCGCCCCTTCGCCCATTTTGCCCATCCTCCTACCCCTCCCCTCTGGCGACCGTCAGTTTGTTCTCTGTATTAATGAGTCTGATTCTGCTTTTTGTTCGTTTGTTTATCCCCCCTTTTTTTTAGATTCTGCATATAAGTGAAATCATACGGTATTTGTCTTTTTCTAGCTTATTTCACTTAGCATAACACCCTCTAGGTTCATCCATGTTACAAATGGCAAGATCTCATTTTTTGTGACTGAGTAAAATTCCACCGTGTATGTATACCACATCTTCCTTATCCATTCATCAGTCAATGAACTCTTGGGTTGCTTCCATATATTGGCTATTGTGAATAATGCTACAGTAAACATGGGGTGTGCATATCTTTTCAAATTAGTGTTTTCATATTCTTTGGGGAAATACCAGGTAGTGAAATTACTGGATCATATGGTAATTCTACTTTTAATTTTTGGAGGAACCTCCATACTGTTTTCCACAATGGCTGCACCAGCTTGCATTCCCACCAACAGTGCACGAGCGTTCCCTTTTTTTTAAAAAATATTTTATTTATTTATTTGAGAGAGAGAGAGAGAGAGCACAAGAAGGGGGGAGGGTCTGAGGGAGAAGCAGATTCCCCACTGAGCAGGGAGCCCAACATGGGACTCAATCCCGGGACTCCAAGATCATGACCTGAACTGAAGGCAGTCGCTTAGCCAACTGAGCCACCCAGGTGTCCCTCTTTTTTTTTTTTTGGTTTTTATTTTTAAGTAATCTCTACACCCAACGTGGGGCTCGAACTCACAACCCCAACATCAAGAGTTGCATGCTCTACTGGCTGAGTCAGCCAGGCACCCTAGAGGGTTTTTTTTTCTCCACATCCTCCCCAACACCTGTCGTTTCTTGTGTTTTGACATTAGCCATTCTCACAGGTGTGAGGTGATATCTCCTTGTGGTTTTGATTTGCATTTCCCTGATGATGAGTGATGTTGAGCATCTCTTCATGGGTCTGTTGGCCATTGCGTGTCTTCTGAAAAATGTCTTTTGAAGTCAGTTTGAATCAGGATCAACATTTTGCATTGGGTTAAGTCTCTTAATACTGTTCTCATCTGTAAGTCTACTCCCCACTCTACCTCCTTCACCTCATCTACCACCTTGCCTCAGGCAATTGGAGGAACCAGGCCTTTTGTCCTATAGAATTTAGCTACTTCCTTCTACATAGAATTGGTTAACTTGTTCCTCGGACCCTACATAGTAGTCCACTCAGGCTGCTATAACCAAATACCATGGACTGTGTGTCTGAAGCAAAAATTTAGAGTCCCACAGTTCTGGAGGCTGCAAGTTCAAGATCAAGGTGTCAGGAGGATTGGTTTCTGGGGAGGCCTCTCCTCAGCTTGCAAGTGCCTTCTCACTGTGCTCACATGGCCTTTTTTCTGTGCTCACCACCGGAGAGAGATCTCTCGGGTCTCTTCCTTCTCTCATAAGGACACCAGTCCAATGGGATTAGGGGCCCATCTTTATGACCTCAGTGGACCTTAGTTATCTCCTTAGTGGCAGGGTTAGGGATTCAACATATAAATTGGGGGTGGGGACACAGTTCAGTGGGTAACACCCCAGAGAGTTATTGCCTATAAACTGGTACCGGGGTCTAGAAGCTTGATTGTGTTTAGATTCTTTTAGTCAAGAATCCTCCATTGATGGTGCTTTCCCACTGTTAGTCTATGATATCGCCAGTGTTAGCGATTGGTCCGTGGGTTCAGATAGTGGCAGCTCGACAGCCAGTTGTGTCCCGGGTCAAGGGGTGGCCGGGCCAAGCAGGAGATCTTTGGGATCTGACTGTGGCCTGGGGGAACTGAGATTGCTATGTACTGTTGAGCATGTTACGTACTGCCAAACTCTAGGGAGCGGGCCAAGTCCCAGCTGCCTCTGGCTCGGGTCACCTGCTTCCCAGGCCCATGTTGTGGCCCATGTGGGTGTTGTGGCCACCCTTGTGTGGCCACAAGGTCCTACTTCACGGTGAGCGGGGAGGGTGCCCTGGGGGTGCCTGTGTCCATCCAGAGCAGGTGCCTCCCCACGAGGCCGGACGTGGGGGCCTTGGCGAACCCGCTCCCCACTGACTCTGCTCCCCTGCAGTTGAACATTGACAGTTGCTGGGTAGGCTCCTTCTACTGCCCTCAGGCCCTTTTTTCGGCTACCATCTACGACGCCATTGCCACCGAGAGCACTCTCTTCATTCGGCAGAACCAGCTGGTCTACTATTTTACGGGCACCTATCTCACCCTCCACGAGAGCAACCATGGCAGTGGTGAGGGGCCCTGGCATCTCAGGGAATGGGTCCTGCTTGTGGGAGCCCCAGGGAGGGCACCTCGGTGAACCTGCCCCCTGGCTTTTCCATGGGTGGGGAGGTGGGTGTTGGAAGGACTTTCCGAGGTCCTTGATCATCACCACCCACCCTGCATGGCCTTCCCCTACCCTCTGTCTGCTGGGGGAAGGCTTTCCTCTGGACCTATGAACCAGCGGAGGGGAGAGGGAGGCATGAGAGGGAACGGAGGGAGCACAGAGAGAGAGAGAGAGAGAGAGAGAAAGGCACGTTCGCGCACATGCGAACACACATGCGCGCGCGCACACACACATACACACACACACCACGTCAGAAAGAGGAAGACCTTCCAAGAGACATGCATAGCAAAGAAGAAATTCGGAGGGTGGAACAGAGGCATGGAGAGTGAGAGAGAGAAAGGCAGACAGAGACAAAGTGGGATGAGCAGTTGGAGAAGAAAAGCCACAAAGGAGACCTATTGCAGAGGAAAACATACTTTTGATTCAACCTTATCTTTTTTTTTAAAGATTTTATTTATTTATTTGACACAGAGAGAGAGATCACAAGTAGGCAGAGAGGCAGGCAGAGAGGGAGGGGGAAGCAGGCTCCCCTCTGAGCAGAGAGCCCGATGCGGGGCTCGATCCCAGGACCCTGAGATCATGACCTGAGCCGAAGGCAGAGACTTTAGCCCACTGAGCCACCCAGGCGCCCCTCAACCTTATCTTTTAAATGATACTCAAACCCTCCTGGTCCTCAGCTTGCCCACCCCCCCAACCCCTGCTATATAAACAAGAGATGTCATTTTATAGGGTCCCAGAAACTTGTATTATAACCTGTATTTCATTAGGGCTTATTCCCAACAGCTTCATTTTTGTCCCTTTCTTACTTAGGACATTTGCCAGTAGGAGGAACCAAATTAAAATGGACTTAAATTCAAGAAAGGGGTGTTTATGGGCTTAGATAGATGAAAAACCCAGGAGCGTTTGGTTTCAGGTACAATGGGATTTAGGGGCTCACTGGAGCTTAGACAGGCCCTTCCTCGTGGCAGGCATGGTGATTCCCCCTCCACCTAGCATCTGCGGACTTTTATCCTCTCGAGGGCCCCAGGGAAGAGCATCTCTTCATTAGTAGCGGCGAACTGGGACTGTCTCTGATTGGTCCAGCTTGGTCACATGCCCAGTTGAACCCACTGCTCTGGCCAGGGGAATACAAGGTGGGGGGTTAGCCTAATCTGTACCTCACGGACAGAATATGAGCAAGGGAGATTTTCCCAAAGGTGGCTGGGCCCTATGCCAGGGGCCCCTCACACTGAGTAGCCACCAAGGCCGTGGAAATGTGGGTGGGGGTCAGGTCCCAGGTCTATAGACCTGGGTCTGAGGTTCCGTGCCGGCCTCCATAGGGAGCTGGGTTCGTGTCCTGGCCAACGAGTGCATCAAGAGTCTGTGCCCCGTGCATTTCCCTAGCAATGGCTCAGAGTACATCATGGCTCTCGACGCTGGCAAGCGGGAAGGCTATGTCCACTTTGGGACCATCACAGGTAAGGACGGGGGCCTCTGGCAGTCCGAGAGACTCCTCCATACCCTTGTGCCTCCAAGAATTCCAACCTCTGGGCCTCATCCCTCACCAGGAGTCTTCAGGAGGGGCCCCAGGCTGGAGGTTGTCCTTGTGAGTGGGGATTTATAGGAGTAGGCCTTCAGTGTGTTGTATATCTTTCATGATGTGCTTGGTTTCAAAGGGCAGAAGCCTAATCCAAAAAGTCACTTAGGCATACTTGTGCATTTGATAAATGAGAAGACCAGAGGCCCACTTCAGGCATGGGTGGATCCAGGGGCCCACGGGGTATATCATTAGGACTCTATCTCTTGGCAAGGTAGTATAGCGTAGTGATTTTAGCAAAGAGATCACTTGAACACATCCAACCCAAGTCACCTGTGGCTTTGGACAGGTGACTTAACCTCTCTTTTTGGTCTCATTTTCTTCATTTGCAAAATGAGGTTTATGATACTAATACCTGCCTCTTTGGGTTGATATAACGATTAAGTAAGTTGGCCTAGGTAAAGGTCTTAGGACAGTGCTAAGGACACAATGGATGCTCTAAAACGGTTTATTATTATGAACCCTGAGATTTGCCTTCATTTTCCGGTAGATGCTCCTCTAGGGGTAGAAGATGGCCCACCCAGGAAGTTGGGGGGCTCACATATCTCACCAGTTTGAGTCACCCCAAAAGACTGAAAGCAGCCTCTTCCATTAGCTCTAGCATGAACCCAGGGTGCACTCTGATGGGCCCATTCTGGGTCAGTGCCCAGACCTGAGCCAATTACTGTGACCAGAGACAGACAGACACCCACAATGGTAGGCCAGGTGAGACTCGCCCCCTGAAGTCCCATGACTCAGGGGGCAAGGGGCACGGGCACCAGTCCCTGGTCGATCGGAGGCCTGGTGTGGTGGGGATGCCATACAGACTGGGAGGGGCCTGAGCGGGGACCTCCCTTACCCCACAGATGGTCATGTGTCCTTCCAGTTGTTGCCCAAGCAGCGGTCTGTGTGCGAAGGGATCCAAGGTAACTAGCTCCCAGAAGGGTCTGTGGTGGGCGGGGTCAAGAGTGTGGGAGAGCAGGGAAGGGTTGCAGCGGGCATGGGAAAGAACAGTGGTGTCTTGGGAGGGGTGGAGAGTCACGGGGATAGGCGTGACAGTTATAAGAGGCCGTGGAGAGGGGCGGGTCCAGGGCTGCTCCGGACCTCCCCCTTCCTGTCCAGTTGTCAACTGCTCCATAACCTGGTCCGTCTTCATTGCTGGTGACTACATTCTACTGATGCTGGTGGAGATCCAAGACCCCACCACCAGGAAGTATTTCCAGGTGGTCAGCTACGACTTGGGTAATTGGGATGCTGTGGGGGGCTGAGTGGGAAGGGGCAGGAGCCCAGATTATGAACTTTGTGCCTGTCTGCAGGATCTGTGCTCAGCAGACAGGGAAATATTGTTCACACCACTCCTGGGTAAGAGGTAGTGGTGGACAATGGGCTTGGTGGGATGGAGAAACAGAAGAAAAATATGACTGGAACAGAGGGGGAATGGGGAGGGAGGGAGATGGGAGAGGTGAGCAGAAGCCAAATCTGGAAGGACCTTGTGGCTTACAATAAGGAGATTTTATTGTATTTTATTTTACCTGAAGAGAATAGGGCTGCCCTGTACAGTCGTATAGGCTGTGCACTGTACTCTCCAGCCAAGAAGTCAGAGGAGGCAAGTCCTGTGCCCTAATGTATTCACATAAAGAAACCCTAAGGGCTAACAGGCCCAAATGAGAAGACATTGGAGGGAAAATTTTTTTGGAGGGCTTGGGAAGCTGGTGACTTGCCCAGTTTCAGGTTTTGAAAGCTCAGAGCCTCAGAAGATTTTACTGTGTTCTCCCTGGCTGTAGTCAGTGATAACCTCGTCATCCTCTACACCATCCCGGAATTCATCCCTGATGGTAGGAAGGGAAGGCAGAGGGGGCCTTGAAGGTGGATGAGGGCCAGGAGGGGCCCAGAGAACTCTTCCCTCACTGCTGTGTCCACTCTGCCTCTGTCCCGGACAGCTCGAGACCTGGAGTTTCTGATGATCCTAGGGACAGAATCTTACACCAACTTCTCGATGGTACCCAAGGGCATGTTCTACAACCCATATAACAACCTGCTGTTCATCTGGGGCAACTTCCTCCTGCAGAGGTATGGGGCGGGGCCTATCCTGCCTCTCCCAGGCCCATCAGGGTGGGCGCCCTCTCTGAAGTCACCAGATTTACAGAGCTTGCGCATGTCCAGAAGTTATCAGAATTGTGATGGGAAAACATGGGCCGCGGAGATCATGCCTGGGATGGAGAAGCTGACATTTTATTTATTTATTCATTCATTCACTTATTATTTATTGGAAACTGACTTTTTTAAAAGATTTTTTATTTATTTATTTGACAGAGAGAGATCACAAGTAGGCAGAGAGGCAGGCAGAGAGAGAGGGGGAAGAAGGCTCCCCGCCTGAGCCACACAGGAGCCCCTGAAGCTGACATTTTAAAGCTCTGGGAGGCTTTTTCTTTTAAGTGATTTATTTATGTATTTTAGATTTTTATTTATTTGACAGAGAGAGACACAGCGAGAGAGGGAACACAAGCAGGGGGAGTGGGAGAGGGAGAAGCAGGCTCCCCACTGAGCAGGGAGCCTGGTGTGGGGCTCGATCCTAAGACCCTGGGACCATGACCTGAGCCGAAGGCAGACACTTAACGACTGAGCCACCCAGGCACCCCTGGGAGGCCTTTCTTAAATGAAATCCGGTGTAAGGATCCAACCTATGCGAAGGGCATTGTCGGGGAGAGGTCAGGACACTGCACTCCTCAGGAACTTAGGGGCCCCTGAGCCTGCTCCATGGGCTGCTGGCAAAGCGCCGGGCTGGCCCATCCTCCTGTCTGCAGGGGGGCATGTCACCCAGGCTTCCTGCTCTGTGCTCACCAGGCTCGCAGAGAGCGGAGTAAATGGGTCTTGGGTCCTGTTAGGCCCGGAGCTGGGGGCAGCTGACACCCTGCAGGAGCCTCCCCTGGGTGTCCCTGGCTCCCATCTCTGCCCTTGCAGCTACAACAATGAAAACTTCATCTACCTGGCGGATTTCCCCAAGGATCAGTCCATTAAGTACCTGGTGAACTCGTTCCGTGGAGAAACGGCTATTGTCACAGAGACGGAGGAGGTGGGCTGCCCTCCTCCTCTCCCCAAATCCCAGGGGTCTCCCCACTCCCCCGTCAGGGTAAAGGGCTTCAGGGAAGGGAATGCCCTCAGGGATCCCAGAGAAGGGCAGCGGAAACTCCATTTATAGCTGAGAACCCTGCAACTCAAAGAGGAAGTCATTCCCCGCCCCCAGTCTTTTACCAGAGTGAAAGACTCCGTCAAGGTCTGATTCCCAGAGGGGGCCCTCTTTCATTCCAGCCTGTGGTTCACTTCATAACATTGAGCATTTGCTGTGTACCTGACCCAGCGCAGGGGTTACAATGGTGACTGAGTCAGCCCTGGACCTTGTCCTTACAGGGTCCCAGTCCAATGACAGTTCAGAGTAGTCGGGGCTGCAGGGAGGAAGACAATATCTATGGAAGTTCAGAAATGGGGTGCCGCCGAATTTCCAGTTCAGTCTGTGTGAGTGTGAGAGTGTGTGTAGGGGGGGTGGGAGGGCTTCATAGAGGAGGCCACATGGAGGAGGGGTTGTGCAGGATCCTCCAGGCTGAGTCTCAGAAGGGGCCGAGGACTGGAGTCAAATGTGTGGTGGGGTGGGCATCAGTGCAGAGATGGGAAACTGAGGCCAAGGGGAGGGTGAGAACCCCGGAGGGTCCAAGGAGTGAGAAGATAGGGCTCGCCTCTGGGAACCCTGAAAGGGTGTACCCATTAGGGATGCTTCAATCTCAAGTAATAGCCACTCAGGCCGACTGGAACATGGAAAACATGGCGGCGAGTCGGGGCTGGAAGCAGAGGCGGTTGGGCTCTGGGGCAGAGAGATGGCGTCACAGAGAAGTGTGTGGGCTCACCTGGCGCCGGCTGGAAGCCGGCTTTCCAGCCTCGCCCTCAAGGAACAGGGCCATCACACTGGGCAGAGGGAGGGGTGGGGTCAGAGGTCCCCCTGGCCCTCACATACACCCCCCTCCGGCTGTCACACCCCCAGATCTGGTACCTCCTGGAGGGCAGCTACCGGATGTACAAGCTATTCCCGTCCAAAGCCTGGGAGATGTACGTCAGCCTACAGGTGATGCAACAGTCCTCTCTCTACACCCCCAGCGAGACCATGGTCACCCTCTTCTACGAAGACCACCAACTGTACCAGGTGCCGTGGGCAGGGGGCCGGTGGGGGGTTGGGAGGGTCACCCGGAGCTGCGGGGGAAGCTGCGGGGTGCCTGGCTGAGCACGGCTTACCTGGGCCCGCCGCCTCCTGCAGCTGGTGTACCTCATGAACGGCCACCAGGGCCGGCTTGTCAAGAGGCTTGTGCCCGTGGAGCAGCTCCTGATGCACCAGCAGCTGGGCAATCACTACCTCTTGGGGCGACAGGGGTAAGATCCCAGGCCACAGCGGTAGTCAGGGGGCCCAAGGTGCTGCCCGCGCGAAGCCCCTGCTCCGGGAGGGACAACCTCAAGGACAACCTCAGGGCTGTGAGGGGGCAGCTTAGGGCCCCTGGAAGCTCAGAGGAGGGGCTGGATGTTGACGGGGGGAGGTGGGTGCGATCAGGGAGAACTTCAAAGAGGAAGAGGTGTGAGAGCCACTGTGAGCTGAAGGGGGAGGAACAGTTAGCCAGGTGAAAAGATGGAGAAGGGGTTCCAGCCAGGGGGAGCCACATGTGCAAAGGCCTTGAGGAGGAAAGGAGATTGGGTGTTCAAGGCTGAGAGGAAGGTACAGCGCAGACAGAGTGCAGTGCTGGGGGCGGGGTGGACAGGTGAGCCTGCCGATCCTAGGGAGGAACTTGGACTTCATCTTGAGGGTGCTGGGGAGTCGTGATGGGACTAAGAAGAGGGACTGCATGGCCAGATGTTAGGGCGTTCAATAATGATCCTTCACCTGCAGAGGAGCCTGGGGGGCAGCTGGGAGAGGGAGCGGGGAGAAAGGGGAGGCTGGAGAAGGTGTAAGAAGTTGGTTTGGGGGCTGGGTATCTAGGATGAGGCCCAGGACTCCGGTCTGAAAGACCCAGGGACGTCCAGGGGAAATATTCCAGGGCACGAGGGGCTGAGGCTGAGGAGGAAGGTCAGGGCTAGACTAGATTTGGAGAGTCAGCAGCGCAGAGATGGGAGGAAGGCCTGCTGGGTGGGGGGAGGTCTGTGGTGCGCCAGGCGCCGTCCCCCCATCCCCTGTTCCCTGTCCCCCCATTGCCGCGGCCCAGGAACCACCTGACGCTCTCCTTCACCAACTTCTGCCCCTTCACCGTTCTGCGCCTGCGCGACCTGCCCGAGCCGCAGATCTACACGCGCCAGGAGCGCTACCAGGCGCACGCGCCGCGCGTGCTGGAGCCCTCGGGCTTCCACGACGAGAACTCGCTCGCCGTTTACCAGGGCCTCGTCTACTACCTGCTTTTTCTGCACTCCAGGTACCACAAGGTGGGCGCCTAGCGGGGCCCGGGTCTGATCTAGGACTGAGGAGGCCTAGAAAGCAAGGCGCAAGTACCTGGAGAAGGCCCGTAGAGGCTGGGAGCGGAGCCGCCCGGGAGAGTGTGAAGCTAAAGGAGGGCGGGGGCGGGGCGGGGGGGGGGGGGAGACAAGCAGGGCTTTGGAGAGATGGCTTTGGGAGGGTGGCTGTTGAGCTGGAAGTAGGGCTCGGGGGCGGGCCAGGGTCTGGTAGCTTTGGCTTTCGGTTAGGGGCTGGGCATGCCACCTGCCTGGGGCCGCCTCCGCACCCTCCTTCCACTCCCCCCGCCCCAGCTCACGGTGCTTGTGGTCCCCGCAGCCGTACGCGGACCCGGTGCACGACTCCACCTGGCGCTGGTGGAAGAACAAGAAACCGGACCAGGTGCGTGGAGAGGGGTGGGGGTCAGGGGGGCAGTGGCACCAGGACCCCCCTGCCCATCCCCGCTTCGGGTCTGACTCTGCCCCGCATCCCATCCCGCAGGATTACTATTTCTATCTGGCTAGCAACTTGCAGAGCGCGAGTAACGTGTACATTGACATGGCCAGTTACGAGAAGATCTACGACCTCAAGGCTGAGCACGAGCTGCCCGAGCGCATCTTTCTGGACAAGGGCACCAGCTACAGCTTCTCCGTCTTCGTGACGGTCCGCGGGCACTCGTTCGAGTTCCAGCCGCAGCGCGGTCTGTGGGCGACACTGGAGTGGAGTCCTGGGGGCGGGGCGAGGGCTGTGGCCTGGGGACTGTCAGCGAGCCCAGGGGACGGGGTCTGGAGGCGGGGCAGCGTCCCGGGGCGCGAGGCCCTAACCCCACTCTGTGTGTGTGCTCTTAGCGCTCACCCTTGTAGAGCTGCGCAGCAAGGTGGATCTGGGTGTGGTGCTGGCCGACCCGGGCTGCATCGAGGCGGTGGTGGACCCGAAGGTCCTCATTAATCGCAACTCGGTGCTTTTCTGGGTGAGATAAAGCGGGGCGGGGGTATCGAGGTGGATGCGGAGCTCTTGGGGCAGGGTACCGTTAGAACTGTCCCCGGGGCCTCAGGCAGTCCTGGTGACGCCTTCATTTCTGCCTCCAACCACAGGTTACGCTCAGTGATAAAAGGTCTTGCTTTGATCAGGGCCTTAGTGGACATCACCTCATGAAGACCTCCATGTTGGTCAAGGTTTGGTCCAAGTGTGGAGGGGAGGGGACAAGGGAAGAAGGGAAAGATTGAAGCCACGGGGCCCACTATCATCACCTGCTCTGACCCACAGGTGGCGGGCGCGGTCGGGCACTGCTTCCAGAACACACATCGGGGACTCCGCATGCAAGTATTGGACCTCGGGGTATCGGGACCGGTGCTGGGAGGGAGAGGATTGGATTTAGTCTCAACATGGCTGGTTCTAAGTTCTCCCCCTGGAAATCCCACTAGTGCCTTCATAATTCCTTCTTTTTTGTTCATTCACCCACCCACCCACCCACTCACTGCTTTCATCCATTCATGCTTGCAGAAAGGGCTGCCTTTATGGTTGTGTACCTTGCACCTAGGCTTGTGTGTTCCTTTTAATATTTTTCTGCAGGGAAAAGTAAAGCATCTGCGACACAGGCCTTTTTGTTCCCAATTGGCACAAAGGAAGTCACGTGGGCCAGCTGGGCCCTTCTTTCACATGTCGCTCTTCATTTGCCCCTTCACAGTGCTTTGTTCACTCCAGTGGGTCCTTGGTTCTTCACTTGCTTACCCGTGCAATATCCCTTTTGCACAGAGGCAGACACTGAGGCTCAGAGAGGTGCAGACCTCTGCTCAGAGTAACCCAAGGAGCTAATAAGTGGTAAAGGAGGAACTTGACTGAGGTGCCTTGTTCTCACCCCCTTCCTTGCCCACTCACTAGCAGACAGACTCTGCTATCCTCCCTTCTGACTTGGCATGACCCAGGACAAGAAAAGAAAAAAAAAAAAAGGAGGGGGTTGTAATAGCTCCCAACTCCTTGCGGGGAGGAGGAGAGCAGGGAGGAGTATCTCAAACAACATCCAATAAGTATTTCCTGCTAGCCTTGGTGATATGAAGTATTTTCCTCTTTATGATAACCCCAGAAGGTCAAAGTTAATATCCTGATTTTTGACCCAAAAGATCCATTCTAAGAGTCTAACCTGCAACACCCTGTTAAAGCAAAAGGTTGGAAACAACCTCAATATCTGATAATAAGGGAGTGGTTAAATAAATTCTGGTACATCCATGCAACAGAAAACTATGCAGTTGTAAAAAAAAGAAAGAAAAAAAGGGAAAAAAGATCTCCACATACTGATGTGGAACAGTCCCCAAAGTGTATTTTATTTTGTTTTTAAGATTTATTTATTTAAGAGAAAGAGAGAGAGAGTGCATGAGCAGGGGGAAGGGGCAGAGAGAGAAACTCAAGCAGACTCTGCACTGAGCGCGGAGCCTGATGAAGTCTCGATCCTACGACCCCGAGCTGAAACTGAGAGTTGGATGCTTAACTGACTGCACCACTCAGACACCGCCAAAGCATATTTTATTCTAAAGAAAAAAAAAAAAACAGGTACAGAAGAGTGTGTATAAAACATTAGCATGAAGGAGACTAACTGAGAACATATATTTATTTTGGCTTTTATTTGCATGAAGAAACTGGGAAAATAAGTGAGAAAGTCCTTATGGTGGATTGCTGCCCTGGGATGGAGGAGAGGCAGGACACTTGGGGAATGGGAACGGAAGTGAAACTTGTCACTCTGTGTGTGTGTGTGTGTGTGTGTGTGTGTGTGTGTGTGTGTGTGTATACACATGCCCAGAGGAAAGTGGAGAGAGAGGAGATGAAGTAAGGGGGCAGATCACATGAAGCCAAGTGGGCCATGCTGCCCCAGGAGCTGAGGAGGGAGGGACTCAGGCATCCATAGGTTGCACGCAGGGGACAGACTAGGGGGAGGGGCAGGAACAGGGAGACCAGGGAGGACACAAGGTTGGGCAAGAAGGGGTGGGGGGCAAAAGAGTTGAGGAGGTTGGGAAGAGAATGGCTCTATTTTGAAGTCTAGAGACAACAGGATATCAAGATGGACTGGCTGTCTCAGTGTGAGAGAAAGAGATTTCCAGGACGAGGCTTTTAT
Source organism: Nasua narica (assembly GCA_028533885.1). Lineage (NCBI taxonomy): Eukaryota > Metazoa > Chordata > Mammalia > Carnivora > Procyonidae > Nasua > Nasua narica. The sequence goes on along the minus strand of CM052803.1, from coordinate 10,678,711 downwards.
TTTTTTTTAATTTTTTTAAAGTTTTTTTTTTTTTTTTAATTTATTATTTGACAGAGAGAGACACAGCAAGAGAGGGAACACAAGCAGGGGGAGTGGGAGAGGGAGAAGCAGGCTTCCGACCAAGCAGAGAGCCCGATGCGGGGCTCCATCCCAGGACCCTGGGATCATGACCTGAGCCGAAGGCAGACACTTAATGACTGAGCCACCCAGGCGCCCCTGGGACGAGGCTTTTAGCCTGGACATGGAGGGATGAGGGTGCCACGAACCAAGATGATTTGTGGATAGAGTGAATCTGAGATGGCCACTGGACCTCCCAGTGAGTGAGCGGTTGATGGGTGTAAAGTCTTGGGCCCAGGCCTAGCACGGGCAGTGCTTAGCGTATGGTCGCCAACCCCTCTCTACAGTCACTGTCAGGCCCGTGCCAGTCTTTGGATGTCCGTGTCCCTTTGACAAATGAATGAAACCTTTGGACCCTGCCCCTGAATGGGCCAGAGGCTGTTCATTTTGGAGACAGTGCCCTGGGAATTCCCTAACCTCTGACCCCCATCTTGAGCTTCACTTCCTTCCTATATTCCAGGCTCCTCCCTGGATCTCTTATTTGAAAATTCAGGTCCAACCTGAGCCCTGTGCAGTCCACTACAAGTAGGTGTTAGTGATGTTGTGTGTCTTTTCCTGGGGGCGGCTGTAGCCAGTCTCGCAGCTCCAATTCCGGCTCTACCCGCTTCAGGTGCGGCTTTGGATAATTAACAAATGTCATGGAGACGTGAATAGCCTCTACCGTACAAGACTTAGTTTCTTTTGAGGGTTGAATTTGAGTTTGAAGCACTTAGAACATCACCCAGTGCCTTGCACCCCGTAAGAATGACATAAACAGTTTGTAGTTTTAGAGTATTGTTTTAATGCTAATAATGATTATATGGCAGTGGGCGGGGTGAGTCCTGCCGGAAGTGGCGGGGTGTGTGGGAGGAGGCGTGTCCACCCCGCCCCGCCCCCCAGTGCAAGGCTTTTCTCCTCCCACTTAGGGCAACTTGATGGTGCCAGTGCTCATCGGGTGTCCCCCAGGCAAGCGCCTGGCCTTCGATGTCACCTACACGCTGGAGTACAACCGCCTGCAGAACAAACACTACTTTGACTGCGTGCACATTGACCCTGAGATGCCCTGCTTCCTCTTCCGTGATAGTGCGTGTCCAGCCCCCTCGCCCCATTCGTTCCTGGTTCTCTGTCCCCAGCACTGGGCCTGCCTTCCTTCACTGCCCACTCACTTCCTCACTCATCCTCTGCTCTTCCCCCTTGGTCTTCTCATCTCTCCTTCCTCTCCTCTCCCTCCTCCACTTCTCCGGCCAAGCTAATTTCTTCTCCTGGCCTCCCTCCAACCCAACAGCTTTCTACCCTTTCTTCCTGATCCAAGACTTGGTGACAGGAGAGTCGGGCAGTTTTCAGGGCAGGTAAAGACGTGGCCAAGCCAGCGACTGATGGAACTTTGGGAGGGATAGGATTGGATAGGGGTGGTGGAGGTGATGCTGGACTCTGGACTCTGAAGCCAGTTCACGTCCACCTCTGCACTGGCAGCTACGTGTTCAAGGTGGTAGGCGGTGGGCCCACGATGGACACCATCAAGGAATACAGCGAGGAGGAGATTTACCGCTACAACAGCCCCTTGGACAAGTAAGGCCTGCGGGACCCCGCCCACAGTCCACCCTCTTTCCTCGGCAGGCCTCTCTTGCTTCCCAGCCATAGACCTCACCCTTGCAGCAAGCGCCACTCACCTGGTATCTCAAGGCTCCTAGGAGGGCACAAATGCTTGCCCCGCCCACGTGGCCAGGCTCCCCCTGCCCCTTCCCTCCTCTGCTCATTCTGCGGACCTCTCTCTGCACCTGTAGCAGTGGGACACGCCCCCCCCATCCCACACCCCACTGAGGTTACATGGTCCTGCACAGTACTAGCAGTCTCATCTGGACTACCAAGAACACAACGACCACCAAGGACTCGGCCTTCAACATCATGACCCACCAGAGTTTGGGCATTGAGTGAGTGCACGGCCTGGCAACTGGTGCCTTTACTCTCGACCTGTCCATAGTCTGTCTGGGCTTTTGTCCCTTCTGCCTCTGGGGGACCTCTTGAACTTCAAGCCAGACTGACTGCCAAATGGGGTGACTCTTTGTCTGCAGGATTGGTCCCTCTTACTCTTTCTTCAGGCCTTAGTTCAGATGCCCCTTCATCCAGAGGGACTTTGCTGACCATGTAAAATGAGACATCCGTTCCCACGTGCTCCTGTGCTTTGCTCCTTCTCACCCTCACCTATCTGCTTGTGCCTCCCCCGTCCCAACCTGCCTCTCTGGGCTGTCACTCTCTCTTGTGGGGTCTGTCTCCCTTATAGGTCCAGGTCCTGATAGACTAAACATAGTATTTGTTGAATGAGACAATGAAGGAATTCATTCATTCATTCATGATAGGCATTTATTGACATTTGAATGGAAGTCATGATGACTGAATAAAACAATGGAGTAACAAATTAATGTATAGGGGCTCAATAACTATTTTTGATTCAATGCAAGTAAAAAAAAAAATGATACCATGAGCAAATGAAGGAAGTGAATGAATGAATGGAGCAACCAATTTGCACCAAGTCAGTAGTCAAGCTAATTTATTGAATAAATGAATGAAGGAAAGTATACATGAATGGAGATGTGACTTTGTACCTAGTAGGTACTCAAGGTATATTTGTGGGATGAAGGAATGAAGGCAGCAAGGAATAAATGAGGAGTTGGCACATGATAGGTACACACTCCATTATCTAGATGATTACGTTGTAATGGAGGAATTGACAGATGGCAATGTTAAGGCAGGAGGACGTGAATGAGTGAACAGCCTGACACATGGTAGGTGTGGAGTCATCCTTATTGGATGAATGAATGAAGGAGCGAATCAGGGAAGAAGGGGCGAGATTACATCTTTTTGGTGCTCACCCAGAGTTGGTGGGCTGGAGGGAGGGATCAAGAGGTTGGCACATCCTAGGCAGGATCTGTAGCACGTTGCCTGAACTTGGGTCCCCAGGTGGCTGTGTCTGGAGAACTCCCCATGCCATGACACCATCCCCCACAGCATCTTTGCCCCCGAATTCTTCTTCAAGGTGTTGGTGAGCAACAGGTGAGCCAGGCATGTGGCCTAGGTAGAGTTGGGGGCTTCCTATGGGGTGCCCACCCCCTCCCCCAATGCTGAATGCCGTCCCCCCCCCCCCCCAGAGGTGTGGATAAGAGCACATACTGTGATCACCAGCTCGTCTTCCTGTTGCATATCCATGGGCTCCCGCTCAGTGCCAAGCGGGCCCTCTTCATCCTCATGGTGAGTGGCTGCCCAGGAGCTGCACTATTAGGAGAACGGGCCTCTCGGGCTGCCCACCCACGTCTGTCGTGTGGTGCCTGCAGGTGTCATTCAGTGTCTTCATCGGCCTGGTGATCCTCTACATCATCTTTTGCCTCCTGTTGCCCGTGATAGTGAAGGCCTGCAACGTCCTCCACTGGAAGATCAACAACATCATCACGACAGAGTCCTACTACACCTACACAGCCTCTTCTAGAATCTTCAGTGGGACATCTGGAACCAAATCCAGGGCCAGCTCCAGCGGCAGCTCCAGTGGCAGCTCCAGAGTGGTGGAGGGGAACCAGGAGGCCCCCGAGGAAACCTCGAAGAAGCAGTCTTTTACCTGAGCCTCTTGTCTGCCCCAACCGCCACCCACGCACTCCCCTCACTTCCTGGACCATCTTGGAAATGCAATTATCACTCGTCCCAGGCTTTTTTGGTTTTGTTTGGCTTCAATTTTCACTTCTCCTTCAGACCTAAATCCTCATTTCAGGACCAGCTATGGGCCCTTGTAAGGGCTCATGTTCAATTAGTTTGTACCACACAGTCATATAGGTCATTAAAATCAAAATCCTTCCGTGCCAACTGGTAAGTAGCAGCTTCTCTGTGTGCCTGCCAGTTCCACCCCTCCCCGGCTGCGCCCAGCCTCCCCATAGTCCAGCAAGGTCTCCCATGACCCAGACCTGTTGCTGTGGCCTGCAGTACATTCTGATTGTTCGGTGCCTAGGTTTAGGTTTAGGTTTATTAATCATTAAATATTTTAAATTTCAATACGTGTCTAGTGTCTAGCTTAAGGAGAGGACTCTGGAGAGGTTAGGATTTTTGTTCTAGTTGCAAGTAGCAAAAATTTCACTTAAATGGCCTACACAGAAATGGTAATTTATAGGCTTTAATATAGGCTTCAGGTATAGATTGATCCAGAAGTCTTCAATGTCTGTAGGGTTCTAGCTCCATTTCCCTGTAGCTTTTCCTGACCTTCCCTCCTCTCAGTGTGGTCTTTAATCTCAGGCCAGCCCCCTTCACAGTCTGAGGTCCACATATGTTATTGTCCAGAGAAAGAAGGGACCGGAGTCCAACATTCCCAAGCAAGTCCTATCAGTCACTCTGATTGGATGGGGGTGGGTTCTGAGCTCACCATTTTACTACTCACACTTCCAGAAGTTTAAGCCAATGAACCCACCCCTGGAGCTGAGGGCAGTCCTACCCTAATCTCTTGATTATGTGTGAGGAAGGACAGTCCTTGTAAGGAAAATGTACTCTCAAGAAGGGAAAAGACATAAAACAAAACAAAACAAACTTTCCCTGCACCGCCAACAGAAAGGTCCAGGGCACAGCCATGCAGTCTGAGGGACAAAGAAGTTGTCTCTGAGATGAAGACCAGGGAGAAGGAGAAGGTTTTGGGGACAAACTGAGGCCTTTGCAGTCATGACAGGTGTGGCAGGTCAGGTCTGAGAGACTTCTGGAGGAGGCCATCCAAGAGACTGCAGGGATGTCAGATCTGGGGCTCAGGAGGGAAGTTGGAGATGATCAAGTCATGTGGCACAATAGTCAGCAGTAAAGACCCATCAACAATATTAACTGTATTGATGCAAATAAGGAAAATGTGATAACATCCTGTTTTGTCCTGTCTTAGTCCGTTCAGGCTGCTCTAGCAGAATACCATAAACTGGGTGGCTTACAAACAACAGAAATTTATTTCTCATTGTTCTGGAGGCTGAAAGTCCAAGATCAAGGTGCTGGCAGATTCCATGTTTGGTGAGAGCTTCCTTCCTGATTCATAGATGGCCATCATTTTGCTGTGTCCTCATGTGGTAAAAGAGGTAAGGGAGGTCTCTGAAGTCTCTTTTTATAAGGGCATTAATTCAGTTCTGAGGGTTCCCAAAAGCTCCACCTTCTAATACCATTACCTTGGGGGCATAGATGTCAACATCTGAATTGCGGGCAGAAAGCACAAACATTGACACTGGGCCCATGGCATATCCTTTTTCTTCAGCAGAATACATTTTCTTCTCAAGCACACATGAAACATTCTCCAGGAGAGATGATATGTTAGGTCATAAAACATGTCTTAATAAAACTAAAAATATTGCCTATTAAAAGGCAGAGATTGGGACGCCTGGGTGGCTCAGTTGGTTAAGCAGCTGCCTTCAGCTCAGGTCATGATCCCAGCATCCTGGGATCGTGTCCCGCATCGGGCTCCTTGCTAGGCAGGGAGCCTGCTTCTCTCTCTGCCTCTGCCTGCCTCTCTGCCTGCTTGTGTTCTCTCTCTCTCTTTGACAAATAAATAAAATCTTAAAAAAAAAAAAAAGGCAGGGATTGGCAGATTGGATTATAAAACAATGATCTATCTCTTCTTTATGGAAATAAAAGTGATTAGAAGAGCATGCTACGAACAACCGTATACCAACAAATGGAATAACCTAGATGACATGAAAAATTTCTTAAAAAATACTAAAAAAAGAAATCTCTTTTAAAAATTACAGATTTAATTTCCTTACCTATTCTAGACATACTCGGATTTTCTATTTCTTCTTAAGTCAGTTTTGGTAGTTTTTACAAGACAAAACTAAAGGGCAATATTCTTCATGAGTATAAATGCAAGAATCCTCAACAAAACATTTCCAAACACTTGGGGAATGGGAACGGAAGTGAAACTTGTCACTGTGTGTGTGTGTATGTGCATGCGTGCGTGCATGTGTGCACACACACACCCAGAGGAAAGTGGGGAGAGATGAGATGAAGTAAGGGGGCAGATCACATGAAGCCTAGTGTGCCATGCTGCCCGAGGAGCTGAGGAGGGAGGGACTCAGGCATCCACAGGTTGCATGCAGGGGACAGACGAGGGGGAGGGGCAGGAACAGGGAGACCAGGGAGGACACAAGTTTGGGCAAGAAGGGGGGTGCGCAAAAGAGTTGAGGAGGTTGGGGAGAGAATGGCTCTATTTTGAAGTCTAGAGACAAGAGGATGTCGAGTTCAACAGTGTATTCTAAGGATTATACACTAAGACCAATTCGGATTTATCCCTGAAATATAAGAACTCAACATACAAAAAGCAACCAGTGTAATATATCACATTAATAAAACGAAGGAAATAAAACCATGATCACCTCAACTGATGCAGAAAAAAAAATTTGACAAAACTCCACACTCTTTTATAATAAAAACACTCAATAAACTAGGAATTTCCTTAACACAATAAAGAAAATATATACAAATCCCAAAGCTAACATCATCCACAGTAGTGAAAGACTGAAACCCTTCCCCTAAGATCAGGAACAATCACGGACACCCGTTTCTACTTAACATAGTATTGGAAGTTCTAGCCAGAGGACTTGATCAAAAAAAGAAAATAAAGGCACCCAAAATAGAAAGGGAGACCTGAAGTTATCTCTGTAGATGACAGGAACTTTTATGTAGAATACACACACACACACAGCACATAAGTGAATTCAGCAAAATGCAAAATCAAAAGCCAACTGTATTTCTATACACTATCAATGAATAATCTGAAAAGGAAATTAAAAAAAAAATTCTATTCACAACATCAAAAAGAATAAAATACAAGTTTTCCAGGGGTGCTTGGCTGGCTCAGTCCATGGAACACGCGACTCTTGATCTTGGGGTTGTGATTTTGAGCCCCATGTTGGCTGTGTAGAGATTACTTTAAATCTTTTTTTTAAAAGATTTTATTTATTTGACAGGGAGTGATCACAAGTAGGCAGAGAGGCAGATAGGGAGAGGGGGAAGCAGGCTCCCTGCTGAGCATAGAGCCCGATGTGGGGCTTGATCCCAGGACCCTGAGATCATGACCTGAGCCAAAGGCAGAGGCTTATCCCACTGAGCCATCCAGGTCCCCCGAGAATACTTAAAATCTCAAGAAAAGGATATGTTTGTACAAAGGGGTGAAAGACTTGTATATTGAAAACTACAAAACTTTGCTGAAAGAAATTAAAGAACACTTAAGCAAATGGAAAGGCATCCCATGTTCATGAACTGAAAAACTTAGTATGGTTAAAAAGATTGTACTACCTGTATTCATTTGCTAGGACTGCCATAACAAAATACTACAGATTGGGTAACAACAGAGATTTGTTTTCCCACAATTCTGGAGTCTAAAAAAGTTCGATATAAAACTGTCAGAAGGTTTGGTTTCTGAGACCTGTCTCCTTGGCTTGCCAATGACTGCTGTTTTGCTTGTTCTCACATAGTCTTTCCTCTATGTGGTCAGATCCCTGGTGTGTCTCTCTGTGTCCAAATTTCCTCTCTCTCTCTTTTTTTTTTAAAGATTTTTATTTATTTACCAGAGAGAGAGAGAGAGCAAGAGAGCATGAGCAGGGGGGAGGAGGCAGAGGGAGAGGGAGAGGCAGACTCCCTGCTGAGTAGGGAATCCCACATGGGCCTTAATCCCAGCACCCCGAGATCATGACCCGAGGCGAAGACAGATGCTTAAGTGACTGAGCCACCCAGGCACCCCCAGATTTCCTCCTCTTATGAAGATTCTTGTCAAACTGGATATAGCCCACCCTATTGGGCCTCACTTTAACTTCATCACTTCTTTAAAGTCCCTATATGCAAATACAGTCACATTCTGAGGTACTGGGAGGTTAGGGCTTCAACGTTTACATTTTTAGGGGATATCAGCTCATAACAAGACCAAAAGTAATATACAGATTGTGAACAATCTCATAATTCCAGTGCAAATTTTGCAATCATAGAGAAACCCATCCTAAAACTGATACAGAATTTCAAAGGACCTAAATAGCTCAAACTATCTTGAAATAGAAGAATAAAATTGGAGGACTTATACTTCCTAATTTCGAAACTGCAAAGCTACCTTAATTAAAATAGTGTGATACTGGCATAAAGACAGATGTATAGACCAATAGAATAGAGCTCAGAAAATAAGCCTTTACATATACAGTCAATTGATTTTTGACTAGGCTGCTGAGACCATCCAAAGAGGAAAGGACATTCCTTTCAACAAATGATACTGGGAAAACTAGGTAACCACATGAATAAATTTGAACCTTACTTTATACCACACACAAAAATTAACTTAAAATGGATCAGTTCTTAAATTTAAGACCTAAAACTGTGAAACAGGTGAAAATCTTGAACTTTGATTTGGCAATGATTTCCTAAGTATGATACTAAAAGTCCATGCGACAAAAGAAAAAATAGACAAATTAAACCTCATCAAAACTAAAAACTTTTATGAATCAAAGGACTCCATCAAAAGAGTGAAAAAACAACCCATATAAGAGGAGAAAATATTTCTAAATTGTATAATAAAGACTAATAACTAGAGGGGTACCTGGGTGGCTCAGTCAACCTTAGGTTCATGTTGATGGAGCCCCTGTGGGGCTCCTTGCTCAGCTGGGAGTCTGCTTCTCCCTCTCCCTCTGCCTCTCCCCCTTGCTTGTGCGCTCTCTCTCTCGTTATCTCTCTCCTTCTCTCTGTCTCAAATAAATAAAATATTTTTTAAAAAGAGTATAGCCCCTGTAACCCTGGGGCAAATAATACATTATATGTTAATTAAAAAAAAAGTATAGGAAGATGCAATGACCACAGAGAAAATTTCAAAGTGGAAATCCAAATGTTCAATAAACACAGAAAGGATGCGCAACTTCATTAGTATGTTAATGCAAACTAAAACAACTAAAAACTAGTGCCTGTCCCTTATCAGACTGGCAGGAAAAAGCACGTTGCTTTTTAGAAAATATGTGTAGCACGACTCAGTTTTTGTTTAAAAAGCTTTAAAAATAACACTGCTGGGGCGCCTGGGTGGCTCAGTGGGTTAAAGCCTCTGCCTTCGGGCTCAGGTCGTGATCTCAGGGTCCTGGGATCCAGCCCTGCATCACGCTCTCTGCTCAGCAGGGAGCCTGCTTCCCCCCCTCTCTCTGCCTGCCTCTCTGCCTACTTGTGATCTCTCTCTGTGTCAAATAAATAAATAAATAAATAAAATCTAAAAACAAAACAAACAAAAACACAGTTAACTAACTGGAATTGAAATAACTAAAAAAAAAAAAAAACAACCCCACGTTTTAAAGATAGGTGATTTTACATATCCATTCATTCGCTCATTCAACAAATATTCATTGACTGTGTACCACATGCAGAGAATACAGAAATAAAACCGATAAATATCCCTGCTTTTGTGGAGCTGACATTGTAAAGGAGAATACGAAGAGTTGGGTTTGAGAAAAGGGGACATGTTGAATAGGCAGGTGTGATATATACAGAAGAAACAGGAGTAGGGATTAAAAAAATATGGGAATCCTCCGCGTATATGTGGTATTTAAGGCATAAGACTGGATGATTTTTGTACAGTTTGTGCATATTTTTGTAAGCTTGGAGAAAATGTAGAAGGATGCCCTGAGAGACTAGAGGGAGACCTCGGTTCAACCCTCAGAGGTTAGTCTCTGGGAAAGTTACTCAGCCTTTCAAAGCCTGTTCATAAAATGGAAATAATGGCACAGCTCCACTACTGCCCCCTCTTGGCTTAAAAAAGCTGTTAAGGTGGACCCTCGAAGACAGAAACGTAGCGTCGCGAACGCCTAGGCTGAAGCCATGGCAGCCATATTGGTTACGGGAGGCGGCGAGGCGTTGCGACCGCTGCCATTTTCAGTTAGGGCAGGAGAGGACTTCCGGTCACCATCTTGCATGACAACAGAGGCGGAGCTCTGACTGACATGTTTATTCAGGGTCGGACTCCAAAGGCACCTCCCCGAGAGCGACTGAACGCGAACCGCGGCGGGCGGAGGTTGGCAGCCTTAGCCCCGCCCCCAGCGTTGGGCTCCACCTCCCGGCCCCACTTCCGCCGGGCGAGCGTCTGTAGGCGGTGCTGCCGTAAATCGGGCCGGAGGTTTGCCGCATCACGGAAGATGGCGGCCACGGCGGTGAACGGGGCGCCGGGCGCCTCGAACTCGGCCCCTGCGGCGGCCTCGGGTGCAGTCCTTCAGGTCGCGGCCGGCATGTACGAGCAACTTAAGGGCGAGTGGAACCGTAAAAGCCCCAATCTTAGCAAGTGCGGTGAAGAGCTGGGCCGTCTCAAGGTAGGGTTTGGCGGGGGCCGCTCCTTGGGGTCTAGACCTCGCGGAGTTCCCGGCTGCGGGCGAGACCAGGGCGGGTTGCGGGATCCAGTGAGGTGAAGGATTCGGAATTGCCAAAGTGCGGACTTAGAGGGGTGAAGAAGAGGTTTGGAATGGATCAAACACCGCTCTACAGTGGCGGGGGGGTGGGGGAAGCAGTGATGAAAATGTTCAGACATAACTAAACGAGGGGTTAAAGTTTTGGTGTTTAGAGGCTTAGCTGGCTGGAGCGGCAGGATGAGGGTATTGGAGTTTTTCTGATGGTGGGTTCTTGACGAGAACAAGTGGGGAATGTGGACTGGATAGGGTGATGAAAGAAGGCCGAGATGAAGGGTTGTGTGGTTAGACCAGACGAAGTCAGGGTCTGAGAGTATCTGGGACTTAGGGACGCACGGCGGGGGGGAGGGGAGCAGTTGAGTTTTGAGGACAGGACTGAATCTAGAAAAAATATCGTTATAGGAGAGGACCAGAATGGTGTTCAGGGTGCTTCAGACCGAGCGTGTTTGGGAAAGAGTACAAGTGTTGTGGGCTGAACTGAGCCTCTGAATGGGGCGTTTCTGATAAATGATGTGTGGGCTGGGGATGGGGGGATGTTAGATCCCTTCCCTCCCAGATGTAGATTTGGGGGTGATGGGAGATGTAGCTGGGCCCAACCCAATGCATTGTGGAAAAGGTCTGCCAAAAACTGAAGGTGCTAGCGTCCCCTCACCCCCTTGATTCCACTGAGTCAGGCGTGGAGGGTGTTTCCTCTTTCCCCAGTGGGTCTATTTATAATTGTAACATGAGGTCATTCTAAATGGGCACTCAGTGTGCCCAGGCCCTGTTCTGAGTGCTTTTGGAGTTCTGATTCCTTTAAAACTCAAAACAGCCTTGAGTCAGGGATGGTGATTAGTTCCGTTTCCTAGATGGGAAAACTAAGGCTTAACAAAAGTAAATAACCTGTACTTGAAGTCCCGTCTTCTTTCTTTCCTTCCTTCCTTCCCTGCTCTCCTTGTCAGCTGGTTTTGCTGGAGCTCAACTTCTTACCAACTACAGGGACGAAACTGACCAAACAGCAGCTCATTCTGGCCCGTGAGTGTTATCGGGGCTGGCGGGGGGTGATGAGCTGGGGGTGATGGGAAGAATGGCAGGAGTGGTAGTCAGGAGAGGGACTCAGGCATCTCCTGAGAACATGCCTTGTCACCCACAGGTGACATCCTGGAGATCGGGGCCCAGTGGAGCATCCTGCGCAAGGACATCCCCTCCTTCGAGCGCTACATGGCCCAGCTCAAATGCTACTACTTCGATTACAAGTGAGGATGGGCCCTGCCCCTGATTGGGTGGGGGCAGGGGGTTATATGGTAGTCTTTTTGTTTTGTTTTTGCTTTTTTAAATCGCTGGTTCTCCAGTGACTCAGGTCATCTTCCTTCCCCTGGGAACTCCCTGTTTGCCTAGCTCTGTCCCCAGAGGTTGCAGGGTCAGGGGTGCCCTGGAGGCCTTATCCTAAGATTGTACCATCGGGTCTCCGTTGGCCTCTAATCTCTTCTCCTCTCCACATTCCTACCCTACATTTCTACTCCCTGCTGTAGCTGCCTTTCACCTGCCCTAGCTCCAGCCTTGCCCCCTTGGATTCATCCTCCGTAACAGCCAGTAGATTCTTTGTGATGCTAAAATGTGACCAGTGTTGATACCTGATTGGAAGCTCTCGTGGCTCTCCATAGCTCTCAGGCTCCAGACCAAAGTTTCCTGCAGCCTCCAATGCTGTATGAGCCCTGCCCCCTCTGATTCTGCCTCCCCTCTCCCAGGCCGGCCTCTCCCACTGAACTCCTAAAGTCAGAGGGGTCTTGGTCGCTGCTGCGTTCTGCTACTGCCTAGCACGAGGCTGGGCCCAGAGCAGGGATTCACTGAATATGTGTTGAATATAAAACTTAATGTTTTTTAACTTGATGGTGCTTGCAAAGATTAATAATTAAGACTTTGATGACAGAAGTCAGACAAACCTGAGTTTGAAACTGATTTTGCCACTTCCTGATTATGTGGTCCTGGGCAAATGACTTCACCTCCCTAAACCTCAGTTTCCCCCTTAAAGTGGAAGTGATAACTCTTAATATCATAATTATAGCTAACACACAATATTTATTTGAGTCAAGTACTGTTCCAATCACTGTACCTGGGTTAAGTCATTTGATTCACTTAACCCTTATTCTCTTGACCTACGTTCTAAGAGATGGATGCTGCGCTAATACTCTTTTTACAGTTGGGGAAACTGAGGCTGAGTCACTTTACCGAAGTGAAGTCACCTTCTTGGGCCCATATGACTTGTGACTTCTTCATGTCTCTCTGGACTTTAGTTTCATTTGAAAACCCAAGACCCGATACTTCTGCAAGGAGACAGCACGGGACTGTCAGGGTCCCTGGAGCCTGGAGTCAGCTTAAGCCCTCCTTACGTTGGTTCTCCCACCCTGGTCCGCAGGGAGCAGCTCCCCGAGTCAGCCTATATGCACCAGCTCTTGGGCCTCAACCTCCTCTTCCTGCTGTCCCAGAACCGGGTGGCTGAGTTCCACACAGAGTTGGAGCGGCTGCCTGCCAAGGACATCCAGACCAATGTATACATCAAGCATCCTGTGTCCCTGGAGCAGGTGAGGCTGGGGAATGGGGGTCGGGGAGGATCTGAAGGGGGTGGGCCAGGTGCAGAGATTGGGGAAGCTTTCCTGGAGGAGTGGGCAGGGGTCGCCTGTCTTTTAGCCGGGGACTCACTTGCTCATTTGTCCAACAGCTGTTGAGCCCCAGCCACGTGCCATGGCCTTGTTTAGTTTTCAGACTGTTCTACGTTAAAACAGATTAAAATCCAGGATGTGGTGGGCATGACATTCAGATGAGGAAGCAGACAGTAAACAAAAAGACAGTAAGCGATAAAAAGCGATCTGTCAGATGTTAAGTGCTATGGAGGAAAACAAAGTAAGGAGGGTGGAGAGTTGGGGCAGGGGTGAATTTTTTGGTAGGGTGGTCAGGGAAGGCTTTCTCAAAAGGTGAGATTTGAGAAAGATTGAAAGGGGTGATGAGCCCCGCCACATGGACATCTGGGGGGAAGTGGACTGAATAGAGGGAGCAGCCCGTCTAGGTCCCGAGGCAGAAGCACACCTGGTGTGGCTGAGAGTAAGCCAGGAGGATAGTATTTCTAGAACAAGGTGAGCAGAGTCAGGGAAGAGCTTTAGTACCTAAGCTTAGGAAGTAATTCCTAGAGCTGAGGTCTCATGGGAGGATTTTGCTGCGGTGAGAAGATGGGAGAGAGCAGCTATGGCCAGCTGCACAACTTAGGCAGAGGAGTGGAGGGATGAGCTCTGGGGTAGATCCAGCTCTCTGTCCTGTGATTGGAGAGTAGATAATTAGCTGTCAGCCCAGGGCAGTTTGGAGAAAGAATGTGTGTGCGTGAGTGGGTGTGTGCATGTGTACGCACACCAGGGAGGGCTCCCTGGAAGAGGAGGCGCTCAGTCTGCATGGGGAATGTATGACTGTACTCTAAGGGTATTCTAGCAGAGAGGATTATGGAGGCCCTGGGAATGTGGTGAGGCCTCAGCTGGTAGGCCCCTCTGCTACCTCTTTCTCATCTTTTTCTCTCCACCCCTGGCTTCTGCAGTACTTGATGGAGGGCAGCTATAACAAGGTGTTCCTGGCCAAAGGCAACATCCCTGCTGAGAGCTATACCTTCTTCATTGACATCCTGCTTGACACTATCAGGTGTGTGGGGCAGGCCAGGGTCCTGTGGGGTTCAGAAAGAGTTTGGACTCTGGAATCAGACAGCCCTGAGTTGAATCCCATTCTGGCCCTTGTGTCCTGGAGAGGCTGGGCACATCACTTCTCCGTGATGTGGGAGTGGGATTCAGAGTTTGAGCCCAGGAGTCTCAGAGATCTGGACGCTGCTGTGGCCCTGGCTTTGCACCTCTGGTCACGCTCCTCCCCCTCTCCAAGCCTGGATGAAACAGGGCAGGAAGCGTGTTCCAGCCATCAGTGCTGACGTGAAAGGTCAGAGCTCACATGTGTCAGGCCTGGGAGGACAAGGCCTGGAGAGTTATCTGTGCTTACTAATGCGAACCTCGTCTTTCCTCAGGGATGAGATTGCTGGGTGCATCGAGAAGGCCTATGAGAAAATCCTTTTCACTGAGGCCACCCGGATCCTCTTCTTCAACACACCCAAAAAGATGACAGACTACGCCAAGAAGGTGGCTGGGGCACAGAGCGAGGGGGCGTGGGGCCAGGAGTGCACTCACAGTAGGGTGGGGGTCCCTGGAGGGACTCTGGAGCAGGACTGCACATGTTTAAATCCAGCTGTGTGACCTCAGGCAGGTTGCCGAACTTCTCTGAGCTCTAGTTTCCTGATCTGTAGAGTGGGGCTAGAATTTAACATGTGGGACGAGCTTAGCATAGCCCTGGCAGGAGGCGGAGGTGGACGCTGGTGCCCAGTACCTGTTGTCCTTAATAGAATTCCGAGGACGCAGCTCTTCTTTGCAAGACTTTGCCTCATTTGGCCTGGGGTGTTTATGCAGGAGTAGGGCCCTTGGAGATGCTGGGGCGTGGGGTGGAGGGACTCTGGTAACTGAGGAGGGTCAAGACCAGACTGGAAGAGGTGAAAATGAACTTGAGCTGTGGTGACAGCTGATAGTTAGTGATCGTTTACTTTGGGCCAAACACTTTAGAGATGTTGATTCACTGAATCCTCATAGCAGACGCAGAGAGGTGTGTGATTAGAGTCCTTGCTGCAAACATGGAGAAACTGTGGCATAGAGAGGTGAAGTTACTTGTCTGGAGTTGTGTGGGTAGAGTAAGGTTGGTGAGGAACGTGAGCCAGAGCCCAGGTGGGCAAGCGCTGGCTCTGTGGGGTGGGGAGGGAGCCTGTGTGATCACCCCACCCATCTGTCACCCTTCCCTTCCTGCAGCGAGGGTGGGTTCTGGGCCTCAACAACTACTACAGCTTTGCCAGCCAGCAGCAGAAGCCAGAAGATACCACCATCCCCTCCACGGAACTGGCCAAACAGGTCATCGAGTATGCCCGGCAGCTGGAGATGATCGTCTGAGCCCACCTGGCGCCGGGTGGGGCCGGGCCGGTGGCACTTAAAGCAGTGGCAGGGCAGGGCTTCCTCCAATAAAGGTGGATTGGCATTCTCTCTTCTAGGCCCTTGTCTCCCCGGGTGGAATGGTGGGGAGACAAGTTCCTTCTCTTGGAAGAACTTAGTTTGGGGGCCCTCTGGGGTCGGAGATAACCTTCTGTTGGGTCAGCCTCTGTCCAGTGGCCGTTGCCGAAGCTCTCCGGTGGCAGCCATGACAGGGCCCCGGTGGCGGAGAGCCCAGGTTCCAGGTAGAGGGATTGTTGCAGCCAGCTGTGGACCCACAGGAATGGCAGGCCAAGGCACGAGTTTTTCAGCGAAGGGGGTGAGGCATCACAGTTTTAAAAACATTTGCCATTAAACCAGTTTGTTCAATGACATGCGAAATGGAACCCGTCTGTGGGCTACCAGTCCGAGGCCTCCGCGGAACGATAGGTGTGGGTACTGGCATGGGCTTGCCTTGGTTCCCAGCCTTCCTGAGCCGGTGCCGTAACGTAGGACCTCCTGTACCGCCCCCCGCCTGTTTCCTGCTGGGGGCTTCTCAAGAAGGTGTTTACGGCCACGTCTGGTGCCAAGTCTGGCTGAGCCATCTGTGGGATGATTTTCAACAAAGTCTTCCAGAGTCCCTTTCCACATCTGTATAAGAGGAGTGATCACCCCTGCTTTCCAAAGGGATTTGTGCCGAACATCTCAGCTTGGCATCAGATTGGCTCAGAAACGGGGCTGATGGTATCAGGGGTAATGAGACCGTCTCACCCGCCGGGCCCATCAGTACACACGCTGGATGCCTGGACCTCCGTGACTGCTGTTCTGGTCCAGTTTCCTTAACTGTTCCTGAGATATGCTTTCATGGAGGCCTCTGCCCTCGCCCACCCCATCCCTTCAACCCTAAGCAAGTGACTGACAGGTAGCTAGACATCTGGATGGTTATTTTATTGTCAAGGATGGGGAGGCAGAGGGCACTGAGCAGGCTGCCCTCAGTTGGAATGGGTGGCCTGCAAGTCGTAGTGCTCCAGCCCGGCCACCAGGGAGCCAGCCAGCTTGATGGTGGCAACCCAGGGTGGCTCACTCAGGTGGTTGGTGGGTGTGCTCAGCCTAGGGGAAGGGTAGAATCAGCAGGGCCATGTGGCCAAGCCCTTGCCCCTTCTAAGGTTTCACTTTCCCCATCTATATGTGAGGCCATGTGTGAATATCACAAAGGCAGTCTAGGGCAGGGCTGTATCCACTTAAATTTAGGAGAGGGGGCTAAGGGTTGGTGATAGTGTCTGTGTCCTGTACTCTCCTTCCCCCCCCTCCCCCAGGCATCCCTACTGAACCCCCAAGGCTTCCAGAGCAGAGGGCCTCTCAGTGATTGAGAATCTTTGGGAGCCAAAGTCAGATGAACCCTGGTGACCAGATTCCAAGATTCAGAGAGAGAGAGAGAGAGTGTGTGTGTGTGTGTGTGTGTAGCGGAGGTGTAACAAAGATACATTATCTCCTCTGGGTCTGAGGACTCAGTTATAGCCTCTGCAGCACGGGGACTGGGACATCTGTGCCCTCTGGCTGCCAAAGCCTTCGAACCCAGAGTCAGGAGAAGTTGCTAAAGGCTGGAGGAGGGGTCAGGAGTGTGAGGGGCTAGGCCAGGGACTTGTTTGGAGGTTTGCATTCATCTCCTCTGCTCCTATCCCTGAAAAGCTTGGGACATGGTCCTTGGTACCCTCAGGGACAGGGTTAGGCAATGAATGGTGTCAGTCCAGCTGGCACCAGCTTCCCTCCCTGATGGCTCCAGAAGGTCACAGGGTCAAGAGTCAGCTTGGAGATCTGTGTACCAAGAGCCTGGACCAAGGTGTGCCCTGTCCCTGGTCAGGGGTCAGTATGGTGTCAGGTTTTCTCTTGGTGCTGAAGGTTTGAAGCTCAGTTGGTTTTGAGATACAGCCAAGGAAAGGGTCGGGTCAGCTGGTGTCCGGACTCCAAAGGGCTGAATGGGACTCTCCGGGAAGGTCAGGTTCAGGACTTAAAGGGGTATCCCCTCCCCTCCCTACTCCCCAATGACCCCTCACCAGGCAGACACGTTGCGTGGTAGACGGCGATGACGAGGCTGGTGGCGACAGTAACACTTGCAGGGACAGGAGTTAAGCACCTGGAAGGGCGGCCAGTGGCGTGTGGTGCCTGTGTTAGCCATCCCCGCCGGAGGAGTCCCGCCGCCACCACCCCCTCCACCACCACTGTCAGTCACGGTAGCTGTAGTACGTTCGCGAGGGCCATCTCCGGGTGCGCCATCCTCACGGGTCGCGCCTCGAGCTGCGCGGGGACCCTTGCTCCTGCGCGTGCGGGCCTTGATGGGCGCAGGCGCAGGCAGCGTTGGCTCCGCAATGGTGGGAGCTGGAGCCGGGGATGAGGCCGAGGCCGAGGCGGGGGCCGAGGCAGGGGCCGGGGCCGGGGCCGGGGCCGGGGCCGGGGCGGGAGCCGGGGCCGGGGCCGGGGCCGGGGTCGGGGCCGGGGTCGGGGTCGGGGCCGGGCTGGGGGCCTGGTCAGCAGCCAAGGTGAGGGGCAGAGTGGGAGCCGTGGCGGGAGCCAGAGCCGACTCCAAGTGGCCCGGGCGTGGGGTGGGAGGGCGGGCCACGGGCAGCGGAGTTGGCAGGAGCACCTGCGGCTGCGGTGTCGGCGGCGGCGCGGGAGGCGGCGTGGGTGGTGGCGTGGGCGGCGGCGGTGGCGGCACCTCCTGTGGGCCTCCCGGCCCCGTGCTCACAGGCTCACCATTGGTGGGCGCCGGGAAGATGAACATAGGCGGCGCCAGCAGGGCCGGTGCAGGCCTCCGGGGCCCGGGGGCTGGGTGCGTCTGCCCTGGCGGAGGCGGTGGGGACCCCCAGGGCCCTGAGAGCGCGGCTGCGCGCCGTCGGGGCACCCCGACACCGCCGCCGGCTCCGTTGAAACGGAAATGGCGTTCAGGGCCATCCGGAGGGCTTACCCAGTCAAATTTGGGCTTCGAGCCTGGAAAGGTGGTGTAGGGTGGCGGCGGAAGGGTCCTGGCGTGGGACACAGGCGCCGAGGGGGGTCCAGAACACCCCTCGCCGTCTCCATCACCGCCTTCTGCTTCCTGAGGCCCCCGAGGGACCTCTCCCGAGGGTCGAGCGACCCCAGGAGCCAGGGGCCCCTGCTTCAGGACCTCAGCGTAAGAGATGGAACCCGAGGCGGCAGCGAAAAGTCCTCCGCCTCCGCCGCCCCCGAGCGAGGCTTTGGCCGCTAAGGAACTCGAGGCTGCCGCAGGGGCCAGAGTGGGCCCCGACTTGAAGGTGACTTTACATAGCAGACTGAGGCCGGATTCAGAGACCGCAGGCCGGGCCATTTCGCCCTCGCCCGCTTGGGGAGGCGCTCCTCTGCGAGCTCCAACGGCCGTCTGGCCCTCTCTGCCGTACACGACCTGACTTTCTGTGTGGGGCGTAGCGGGTGTGGCCAGAGCAGGAATGATTCTATGGTCCGGGGGCTGCCGTTCTGAAGGTGGCGGTGGCGGCAGCTTCCGCGGCTCCAAGGGCGGCGGAGTAGGGGTTGGGGCCCTTGGGACAGAGTTGGGGTCCTCTCCAGTTAGTTGCCGGGGCGGCGGCGGCAGCGGACGGAGGCTCGGAGGATCGCCCTGGCCGCGATGGCTCGCCTCCAGCAGACCGCGGATCCGGGGCACCGGAGTGCTCGAGGGTTTTCGCCACTTAGACGGCGCGGGCAGCAGGGTCCCCACGGGGGGCGGGGGTGGTGTAGAGACCGCGGCCGCAGCCGCCTCCTCTGAAAGGGGCGTCACTGGCGAGGGCAGTTGTAAGGTCAGGGGCAGGGGCGAGGGTGAGGCCTGGGGCTCCGGGGGTAGCAGGATACCCGGGGGCGCGGAGCTGCCAGGGAACCAGACGCCCAGCCCGCGAGCCAGGCGCATGGCCGGGGAGGAGGGGGTCACCTCGGGCTCCACCAGGGACGTCCGGCGGGACTCAGAGGAGCGGTCCGAGGCCTGCTCTTTTCGGGAGCCCCCGCCCGCGGACGGCTCCGACTGCACGTTCCCCATTTCTGACGGAGGTCGGGGACTGTGGTCAGAAAAACTTCCGCTAGTCAGTCTGCTAAAACTGTGGGACCCGTCCACCCTAGACCGGCCCCTCTGTTCCAAGATCCACTCAGGCACCAGTCGCTAGCCACATTCCTGTTCCCTGACTCTGGAAGCTCAAGCGTTCCTCCCCATTGCCCCATTCAGCTACTGTCATGCCTTATTCCTCATGGGCCCATTCAGTCGCTGTTCAGACACTTAGGCTTCATTCTTTTAGTGTACTAATGTTCCGTGCCTTTCCCCTCACCGCACCCCGGCTTGTCCCTCAAGTCACATCCCTACAGTTTGACCATATCCCCGGTCTCTAGGCTCCAAGCTGCCGGTCTTGACCGCTTTCCTGTCCGTCACTGAGGCCACATCGCTCATGATGATTGTGCTCCGTAGCCTATAAGGCCTGCAAGGAGTTCAAACTTGTCTCCCAGTCTTCTAGCTTGGCTCCGAGGCCTAGGCCCCGCCCCTGCCCTCTGGTCCCGCCCCCGATTGTCGGTATGGCCCTCATCACCCGCCCCAGGTCTGGCCCCGTCTCCGCGGTATTCTTGTCTTGCTAAGCCCCTAGTCCTCACCTCTAACCCTCCGATCCCTCTCTCTGAGTCGATAATTAGAGTCTCTCCCTCTTCGCAGGCAGCGGCAAATCTTCGGGCCTCACTCCTAAACTTTTCCGGCTACGGGTCTACCAGCCGTTTTCAACACTCAGGCCCCACCCCTTTCTCTAACTCTGCCCTGGCCCCGCCTTCGCCCAGAGGTTCCCACTCACCGACTCCTCCAGCCGACCAAAGTTCAGACCGCGGCCCCCTGGGCCCAGGGCAGGGCGGGGAACGGCCGTAGCAGAAAATAACCGAAAAGAACGGGGGTGAAGCGGGTGATGGCAAGTGGGCGAGACAGCGAGGGCGGACCCCGAGATCTAGGCCCCGCCCCCGGGCTCGAGGCCCCGCCCTCACGTGAGACTGCTAGAGGCCGGCCCATTACGAACCTGGATCTCCCTTTGAAATATTCCGACGTCTTCTTCCCCGCCCCCAGACCTGCAGCCCTAGGCCCCTCCCCTTCAGAATGTTATCCTTAGCCCCTCCCCTTTGTAAATGCTCCGCCCCCGTCGTTAGTCCCTCCCTCGAAGCTCCGCCCATTACGAACACAGCTACGTAGCTCCTCCCTTTCAGCGCTCTCATGGGCCCCGCCCATAAGACAATTTACCTCTAAACTCCACCCTTTTAGCACCCCGCAACATCTCTTCCCGAGACCCTCTCCTTCCTCGGGCCTACCTGGAAGGCGCATCCGCCGTGGAGCCGCCCCTTCCATGACGCAAGCTCTTGTCCGCGCCCTCGGCGTCCTCACCGACTCTCCTATCGAAGGCCCTCCGACCCCGCCCCCTTGCGAATGTTCCCTTCTCGCCCCACCCCTTTTCGAACCCTATCAGGTACTCAACTCCTCCCATTTAGAACCCAAAGCGAAGACCCTCACCTCTTTAGAACCCTGAGACCCGGTCATGTCCCGAACCTTTCCCCACATCTTCAGGGATCAATAGCGCGGATGGGTGGGAAAGTGGGGGATCCTTTCTGGATCTTGAGAAAATGGGGGCTGGGGGGCTGTTCTCTGGAGCCAGTGACGGGCTCTAGGACCCAGCGGGCAAGTACGCCCGCCTCGCGCTTACCCCTCCCCCAAGCCGCCCCCTCCCCCTCACCCATCTTTCAGGTTCCCCCTCCCTCCCCCGTCGCCCCGGCTCCCGGTGCCCGTCTCTAGCGCCGCCGGAGCCAGCGAGGGAGCCGGAGCGAACAGGAGGAGGAGGAGGAGGAGGCCAAGTCGCCGCCGCTCGGAGCCCGGCCGGAGCCTCCCAGGCAGGTGCCAAGGGGGGCGAGGGGGCGGGGGCTGACAGACTGCCTGTCCTGGTGAGGGGGCGGCCTGGACCGCGCTGCGCTTCTTGCCCACCGGGGCGCCCCCCAGACCGCGGCTGGAAGGACAAGGGGTTGGGGGCCCCTAAACTGCGCGGCAGCCATTTGGGGTACCAGTCTCCATTTGGGGGCCTGGACTTCTGCGAGGACGCCCCATTCATAAAATTCCGAACTGGACCCCCACCATTGAGGAACTCTGGGGACCACTCCTCCAGGGAAACAGATGTGTGGGGAGCATAGGGCATTCAGAAATCCCGGCGTCCCATCCCAGCTAGGCCCTGGGGGACCCCTGCCCTCTTTCTCTGCTTCACCTGTTGTCGGGGGAGGCGGGCGGACAAAGGAAGCAGTATCACGTGACTGCTCATTCACAAAATCCCATCCCATTGAGAAAAGGGGGCTGGGGGCGCTGCGACCGCCCCTTCCCCTCCCGAAGGCCAGGGAAAACCGACAGCCTGCAGGTGGGGGAAGGGGCTAGAGCTCGTTGCCTGGGTCCCTAAGGTTGAGACGCCAGGGTCCCTGCGCTAGGTGGTAGTGAGGGGCTGGACGCTGATCCCGATTACTGGGCGGAGGGCTACGTCCCCTGAGCTGGGGGGCGGGGTAAGATGGTTCTGAAGGATGCTGGGGCGGGGAGGGGGGAGGAGGAGGGATCAATTCTCCACCTCCCCTCAATCTCTCCCCCTTGCCTTCCTTTGGCTGGGACCTGAGAGAGCAGGCTTGATTTTTGTGAATGAAATGCACTCTGGTTGTGTCTCCATCGCCCGTTTCTGGCTTCTTCTGCCTCCATCTCCCTTTCGGCCTCTCTCTGGCCGTTTCTGGTTCTCTCGCTGCTCCCTGCCCATCTCCCGTTGCTGGGTGACTCAGTGAGCTTTGCATCCGGTCTCATTCATAAATCCGGGAAGGGGTAGGGGGGGCGGGGAAGAGAGCCTGGGTTTCTCACCCAGCCAGTGGCCTGGGCGGCAGAGTGTGGAGACAGTGTAGGGGGGCTCTGGAGCCGAATTGATGGGCTCTAAGAAAATACATATGCGCAGGCACCCAGCTGTGAGGGGGAATGATGGGTGGGGCTGTGGGAACGTGCTGAGGGATGAGAAGGAGACTGGGTTGATAGGGGAAGAGCTGGAGGGGGAAGGGAAGTGGAAAACCGAGGCTTTGGGGGTCAGGATGTGAAAGATTGGGGAAACGGACGAAGGTGGGTATGGAGAGGAAAGGTAGATGTGGAGAAGATAAGCATGGGAGAAAGGAGATGGCATGAGGAAGAAGCCATGCTGGAAGAAGGTGGGCATGGGGGTGGGGGGGAGAAGACAGGTATGTCAGAAAAAGTGAAAATTGGTGCCTGCGAGTGCAGCGGATCCAGATGTGAGGGACGAAGAGGGGGGATGAGGGTTGGGAGAACGCTGACCGGGAGCGCAGCCCTGCAGCCCACTGACTGTTGTCCCCATCTCCCCACCCCCTCCAGGTACATGGTTCAGGTCCGAGCCGTGGTGATGGCCCGAGATGACTCCAGTGGGGGCTGGCTGCCTGTGGGGGGCGGGGGCCTCAGCCAGGTGAGCGTTTGTCGGGTCCGAGGGGCCAGGCCCGAGGGGGGGGCCCGCCAGGGGCACTACGTCATCCACGGGGAGCGCCTTCGGGACCAGAAAGTGAGCCACCCTGGGGCGTGGGGGTAGGGCGGGGGCGTGGGGGAAGTAAGGGGATGGGGCCGGGAGTGCAGAGATGAGGTCAGGTCATCTCCCAGAATCAAGCCGGGGTGTGGGATGTAGTTTGGCACTGAACATCTGTCTTACGGAGAACAACTGGGCGTTCTGAGAATATCTGGGGTATCAAGCAGGGCCCATCCACTGCCATTGTCCGATGGACCGGCACGGCAGCCTCCTCCCCGGTCTTGCCCTGCCCCTGCTCCGTCCCTCAACCTCAGTCTGTTCCACAGGGGCCTTGCTAACACCTGACTCAGATCATGTCCTTCCCTCTGCTCAGAACCCTCCGGTGGCTCCATCTTGTTCAGAGATCCTTACCAGGAGGCCCTACGCCACCGGCCCCGTCTGCTCTAAGTATATGGAGGCATTTGGTGGGGGACCATCTGGACGGGTCAAATAGGGTCTACAATCCTATATGTGGGTTCAGCAGGAATATTCTGGGCTGCCTGGCATGATTTGGAAGGACAACATTGAAGTTTCAGCTGGGGATGTAATAGAAGGGCCTGGCTTGTTTGAAAAGGCTTGGGGGGACGGCTTGCATTTCAGAGTAGGGGTCAGAAGGACCAACGTAGGGGGATTCGAACTGGTGTGAAGGAATATGGTGATGTTGGGCAAGGATGTGAAGAAACGTCTAGGGTGTTGACCAGTATCTGAAGGGAAAGCTATGGGAGCTGAAGAGAATTTTGGGGTAGCATTTTGGGAGATTGTTGGGGCATCAGAAGGAAATTACCAGTAATATTCTGAGCTGTTCAGTAAAGTTTGGGGAGTATTATTGAGTCAGAAGGAGGGGCACTGGGTTATCAGAAGAGAGTATGAGGACAAAATAGGGATCAAGGGGCTTGGGGGACATATTGGGGTATCAGAGGTGTGCTCAATACAATTGGGAAGTGGTGTTGGGTTGTTGATCAGGGCTCAGGGGTACACCTAGGATTGACAAATGAAGTTTGTGGGATGCTGAGGTATGCAGATAGGCGGAGGATTGAGAGGAAGTCACAGGCGTGGCTGGAAGGGGGCGTCTGACCTCACCCCTTCCTACCCCCCTCAGACCACCTTGGAGTGTACCCTGAGGCCAGGCTTGGTTTACAACAAAGTGAACCCCATCTTCCATCACTGGAGCCTGGGCGACTGCAAGTTTGGACTGACATTCCAGAGTCCCGCAGAGGCTGATGAGTTTCAGAAAAGCCTGCTGGCCGCGCTGGCCGCGCTGGGTCGAGGTGAGTGGCGCAATGGGTGGTGGGCGCTGGAGGATGGGGTGGGAGGGTGGGAGAAGCTGGGACCCAGGGAACTCACTGTCTGCCTCTCTCCCTGCCCCAGGCTCGCTTACCCCCTCTTCCTCCTCCTCTTCCTCCTCCCCTTCCCAGGACACGGCCGAGACTCCCTGCCCTCTGACGGTGAGTCCAGGACGCAGCTCTGCTGGGAGGCAGGGGTTTATTTCTATTCTCCAAACATTCTTGAGCATCTCTTGTGTATCAGGCAGCATGCCACATGCTGGGGACACAAATTTGGGCCCAAACTATTAGTGTCAACGTAATGCCTGTTACCCTGGTTTTCCTGTCCTATTGTGGGCCACGTATTCATTCAAGAGTATTTATTGAGCACCTGCAAATAAGTAGTGTTTTAGGCACTGGGGATACATCAGTGAACAACACAAGTCCCTTTCCTCATGGAGCTTCTATTCTAGTGTGGAGAGGCAAAAAATTAAAAAAAAAGAAAAAAAATAAGCCATATCTTTTATAGCAAACAAATTAATGACAGTCCATCCTCCTAGTTACTCAGGATACCAACCTTGAAGTCATCCTTGACTTTTGTCCTTTTTTATGCTTCTAATCTAATCTGTCATCAAATATTGGCTTCTCCTTCAAAGTGAATAGAATCTGCCTCCAGCCTGGTACTGTCCAACCTCATCTGCCAACCAGCGCATCTCGCCAGCCTCTCATTGTCAACGGCCTCCCTCCTATTTCCTACTGTCTAGAAGTTCCCCGCATGTAGCCAGAGGGACCCTATTGATATCTAAGACAGATCGTGGCCATCCCTCCACTCAGAACCCTTCCAGGGGTCCATCTTACTCAGGGTAAAGGACAAAGCATATAAGGTCCCATACCATTTGGTCCCCTGTTCTCCCTTTTGCTCACTCTGCGCCAGCCACGCTAGCCTCCTTCCTGTTACTCCAACATGCCAGGCACGTTCCTCACCCCATTACTGTTCCCCAAATTTCCACATAGCTCATCCCCTTACTTCCTTCAGGGTTTTATAAACATGTTGCCTTCTTAGTGAGGCTCTTCCTGAGTAAGCTGTTCAAAACCATGATGTCCCGATGCTCCCTAACCTATTCTAATTTTTTCCCATCTTCTAAGATATTTTCCTTATTTCCTTCCTATATAGACAGTTTCCTTTTTCTCTTTCTTTCTTTCTTTCTTTCTTTCTTTTAAGACTTTATTCATTTGAGAGAGAGATAGCAAGAGAAAGCACGAGATGGGGGCAGAGAGAGGGAGAAGCAGGCTCCTCACAGAGCAGGAAGCCTGACTAGAGGCTCAATCCCAGGACCCCGGGACCATGACCTGAGTCAAAGGCAGACACTTAACCGCTTAAGTGAGACACCCAGGTGCCCCAGTATAGACAGTTTTCTTATCTGTTAGTTTGTGGCTAGAATGCCAGCTCCAGGAGGGTAAAGGGTCTTTTGTTGCTTTCTTGCTGCATGTCTGAGACGTAAAACAGTGCCTGGTATACAGTAAGTGTTCAGTAAATATGTGTTGAGTACATTTATTGAATGAATAAATGCACATAATGTCAGATGCGATTTGGCATTTGCTGGGAACAGTGGGAGTTGCTGAGACTCAGAAGAACAAAACTGGTTCACTGGGCAGAAAAGCGGGAACCAAAGGGTCAAGGGAGAGGTGTGTGGGGCTACAGAAATCATGCGGACAAGTCCCATGTATTTGGTGTTTATTCAAGAAAGATGCCGGACTTCCCATGCTCCATCTGAAATCCTTGCAATGGCCTCGCGTGAGCCTGGCATGCCGTGGGTGCTCAATGAATGTTTACTGAAGATAGCAGATGGATGAAGTCAGAAGCATGACCCCCCACCCCCACCCCAAGCTACAGAAAAGAAACTGAGGGTCTGAGAAGTGACATTTCCATTTGTAAAGGACAGGTGGTTTGGCTGGGAAGGAACACCTTCCTGGTGGGTGGTGGGGCCCCAGTCAAGGTGTGGGGTGAGAATGAGTGAAGGTGGCCGACTGGCCAAGGGAGAGGGGTTCTGAGAAGGGAGAAAGATATTTGGTTGTTTGGAAGGTCAGCGAGCGAGCTGAGCAGATAAAGAAGGGGTCCAGTAATAAGAACAGTAACCATTTCCAGCTGTTTTCCTGTACTTCAGGCATGTGTTCTACCCTTTGCAGTGGGTCCTAACCACAACCTTATGAATAGACACTATTATGATCCCCATTTTACAGAGAAGGAAACTGAGGCTCAAAGAGATGAGCTCACTTGCCGGAGGTCACACGACCAGTCAGTGGCAGAGCCGGGGCTTGCACGGAGGCCTGTCTGGCCGCAGAGCCCTCGCTCGCCTCGGGAGGGGGTCTATGTGAGGGCATCAGCTGTGCCGGGGGTCCGGCTCTGAGGCCGCCACTCTCCCCCAGTCCCATGTGGACAGCGAGTCCTCCTCCAGTCACAGCCGCCAGGAGACGCCTCCCACCGCCGCGGCGGCCACTATCATCACGGTGGAGTCAGCTTCTGGCTTTGGGCCACCTACGTCCCCCCAGCGCCGCCGCTCCTCCGCTCAGGTGCGACCTCCCACCTCCCGCGAAGTCTGGGGCTCTGGAAGGGGGAGGGGAGGAGGGGGACAGGATGATGGGGTCCAGAAGTAGGTGGGTGCTGAGACCCCCGAAGGGCAAGAGACCACAAACAGATCCTCGGGGATGATTGGCTTGAATTCGGGGTAGTGATGGTGGAGAGGGTGCCTGGGGACGTGGGATCCTCGGAGGATTGGTGTGGGCTTTCCCCGTGCGTCCTGTGCTCTTGGAGATTTTGGAAAGTTCTGAGTTCTGAATCGGAGGGGCTTAGGGGACGACTTACACAATTCTTCGAGTATATTAGGGAGTTTTCCATACTTGTAGAAGGAGTTCTTTAGACTGGTTAATTCATTAGGCGGGGCATGGGCTCCAAGGGGGCTAATGCTCCCTGGGGACTGGAGCCCTGTGTCCTGAAGGACATGGCTGGGGTCTCGAGCTCCCGGATCTAGGAGTATGGAGGACGGGGTGCTGGGACTTCCTGGGTCTTGAGATAGGACAGGGCTGAGAGCCTGGATCCCTGGGTCCTTAAGGCGTGGGCTTGGTGCCTGCTTGATCTGTTCTTGGATTTGAGAGGGTTGGGCCGGGGACTTGGAAGTCTGAGCGCCAGACCCAGACACTCAGAATCCCATGGCAGCTTCCTAGGATGACTGAGGCCTGAAGGGTCTTTGGATTCTCAAGTCTTCTGAGACTGGGATGGATTATGGTGGAGCGTGGAGGATCACAGACCCTGCTAACCTGTTCTATCCCTTCGCCCCACAGAGCTACCCTCCGCTCCTACCGTTCACGGGGATTCCGGAGCCCTCAGAGCCCCTGGCCGGGGCAGGGGGCCCGGGCTGGGGCGGCCGTGGCTATGAGGATTACCGGCGCGCCGGGCCGCCCGCGCCCCTCGCCCTGTCCACCTGCGTCGTGCGCTTCGCCAAGACCGGCGCGTTGAGGGGCGCAGCCCTGGGGCCCCCCGCCGCACTACCCGCCCCTCTCGCCGAGGCTGCGCCCCCAGCGCCCCCGGCTCGCCCACCCCCGGGCCCCGGCCCTGCCCCTGCGCCTGCCAAGGCCTCCCCGGAGGCGGAGGAGGCGGCGCGCTGCGTGCACTGCCGGGCCCTCTTCCGCCGCCGCGCGGATGGGCGCGGCGGTCGCTGCGCCGAAGCCCCGGACCCCGGTCGCCTGCTGGTGCGCCGGCTCAGTTGCCTGTGGTGCGCCGAGAGCTTGCTCTACCACTGCCTGTCGGACGCCGAGGGTGACTTCTCGGACCCGTGCGCCTGCGAGCCAGGCCACCCACGTCCCGCGGCGCGCTGGGCCGCGCTGGCCGCCCTCTCCCTGGCCGTGCCCTGCCTCTGCTGCTATGCGCCCCTGCGCGCTTGCCACTGGGTCGCGGCGCGATGCGGCTGCGCAGGCTGCGGGGGTCGCCACGAGGAGGCGGCGCGGTGAGGACGGCCTGGTGGGTCCGGTAGCTGCACCAAGGACCCCAAACTGAGGGTCCAGGACCCTGGACTCCGGACCCCCAAACCCAAACCTAGGCACACCCGGAACTTGGAGCTTGAGTTTGGATTGAGAGACCCTAGACCTGGAACCTGGACCCCAAATCTAGGACTGAGAGACCCCAGACCCAGCTTCATTGGGATGTCTGTCCAAGAGGTCCCAGGCATCCTGAGTTCTGGCACCCCACCCCATCCTGGCACCCCTCCCTGACCTAGACTGGGGAGACTCCAGGCATCTCCAAACTCCACCTCAGGCAGGCTAGGTGTCCCTGAGAGAGGCAGGGCCCTGAACCCCGACTCCCTGTTCAAATAACCACCCCAGACCCCATGATGCCTGACCCATGAGCCCTCGGATCATGGTGAGTCAGGACTTGCCAATACCTGACCCTGCCTGCATACAATTACTCCTGGATCTTGAGACCATGGAACCCAGATTCACCCCAAATGGTCCCGGAATGCTCACCTAAAACTTGGGGCACCCATATCAGAGATAGTCTTGTAGCCCCTAGGACCCCGGAGGCACCAAACCCTCTCAAGATGCCCTGAGTCCATAGGTATGCCCAAACAGATGTTCTCTGACCGAAGTGACTTGCTAGATTCATCTCAGACCCTCCCCCTTTTCTCCCCACCAAGATCTAGATGTCAGACTCCAGGATGCTCTGGGAACCAAGGATCAAAGACCTCCGTAGACCCACTCATCCCAAGCCAGTGTTCCCAGAGCTTTGGATCTCATATATAGGACTCTGAGGTGCCTAATACTCCCAGATGTTGTACTGATGGCCACCAACCCCTTAGGGCCAAAGGCACTGGTCTCAAGTCCTCAGATAACCCTTTTTCAAAACACCTTGGATTTCAAGCCTCAGAATGGCCTGGAATCTTCGGCTGCTTTGTACCCACAGATCCCCAATCCCCTCAAGGCTGGAAGCTCAGCTCCCAGATGATGGGATGTTCATGGCAACCCAGGCCTTTCACCCCTGGGCCCCCAGCTCCTGAATGACCCCAAGGTGCTTTGGGAGCACTGGTCCCAAGACCCCAAGGTGCCACTGGTCCCCCAAATTCAGGGCTTAAGCCTACACAACATTGGGATTGTCCCTGACTGAAGACCTTGGTCCCTCCATACCAGAGACAACGGAGGTGCTCCAGGACTGTAGCACCTTCAGATCCCAGATTTCTGTGGACTCAGACCTCTTAAGCCTGATATTCCCTGATACCTACTGCCCTTGAATCTTGCTGTCCATAAACCCCTAAAACCCCAAGGTCCCAGACCTCTGAAGTCAAGCCCCAAGGGCCCCAGCCCAAACCCCCAGCATCTCACAGAACTACTAGGGTAAAACCAAAAAACCATCATCTTGAGCTCATGGTTCTGGATTCCAGGAGCACCCCAGAGCTCCCCCACGTCCATCTCTAGGACCTAGCATTGTTATAGGTGATGGTGCAGGCAGGCTATTTTGACCGTGCAAAGACACACAGTCAAGGTGGGCGTGCGGCTGGAATTCACACCACATTCTGCTGGTTGCACTGCGCACAGAGACACTTTTTAGGCCAGCTACAGCTCTAACACACACACACACACACACACACACACACACACACACACACACTGCCCCAAGCCCAACCTGAAGCCCCAGCCCTGGTCCAAGCTTCTTATGTTCTGCCCTGTTAACCCCTTCCCTTCCATCTCAGAGTTGGGGGTTGCTTTGTGAAGTTTGAAAGCTGTTTTCATGGCCCTCTGTGATGCCACAGTCTCTTTTCCTTGAGTGGAATGGGACTTTCGGGGTGCCTCAGATCCGATGGCCTGAAGTGGAGGATCAAGGTCTTGGAGCAAGACAGTCTCAATGCTGTATGGACTTGGGACCTGCACGTGGTCCCAAGCATCTGGAAATGTGCACTTACCTTTCTTCATTACCCAGACTTGGATGGCCTTGTAGGGGTTCAAGGGATAGGTCAAGGGGGTCAGAGGGCTAGATCCTTCTGTCACTCCCTTTAAATTATTAACTATTTATTACATCCGGAACCTGTGAGATTCCGCTCTCCCAACCAGACCCTGGGATGGGTGAGAGAAAAGGGGGATGTCCTTCCCATCCCCACTCTGCCCAGCTCTCGTCACTGTCAGACCCACCAGAGCTGAGGGCGGAGGGACCGGGGGCTGGGGCGGCCTGGGTCCCCATCCCCTTCTCTGTGCCTCGGTCTCCTCCCTTCCGTGGTGGGCGGGGGGGAAGCTCCATTCTTAACCTACCTCGTTTTGGGGAGGGGTGGGACGGGGACCAGAGTGCTGTAAGGTGCTGTGGGATCTGCAGATGAAGTGGTGGGAGCTGGGGAAGGTTCCCCCGGCCCCCACCTCCCAGCACCGCCTCTCCCAGGTCTCCCAGTCCTGCTCCCTGCTGGTACCCACCTCTGATCCATGATTACTCTTCATCACCCCCAAATCAGGGGTGCATGGAGGGCCGACCCTGGGAGCCAGGAAGACCTCAGACCCTGGAGCCCCCAGGCCCAATTTCCCAGCTGCTTGCCCCTCAGATTGGATGCTTGGCCCCCAGATTTGGGGGAGGCACCCCGACATTTATCTTCCTGATCTTG
Organism: Nasua narica; assembly: GCA_028533885.1. NCBI lineage: Eukaryota > Metazoa > Chordata > Mammalia > Carnivora > Procyonidae > Nasua > Nasua narica. The sequence goes on along the minus strand of CM052803.1, from coordinate 10,647,711 downwards.
ATTCCAAGCCAGTCTGTGACCTCAATATTGTTATCATCAGTGCAGGCTGCCGTGGCAGGGGAGGATGGGAGCCAAAGACCCAGCCTTGTCATTGGGGAGGGGGCATGAGATATTCGCTCCAAGAAATGTCTGTGACAAAGTCTCAGCCTGTGTCCTTTATTTGCATCGATGCACCCCATCCACTCACCTTGCTGAACCACCAAACCAGTTGCCTACCCAACTTGTCCTTTCTCCTTCACATCCTTTATCCCAAGCAGACCCTCCGACTGAATTTTATGCATTCAGTCACTCAAGTACACTCACTGAACCCCCATCACATGCCAGGCCCTGTTCTCAGCCCGGAGGACAAGGCATTGAACAGAACATACAAAAATCCTTTCTCACGAGCAGCTTGTGAACTTTACAGTGAAGGAGACAATAAATGACATGTTAGGAATGATATGCCCTATAGAGAAAAAGCAAAGCGGAGATGGGGGTACAGTCATTTAGGCAGGGTCGCCAGGGAGGCCTCACTGAGGAGCTGGCACTTGAGTAAGGCCTTGAGGGAGGTGAGGGGGTCCTGTGGACGCCCGCAGGCAGAACATTCTAGGTAAGTCTGAGGGACATCAAGGGGAGGGAGTGTCTGGAGGGGAGGAAGCAGGAGGGAAGGTATTTAGGGGATGAAGGCACAGAGAAGACAGAGCACATCTGTGGGTCCTTGAGAGCCATTGCATGGATGTTGCTGGTCACCCTGAGTGACCTGGAGATACGGGAAGGCTCCAAGCGTGGGAGGGCTGTGACCTGACTCAGGTGTTTACATGCTACTTCTGGTTGCCGGTGGGAAACAGATGGTGGGGGGTGGGTGGCTGGGTAGGGAGCAGGGAGGAGGTTTCTGGGATAGTCCGGGGGAAGACAGGAGCACAGGCGATCACGGTGAGAACAGTGGAGGCAGGGAGAAGTGGGCAAGATAACGAATGCATTTTGAAGGTAGAATCCACAAATGTAGATAGAATTTGCAAAGAAGAAAGGAATCAAGGCTGTGATTCCAAGGTTTTGACTTGAGCAATTTTTAATGTTCTATTAAGGTCAACAAAGGTACCACCCAGCCTTGGGGTAGGTAGCACCATAGAGGATTATAATTTTAACAACAGCAACCCAAACAGTAGCAGTACTAACAGTACTAGGGTAAGTGATTAAAAGCATGGACTTTGGAATCAGATGTGAATTTGAGTCCTAGCACCACCACACATTCACTCTGACAGTCTGTCTGAACCTGTTTCTCCTCCCTAAAACGAATCTAAGATACTTAGCCTAGTAGCACACACAAAATGCTCAATATGTGTTATTAATCGAGTACTCCTATAAGTGTTTTCTAAACACATACAGGACTCTCATCCTCACAACTCATAAAAGGTAAGTTTTATTCCCATTATACAGATAGGAAGCAATTTGGCAGGGACACAGAGGTGGGGAGCGACGGAGTCAAGCCCTAGCCCTGGCGTGCCTGACTCCCAGGATGCAGTCTCTTAATCACGACAGTATATTGCACCCGTTCCCTCTCCAAGGCCTAGGGAGGAAGAGAGGTGAAGGCCCCACTGGTGCATTGTGATCGATGAGGAGGGCCGCTGTGTGTGAGGGGGCGAGCCGGGCTTCCTGAGTCCCTGAAGTAATTCCAACCCTACGTTGGAAAGAAGGAAATAAGTTTCGGCATTTGGAGCAGAATTTGGAGAGCCCCACTTGGGTCTAGGGTGCTTCTGCTTCGAGGGCGGAGGGCATCTGAGCGAGGCCGAGAAAAAGAAAAGCCAAGTTTCTAAATCGCGGCAATAGCGACACCCGCTGGCCTGTCGCGACAGCTGGGATCCTGAATGCACGCGCTGGATTTACAGACCCGGCGGTCTTCCACGGTCTAGACCGGGTTAGCCGAGGCGCGGCGCTCTAGCTCTCCGCGCCGGCTGCCCTGAGGGCGGGCTCTGCTGCCTCCAGCACCAATCGGAACGCCAAAGGCCCTTAGGGGCTGATTGGTCGGAGCCGCGGCAGCGCCGACCGCGTACGCCGCTCCTGGGGCGGGGCCTCCCGCTGGCCGGCAGGGGGCGCGCGCCTGGCGAGGAGGCGACGCTTTCAATGGAGGGGGCGGAGGCGGAAGCGCGGGAGGGGGCTGCTGTGGCCCGGGACCTGCTGGCCTTGGGGTAAGGGGAACAGGGTGTGGCTGGGGGTGGGGGCGGGGTGCAGGAAGGGACAGATTTGCCCTCAGAAATTGCTCTTGGCCTTCCCAACCCCCTCCCGCTGCCTCGGCCCCGCCACAGGTATGAGGGCCTCTCGGGGGCGGCGTCGCTGGGCCCCTCGTGTCCAGACTTCAGGGCGCTGTGCGTGCGGCTGGCGGCGGAGCTGGCGACTCTGGGCGCCCTGGAGCGGGAGCGAGGGGAGAGCGCCGAAGCGCTGAGGGCCGGCAATGGTATGTGTGGAGCGGGCGGCCTGGAGGGGTGGGGCCGCGGGTTCGCCGTCGCGCCCTGACTTTTCCGGCCTCCTGCAGGCCCCGGCGCGGAGGAGGAATTCCTGCGACAGTTGGCTGGCCTGCTGCAGGAGTTGCACTGCCCGGACCGCGCGCTCTGCGGCGGAGAAGGCGCGGCGGCGCTGCGGGAACCCGGCGCGTGCCTGCGCCTGCTGCGTGAGCCGGGGATGCGGAAGTGGGCGAGGCTACGGCCTCCGGAGGGGCGGGCTCTGCTAGTGGAGCGCTGCCCGGGTTCCCCCAGGGGGCGTGGTTAGGATTGAAGCGGGTGAGAGGGTTCGAGGTGGGTGGGGTTCGAATTTTGACCTGAGTGTCTCGAAGTTCACGTGGGTTGGATTTGACGTAGCCGGCCAGGTGGTCCCGATGTGGGCAGGGTTCGAAGTCCGAGCCGGGTACTGGGTCCCCAGGTGGGTGGAGCTTATCATGGAGGTAGAGCCAGGGTTCTAGGTGAGCGGAACTAGAAGGTCTGAGTATTGGAAGCCTGGAGGTTTTGAACCAGGTGGAGCTTTTTGACCCCAGTGGGTGGGACGGCAGCCCTCCTTGAGTGCAACGCTCCCTTTCCCTTTTAGGCTTTCTCTGCTCGGAGCTCCAGGCTGCCCGCCTCGTGCGTCTGCACTCCTGGCTGGATCCCAGCCCCCCACCGCCCTGTGGGGAAGGGGCAGAGGAGGGAGCTGGCATGGTCCAGGAACTGGTCCTTACCCTCCAAGCTCTGGGGCTGCCCCGGCCGACGCCTGGGACCGCCGCCAGCCGGCTGCTGTGGGAGTTCCACGACAAGGTAGAGAGCTGGAGTCCTTTCCGTACCGGGGCCACCTCACTTTTCGTTATAGGAGGAGAGACCTATTTCTCCAAAATAGGTCTGGCCGGAGTGCCCCAGCCGCCGGACATGTTTTTCTAGAGTTGTGACCACCATTCTTAATTCCGAGGCCTGGCTCCTCAGGCCCATGGGGAACTGGAATCCACGGAGAGTACATCTGGTTTCTGCCTAGTCAACCTCAGACTCCCTTCTCCCGTCAGATCTCTGAGCTGCTGCCTTCCCTGCCCCCAGGGTTCCTGCAGCCCCTCCTCAGCTTCCCGCTGGACGCACCCAGATGGGTAAGACTGTGTATGACTGTATGTCAACAGCATCCTTCCCCGGAGATGGGAGTGAGGGGGACCCCTGGCATGACTGAGACCTTTTCCCCAGGAGGCATTGGAGTCTCTGTGCCAAAGGCTGGGAGACCAGTACTGCTGCCGCCGATGCCTGCTCCTGAAACGCCTGGACCTCACAACATCTTCTTTCCACTGGAGTGATCGGGCAGAGGTGTGGGAAAAGGACTTGGGCAGGAGCAGGGAGGCCCAGTTGTGGGGGCTACCACTACAGGAAGAACGAGGACCAGGAATATGACCTTATAGCAATTTCTTAGAATCTTGTAAGGTTTGGGGCTCTAGAATTTCAGGGCCTCCAGAAATTTCTAGAACTTAGAGGTGCAGGGCATTCTAGAATTCCCAGCTCTGAGCTGGGACCTTCAGAGCTATGCCTCTTATTTAGAGACGCAGGAGGTGAGGCCCTAGGTGGAGAGAGAGATGCTTCCAAGTGGACATATCCCACCTGGGGAGGGCTCTTGGCCACCATCTCCGTGCCCCACTCCCCAGGCCCAAGGAGAAGCCATGAAGGCAGTGCTGATCCCAATTCGAGAGGCTCTGACTCCAGAAACAGATGTCTCCATCGCACATGTCCTGGCTGCCCGAGCAGACCTGTCTCGTCTTGTCCCAGCTACTAGCAAGGCTGCCCGCCGAGGGACCTGCTGTGCCATCAACAAGGTGGGTGCTGGGGAGTGGGGAAGGGCCCCCACATCCTTGGCCTTCAGACTTGGCTCTCTGGTCCCCATGTTCATTTTTCTTCCCTGAAACTCAAGTCTGATCAACTCTCAGGTGCTTATGGGCAACGTGCCAGACCGGGGGGGCCGTCCAAATGAGTTGGAGGCTCCCATGCCCAGCTGGCAGAGCAGAAGAGAGGATGGAGGTGGGCGGAAGGCAGGCCGCCAGAACTGGGGCCGCAAGAAGAAGAAGAAGTAAAGAGGGACTGGTGGTTGGGTGGGGGTTCCTCTGTGACGTGCTGATGCCATTGGTAATCCCTGGAGAGTCACTTTGAGTTTCTCTTGGCATCTGGCTCGCAGGCCTCACATCCCCTGCTCCTATCCCCAAGGTCCCACATGTCCTCCCCCCATCCCCCACTCAACAACAAGGACCATGTTCTCTGGAAAATAAATTTAATTTATGACAGCTGTAGGACCTATCTCTGGGGGGGCCAGGTCAGGGGTGCTCAGGTTTGAGGAGGGGTAGGGATATCTTTGTCCCCTGGGTCTCAACAGGTCCCTGTTGCTCTGACCCTCATAGTCCTCTGCTCTTTAGCAACACATCTTTGCCTTCCTGTGGGCGCGGGGAAGGAGACATGCAGGCATTGGACAGAGTTCTCAGGTACCCCCATGTGCCAGCCCTGTTTTCAACACTAGGGTTACAGCAGTGAAAAAATACAGATTGTAAAACCCCTGCTCTTCTGGAGTTGACAATTTCTGGTGAAGAGGAGCAGACATTTGTTGACAAGATAAATAGATAAGAAGTATAGTTCTTTAGGTGGGTTAAGGACTTTCGAGAAATACGAGGCAGGAGCAGGACTGGGGGTGGATTGCAACTTTGAGTATGGTCAGAAGGGCCTCCCTCAGAAGGAGACATTAGACTTAAGTTCCAAAGAGGGAGCCGTGTGGGCCTCTGGAAGAGCATTCCAGGCAGAGAGAACTGCCAGTGCAAAGGCCCTGAGGTAGGAGAATTTTCGGCATGTTCAGGGACCACAGAGGCCAGTGTAGCTGAAGCAGGATGAGTAAGGGGGTGAGTGGTGGTGAGTGAGGTCCTCGAGGTGATGGAACAGACTGAGAAGTGGGCCGCAGTGAGGGCTCCGGCTTTCCCCCTGACTTAGAGGGAGACATGGAAGGGCTCGGAGCAGGGGAGGGACTCAGGTGTTCACGGGCTCCCTGTTCTACCTCTACTCTAGCCTTGTCTCCTGTCTCTGGAACCCCAGAGTTAGGAATATAAGGGCCCAGCCTGACCCATGCTGCCTGTCAGTGTAGCATACTGGTAAGGAACTTTCATTTTAGAGGACTTGAGTCCTGCCTCCAACACGTAGGGGCTCTGCCACCTTGGAGAACAGCTTAACCTCCCTGGGCCTCAGCTTCCTCATCTATAAAATGGAGATGAAAGGAGTTGGTGGGGTGATACCTAAGTCTAGATGTATCCAACACAAAACCTACAGATGCGAAGTGCGGGGAAATGGGAGTACACGTTGTGGCCACTCTGAGGCAAAGGAAGAAAATAACTTTCCAAGGAGGAGCTGATGAACTCTTTACCGAAGGCGGTGTGGCTGGGAAGGCAGCGGTGCCTTTGGGGGTCCTGCTGGACGCCGAATAACAAGACTTGGGACTGACTCTGGGGGAGGCGAGAGACAACAGACCCAAGCGGCGTCTAGGAATTCAGCTTGGAGGACTGGGCGGGAGGCGAGGCGGTCGTTGGGAGGGGCACCTGGAAGGAGGAAGACACTGGGTCACGTGGGGCGGGGGTGGCGTCTAGTAATCCGGGTACTGCCAGGGGCAGGCAGAGCCTCCCCCCCGACTTTGTTTAGTAAATGAATGAAAACTCCTCGGGATGTTCCGGTTTTTTAAACTCAATCCAAAGGTCTCTACCTTTGAATAGTAAAACTTACTCCACTGACGCCAATTATAGCTCCTGGTGTCTTTGGCCTTATCCTTGCCGTTTTCTTCCTTCTCCGTTTTTCTCCTTAAAATCCTTTTTCTGTTCTACTAGTGGCTACCCACCCCCACTCCAACATATTGAAAATTTTCTTTTCCTATCAACAT
>CM052803.1:10566453-10640839 GCA_028533885.1 Nasua narica | reverse complement strand
GGTCAGCTCTTCTCGGCTGTAGGAGCCATTCCTAGGGGCAGAGATTGTACTTCAGCGTGACTGGCCCTTTTCTCCCAGGACTCCCAGCAGCCCCAGCATCCTCACCTTTGGGGGACCTAGAAGTCAGGAGTACTTACCCCTGGTGGGGGGGCGGGTGAAGCCCATGGCAGGCGAAGGGGAAGTTGCCTGAAAGTCGCTCAAAGTCCTCCTGAGAGATGGTTCCCCGGCCTTCAGGGTCGTAATTCTTGAACACAGACTTCAGAGGAGTATGGAAAGGAGAGAGTAAGGCCAAACCGTGATCCTCCTGGGCTTAGAACTCGTCTGGGTCAGGACTGTACAGGTGCCTTCCCTCCTGGCCTCCAGTGGCCAGACCACAGTCCCCTCCTTACCTCCACCAGCTGTTCCACGTGCCGACCCAGGGTGGCCCTGTCGGGCTTGGGTGTCACGCCGGGGGCCCACTCCACCACCAGGGGCGCTTTGAAGGGGGAGGGTGGCTGGGCCAGGGACAGAGGTGCACAGTTAGTCGGTGTGTGAGCTTGGGCTGGTGGGCAGCAGTCAGGGGTCAGCTCTCACCAGACTCTTGGGGCAGCGGGGCTCCCGGGCGTAGGAAAGCTCATAGATCTCATCCTCCGTGTAGAAGAGATCCAGGGAAAGCTGGGGGGTGGGAGGGGGGAAGGGCGTTACCGATCCTCGTCTCCATCCTCCTACCTACGGCCTATGCCCTGCCTGGATCCCCATTTTCATCCTCTTCCCAAAGCCCCTCTTCTCTGGGGACCTCTAGGCTCCCCTCTCCCACTGAGGCCCTGGTCCGTCTCCACACCCCCGTTCTCTAGTTCAGAAATGGCCATCTTCTCGCGGAGGCTTTTTTTGGGTCCTACTTAAACTTGTAAACCCCTATGACTTTCCTTGCTCGTTTCTAATAGTTTTCACTCTTAGCGCTTACCCTCTGAAAGACCGTATGATTTACTCATTTACTTTCTTGTATCGGCTGTCCCCCTACTGGGAAGTCAGCCCACAAGAGCAGCAGTTTGTTTGTTTGTTTCCTGACGCACTAAGTAGTGTCTGGCTCGCAGCAGGTGCTCGATAAATTTTTGGGCTCGATGGCCTTCTGGAATCAGCAGAGCACAGAGCCTTGGGCAGCAGTCATCTTAGGGCGAGGCCAGCTTCACAGGCAAGCCCCACATCCGGAAGGGCCTCACTTCATTTAATGCCCTGCTCTCACCGGCTTAAAATTCTGAAGAATTTTTTTTTTTAAGATTTTATTTATTTATTTGACAGAGAGAGAGAGAGATCACAAGTAGGCAGAGAGGTAGGCAGAGAGAGAGGAGGAAGCAGGGTCCCTACTGAGCAGAGAACCGGATGCGGGGCTCGATCCCAGGACCCTGAGACCATGACCTGAGCCAAAGGCAGAGGCTTTAACCCACTGAGCCACCCAGGAGCCCCAAGAATTTTTTTTTAAAGATGCTATTCATTCGTTTGACAGAGGGAGACACAGAGAGAGAGAGCGGGAACACAAGCAGGGGGAGTGGGAGAGGGAGAAACAGGCCTCCGGCCGAGCTGGGAGCCCGATGTGGGGCTCGATCCCAGAACTCTGGGATCATGACCTGAGCCGAACGTAACCACCTAATGACAGAGCCATCCATGCGCCCCATAAATTCTGAAGAATTTTGAGTAAGGAGCCCAACATTTCATTTTGCACTGGGCACTGCGAATTACGTAACTGGTCCTGTCTTCGGGTCTGAAAATCAGTCTTGGACTCCATGGCCTTCAGAATCCCAGTCTCTCTCGATTTCTAGCTCCATGGGCAGTACAGGAGAATACGTATATAAAATTATATAAAGAGAATGCAGCCAGAACCCCACACTCCCAGTCTGCGGATGCAGTGTGGTGATTAACGTGCGTTGACACACAGGTTCTGAGGCTGACCTGCTTGGGCTCAAATCCAGGTCTTACCACTGTGGGACAGCAGACCAGTGACCTCCCATTTTGGACCTCAGTTTCCCAGTCTGTAGAAGGGGCACGGCAAGGACACGGGCCCGCCCGCACCCAGGACCCTAAATCTGCAGAGCCTGCAGTGCAGTCTCTGGGCCCCCAGCCCGGGCGGGGCCGGGCGGCTCACCGTGAGCAGGTGCAGCAGGTCCTCACTGGCGCTGCACGGGGGGTGCTGCCTCTGGAGGGCCTCCAGCTCCTGCAGCCGCAGGTAGAGGCTGTTGAGTTTGGGTAGGTGCAGGCGGCCGTCGGGCAGCCTGTCGGGCTGTGCCTCGTGCAGGGACACCAGGTCTTTGAGGTGCACGCCCAGGACCGGCAGCCGGAAGCCCGTGCAGTCGGCCCAGGCGCGGCGGTAGCGGGCATAGTTGTTGTGGGCAGCAAGAAGCTCAGACAGCTCTAGCAGGGCCTGTGCGGGAGGGCATGTTACGGGATGGAGGGGTGTTGTGAGGGAGGCCATTTCTGCTCCCTTTGCCCCCTGGAGGGGACTATCCTGGCAGCCTCTTTTGGGTTCCGCACTCCCAGGGGCCCACTGGCATTTTGGACATCTACCTAAGCCCCTCCATGTCCCACATTGGCCTCAGCAAACCCCCCCCCCCCCCCGCTGTGGGTCCCCATCTCAGAAAAGCTTCATATTCCCCAATCCGCAGGCTAGAGTGATTTTTTTTTTTTTTTCCAAAACTGAAATCTGCTCATGAGTGCTGTCATCATTACCGGACCTTTCCTTGCTCCCCATTGCCCTCTGGATAAGCCCAGACACCTTAGTTCAGCTTGCGTATCTTAACAGGATCTTTCCATGGGCATCTGCAGCCTAATTTCCTGCCAGGTGCTGACCTCACACAGTAGACTCATGAATGACTCACTCTCCCCATACATTTCCCGGGACACGCCTAACCTGTGCTCCTCCCGTAGGTGGCCTAAATTCGGTGTCCTTAGGGGCATCATTTCAGTCCCCACCTGGACTGCAAGTTCTCTGCTAACATCTCTCTCATCTGTCTCCCTCCAGTCCTGCGAAGGACTAGAAACAGTGGAGAGGGGTCAGCGTGAGGCGTGCATGCTTGAAGAGGGAGGAAGAAAGGCAGAGGAGGGCAGTTGGGGTTCCGTCCCATTTGGAGGGGCAAGGTCTCCAGGTGGCTTCAGGGCCCCTCAGTAGGGATGGAGGGGACAGGGGAAAAGTGTGGGGGTTCAGGATAATTGGTTGCTGGAACTTTGGGGAGAATAGTGGGGGTTCACCTTGGTGCTGTCAGGGCTCAGGTGGGCATGGGAGTCCTTGAGTCTGGAGATGGCACTGTGACACAGGCCCCCCGTGACGGCCATCAGTGTGTTGAAATTCTGCAGCTGGTGGAGCCTCTAGGAAGGGAGGGTGATGCAGAGATAGTGGGTATCCACGGAGGAGAGGCAAAAAGGGGGTTCCCATGACTGCATCCCAGTTGAATTGGGGTGTCGGGCATGTGTGGGTAGGGGCCACTGTGCGCATCAGGTGGGAGGTGGCAGGCAGGAGTGGGAGTGTCAGGAAAGAGTGGGCCACCAGCCGCTGTGTGGGCATTACGTGGGGGTCGGGCAGATGACAGAGTGACGCGAGGTCAGAAAAAAGCGGGGTCAGGTGTCAGGCAAGTGTGCGGTTTGGGGATTACACAGGTGTAGGGGATTCAGACAGATGTCTGGTGACAGGCGCCTGGGGCTCAGACTGCTCTGAGGGTCAGACAGCTGAAGGGAGACGGCCTGGGCTCTGGGCCGGAGTTAGCCCGGCAGAGGCGAATGGGGCCAGAGTGAAACGGAAGGGGCAGCGGGACAAGTGTGGGGTCAGCTGGGCATCAGGGGCAACTGCGTCATCCTCCTCTTTTTCAAGTTTGCAGGGCAGAGGTCGCTGTGGGGATGGGGTAGAGCCAGAGAGGAATGGAAGACAATCTGACCAAGGAGACCCCGGGCAGACGCTGGAATGCCAGGTCCGCGGGGCAGGCACAGGCAAAGCAAGGGGCTGGAAGGTGCGAGAGGAAGGGCGTGGCCTGAGAGGAAGTACGCGAGGGGTGTGGCCACGGTGGGGGCAGGAGGCTTCCCTTTTCTCCAGAAAGGAGCGAAGGTATGTATTTAGGGAAGGGGAAGAGAGAGGTTGTGACACAGTGGGGCGGGGCCAGGGAGAGACCTGACGTGCCGGGGAGGGAGGCAGGCTGTCTGTCCCGAAGGGACAAAGGGACGGCTGGGGCCTAGAGACTGAGGTGGGGGGTGACGCAAACGTGGGGGCCTGCCAGGGACGCTTTCGCCGCCCTGTGGACAGAATATTCGGGCATAGGGCTTGGGGGACGGAGCAAGGGAGGAGGTCGTCAGCAGCTACATCTAGGACCAAATGGAGGGCCAGGGCGGGTTCGACGTGGTGATATCAAGGCCAAGGAAGAAGTGCAGTCACAGTCCTGGGTTAGAACCTTCGGACCCGGGACCTCGGGGGCAGAGTTGAGGTGGGCGTGATGTGAAGGGGGCGGGGCCAGGGTGTGGATGACGTCACGCCGGGGCTGGTCAGCAGTGGCTAGGGCCTGGCCTCTGGAGCGCCAGGCGGGTGGAGGGTGGGGGGTCAGGTATCTGCGCGCGGCGGTTCCCTCAGCCCCTCCGGGCGGGCCTCACCTGTGCCACCTGGATGAACTTGTCCAGCACCTGCGCGCGCTGTGCCGGCCCGGGACGGCTCAGCACCATGACCTGCACCCAGCGGGACACGCTGTTGCTGAGCCCTACGGATCCCTCCAGGGCCGGGCAGCCTCGCACGGAGCCCTGCAAAACGTAGCCCCGCAGGTCTTGGGGCTGGGGGTGAGGTGGGCGTCAGGGTGGGCAGTGGCGCGTCGGCCTTGCCCTCACACGCCCATCCCCCTAGCAGTTGCCACCTCTGAGGCCCTAGTCTGGCTGTCACATGTCCTTGACGTCACCGTGGCCCTTTCTCGCTGAAGAGAAATAATTTAAACAAAGTCAGGCACCGTTCTGAGCTTTCTGTCCTATTAGCTAATTTAATCCTCACATCGGTTCTACTAAGTGAATACCTTACTATATTATTCACGTTTTAGAGATGAGGCCCGTTGAGTCACAGAGAAGATAGTTTGCCCAGGGTCACACAGGTGTGGACCCAGTCTGTTGCTCATAACTGTGTACCTGACTGGTATACGGTGAGCAAAAGGAAGGATGGCAAAGAGGGCATGAAAGCAATTTCTATTTGTTCCGCTCAAGAGGTCAGCGTTCCATACCTACATGTCCTGTGCCCTGTGTGCGTGTGTGAGCGATCAGGAAATTTCCACATTAAGGAACCAGATCACTGCCTTGCCTTGAAGTGGTGATGACAGTAGCTAATACTTATATATAGGCTGAAGCCTATGAAATTGTCATTTGGGTAGGTAAAATATGGCAAAGTATGGCAATTACAGATCATTCTACCAGGTAGCATTCACGCTGGACCAGAGACTGATCCTGTGAGGCAGGAAGTGTTAAATTTCCCTTCATATGGATACTGGAATTGAGGCACAGTGAACTTAAATGCTTCTTGAATAAATGAATAATTAATAAAATATTTTGAGCACTTACTATGTGCCAAACCCCGTGACAAGCATTTTTTTTTTAAGTGTAGGCTCCACACCCAATGTGGGGCTTGAACTCACCATCCTGATAATCAAGAGCTGAGATCAAGAGTCAGTCAGATGCTCAACTGACTGAGCCACCCAGTTGCGCCTCCAATAAGCATTTTTAAGTGGACATATGAATTTAATTCTCCCAACCATCTAATTAAGTATTATGACCTCTATCTTATAAATGAGAAATCTGAGTCCCAGAGAGGTTGAGAAACTAATTCAAAGTTACACAGATAAGAAAGGGCTGATGGATTTGAACCCAGGGGTTCTGTCCTCAGCCAGCTTAACTCGTTTTCCCGAACCTCCTAGCCCCCATGTTTGAGAGTTTGAAATCCCTGCCTAATGCCCATGTGGGGGTCCTCCGAGTCTTGCCAGGCTCCACCCCACTCGCAGCCACCCCCAGCTGGGGGAAGGGACTCCTCACCGTGATCGCCTGGAAGGACCGGAACTCCAGATAAGTGAGATGCTGAGCCAGCTCCCCTGTCTCCAGGTGGTCGAAAAGCAAGGACACTTTGCGCTTTTTGCCTAGGCCTGGGCTGCTCATGGGGGGCGGGGGGCCAGGGCCACCGGGGCTCAGGCTGGGGGCAAAGAGGGGCAGGGTATCGGGCAGGGTATTGTACAGGGTGGAGGATGTGGGGGTGAGGACGGAGATGGCAGAATGGGGGTGGGGAGTGACTGACTCACAGGTTGGAGGAGTCTCCCAGGCTCCTCTGGGCAGAGTTGCCCTCCTGCTCCACAGTGGCCCAGAAGCGACCTATAACCTCTTCTAACTGAGGCTCCTGGTGTACCGTCTCAGGGTGTTGGGTCAGCCAGTATCTGAGGGGGGGTTTAGAGGTGGTGGGATGAGGTGGGCGTGGGGAAGGTCTCTGAGAGGGGTCTCTAGGTACTGGACTAGGGTCTCTGGAAGGTCAGGGTTTGGAGAGGCACCAGTGGGGGGCTGCCCCTAGTAGGACTAGGGACCTCTAACTGCCGGCTGGGGAATCAACGGAAGATAAACTGGGGGATCTCTTGGAGTTGGAATTGCTAGAAAGCAGGATAGTGGGGGGTGGGTCTCCAGAACTAAGCTGGGGCCTCTGAGGGGTGAGATGTTTGGGCAATAAGGTGAGGGTGGTCTTAAAAGTTAGGCCAGGGCATATGGGGGCTGGGGGATCAGAGCTGGAGGTTTCTGGGCATCAGCTATGAGAGGGTCTCTAGGTTCTGGTCGGGAATCTCTAATACGTAAGGATTCTAAGCAGCAGAACTGGGAGGGTCCTAGGAACCAAACCAAGGTTGTCTCAGAAGTGGTATTTGAGGGAGCAGGGCTTGGTGGGTCTGTGAGGAATCGGTCTGGGGAATCTCTGGGAGGTGTTTTTTTGGGGTAGGGAAGAAGACAGGGGCCTTGGGTCATGGGAGTGGAGGTCTGGGCCCAGCCCTACCTGATCAGGTGACAGATCTGCAGCCGCCTCTGGTCCTGTGTGTTTCCTGTGGCCTCCTGGTACTTGAGTTCCGGTCAAGGCTCTGATATCCAGCATCCCAGACCTGCCTGTTCACCCCGTCCCCATCTCCCCAACTCTTGGGTCTCTGCCCTCTACCCTCCACGCCCTGCTCATGGCCCTGGGAGGATATAAGGTCAGCAGACGGGCAGCGAGATGGGTAGAAGGCAGCACCCAGCTGTGCATGGCCAGTACCATGTTGAGAATGTGGTCCCCACGACGTAGGCTGCCAGTTGAGTCTGGAGGGGCAGGAGAAGGGGACTCTGTCGGAATGGCTCCTGGGCAAGAGACTGCACGGTCTCCAGAGCCCGTGGGATTGGCTGGTTCGAACTCCAGCTCTCCCTCTTTCTCCCCGCATGATCTAGGGCAAGCAGCTTGGCTTCCTGAGGGTGTCTCGGTTTCCTTGTCTGTACTGGGCAGAGACCAGCACAGCACCTGGCAAGTCCTGGTGTAGATGGAAATAGCATCAGACCTCCTCCCCCTCCACATCTCAGAATGCGCGCATTACTCTTGTCCCGAATGTCGTGGTTGAGATTTATTCCACATGTCCTTGCTACCATTTTATACCTCCCCCACCAAAACTGAGGCCTAGAAAGAGCTGGCGGCTTTGCTACCTTAGGACTGGGGCAGCTGACCAGGGAAGGGGACACTCACCGAAGGACTGAATGCATTTCTCCAGCAGCTCATCTTCGCTGCAGCCGCCCTCATTCAGCATGCCCAGAGCCATCGAAGCCATGACCTTGCTGATTTCCCGGGGGCTGGGGCACGTCTTGTGGCGCCGGGCCTGTCGGGGCCTGCCCCGCCCCCCTGTCTTTCCTGGGCATTCCTGGTGGGACTTCCTGTGGGCACACCCCCCAGGGAATCATGGGAACCCCATCCTTCGGGCAGACCCCCAGAATTCTTTTTTTTTTTTCCAGAATTCTTGATCCCCAAACCCCAAGGCATTATGGGAGCAAACCCTAGAGTATTCCAGATCATGGGAGCCCTCTACAGGAAAACTCAAAGGGTTACTCCTGCCTCCTTCAGGGAATCAGGGGAAAAGATTCTCAAACCACCCTGAACCCCCAGGAAATCATGGGGAAGAAGACTCCCAGGATTACTAAGTACCCTCTAGGGAATCATAAGAACTTCCTCCAGGCCCTGACCCCAAATTCCCCTTGACTGTATAGTTCCAAGGCATCATGGAGACACTTCCTGTTGGCAGAACCCTGGGATGACTCTTGACCTCCCAGGGAATCATGGGAGAAGACCACCACCCCACCCCTCCTACCTCTACTCCCCCAATCATTCCTGTCCTTGCCAGGTTCTGCCTTCAGGGAGACTCCTCAGAATTCCCCTTTACTCTCCAGTGCTGGTCCCTCTTCCCCCAACCTTCATGAAAACAGCAGACCCCTGAGATTCCATCTGTCTTTCCCATCTGTCCCCAAGTTGAACCGCCTCCTAAGGTGACAGACCCCTCCCCTAAGCCAGTACTTTGACAGGACCTGACTCTTAGCCACTAGCCTGGATCCCTAGTTTGGAGAGAAGATATGGGTGTAAAGTGGCTTCACCAGGGCTCTTCAGAGCTAGGCAGGGTCCCTGGGGTGAGGCAGCTTGAAGGAAAGTTTAAAAATAACCCTCGCTCTGCCTTATGCCTCCCTGAGGCTTGTGTTCCAGTTGGGCAAAGAGGGTAATGGAGAGACAGGGATGGTGGAGGAAGGAGGGAGCAGAATCCAGGCTGAATGGGCTTGGCTTCCACAAGGGTTAAACAGAATGAGATTAGAGGAATTTATGTTGTCTGTGTGACTTTGTGCTAGTCACTTAATGTCTCTGGGCTTCAGTTTCTGTCATCCTTGGACCTTCCCCAGAAATTTATTACGAACATTCAATGCTTTGCTTCTTTAAAGTGCTAAATAAGGGATTTAGTTTGGGGCACCTGGGTGGCTCAGTTGGTTGTGTCTGCCTTGGGCTCAGGTCATGATCTCAGGGTCCTGGGATCAAGCCCCACATGGAGACTGCTTGGCAGGGAGTCTGCTTCTCCCTCTCTCTCTGCCCCTTCCCCCACTTGTGCATGTGCTCTCGCTCTGTCTCAAACAAACAAACAAATAAATAAGATCTTGAAAGAAAACAAAAAAGGGGACTGTTTGCTCAGGCTGTTAAGTGGCCAGAGAAAGGAAAGCCGAACTTGAGATACAGAGAAAGTGACGGGGCAAACTAGAAGCCAGGCCTGGGGTACAGAGCAAAAGAGAAAGGGGGCGACCCTCATCACAAGGGCACTGCCATGTCCCTGGTGCGTCCTAAGGGTTCGGGGAATCAGTCCTGAGTGTCCTTGAGCTGGCATTTACTAAGCACTGAGTATGTGCTGGGCGGAGGCCTGTGCACCTGTCTAAATCAGTGGTTCTCGAAGCATGGTCCAAATGGTACCACCAGCATCACCTGGAAACCCGATAGAAATACAAATTCTCAGGTCCCACCAGAGACCTACAGAATCAGACACTTTGGAGGTGGGCCTGGTGTATGTGTATGTTTTAAAGACTTTTTACTTTTGAGTAATCTCTGTCCCCATCATGGGGCTTAAACTCACAAGCCCCACGATGGGGCTTGATCATGAGTCACCTGCTCCACCGACTGGGCCAGGCAGGCACCCCCCACCAATCTGGGTTTTACAAGCCTTCCGGGTGGTTCTAATGCCTGCTCAAGCTTAAGAAACACTGGTCTAGATTGTCTCACTTAGGATTTCCCAGCCCCTCTTGGGGGGGGGGAGGTTCTATTAACAGAGGGAGAAACTGGGGCACGGAGCAATTAAGTGACTTACCTAAGGTCACACAGCCAGAAAATGAGGCAGCCAGGTGTCCACCACTAAACTGCTGGATATTGTGGGGAGGAGACCCCTCTGCCCATCAGAGACATGCCTGAGGAGGCTGGAGGAGCTACCCAGGCTAGGGACCGAGCCACCATCACCCCTGGGAGGACAGGAAAGCAAGCTTGTCCAGGTCACAGGAAGCCCGTTCCAGAAGCTGGGAGGCCCTTACCGGTGGATGGTCTGCTGTCCGTAGTGCCCGGAGCAGCCAGGACGGGTTTTAGAAGCAGAGGAGCCACCTTGCCCTGCGTCACACTCCCCTCCCCCGGGGCAGGGCCCGGCTGGAGCCTGGAGTTTCCAGTCCAGGAGCAGGGGGCAGCAAGGGACACCAGGAAGAGCCCTGGGAGGATAGAGACACCCAATCTAGGGAGCAAGGAGGAGTGGGGGCGGGGCAGAAGGGGATACAGAGCAGCTGAAACTCCAGAGACAGCGAGGACGAGCCCCAGATGCTCAGATGCACAGCCCCAGCCCTAGTAGTCTGGATTCCCTGAAGTACCATTCACCTGTGCCCCCGGACCCTGCTCCCGCTCTGGGTCCTGCCCCTAGAGCCCGACCCCCTGCTGGCTGCCTTAGTACTTGCCAGCCTTCCCACGCAGCCAGACGCCTTGGGCTTAGGGCGCTCCCGGTCTCCTTGGGGAGGGTCCTCTCACCTCTTGCTGTCTTTCCTGTTCATGTTTCCTGGTGGGGGGAGGGGGTCTTGCAAGAGTCTGGCTCGGTTCTTCCCCCTCCCCAGTGCTCCAGCTTCTTAGCCCCTTGGGAGCTGGGGCCTCCTCCGTGCTTGGGAAGGAAAGAGGAACTGCCCCTCCCCACCCAGCCCCAGGCCAGGGGGAAGGAAGAGGCTGGGGAGAGACCAAAGGTCCCCCCTCCCCCACATGGGGATCCCTTCAGGCTGAGGTTTCCGGTGCTGCCGCCCCCACCCCCAGTCGCCCAGCGGGCTCTCTATCTCCCTCATCTTTCGGTCTCAGACCCGTGATTCTCTGTTCTCTCGCTGCTGTACTTCAAGGAGAGCAGTTTTTTAAAAAAGTATGGCTATTATGACACATTTATGTAAAAACATGTACTCAGAAAGTCTGTATTTCTGAAAGGATATATTGGTGTATATAAGACACAAAGGTTTGAATGGAAAGTCACAAGACATAATACCTTGTATATTTCTTCTTATGTTTCTTTTATTCCTGGTTTCTTTTGAAGAATACCATTTGTATCCCAGAAAACATTTCCCTTTACTACTTTTGTTGTAACAAACCCTTAAGTGGTGCCTACTGTATACCACACAATATTCTAAGGGCTTTTAAAATATCAACTCATTTCAGCATCACACAATCTTAAAGACTGTTACCTTATTATGAAAAACATTATAACGCCTTAGGCAGGGGAGACCAATATCACAAAATCCTGGGTTCCATCTGATCCGTTGGCTGTACATTTGTTTAGGTACATAAATATGTGCTCGTGGAAACGCAGACTTTTCTTTTGAGTATGTGCCTTTTTTTTCTTTTCCTTAAATGTGTCATGCTTGTCATTTGTAAACTGATGTACAAAAAAAGCACAAATCCTAAGCGTTCAGGTGGCTGAGTTGTGATAAACTGAGCGTATCTCCGTGACAGTGACAAAACCAAGAAACAAGAGTGTTTCCATCCTGCCCAAAGCCCCCTGCACAAGCCCCATCCCAGCCCTGCCTCCAGAAAGCGGCCACTAGCCTGATTTCTAGCAGGGTAGTTTTCTCTGGTGGTTGAGTTGTTTCTAAATGGAATAGTTTATTGTGTCTGACTTCTTCCCCTTGATAATCATGTTCTGTGATTCTTGCCTGTTGTACTTGGTTATAGTTATTCCGTTTGGTTCCTGCATTGTGTGACTATTCCGTGCTCTATTGAGCAATTTTCCTGTCATGGACAGGCGAGTTGCTTCCAGTGTGGGGTTATTGTGAACCAGGCTGCTGAGAACCTTCTAGCACCTGGTCTTTGCTGAACGTTCAAGTGTGCAGTCCTGTAGGTAGATACCCAGGATTGGAATAAATGGGTCATAGTAATTAATATGCTTCTGCCAAACCTAGGGTGGTATTCGATTCAACCAGAGCTCTCTTAGATGGGTATTTTTACTCCTTTCTTCTTTTTACTAAAAGAAATCACCATGGATTTTTTTTCTTTTTTTTTCACGCCGGAACATTTAGACAAGCACATGCTATTTAACTTTTCCATGACATGACATATCGTGTAGTCTCTGGCCCTCTCTCTCTCTTCCTCTCCCTGCCTCTTTACCCGTCCCTCACTTCCCCCACGCACCAAGTCTCTAGTGGGGCTGTCCATGATGTGCTGTCTATCCATCTCTCAGTCCATCTCCCCAGCCCCTGCATCGCACCAGGTGATGTAACACACAGGCTGAGCTGAGCTTGTGGTGTGTCCACCCCCCCCCACCCCCCACCCCCAGGGACCCAGAGAAGCATCAGGAAGGGAGCTTGGTACAAGCGCCCCCCTCAAGGCCTGCAGGGATGGTTACTACCCCCAATAACACCACCAACCACAAAGGAAAAGGCTTCTGAAACAAACCACAAAAACTCATAAGGCATATGCACTCGATAATATCAGAATAAAGATTTCTTTTAATGAGGACACCATGGGACAAGTATCAGATGAGATGACAGAGTGGGAACAGGTATTTACAAGGTCTAAAACCAACAAGAAATTAATCTTTAGATTAATCTTTAGAAAGGGACAGGCACAGCTGCAAATCAACAAGAAAAAGAGACAGCAACTCTGATAGAAAAATGGACCAAGAGGGTGAGCAAATGACCAGGAAACCCCAAGGCTCTGACAGGCACCTGAGAGGATGCTAGAAATTCTTGGTAACTGATCAAGGAAGTGCAAATTAAAACAACGGTGAGTCATCCCGTTGGTCTGCAAGCTGGAAAATGTCAAGTGGAGGTTGGGGATGTGGGGCCCTGGGAACTCTGATTCCCAAGGGCCACTTGGCATCACTTAGTCGAATTCAGTTAGCTCCTGGGTGTGTGTACCAGGACATTTGCTCCCAGTCCTGTAAAGGGACATATACGGATCCTTCTACAAGCTAGGGGCAGCCTGGGGGCCACCCCAAGAGGGGAGTTGCCAGGAAGTCCTGCAAAGCCCCCACAAGCCCAGAACAGGTGTCCATAGAGCAGCAGGGCTAGGTCTTAAAACACATCATGATGACTGACCAAAAAAAAAAAAAAAAAAAAAGAAATGCTATTAATATCTTATGATATAATGTACAATGACACAGAATAATTTTGTTATACATAAAATTCTAAGGAAAAATTTAATATTTAGTATGCAAGCCTGTATAGATAAGCGTAGTTACATGGCATTGTGTGATTATATTAGCCTAAATATATAGTTATATAATTATGCATTATATAATTCAAGAATATGTACACTTATGTATTGTATATGACAGTTATATCAATGTATCAACATTTAAATATATGACACACTCCCACCTATTATACATTTGACATTAAAAAAAATTTACTTATTTATTTTATCTTCTCATTTTTTTAAAGATTTTATGTATTTATTTGACAGAGAGAAAGCAGGAGCACACAAGCAGGGGGAGCGGCAGAGAGAGAAGCAGGCCGCCCGCCGAGCAGGAAGCCCAATGTGGGGCTCAATTCCAAGACCCTGGGATCATGACCTGAGCTGAAGACAGATGCAGGTGACTAAGCCACCCAGGCACCCCTACTTATTTATTTTAGAGCGAGAGTGAGCGAGCACAGGGAGGGGCAGAGGGAGAGAGAAACTTTAGCAGACTCTGAGCACAGAGCCTGATACGGGGGCTTGATCTCATGACCCTGAGAGGCTTAACCGACTGTGCCACTCAGGCGCCCCTATACATTTAACATTTTATGTAGAATTTTATTGAACTGCAAGATATTGTTTTGTATAACTAAAAGATACCATTATGTGTTAATAATTTTAATATTTTCAATAAGTTACCCGTGTCAATAAGTTACCAGATCATAGGCTCTAAAAGGCTATGGGATCTTCCCCATGACCCCTCCCCCCATATAGGGACTATTCCAAATTAGCCCAACTACAGATGAGGAAACTGAGGCTCAGGGGCATGAAGGTCTTTGAGTGGCAGGAGGCCCAGGTATGTGTGGTGTCCTGCACTGGGCCCCCAAGCCTCACGGAGGCCTGTTTTAGGGTACAAGCTCCCCAAGAGCCGGTGGGGAGCCGGGGAAGCCAGTGCGCCTTCAGGCCACGGAGAGCCCTAAGCAAGAAAGCAAGAAGGAGCTGCTTACCCCTCTCAAGTCTCCCCTGTTTACAAAACCCAGGGAAATCATCTGCATAAAGCAGTGGCCTTGCTAGTGGCCCTCGGTGGTTCAGGCAGCCCCGTGGGAGAAGGAGGGTTAGAACGCTGGTGGTCAGGGGGGCTGCCATACAATACATACTGCTATACAATTCCCTCGGGAACTGGGTTTTTGTTATGATTAGATTTTATTATATATCAATAAAGTGGAATGGGTAAGAACCCTAGCACTGGGTTCAGATCCTTTGCTTAGCCTCTCTGTGACCTGGGCAAGTGACCCCACCTCACTGTCCTCAGTTTTCCTCATCTGTAAAATGGGCACCATAAGGCTTCATGAGATTGTTGCGAGAACTGCATCATTCATTCCAGTCCTTAAAATTACACATGGTAAGGACTGTGCATTTTGATTTCCTCCTCTAATGTGAATAATAGCAGGATTGTCCTGACAACTAAATGAGATGCAGTAAAAATATCTTTGGAGCCTCAAATACAACAAACACACAAAAGACGTCTGCTATTGGCTATTATTCCTGTCTCAAAAGATTTTATAATAACGAGGATGATATAAGCAACACTTACATAATAACATTTACTATGCACTGGTACCCTTTTTTTTTTTTTTAAGATTTTATTTATTTATTTGACAGAGAGAGAGAGATCACAAGTAGGCAGAGAGGCAGGCAGAGAGAGAGGGGGAAGCAGGCTCCCCGCTGAGCAGAGAGCCCGATATGGGGCTCGATCCCAGGACCCTGAGATCATGACCTGAGCTGAAGCCAGAGGATTTAACCCACTGAGCCACCCAGGCGCCCCGCATTGGTACTCTTTAAGTGCTGTAAATCAATTATCTCACTGAATCCTTGCAAAGGCCCTGTGAGGTAGGTATTATTAATAATCTCATACCAGTTGGGGAAACTGAGGCATGGAGCAAGGATATGACTTGTCCAAGGACACATAAGGGTGTGGCAAGCCTGGGATTCAGATCCAGACTGTCTGGCTCAGAGTCCTTGCTTTTAATCGCTAAGTCTGGTGCTTTTTAAAGTCGTGAGACCTGGGCGCCTGGGTGGCTCAGTTGGTTGAGCAACTGCCTTCGGCTCAGGTCATGATCCTTGAGTTCCGGGATCGAGTCCCACATCGGGCTCCCAGCTCCACACGGAGTCTGCTTCTTTCTCTAACCCTCTCTCCTCTCATGCTCTCTCTCACTTTCTCTGTCTCTCAGATAAATAAATAAAATCTTAAAAAAATAATAATAAAAAATAAAGTCGTGAGACCTTGGTGTGCATCCCAGTTCCACTGAATGGCATCAAGGCGAGGCTTCCCCGCGAGGCTTCCCCGCTCAGAGCTTCAGTTTGCTCTCTGTGAAATGGGAGAATGGCCTTCCTTACCATGAAGGTGGAGAGGGGGCAGCTACCTTCCAGACACCTTCCAGACGCTTCCCCTACAACCTCCCACACTACCACCTATTTGTACCTCTGGCCAAGGTTTGGGGTCTGTGGGTGGGGCTCCGGCGAGGGGGCGTGGCCTTGGACGTCCTGGCCCAATGGGAACCGGGGGGGGCGGAGACTTTCTCCCAGCTCTGTCCACACTCGAATCCTACTCTCAGTTCCATCTACCTCCCGGGTGCTGCAGAGGCCTCCAACCCCAGCCCACCCGCCCGGCCTACAGCCCCCTCCTCCTATTCCCCGACCTCAGCCTGCGCCCCTTGGGCCTGGACATCATGGGTGACGGAGGAGAGGGCGAAGATGAGGTCCAGTTTCTGCGCACGGTGCGTATCTCTGTGTTAGGGGGGGGGTCTGTGGGGCTCTCTCTCGGGTCCCTCTGAGTATCTCTTTGTCTCCGGATATCTCTGTACTGATTGCTGGTGGCCTTTGAGTCTCAGGGTCTATTCCTTTGTCCTTCTGGGTAACCGTCACTCTTTCTCCTTTTTTGTCTCTCAGTCTCACTCACCTTTCTCACCATAGAGAATTAGAAGACTTTGGGACTGCAGAACGGGGAGGGGGATCTTCGGCCACCCTCTCTTCTGACATTCGTTATTTGTCCTAGAGAAGAGGGGCTGCTGAGGGAGCACCTCCCCTCCCACCACCTTGGAAGTGGGCACTTGGGGAAGGTGGTTCTAATTCCTGAGCTTAATTTAGCTGTTCCCCCTCCCCCCACCCCCCACCACCTAGCCTGATTCTCTTTTGCTCCAGACTCTGACCTAGTTTAAATTTTGGGAAGAGGGCTGGGGTGGTCTGGAGGACCTAACTTCTTGAAACTTCCGTTGAGCCATTGAGGGTCTCCTGGGGGGGACCCTCGGGTTCTGGGTCTTCTTTCTTCCCTCCTCCCTTTTGGGTAGGAGGGCCAAATATGGCTGCTAATGGTCTTTGGGTAGTGTCTCTCCCTATCCATCTCTTTGGGTTCTCTGTCTTGCTGTCTCTCCATCTCTGTCTCTCCCTGTCTCTTTCTCTGTCTCTGTCTTTGTTCTTTGGCTTTAGGCCTTCTTCATTTTGTTCTGCCTCCCTAGCTCTGTCTCTCCTGGCATCTCTGATCCCCTGCTGGGGGGCAGGGATGGGAATTGGAACAACAGGTGTCCCTCCCAGAATAGCCAGCTTTTCTGGGGCCTGGGCAGGGGACAGGGAGAGAATGGGGAGGGGAAGGGCTGCCCATCACAGAGTCCTTCCCACTTTTCCTCCCAGTGGCTGATCTGGGTGTGGGACTGAGTGTTGGGGAGGAGATGTTCTCTCTTCTGGGCCAGGTCTGCTGACCCTGTGCTAGCCCCTCCCCTCCTCCTTGCAGGCCCTGGGAAATGCTGACACAGCATTCCAGGCCCCAGAATAGGACCCTGGTGAGCTGGGTCTGGTTTCCTGGGAGGGAGGAACAAACAGCTGGGACTGGTAGTGAAGGATAGGGACAGCTGGCCATTCGGCCACAGGAAGAGGCCTAGCTTCACCCTAGACTCCAGCCCCTAGTGGACACCACGGATTGGGCTCTTCCCTCCTCCCCAGCCCTAATAAGACCATGGCCAAGGTATCAGCCTTGAGCAGCCACTCCATGTCAGGCCCCATGCCCAGGGCCTTGGTCTCCCGAGACATCTAATTATATCCTCGCCTGCCCTATCTTCTGAGGTAGGGCCCTATCTTTATCTCCCTGGGAGATTTGAGGGAAACCAAGGCCTGCATGGTAGAGTCAGTTGCCCAAGGTCAAGGCTGGGAAGTGCCATCTCTGGATGCCCCTGGGACCCAGCCCTCCTGCTTTCACAAGGGGAGAATTGAGCTCACACTTGCCAGGTTAAGCTGTGCTGGGGCCTAGAGCTCTGGCCCTGACATCTCTTGGCTCCAGACTAGGTCTGTTTTCCTGAGCTTTATTGAGATGGTGTGGCATTATTCTCACACTTTTTGGACCTCATCCCACCAGTCAGAAATACATTTTGCAACTCAGTGCATGCAAATACACACATATATTATGATTGTTTTTTAAAGAATTTATTTATTTGACAGAGAGAGTGAGATCACAAGTAGGCAGAGAGGCAGGCAGAGAGAGAGGGGGAAGCTGGCTCCCCGCTGAGCAAAGAGCCCAATGCGGGGCTCGATCTCAGGACTCTGAGATCATGACCCGAGCCGAAGGCAGAGGCTTTAACCCACTGAGCCACCCAGGTGCCCCAACACATATATTATTTTTAAAACCCAACTTTATTGAGGTAGGATTGACGTGCAATAAATTATACACATTTTGGGGCATCTGGGCAGCTCAGCGGATTAAAGCCTCTGCCTTTGGCTCGGGTCATGATCTCAGGGTCCTGGGATCAAGCCCCACACCGGGCTCTCTGCTCAATGGAGAGCCTGCTTCCCCCTCTCTACCTACTTGTGATCTCTCTCCTTTCTGTCAAATAAATAAGTAAATAAATAAAATCTTAAAAAAAATTATTCCCATTTTCGGTGTCCTAATTCAATGAGTCTCGAGAAACTTTACATATGCATGGAACCGTCATCATAAGCAAGACATAGAACATCTCCTTTACCCCCAGAAAGTTCCCTCTTGCTCTGCAGTGCTGACTCTGTCCGTCCGCTGTATGTCACTGTAGTTTCTGTTAGGAGTTTAAGGGTTTCCTATATAATACATGCTCCTTCGCCTTGCTGCTTTTGCTCAGCCTGTTTTCGACATTTATCCACGTAGCATATGTCGAGAACTTATTTCTTTTTGTTGCCGAGTGATACTGTGCTGTGTGAACATGCTACAATTTGTTTCTCAGTTCGCCTGCCGATGGACATTTGGGTCGCCTCCCAATTCATGTGATTATAGCCAAGTTGGGTGTATTCACACCTACTTTTTCCCAGAAACAGGTTTCATAAAATGTAGGGAGCCCAGAACCGGGGGGGGGGGGGCATGTTGCTATGTTCTGTTCTACTTTATTTTACTTTTTAAGCATGGTCGCCACGCCTCCCCGCCCCCCCCAAAATGATTTCATTTGTTCAATGGGTGATGACCTCTAGCCCTGCCCGGGCTGGGGTTGCTCAAAGCATGGCTGGTGTCAGAACCTCCTGGAGGCTCGTAGTGGTCCAGATTCCCTGCTCCCCTCCCCCCAGAGCTGCTGAATTGTGCCCTTGGTGTCAGGGGGGAAACTAAGGCAGCAAAGGTGCTGCTTTTGTAACCAGGCCACCTCTGTTCATTCTGCCGCAGGGGGAAGTTAGAGAATCTTGGTGTAGTGATTAGGTCTCCGGTCTCTGGCTGGTATCCTGGTTTGCCATTTGCATGCTTCCTAACTTTGGGCAAGTGATTTGAAGTTTTCTCTCTGAGCCTCAGTTTCCTAATCTGGACAATGGGGGCAAAAGTAGGTACCATGAGGATTCAGGGGGCTCCATGCAAACTCTCTCTGAGCTCATCTTCTCTCGCTTTCTCACTCCTGCTGCTACTGCCTCCTATGTCCCTTGCCATTCCTCAGCACCCGTATTGCCTGCCCCTGGCTTCCAGAATGTTCTTTGCCCAGAGATGAGCAGGCTGGATCCCCTTCTTGTTAGTTGGACAAGCCGCAGCTCAAATGTCATCTCCTTGGAGAGGCTGCCACTTCACCCCCTCACTGATGTCATCTCTACCCCGAAAGCCACTCTGTTACACCAGCCTGGGTTATTCGTTTTATAACACTGGTCACTGAAGTGAAAATTATGCATCCATTCCCTTGTGTATTGTGTGTGTCCCCCAGGAGGATGGCAGCCCCATGAGGACAGGGACTTGATCTGCTTTATTTGCTGCTCTATATATGGTACCTAGATCAGGGCCTGGCGAGAGCCACCATTCGATAAGTGTCCGCTGAAAGAACATAAAGCCTTGAGTGTAAGGCCGAGTAGACAGTAAGTGCTTAATACGTGCAAGCTGTCTAGTCCTATGAACACACAAGTGCCTGGCCTGTGCCTGGAGGTCGGGGTTGGAGGTTACAGGTCACAGATCTCTCCTTCCACCCTGGCTGAGCGGCGGGTTGGGGGCTGCCTGTGTGCTCGGGAGCCTGGGATGGGAGCAAGTCTGTGCGATATACTGGATGGAAGGGCTGGAGGCTGTGTGACTTCAGGCGGGACCCCGAACTTCCTTGAGCCTGTTTTCTCAGCTGTAGAAGGGAATAACCGCTGCCTTACTCAGTGGTTAAGAGCTGGGGTCTCTATCACTTTTGACTGATGTCCAAGTGTTGGGCATTCTTCCATGCACGTTTATATTAGTTATCACTGGAGATCCGGGCTATTTTACTAATATATATGAAGAGGTGGTCTAGTGTTCTAAGAGTGTGGCATATAGAGCCACGGCCCTGGGATCCAATCCCAGCTCGGCCATAGGACAGCTGTGTGACCTCAGGCAGGTTACTTGACCTCTCTGGGTCTCAGTTTCCACAGGTTCACATCCTAGAACTTTTCTCAGAGGATTCAGTAATGAGTTCATATATATTAAGTTCTTGGAATGGGACCCGGCACATAGAAAGCACTTTATTTTACTTAAAACTTTAGCTTATAATCTTGGAATTGTTTCCAGCTTAGAGCAAAGTTGCAAGGTTACTTGGAAGAACTCCCACGTGGCTTTAGGTCATTTCCCCCACTTGTTAAGATTTGGCACATTTGCTTTATCTCTCTCCCCCTTCCTCTCTCTTTGCACATTTCACCCCTAAACTGTTTGAGTGTAAGCTGTGGACATGATTCTTAAGTCCTAAAACATGTTCAGGGTCTGTTTCCAAAGAAACAAGGGCAGTCTCTTACAAAACCACAGGACAGTCATCAACGTCAGGAAATGCAGATCACTCTGATGCTGTTACCTGTCACGGTCCTGGTCGGGCTTTCACCGGCGGTCACCAGGAGTCCCTCGTAGCCTGTCCCCTTCCACCCAGGATCCAGTCTGGGCTCGGCATTGCATTCACGTATCATTAGAAGGCACTCCTGGGGGTGACTCTTGGTACCAGTTCAGGTCTGGATCTTAGGATCGTGTGTTTGAGCCTCCCATTGGGCCCCATGCTGGGTGTGGAGCCTACTTAGAGAGAGAGAAAGGAATAAAGAGGGAGGGAAGGAAGGAAGGAAAGAACGAACTCCTTAATTGATCTCTATTACTGAAAAACAAAAGAGAAATTAGAGAAGGCTGAGCTTAAAAGGAATTGAACTTGGGGCGCTTATAGTTTCCACCTCTAATGGCTCACCTTGTGGACCCCACTTGAACCCCAGGACTGGGGTTAAAATCCCAGCCCCTCCCCTTATCGGCTGTGTGGCCTTGGACAAGCTCTGCTGACTCCTTGAGCCTCAGTTTCCCCAGTTTACAATGGAGATGACTCTAGCTCCTGTCTCCTGGGATGTTATCCCTCAGCACAGGCCCACATGTGACACGCGATGAGGTGGGTCTCACCAGTCGCCGTCTCTTTCGTGAGGAGAAGGGTGGGGTGACGGTCTGGGGCGTCTGCGGAAGCCCTGACCTCACGGCCTGTCCCCCAGGATGATGAAGTGGTCCTTCAGTGCAGCGCCACCGTGCTCAAGGAGCAACTGAAGCTCTGCCTGGCCGCTGAGGGCTTCGGCAACCGCCTCTGTTTCCTGGAGCCCACCAGCAACGCCCAGGTCTGTGTGGGGGTGTGCGGGGCGCAGGGGGCGGGGGGTCTGAAGGGGCAGAGTCTAGGGTCCAAAGAAGAGACGTCTGGGTCTGAAGAGGGGTTGCTGATGGGAGAAAAAACAGAGAGGGGCTAAGAAGGAAAGGGGGTTGGAGGTCTGAGGCAGGTGGGAGTGGAGGTCTGAGGGGGGAGAGAGGGGACCTGAGGGGGTGGGGGGGGTCTGAGGGGTTGGAGGATCTTGAGTTCAAAAAAAAGAGGGGCTCTGGAGGTGGCTGCTGATGGGAGAGAAAATGGGGAGTTGAAGAGCAAAGGGGGCCAGAGGCCTGAGGTAGGTAGGGGTGGAGGTCTGCGGAGGGAAGGGCAGGGGCTCAGGAGTCTCAGGAGACAGGTGTCTACGGGGGCAGAGGGCCTTGGATCCGAAGCAAAAGGGCCTGGAGGATTGGGGGATGCTAGCAGGATCGAGGGGGCTGACTGGGATGGGAGTTAGAAGCGGAGAGTGGAGGGAGCCCAGGTCTGAGCGTGAGGTGGGCTCAGGGTCTGACAGTGGAGGTGACGTGGGGGGGTGGGCTGGGGGCGGGGAAAGGGAGGGGACATGGAGTCAGATGGTGGAGAAGGCTGAGGGTCTGAGGGGGTCAAAGAGTCTTGAGTCCAAGGGGGAGGGTGCTCAGGAGTTGGAGGTGACTGAGTGGGAGCCTGAGGTGGAAGGCACAAGGTTAGACCCGCCTGTGATTTGGAAGCAGCGTTCACCAGTGTCTGAGAGAGGAGGCAGGAGTTGGGACTATCTGATGGGGATGGCAGGGCCCGGGCTTCCTGGGGGGTTGCAGAGATTTGGGTTATCTGCAGGGGAAGGACATGGTGTTGGAGCAGGTGCAGTGTGTCTGAGAGAGGGCTGAGGCTCCCTTGGAGATGAGGGGGGGTGTGGGGTACTCAGGTAGGGAGGGTAGTGTGGAAGGTTCTGTGAGGTTCAGGTGGGGTTTAGGTGTTTGAGGGAGGAGGCATGTCTTCTGTGATGTCGGTATGGATTCGGGGTGTCTGAGGGGTGGCAGAGTGTAGGGGCTTTTTAGGGGATTGGGGTCAGGTCTGGGTCTCTAAGGGGTGTGGGTATTTAGACCAGCGTTCAGGGGTCTTCAGACCCCCCACTCACATCTCACCCCCCCAGAATGTGCCCCCCGATCTGGCCATCTGTTGCTTCGTCCTGGAGCAGTCCCTGTCGGTCCGAGCCCTGCAGGAGATGCTAGCCAACACCGTGGAGGCTGGCGTGGAGGTGAGGCTCCTGCCCCTGCGGGGCGCAGGGGCAGGGCACAGAGGCGGGGTGCAGGGGCAGGGCTGGGCGGGAATAGCTGGGGCTTGTTCACCATCTGCTCTTCTTCCTCTCTCTGCCCCGCCCCTCACAGGCCCTCAATTTGGATAAGTGGGTAGGTCTGGCCTTGGGTGTCACCTCTCCTTCCCCCACTCCTGAGCCCAGGCCCGCCTCTTGGGCCCACGTCCTGCACACAGGGGCTGGGGACCTCCCCCACCCCAGTTGTCAGGAGCTGTGGAGCCCAGACAGGCCAGGCAGGCAGGAAGGAAGGGGGTGGGGGCTTCTGAGCCCCCCATGCCCCCGCCTGCTCCTTTCTCCTCTTTCCCATCCTTTCTTCCAACCCCGATCCCAGCTCTTCTCTGCATGGGACCTCCCCTCTCACCTCCCCCTGTCCCAAGTGTGGGTCCCTTCCACTCCAGGAGTGGGTCGGCCATGTGATCATGGGGTCCCATCACATGGCCCCCTCAGAGCATGGGCATGTGAGAGCCAGGATGGGAGGCATGATGCCATGGAGAGACCAGGTGCCCCCCCCAGGAGGGGCCGAGTCTCCTTGTGCTTGGGGGCGGTGTGGCAACAGGTCCCTATGAGAGGTTCAAAGGTTTCACAACTGGAGGGACTATTCGGGTGCATACCGGCTACAGCTCAGCCGTGGTATGACAGGTTACAGCAGAAGGGGCCAAGGCCCATGGTACATGAGGTATTGGGGCTTCCCTGAAAGTAGCAGGCAACTGGAAGAGGGGTTCAGCTTCCCCGAGGGCCTTTGGGACCTGGCGAACAAGATGAAGGCGGCAGGGAGGACAGAGTGGGCTTTGGGAAATATAAAACACCCTATCCACAGGCTTCTTAGAGACATAGCCCCTACTTCCACAAATGGGGAAACTGAGGCAAAGAATCTGTTGAGGCTCTGAGCTAAGGCTTCCTTGTGTCCAGGCGTGAGCATGGTGTTTTATGGGGAGCATATTGCCACCTGTGATAGGCCAGATGCCTTGGGGGGTTCTGTGCTCACTCTGTGAACGCTCTGTCTCCCCGCTGGCAGTCATCCCAGGGCGGGGGCCACAGGACACTCCTGTATGGCCATGCCATCCTGCTCCGGCACACACACAGCGGCATGGTGAGTGCCAGAGCGAGGGCGCGGGGGCAGGGGCAGGGGCGGGGGGCGCAGGGCGCGCCCCGAGGAGGCTGACTCCCCGTCTACCACCTTAGTACTTGAGCTGCCTTACCACCTCTCGCTCCATGACTGACAAGCTGGCCTTCGACGTGGGACTGCAGGAAGACGCCACAGGTGCGGGGCTGGAGCCAGAGGGCGTGGATGGAGAGACTGCAGGCAGGGGCCGGGGTGCAGGAGGTGTAGGACTTGGGGGCAGGGCACGGATGTGGGGGACAAGCACGAGGAACCCTAGGCAGAGGGTTCCAGGGCGAGAATGGAGGACGTGAGGCAAAGAGTAGGTAACCGGAGACGGTAGGAGAATTCGGGCCAGAGGGCTGGGAGGCTCTTCCTCGAGGAAGGGCCTTCTGGGTGGCCCTCATTCTGACAGCCACCCCACTCCACAGGAGAGGCCTGTTGGTGGACAACGCACCCGGCCTCCAAGCAGAGGTCGGAAGGAGAGAAGGTCCGCGTTGGGGATGACCTCATCCTCGTTAGCGTCTCCTCAGAGCGCTACCTGGTGAGCAGTCCCACCCGCGGCCCAGCTACTGCCGCCCCCCGGGGGGCGGGGCCCGGGACCGCCCCGCCCACCTCCTCACCCTCCCTTTGCTGGCTCTCTGGCCCCCATGTCCCGACTCCCAATTCCGAGTTTCCTGACCTCTGAAATCCACTTCCGGCCTTTGGTGCCCCGTGTCCTCAGTTGGATCTTGGTTTCCTAATGTGTAAGCTCTGATTTTCTGTTTCCTGTCTGCTGCTTTCCCGACTTCCGCCTTTGGTTTGTGGCCTCTGACTCTGGAACTATTGCTCACCCCGCCATCGCCTCTGACGGCCACATCCTGGCTGCCCCCAGCACCTGTCCACAGCCAGTGGGGAGCTCCAGGTCGATGCCTCCTTCATGCAGACGCTGTGGAACATGAACCCCATCTGCTCCGGCTGCGAAGAGGGTGCGGGTCCCAGGCCTCCTGCCTCTAAACCGAGACCCCCAAAACAGACCTCTCAACCTCAGACCCCAAACCTAGATCTCCACATTATGACCCTCATATTTAGACATCCAGCTGACCCCAAATCCAGAACCCTGGAGCTCAGACCCCAAACCCCAAACTCAGTGTCAAACACCCGAATCCACACCCCGGATCTCACACGCCAAAGTCAGGTCCTAGAGGTCAGCCAGGCCCTTACACTCGGACCCAAAGCTGAACATGTCCCATTTGGAGCTTGTCCCTCGGACGCCCAAGCCTCCGAGGACAAACGCAGATGGAGACCTAAGCTCCCCACACTCAGTCCCCCAAATTTAAAGTCAGATGCTCAAACCAAGACCCCTAATTCAGACCCCAAACCTTAGCCAACTGACCTCAGACCTCCAAGTGTTAACCTCAAATATCTAAAATCATCTTCCAAATTCAGACCCTCATGCTAGGACCCCGCAGCGTGACCCCAAAACTTTGACCCCAACTCGCACACCCACACTTCACACCCAAGCTGAGACTCAAACCGCAGAGCCTGGAACTCCGGCCTTAATCCCAAAAGCACCAGCTCCGCCTCCAAAGCTCAGATCTAACTTCAGACCCCAAAGCTCAGATACCAGCCTCACCCCTCCGAGATGAACACTCCAAATCCAGGCCCGAGTCTCAGACCCAACCATCGCACCTCTAACCCCAGGCCCCAAATCAAGCCTTGGAACTCAGAGCCCAGTATCCGGGAACATTAGACTCAAACCCCTGACCCCAACCTCAAAAATCCAAACTCAGATGCACAAACCCCCCAACCTCAGCCCTATATACACTCAGACCCTCCAAACTTAGATTCCCCACCTCGGACCCTGAATCTCATACCCCCACTGCAGGCCTCAAACTTAGCCCAAATCTCAGTCTACCACTTTGGATCCTGAAACTCAGATCTCCAACTGCAAAGCCCCCAAACCCAGCCCCAGCCTCCCACAGGGGAAAAGCAGGACCCCTGGATTCCTCTTTGGCTTCTGGGCCTCTCCAGGGCTCTAGCCCCTGGGTGACCTCTTTCCCTTGCTCCTCTCCAGGCTATGTGACTGGGGGCCATGTCCTCCGCCTCTTTCATGGACACATGGATGAATGTCTGACCATTTCCCCCGCTGACAGTGACGACCAGCGCAGGTCTGGGATGGGGACAAGAGGCCCTGGGGTGTTGGGCCAGGAGGGGGGAGTGGAGAGGTAGGCTGGGGGGATAGCACCCTGTGGGTAGGGTTGGCGATCACATTCTGGGGGGGCTGGTGACTGAACCACTGACCTCACTCTCATGCCCCCAGACTTGTCCACTATGAGGGGGGAGCTGTGTGCACTCATGCCCGCTCCCTCTGGAGACTGGAGCCACTGAGAATCAGGTAGGGGGCTTGGGGCTGAGAGCTCCTGGGGGGCCCTGGGAGGGGAGAGAGGGTCTTGAAGGAAGATCTGAGAAAGAAACTGGGGAGTTGTGAGGGAAAATCTGGGGAGCCCAAGAAGGTGATGAGGGTCTTCAGGGTCCTTGAATCCTGGAGGAAAAGGCCTTAGGGGAGGGTGGGCATTGCTGAAGGAGAGATCGGGGGTCCCCAGTAAAAATGTGGGGATCATTCCCCCCAGAAGAAGGCTGGGGGCTTGACGAGGTTTGGACCAAGGCAGTGGTGGCCACAGGAGGACTGGGGCAGTCCTCTGACCCCCGCGCCCTCACCCTTCGCAGCTGGAGTGGGAGCCACCTGCGCTGGGGCCAGCCGCTCCGCATCCGGCATGTCACCACTGGGCGGTACCTGGCGCTCACCGAGGACCAGGGCCTGGTGGTGGTTGATGCCAGCAAGGCCCACACCAAGGCCACCTCCTTCTGCTTCCGCATCTCCAAGGTCAGTGGGGTCAAGGCGTCCTCCCTCACTTGGAGCCCCGAATCCGGCCCCTGCCCCCATTCTGCAGGCTCTCGGGGGGGGGGGGGCCCTGATTAAATGCACAGGCAGAGGAGGCTGACCTCTGTCCCCTGCCCCTGCAGGAAAAGCTGGATATGGCCCCCAAGCGGGATGTGGACGGCATGGGTCCCCCTGAGATCAAGTACGGGGAGTCGCTGTGCTTCGTGCAGCACGTGGCCTCGGGCCTGTGGCTCACCTACGCCGCCCCCGACCCCAAGGCCCTGCGGCTTGGGGTGCTCAAGAAGAAGGTGGGTGCCCGGCGGGGGGAAAGGGTGGGGGTGCTGGCAAGGGTGGGAAGGGAGTTGGGGGGTGGTCGTGCTCACGCCTTCGGGAGCTTAAGGGTAGGACTGAGAGAGAAACCGAGATTGAGAGAGACAGGAAAGAAGAAAGAAGGAGAGAGAGAGGCAGAGAGGGAGAGAGATACAGAGACAGAGAAAGGCAGAGACAAAAAGACATGGAAACAGGGGCACCTGGGTGGTTCAGTCAATTAAGCACCTCCCTTTGACTCAGGTCATGATCCCAGGGTCCTGGGATTAAGCCCAGTGTCGGTGTGGAGCTCCCTGCTCAGCGGGGAGTCTGCTTCTCTCCCTCTTCGTGTGTGCGCTCTCTCTCTCAAATAAATAAGTAAGTCTTATAAAAGACATGGAAACAGAAAAACAGAAAGACAAAGACAGAGAAAGAGAGAGAGAAAAGACGGAAAGAGACAGACAGTGACAAATAGACCAAGAATAATATCCTGCAAGTTATTGAGTAGCCCAGTTGTTTTGTGGGCTACTCAATAACTCCACGTACACATGTGTATGTGGAAAAGTAGGCGAGCTATACAGACCTGTCTTCTGCCCTCCCAGTACTGAGACATGATGAATAAACTGTCTTTAATGAAGTACACAGCCATTCTGGACAGAGGGCACAGCATGTACAAAGGCCCTGAGGTCAGACTGAGATTGGTTTGTTGCAATACCAGAAAGAAGATCCAGTTTGGCTGGAGCACAGAGATTGAGGGATGAGTCTTGGAAGATAAGGACAGGGAGGAGATGCGAGCAGATCATGTGGCACCTAGTGGGCCATGGGGAGGGTCCCAGCTTTTACCCTTAGTGAGACGGAGCCCCAAGAGAGTTTTGAGCAGGCCAGCGAGGTGACCTGACTCAGGTTCATGGGGTTCCTTAGCTGCTTGTGGGAATAGATGGGGTGGGGGCAGGGAGCAGAGCCGGAGTAGGGAGCCCAGGGAGGCGACTGCTGCCATGGTTAGGTGGGACAAAACAGTGGCAGGACCAGGGTGGGGACTGGGGAGTGGGGAAGGTGGAAGATTCTGGTTATATTGTGAGGGTGGAGCCAACAGGATTTTCAGACAGACTAGATAGCAAGGTGGCAGGGACAGGGGTTGAGGATGAGGCCACGATTTTTCCCCTGAGCGACTGGAAGGACAGAAGTGCCACTAACTGAGTCAGGGACAGTCAAGTGTCAGCTCAGGATGACAGGGATCCAGTGTCTAGAACAGAGCCCCTCGATAAAGAGTGAATGAGTTGGAAGAGTAGGGAGACACCCGTCTGCAAAAAACGAGGCTCGTAATTGGATACCTGCTGGGAGGGTGTAGAGACGGGCCTGGCCCGAGGAGGGACTGTGGGAGCTGTCGACAGTGGTGGGATTTACAGCCAGGGGACTGGATGAGGCCCTGGGGAGGTCGGCTCAGGCGAAAGCTGGAAGCCAAGATGGTCTCATCTCACAGAAAGGTAGCCAGGCACTCAGTCTGGGACACGTTAAGTTAGGGGTGCCGCTAGAGCCTTCTGGTGGGGGGATGTTAAGTCAGTCATAGGTATAGGTGGAGAGAGTCTGGCCTGGAGATAGACAAGACAGAGAGAGAGAGGCAAACATGGAGTCAAAGAGGGATGGAGACAGAGAGAAAGGAAGAGACAGAGACAGAGAGGCAGGGAGAGGGGAAAAGATAGAATGGAAGAAGAGTCCAGTGAAGAGGGCTAGAAGGTAGTGTCTGGCAGAGACTCAGTGGAAGACAGGGGGCAGCTCTGGGGCTAGAGTCTGGATGGAGGTCTGGGGGCATCGCCCTTGGTGGCCCGGCCCACGCCTGACCTCTCTGTCCTTCCCCTGCCAGGCCATGCTGCACCAGGAAGGCCACATGGACGACGCGTTGTCCCTGACCCGCTGCCAGCAGGAGGAGTCCCAGGCTGCCCGCATGATTTACAGCACTGCTGCCCTGTACAACCAGTTCATCAAGTGAGCCGCCTGCCCACTCTGCCCCCGGCCCACTCAGGCCCCACCTTGACCCCCAAGCTCATGGTGGTCATACACCTGACCCCTTTAATCTCTACCTCTGACTTCCACTCCCCTAACATACACAGGATCCCTAACCTCTAAGCCTCTGACCTCTGTACACTTGCACTTGACCCCTAATCTGACCTTGAAAACCATGACTTTGACCTCACAGGCCTGATCACCCCTGATACCCAGACCCTTGATCCTGGAGCTCCCCAGCCTGACACCCGCTTCCACGACCCCCTGTGCTTACACAGGCGTGAGCCCCAGTCCTAGCTCTGTCCTTGGCCACTGTGTGACCTCAGGCCAATGTCAGTCTCAGTCTCTCCCGCTGTAAAACAGGTGTGTCCGTGAGAGTTCTTCAGGGCCCCAGGGGTAGGACTGGCGAGCGCTGCATGAGAGCGCTTGGGGCTCTTTGCTGACAAGTGCGCGGTCCCCACAGGAGCCTGGACAGCTTCAGCGGGAAGCCGCGGGGCTCGGGGCCGCCAGCGGGCACAGCTCTGCCCATCGAGGGTGTCATCCTGAGCCTGCAGGACCTCATCGGCTACTTCGAGCCGCCCTCCGAGGAGCTGCAGCATGAGGAGAAGCAGAGCAAGCTGCGCAGCCTGCGGAACCGCCAAAGCCTCTTCCAGGAGGAGGTGAGGCTTTGGCAGGGGGCGGGGCCTGCTGGAGGGGCGGGGCCGCGGCGCCGGGCAGGGCGGAGCCTGAGGGACAGTGGGCGGGTGGAGGGAAGTACGTAGTGGTCTGAGAGCCTTGCGGGGCCGGTCGGAGGGAGGGTGGGGTGGACAAGTGAGAGGGTGGGGCCTTGAAGAGGGGGGGGAATTTTTGTTGGTGGGCGGAGCCTTGAGGGAGGGGCAGGGCTTCGGCGGAGCTGCGGCCGTGCCTGTAAGAGCGAGACGCAACCCGGGTGAAGGCGGCAGGCAGCCCTTGTTCCTTCACCCGGGGTTAGGGGGCGGGGTCTAAGTGAAGCCCTAAGTGAAGCCCTGTGCGGAGGCTAGGCCTGCGGAGGCTTCAGGCCTGGGAAGAAGTCAGAGGATGAGGCTGCGGGACACAGGAAGCCGTGTCTCTGGGGGCTCGGCCTGCAGTTGAGAGGACCAAACCAGAGTGGGGCATGGGGGTAGAGGCAGGGCCAGAGGTTGTTCTTTGAGCA
The DNA here is from genome assembly GCA_028533885.1 of Nasua narica. Taxonomy (NCBI): domain Eukaryota; kingdom Metazoa; phylum Chordata; class Mammalia; order Carnivora; family Procyonidae; genus Nasua; species Nasua narica. The sequence continues at coordinate 10,610,856 of CM052803.1, read as the reverse complement.
TCAGGGACCACAGTGCAGGGAAAGCCCTCAGTTGCAGTCAGGGGCTAGGGGTCCCTGTGTCTTGAGAGGACGAAGGGAAGAGATGTGGAGGGACCTCCACTCAGCACTGGGTCTGAGTGAGGGGGACCCAGCTGGGTGGGAGGAGGGGACTGGACAAAGGTCTGAAGATCTCATGTCTCCACAGGGTGATGGGGGAGCATGGTCACTTAAATGCTAAAGACTGGACTTCCTCCCTGTCAGGGACTCTCGGTCTGATCCAGAAATGATAATAGTAACAATAACAAAACTTATTTATGGAGTGGAATTAGTATATGCCAAGCCTGGTGCCAGCACATAGCAGATGGTATATAAGTGTTAGTGGTTATTGCTACCTTGAATTTAGCCTTTATTATGTGGTAAGGGTGCTATATGCATGACATTCTCCTGATAACCCCAGGGGGGGGGGGTTGTAATTCCTGTATTACAGATGGGTCACTGAAGCTGAGAGAGATGAGATCACAGCCATCTACCCTTGGTTGTTTTTTTGTTGTTGATTTCCCTGTTTAAAGTGGCCTCCAAATGTAGCTCTGGAGGGCTGCCTAGTGTTCCTGAGGACAAGATGCTGTGATGTGCCTTATGGAGAAAATAAATGTTAGATAAGCTTCATTTAGGCATGAGTTATAGTGCTGTTGGCCGTGAATGTAATGTTAATGAATCAATAATATGTATGAAATCAGTGTCTTTATACAGACACACATATAAAACAAGAGGATGTATTGATCATTTGACAAAAATGTTGTGACTCAGAGAAACTCCCTGTTTGGCTCAATATTTGCCGACTCCATGTTCATGGTGACTTTAAAGAATGTAACTAGCACAAATAACAAGGACTGTATATGTTGTATGTGCCTTTCTGCATATCTGTTATAATTCATAATAAAAGAAGACAAAAATGAAAATGTAAAATGCAAAAAAATCTCTCTGATGGTTGGTGTGGAGAGTCAGCTGGGCCACACAGGACTCGAGTGAGGTGCTTGGAAGTGGATGGGATGGAAAGACAACTTTGGGAAGGAAAAGCACAAAGTCAGTCCTGATGTTAATAAGGATGTATTATGTTGGGGACAGTGGCAGAGAGGACAAGGACAAATGTGGGGAGCTAAGGAGGAGAGGAGGGTGATGGGAGTGGAGGGGAACATGGAGCTAAGGGCATAGGATCTGGGGATATAGTCACTGGTTGTTGAAGTCTTATGAATTCGGGAATCCAAGAAAGGCAAGGAAGGGAGGGTCGGGGACTCCCTTTGTGACCCACCCTGTTTTCCCCACCCCAGGGGATGCTCTCCTTGGTCCTGAACTGCATTGACCGCCTAAATGTCTACACCACTGCTGCCCACTTTGCTGAATTTGCAGGGGAAGAGGCAGCCGAGTCTTGGAAAGAGATTGTGAACCTGCTCTATGAACTCCTGGGTAAGGGGCCCAGGCCTGACTTCCCCTAGAGCCCCAGGTTCTCAGTCCCATTGGGTCTGACCCCTCTTTCCACCCTCAGCCTCCCTGATCCGTGGCAATCGTACCAACTGTGCCCTCTTCTCCACCAACCTGGACTGGCTGGTCAGCAAGCTGGATCGGCTAGAGGCCTCCTCTGGTAGGAGAACCCAGGGGGAGGGGACGGGGCTGGGCCGGGGGAAGGCCGCAGTCTCCTCACCTGTCACTCTGCCATCTGCGCAGGGATCCTGGAAGTGCTGTACTGTGTCCTGATTGAGAGTCCTGAGGTGCTGAACATCATCCAGGAAAACCACATCAAGTCCATCATCTCCCTCCTGGACAAGCACGGGAGGAACCACAAGGTTGGCCCCTCACCCTCACCTCTCATGCCCTGCATGCTGAACCCTGACTTTCCCCACACCCTGGAATTCTCCACTTCCCTCACTTCCCTCCCCCATCCTGGAGTCCTTTGCACATGCTTCCATCTCAGCACAAGGGTCTCAGACTTACATATAAATGGATTCTGGGCCACAGATGTGCTTCCTTAGATCTCTGAAATACTTTGTAAAATTTCTAATTTTGTAGGCTTTAGGTGGTGTGTTTACACTCTCCAGTTTGCCACAGGACCGACCTGTTCCCGATGCATGATTTCTCACCAGCTCGCTTGTGTACATTATCCGGCTGGCCCCCAAAGACACGAGTGTGTAGCCCTGCTGATCGAAAATCTTCTCTTGACCCCCATACTCTCCCTAACCAACCTCTTCCCTCCTCCCTCTGACCCCTCACCTCTTACTCCCATCTCTCCTTCCTTATGCTGCTGGTGCCTTCTCCCAGCGCCTGTGGCCTCCCAGCCCGACCTTTCTCTTCGACCCTTGATCTTCCTCTGTGAGCCCTGGTCTCCCACGTTCACCGCCCCCTCACAGTAAAATCCCTATCTCCTGTCCTGGCACATTATCCTTACCTTCCGGCTCCCCACTGGAGACCTTCCGTGAACTTCTCGCCTTGGTGATCTCACCACCTGACCTCTGACCTTGACTTCCAGGTGCTAGACGTGCTGTGTTCCCTGTGTGTGTGCAATGGCGTGGCCGTGCGCTCCAACCAAGATCTCATTACTGAGAACTTGCTCCCTGGCCGCGAGCTTCTGCTGCAGACAAACCTCATCAACTATGTCACCAGGTCTGGCCCCTAACCTCCGACCCCAGCCTGACCTCACCCTGACCTCAGATCTCAGAACCTGTCAGCCCTTTCCTGGACTCAGGGACTCCACGTTCAGGTGGATGTCCCTCCCAACACCTCCCGCCCTAGGACTTGACACCTGGGCCTCGTAGACGTCTGCTCTGTCCCCAGCTCATCCCTTGGCTCCCGCTCCTCTTGTCCTCTCTCCCTGTTCCATTTCTGCCTCTGTTCCCCTCTCCCTTTCTCTTTTTCTGTTTGCTCATTTTGTTTCTGACTGTTTCTCTCTGTGTCTGTCTCTGTTTCGCCACCATTTCTTTTTTTCAGTCTCTCACCCATCTCTCTCATCTCTGGGTTTGTTGTTGTTCTTGTTGTTTCGAGAGAGAGAGAGAGAGAGAGAGAGTGGGTGTTGAGGGGCAGAAGGACAGAGGGGAGAGAGAGAATTTTAAGTAGGTTCCACGTCCAGCACAGAGCCTGACGTGGGGCTCAATCTCACGACTCTGAGATCATGAGCTGAGCCGACATCAAGGGTCAGACCCTTAACCAACTAAAACACCCAGACTCCCCTCTGTTGTTGTTGTTATTGTCTTAAGATTTTATTTCTAAGTAATCTCTACACCCTATGTGGCGCTCGAACTCAAAACCCTGAGATCAAGAGTCGCACACTCTACTGACTGAGCCAGCCAGGCACCACTCTTCTGTTTTTCGAGGTTTCTTTCTGTCTTTGTCTCCAGGTCTCTGTCTTCTGTTTTTCCTGTGTATATCTCTCCTCCTCTTTCTCTCTCGCCCACCTCCACCCCTGCTACAACCTGGCTCTGCTCTCCATCCCTCCCTCACTCCCTCTCCTGTCCCATCTCTCCTGCAGCATCCGCCCCAACATCTTTGTGGGCCGAGCGGAGGGCACCACGCAGTATGGCAAATGGTACTTTGAGGTGATGGTGGACGAGGTGGCTCCATTCCTGACGGCTCAGGCCACCCACCTGCGGGTGGGCTGGGCCCTCACTGAGGGCTACAGCCCCTACCCAGGGGGCGGCGAGGGCTGGGGCGGCAATGGGGTCGGCGATGACCTCTATTCCTACGGCTTTGACGGGCTGCATCTCTGGACAGGTACCTGGACCCTTCCAGGGGGCTCTCATCCCTGACTATTGACCCCACAGTTCCCAAGTTTATCACCACACGTCTTGGGGTTGTTGGGATCCTGATCTCCAGAATGGGCCAACTTTTGACCCCTTACTCCTAATTTCCCAAGACCTAAAGCTTTCAGGATCTTGGCCCTAACCCATTTCCTTATAGCCTCCAGAACTCTGACCCCAATATGTATGGTATCTGGCCTCAGAGATCCTAGAAAACTTCCCAGACTTTTATGACCTCTGATCTTTGACTTCTGACCCCAAGGTTTCCAGAATTCTAACTCCAGGAGGACTTTAATCTCAGGATCCTAACCTCAGGGGAACCTTGACTTCCCCACTAATCTCAGAGCTCCAGGGGCCCTCCATGGGAACACTTGACCTTAGGGTTGCCAAGATCTAGATCCCATAGGCTCCTGTAATATCTGCTTCCTGTCTCTTGAGACCATTGGTCTCTGACCAGTGAGGTCTTGAGACCTCAGACTTCTAATCCTTCTCTGGTGACCCTGGTGCAGGACACGTGGCACGCCCAGTGACTTCCCCAGGGCAGCACCTCCTGGCCCCGGAGGACGTGGTCAGCTGCTGCCTGGACCTCAGTGTGCCATCCATCTCCTTCCGCATCAATGGCTGTCCTGTGCAGGGTGTCTTTGAGGCCTTCAACCTGGATGGGCTCTTCTTTCCTGTTGTCAGCTTCTCGGCTGGTGTCAAGTAAGTAATTGTCCTTGCCCCATTGCCAAGCCCCAGACCTGGGACTGTTCCAAGACAGCTTCCCTAGTCAGGCCAAGATCCAGTAGCTTACCCCCAGGACTGACTGGTCAGATCCTTATGTGAAGGTCCCAGTGACTTCTACATGGTCCCAAACACTTCACTGTCCTCCCAATGACCCAGACCCTTCCAATGACCTCAGCTTCTTCCCAACCCCATATCCTTCCAGTGACCTTCAAGTGTCCCCTAAATTGCACAATGACCTAATAGCCCCAGACTCCCAGTTAATTCCCAGATGATATCAGGCTCTCCCAATGATTCTATGCCATTCCAATGACCACCAAATGACTTCAGAATCTGACAGCTGTCTTCCAGTGACCCCAGACACTCCCAGTGACCCCCCCCAATGATCTTGGACTCTCCCAGTGACAACATGCTCTTAACAACTTCTCAGTGACCCTGACATCTCCCAGTGATTCTCCAATTGCTCCGTAATCCTCCAGTGACCATAACCCCTCTATGACCCCAATTATTTCAAATACCTCCCAATAATTCAGTCTTTTCCTGATGATCCCAAGCTCTGTGAGGGACTCCCCAATGGTGATTATAGTTATCTCGCTGTTACATCAGGATCTCAGTGATTTCCAAATGACCTTCTTGGTCTCCCAAAAAACTCCCAGTATCCCCAAATACTCTGTTGAGCCAGGGTCTCTTCCAGCGGGCCTTCCCATGACCCTGCATTAACTCCCCATTGACCCCACACTCTCCTTTTTTGATTCTCCAATGATTCTCATTGACCTCAGATATTCTCATTGACGTCATACTTTCCTTTTTGCCTCTAAATGACCTCCATGATTCTATGACTGCCCAGTGATCTTTCCCAGAACTTTCAGTTGATCCCAGGATTGCTCCCTTACCTACACTGGGCATGGATTCTCCCTGTAATCTGCCCCGCCAGTGACCCCTCTCTCCCTCTCAGGGTGCGGTTCCTCCTTGGTGGCCGCCATGGTGAATTCAAGTTCCTCCCCCCACCTGGCTATGCCCCATGCCACGAGGCTGTGCTCCCTCGAGAGCGACTTCATCTGGAGCCCATCAAGGAGTATCGGCGGGAGGGGCCTCGGGGGCCCCACCTGGTGGGCCCCAGCCGCTGCCTCTCACACACTGACTTTGTGCCCTGCCCTGTGGACACTGTCCAGGTACTTCCTTCCCCGCAAGGGTTTCCTGGTGAGGCAGACCCTCTTGGGAGTCAGGGGGGCGGTGAACTGAGCTGGAAGTCGGGAGCCTTGTTGTTTAGCAGATGAGGAAAATGAGGCAGAATGGAGGCAGAGAACTCTCTTCAGGCAGAATCCTAGTTTCCAGGAGTCCTCAGGATAGCCCCCTACAGAGAAGACTATTATTGTCCCCGATTTACAGTTGAGGGAAGCGAAGCCTGAGAGGTAACCAACCCGGGCAAGCCGCAAAGCCGACTTGAAACCCAAGTGCTGATACCAAAGCTTGAGATCTTTCCTATTAGTTTACTGGCATCTCTTTCTTCCATCTGGGCCTTCCCATGCCTCCTGTCCCAACCCAAGCTCCCCACCATCCCACCCAGACATGTCCCTGTCGGAGGCCACAGAAGTCGTGCTCAAGGGCCTGACCACAAGGGTCTGACTTTCAATGTGTTACCGTAGGTATGTGGGCTCCCTCCTTTTCCTCTGGGCCTCAGTTTGGTCCTCTGTGAGGGGAGGGGGATAACGGTAGGGCCTACCTGGTAGCACGGTCCTGAAGGCTAGATGAATTACTGTCTGTGCAGTGCTCAGCATAGTCCTGAGTAATAGTACTCAGTACAGTTACTCTTATCGGTAGCAGTAGCGATATTATTTCACGGGGAACTTGCCATCCCCCTGTAGCCAGGCCAGAGTGTGGGCCTCCTTCTGGATGTCTCCCTCCCACTCCCCCCAGCATGTCAGCCTCCTCTTGGCCTCCTGGACATCCCCTCCCCACCTCCCCTCCTCCCCATGGCCCACCCTGGTCCGAACCATCATTATTTCTTGTCTGAAGAACACGAATGACATTAATATTTATTAGTCACCTACTGCGTGCCAGGCATTTACTTAAACTACGTAAGATTTAGTAATTTATCCAGGTTACATCACTGAATCCTTATGAAGTCAGTATTATTCAGTTCCTCATTGTATAAAGAAGGAAAGAGACTTATCCATTCATTCGGCCACCACTTCTGGGGCATCTCCTCTGGGCCTGGCTCTGGGCTGTGCAGGGCTGGGAACATGGTGGAGACTGAGGCAGCCCCAATCCCTGTCCTCATGGAACAACCAGTTCAAGGGGGTAGATATTCCCATTCCCAAATAATTCCTTAATTCCGTGATTCTAAGTCCTTGCTCAGCTGGGTGTCAACCCTGGGGTCAGGGTTCGGTGATGAGGAGCAGGGCTCCGAACAGCAGGAAAGTTCTGGGGGACTATCCAGGCTCATACATGGTCTTGGGAAGAGGGGTCATGGTGCAGGCTGGAAGGAACACAGGGACCTTCCAAACATTCCCTACCCTACCCCCAGATTGTCCTGCCTCCCCATCTGGAGCGTATTCGTGAGAAACTGGCGGAGAACATCCACGAACTCTGGGCTCTGACTCGCATTGAGCAGGGCTGGACCTACGGCCCGGTGAGGGGCTGCCTGCGGCGTGAGGGCATTGGGCTGGATTTGCTGGTGGGGGAATGAGCAGGGCAGGGCCTGTGGCTGGGGGAAGGGACGCTTGGGTTTCCTGTGGCAGAAGAACGAGCTGGGGTTGGGGTCACAGTCTGGGCATGTTGGGGGGAGGGAAGGAGAGCCCGAGGAGTTGACACTGGGGTTTCTTCAGGTTCGGGATGACAATAAGAGGCTGCACCCATGTCTGGTGGACTTCCACAGCCTTCCAGAGCCCGAGAGGAATTATAACCTGCAGATGTCCGGGGAGACGCTCAAGTGAGGAGGGTACCGGGGAGCGGGGGGCCTGGGCCTGACTGCTGGGGAGGAAGAGGGCAAGGGGAGACGGGGATCGTGAGGCAGAGACTGACAGAGGGCAAGAAAGCGACAGAGGGAGAGGGAGAAAGGGAGCTGGGCAGTAAGAAAAAGAGCTGTGGAATCCGGGAAAGAAGTGGACAGGAAAAGATGGACGCAGTCGAAGAGACACAGAGACAAAGAAGCAGGGAGAGACAGGAGTCCAAGAGACAGAGATGGGGACAGACACCCGGGAAGCCAGAGCGAGAGACATGGAGGGCCAGCGGGGGCCGCGGGAGGCCAGGGGCCGGGAGGCCGTGTGGGGTGACCCTGTCTCCCATGCCACAGGACTCTGCTGGCGCTGGGCTGCCATGTGGGCATGGCAGATGAGAAGGCGGAGGACAACCTGAAGAAGACCAAACTCCCCAAGACGTGAGTGTGCTGGCTCAGGTCCCATCCGGGGGGATCACGTGGCGAGGCCAGGGCGGTTGAGGGGATCTTGCAGGGAGGCTGAGGTCGGAGACAAAGGGGCCATAGGTTGGGCTGAAGGTCAGAGGACCAGGGGTCCAGGGTCAGGGCTCTGGAGTCAGTGGCGAGTGGCCTGGGGAGGTGTCAGGATCGCAGAGGTGGGAATTCCAGAGGGAGAGTGGGCGTGAGTTGGGACTCAAGGTCAGGGTCTGCCGCGGAATCAGGGAAAAGGAGGGAACAGAGGTAGTATCTCCAAGTGAGAGGTGGGGAGGGCCAACGGAGAGAGGTGAGAAGTTGTTGGGAGACCTAGGCAAGGGACCCTAAAATTGTAGGTGAGAGATCACAGCTCCTGGGGATAGAGTCCAGGGTTCAGAGGTCAAGGACTCCAAAGCCAGGAATTTGAAGTGATAGGGTTCTGAGGTCAGAGGAGAGAAACCTCAGAGTTAGAGGTGAGAGGTCAGAGTTCCAGGGTTGAGGATCAGGCTCCCCAAATCACAACGCAAGGGGCAGAGAGGCCAGAGGTCAGTGAAGCTAAAGCCCTTGCCAGAGTCACAGGATCCTGCGTTAAGAGCCCAAGTATCTCAAAGCTCATTCGGGGGAGTTGTGGGACCCCGATGTCAGAGATCGAAGGTCAGACATCCCCACACTCAGAGCTCAGGATCACAGGACCCTGAGAGCGAGGGTCAGAAGTCAGGGACCCCGCGGCGCAGAGCCCAGACGCGGGGGTGAGGGGTCTGCTCTCACCGAGCTCCGCCGCGCACATAGGTACATGATGAGCAACGGGTACAAGCCTGCGCCCCTCGACCTGAGCCACGTGCGGCTGACGCCGGCGCAGATGACGCTGGTGGACCGGCTGGCAGAGAACGGGCACAACGTGTGGGCCCGGGACCGCGTGGCCCAGGGCTGGAGCTACAGTGCGGTGCAGGACATCCCAGCGCGCCGCAACCCCCGCCTCGTGCCCTACCGCCTGCTGGACGAGGCCACCAAGCGCAGCAACCGGGACAGCCTCTGCCAGGCCGTGCGCACGCTGCTGGGCTATGGCTACAACATCGAGCCGCCCGACCAGGAGCCCAGTGAGTGCCGACCTCCGGGCCCCTGACGCTAACTCCTGCCCTGACGCGGGCCTGGCCGCCTGGCCCCTGACTTCTGACCCACTCGGCCCCTGAATGGGCAAATCTGCAACAGCGAGCCTTTTTCCCCCGCAACCCTGACCTTGACTCTGACCCCAGCCCTGAACTCAATCTTGACCACTGACCTTGGTCATATGCGAGCCCTGCCAGGTCAGGAGCCCAGTGAGCACCAATCCGGACCCCGGACTCCAGTCCCGTACCCCCAGCTATGACGCCTAACCCCTGAACTCTGGACTCTGGCTACACTCTGGAGCCACCCCAGCAAGAACTCAGAACCTCTAACCCCTGCCCATAACCTGACCCCCGACCCATCACGGACTTCCAGTCCCAGCCGCCATCAGCTGCCCTAGCTGTGGTCCCCAGCCCTCAGTTTCTCTACCTCTGGCCCCAACCCCAATTTCTATCCTCTCCCTGAGCCTCTGACACTCTCTCCCTGATCCTGCTCTCAACCCTTGAATCTAAGCATGGACCCTAACCTTGGCCCTTAACCCTAAACCGTGACAGTGACTGACCCGACTTTCTGCCTTCTTCCTCGGAGAAGAGAAGCATCTCTTCTCTGAGGGTTCTCACTGCTAAAGAGACGGGGTGGGGGTGGAGGTCTCGCTTAGGAGGTCCTAACCACCTCTTTGGCTAGTCTGAGAGTCCTCAGGTCTTCTCCTTACAGGTCCCCCAAGGCCCTTGACTTCTCTGGTGTCTCTCACCAAGCTCTCAAGTGTCTCGGGATCCACTCCCCACCCCACTCCCCACCACAGCCCCTGTCTCTGCCTGGCCCCATTTGTAGGTCAGGTGGAGAGCCAGTCTCGTTGGGACCGGGTACGCATCTTCCGGGCAGAGAAATCCTATGCGGTGCAGAGTGGACGCTGGTACTTTGAGTTCGAAGCGGTCACCACGGGTGAGATGCGAGTGGGCTGGGCGAGGCCCGACCTGCGGCCGGACGTGGAGCTGGGAGCTGATGAGCTGGCCTATGTCTTCAACGGGCACCGCGTGGGTACCTCCCCGGGCTCCATTCTGCCAGGCCCCTTGGTCCCTCCCACAGCTCATACACTCCAGTCCTGCCTCTGTCTGTGCCCCACTGTCCAGTCATCCCTGTGTCTGCCTTACCACTCATTCATCCATCCGTCTGTCCATCCATCCATCCATCCATCCCACCCTCCCTGTCCATGCATTTATCTTTTTTTATTTTTATTTTTTAAAGATTTTATTTATTTATTTGACAGAGAGAGAGAGAGACAGCGAGAGAGGGAACACAAGCAGGGAGAGTGGGAGAGGGAGAAGCAGGCTTTCTGCTAAGCAGGGAGCCTGACGTGGAGCTCAATCCCAGGACCCTGAGATCATGACCTGAGCTGAAGGCAGACACTTAATGTCTGAGTCTCCCAGGCGCCCCCGTTTATCTTTTTTTTAAAAAAAGATGTATTTAATTATTTGAGAGAGAGTATGAGCAAGGGGAGGGGCAGAGGGAGAGGGAGACCAGCAAGCAAACTCCCTGCTAGCTAGGAACCCGATATGGGACTCGATCTCAGGACCCCGAGATCAGGACCTGAGCTGAAGGCAGACGCTTAACTAACTGAGCCACCCAGGTGACCTTGTCCATGCATATATCTATCCAGCATCCATCCCTCTATCTAGCCATCCTTCTGTTCATCCATTCATCTCCCCACAAGTTCAACTATCCATCCGCCTACTCATCTGTCCTGATAATCACTTGACCATCTACATTTCCCCTCTGTTTTTTCATTTGTTATTAGTTCAGCCATTCACTAATTTAATAAGTGATTTCATTTATTTATCGAATCCTTTAATGCATGAATCCATCAATTCATCATTTATCCACCCATCCACCTGCCCATCCATCCACCCACCCACTCGTCCATCTATCTGTCTATACTTTCTTCCTTCCCTGTATCGACCCACGTAGACTCAACTTCCATTCTATGCTTCTATCCGCCCATACACCCTGCTTCCTATTCATCCATCCATCCATTCCATTATCCATTGATCTATTCTGGGGGGCATATGGGTCTGTATGAGTCTGTAGAGGAGACATCGGCAGCGTTGCTTTTCCTTTGATCCCTCTCACTTGCTGCCGCCCCCAACTCCCCACCAGCACTCTGGTGGCCTACATAACCCCAGCCCCAGCCCCAGGCACGGAAACAGTAGAGAGCTCAGGCAGGAGAGATGGGATACAGAGATCAGTGGAAAGGGAGAACATGAAAGCCTATCCCTTCCATCCCAAGGTCATGGATACAAATGTGGGAAATGATGGGTGCTCTGTGGGGGTGACCCCTCTTCCACCCCCCATGCCCTGGACCCGATGCCTTGCATTTGTATCTTTACATATCTCTCCTGTATGTCTCTGTTTCTCTGCGTGTCTCTCCCATGTCGCGTCTTCCCCTCGCCTCCTCACAGGGCCAGCGATGGCACTTGGGCAGTGAACCATTCGGGCGCCCGTGGCAGCCAGGTGACGTCGTGGGCTGCATGATTGACCTCACGGAGAACACCATTATCTTTACCCTCAATGGCGAGGTCCTCATGTCCGATTCGGGCTCTGAGACGGCCTTCCGGGAGATCGAGATCGGGGATGGTAAGGGCTGACCTCGTGGCCCCTTTCTGGTTTTCTTTCCTCTCACCTGACCCTACGCTGCGTCCCTAGCCTCCCGCTTTTCCATCCCATCCTTCCACCGGCCCTCCTCCCCTCCTGCCCCTGCCCTGCCCACCTTGTGCTCACCCCTGCCCCTCTGTCCCCTCCCACCAGGCTTCCTGCCTGTCTGCAGCTTGGGACCCGGCCAGGTGGGTCACCTGAACCTGGGCCAGGACGTGAGCTCCCTGAGGTTCTTCGCCATCTGTGGGCTCCAGGAAGGCTTTGAGCCGTTCGCCATCAACATGCAGCGCCCAGTCACCACCTGGTTCAGCAAAAGCCTTCCCCAATTTGAGGCTGTGCCCCCCGAGCACCCCCACTATGAGGTGAGGATTGACCCCACTCAGTACACTCTGATCTGCCTCCAAACCTCATTCTTCCCGCAGTTCTCTTCCCTAAGTTTATCCTTTCCTTCTGTGTTACCCCACAAACTGTGTAGAAGGACAGTGGGCTCCCAGGGCTGCCTCATAGGGAATAACTTCAGCAAACCACAACATGTCTGACCTCCAGGTGCCTTGCCTATTAAGTGGGGGAAGGGAAAAAAGAGGAGTTGGGTTGAGTGACCCCGATGGAAATTTCCAGTCCTTGTAACTATCTCATCTTACAGGAAGGTTTAAAGAAATATAAATCTCTTGGTACATTTTGGCATCATCCTTACTAATTGCTATCTGTGTATGCATATTTTTTTGGTTTATTTGTTTTTACCAGCTCTTCACTAATCTGAGTACCCTAGTTTTTAGGCTTTAGTGTCTTTTCTTTTTTTTAAAAGATTTTATTTATTTATTTGACACAGAGAAAGAGATCACAAGTAGGCAGAGAGGCAGGCAGAGAGAGAAGGGGATGCAGGCTCCCCGCTGAGCAGAGAGCCCAATGTGGGGCTTGATCCCAGGACCCCGAGATCATGACCTAAGCCAAAGGCAGAGGCTTAACCCACAGAGCCACCCAGGTGTCCCTCTAGTGTCTTTTATCAATGTTAAACTCAGCATCAGACTCTAACCATAAAAAGCTCACGTAGACCAAAGTGATGGTCCTTTTCTCAATCTGGGAAGGACCCGAATCCCGCATGGCTGAGCTTCAGTGGGTTTAGAATCAGCCACACCCAGGTTGGCTTCTTACTTGCTGTGTGGCCTTGAGCATGTGACTGCCTCCTCCTGAGCCTGTTTTCCCATCCATGGTATTGTTCAGATCTCCTCACATAATCCTCCCCCGTCTTGCGAATCATTTGAATAAATTGGAGACATTGTGACTCTTTTTAAAAAATTTTTATGTAAGCTCTACGCCCAACATGGGGCTTCAACTCATGACCCTGAGATCAACAGTCACATGCTCTACCGACTGAGCCAGCCAGGCATCCCCATCGTGCCCCTTTATCCGTAAATATTTCAATGTGCATTTCTTCAGAACAGGCTAAACTCTTACAGAACTGCAGTTACAAAAATTGGCCATGAAAATCAGGAAATTTAACACTAATACATACTATTACCTAATTCATAATCCATATTCAGATTTTATTAACTGTGGTGATAATGTCTCTTCTTATTTTTCTGGTCCAGGATCCAGTCTAGGATTATCTGTTGCATTTAGTTGTTCTCTTTATTTTTTTTTAAATGTTTTATTTATTTAAGGGGGGCACGAGCAAGTGGGGGCCAGAGCACAGGGGGAAGGAGAGGGACAAGCAGACTCTGAACTGAGCCCCACATGGGGCTCGATCTCCCGACCCTGAGCTTATGACCTGAGCAGGAGCCAAGAGTCAGATGCTTAACCGACTGAGCCACCCAGGCGCCCCATGTCTCTCTATTCTTTAATGTCGAACGTTCCTGAGTCTGTCTTTGTCTTCCATGCCATTAACATTTTTGAAGAGTACAGACCAGTTATCTTGCAGATTACCCCTCATTTTGGTTTGTCGAGTGTCTCCTCGTGAGTAGGAACAGGTGACCCATATTTGGCAGGAATACCAGACAGTTGTGTCCTGCTTGATGCAGGATATCAGGAGGCACATAGTGTCCTTAGGTCTCACTACCAATTACTTTAATTTTGCCTGTCTGGTTAGGGTGGAGTCTGCCAGGTTTCTCTACCCTGAATTACTGTGTTTCTCTCTGTAATGAATCAGTAATTGGTGGGGAGGCATTTTCAGGCTAGGTGAGAATGGATGGGTTTTAAGCAGGGGAATGTCCAGTTCAGATGTGAGTTTTGGGAAGGTCCCCACTGAGAGTGGATTATAGGGGGTGACAGTGAAGGCAGAAAGACCAGAGGTGCCAGGGGCTGGAGGGGCTGATGGAGCAGACTTTGACCCTCCTACTTCCTGCTACTGCCCAACGTGTTCTCAGTCCAGAGAACAGAACGCTAGGCAGCCGTGAGAATGAACAGACTAATCTACACACAACCGTGTAGACGAATAGCACAGGCAGAATGCCGGGGGAGAGCAGCCAGACACAAAACGGCACATGCCGTGGGTTCCCATCCGTAGGCAGTTCGAGAACAGGCAGAGCTAACCCGTGGTGTGTTAAATCAGGAGGGTGTTACGGCCAAAGAATATCTTAGACGTTTAGTTACTCTGCACCCGGATCACAGGAAGGAGACGGTCAGTAGACTATCGCCACGGGGCAGAGCGGAACCGGGCTTGTAAGAGACAGGGGAGAGTGGACAAAAAGACCCTGCAGACAGGCTGGGAATATCAAATCTTGGCCACAGTTTTGGGGTCAATTCGTTGGCTGGCAGGGAGCACAGAGGTCTTGACATTTGGTCTTTGAAGACGGGAAAGGGAGCTTTTCCAGTTGTTCATGGAGTCTCCAGAAAGCCTCTGAGCGTCTTTGGAGCACCCAGTCCTGGCACCTGTCCTCTTTCAGCTCCTGCCTCTTGTTTAGGCCAGGTCGGGACATTGCCCTCATCAGAATCCCTCACTGTCTTGGAGAAGGTGGTGACTAAATGGGCACCACGGGGGCTGCTGGGTGGGTGGGTGGGGCTCGGTCCAGTTCTGTGTCTCCGTCTGGGTGCTGGGCACGCATGTGTGGTGGGGTCCCTCTAAAACCTCATCGCGTTGTGCACCTTTCTGAATGTTATATTCCCATATACAGCACGTTTAGCAAACATTCACCTGGGGGACCTTTACAAAACTCTGGCCCTTCTGGCCTGCTGTCCCTGAGAGTCTCCCCCAAGAGACCAGGAGAGCAGGGCCTTTGTTCTGTTCACCATTGGGTTCCCAGCCCTGGGGAACGGCGCCTGGCACCTGGTAGTCTCAGGAAGCATTTGTGGAACGGATGGATGGGTGGGTGACTTAGTCTGGAGGGAGGCCTGTATGTAGGTAGGTTCGGAACGTTCCCCCAAGCGATTCCAGAGTCTGGCCACGGCTGCCCCTGCACGAGGTGCGCAGACAGAGCTCGGCAGAGGGCTGAGCGCACCCTCCAGCCAAGCTGTGTGTCCCCCAGGGAGCCCATCTGCTCAGAGGAGTGGGTCTTTGGCTAATTCTCACACAGGTGCGCCAAGGCTTCATAATCACTCCGTGTGGACCGGGTTTAGGACCGGGGGTCCAGCCTGCCTGCCTGGCTCAGATTCCTGCTCCCCTTTAGGTGGCCCGCGTGGACGGCACCGTGGACACACCGCCCTGCCTTCGCCTGAGCCACCGCACCTGGGGCTCCCAGAACAGTCTGGTGGAGATGCTCTTCCTCCGGCTCAGCCTTCCAGTCCAGTTCCACCAGCACTTCCGGTGCACCGCAGGGGCCACCCCCCTGGCACCCCCTGGCCTGCAGCCCCCTGCCGAGGATGAGGCCCGGGCGGCGGAACCTGACCCGGACTATGAAAACCTGCGGCGCTCAGCGGGGCGCTGGGGCGAGGCTGAGGGGGGCAAAGAAGGAAATGCCAAGGAGGGAGCACCCGGGAGCAATGCCCAGGCTGGGGTGGAGGCCCAGCCCGTCAGGGTGGAGAATGAGAAGGATGCTACCACAGAGAAGAACAAGAAGAGAGGGTGAGTTGAGGGTGGGGCTGGGCGGGGGTTCGGGAACCCCAATTGGGCACCCCACTTCAATAACGTGAGGAACCCCGTTGTGTCCCTCAATGGCCCCATATATGTTAGGTGGAGTTAGAATACTGAGGGAGCCTGTCATGCCTCAAGTGAACCCCGTTATCTCCTGGGATGCTCTCATTTCCCAGAGAATATAAAATTAGGGTACCCCACTACATCTATGGAGAACTCCACTATCCTTGGGGTACTTGGTAGGTCCCAAAGCATTTCACCCGATGGACTTTATTATCCATGGGCACTAAAGTGGACAGAGACTAAAGTGTCTTGGGAGAGTTGACTGTACCCCAGGGTATCCCAGTGAACACCACTGGCCTTCTAAATTGGGGTCATTTCTGTGTCTCAAATGTGCCCCCCGAAAGCTACCGTGAAAGGAAACCCTCAAAAGGCATTCAACCTGACTTGAAACTAAATGTGCTTTCCCCTACTATCCCAGTGGTGTTCCGTTGGATGTAGTTCTGTTTCTCTTGGTGGATGTTTGGAAATGGTGGACAATTTTGGTTATCACCGTTTGTTGGGACAGTGGCGATGCTACTGGGGGGACTCCAGGAATTCTGCAGGCCTTTGGTGTACAAGACAGTAGCACCCAGTGAAGGATTGTCCTTTCCCAAGTGCCTGTAGCACCTGCATGAGAAACGCTGACTTGAGGGACCACTGTATGCCCCAAAGGGAACCTCCATGTCCCCAGAGGCACCTTTACATCTGGGCCTCTGCAAGCGCAGAGCACAGCATTTCCAGGACAGATTATGCTGACTCAGTTGGCAAGTTTCCCCCTCTAGAGGTGGGGACTTGGGTATTAGAAATGAGATGTGGGCGTCATGAATGCTGTGGTGGAGAGGGCTGGGGGGCTGGGCTTGAGAGCTGGTTCTCACAGTAGCCATTCCTCCTCATCACCAGGTTCTTATTCAAGGCCAAGAAGGCCGCCATGATGACCCAGCCACCAGCCACTCCCACTCTGCCCCGACTCCCTCGAGAGGTCGTGCCTGCTGACAACCGTGATGACCCTGAGATCATCCTCAATACCACCACGGTGGGAACCTGGGACCCTCAACTTTCCCTCAGGGACCCCTCAGATTTCCAGATTTCGTGCTGCAATCCCTAATGGTTGCCCTGACCTGGGGACACCCAAGATATACCGAAGAGCACAAAATAGAGCACACACTCATTTAGTCCTTCGAACCCCTAAATCCATATAGCTAGGGAGCCTAAAAATTGCAGGAACCCAATGAAGCTATAAGGCACACTTATAAAACTCCCAGGGATCCCAGAAGCCAGAGGAAATACCAGTATAGGCTTGGGACCTCAGTATTTGGGTTCACCCATATAAACTCGATACCCCCTAATTTAATAGCTATTCTAGTATATTCTTGGGAACCAACATTCACAGTTACCCCGGTAGAGTTTGGGGATTTCCCAAATCTGGAATGTTTTCTGAGACATATAGCCTCAGGGTTAGGATTACAGGCTACTGTAATCCTACTTAAACTACTACTAAAATCCTACGTAAACCCACTTACTACTGAGTGGGTAAGTCACTTTATTGCTCTGTGCCTTCTCCTTTTTTTTTTTTTTTTTTAAGATTTTATTTATTTATTTATTTGACAGAGAGAGAGAGAGATCACAAGTAGGCAGAGAGGCAGGCAGAGAGAAGGAGGAAGGAGGAAGCAGGCTACCACTGAGCGGAGAGCCCGATGTGGGACTTGATCCCAGGACCCTGAGATCATGACCTGAGCCGAAGGCAGAGGCTTTAACCCACTGAGCCACCCAGGCGCCCCTCTGTGCCTTCTCCTTTATGGAAGTTTTATGGTTTTCCCATCAGTAAAATGGGGACACAAATTGTACCCACTTGATGGGATTAAATTAAGTAATCAATTTATTAACTATTTGTCAACTATTATTTATTGAAAACTTTGTAATTTGAAGAGGGACCCAAATTCAAGGGGTATTGCAAATAGTCCCAGAGGATTCCTGAATCTATACTGAATTATACTGATATAATAATATATCAATAGATACAGAAATAGAGGGACATAGACCCAGTGGGAGGCGTGTGTTTCAAATCCAGTAATTTCTTGCTAAACTCTCAGAGGACACTGTGAGTCCAGAGAGACCCAGGGAAGCCCTGTGTCACCAACCTTCTGAACTGACCATTGGTCCCCCTTTGCCTCTCCAGTACTATTACTCTGTGAGGGTCTTCGCCGGCCAGGAGCCCAGCTGCGTGTGGGTGGGCTGGGTCACCCCCGACTACCACCAGCACGACATGAACTTCGACCTCAGCAAGGTCCGGGCAGTGACAGTGACCATGGGGGACGAACAAGGCAACGTCCACAGCAGGTGCGGGGAGGGGTGGGGACTGTGGGAGGTGACCCGGATCTCCCCAGGCTCACCCCAGCAGCTTTCCTCCCCTCCTTCTCCTCTTGTCTCCCTGTTTACTTTCCTCCCCTGGGTTTTCCTCCTCTTCATTTTCTATTCGGTCTTTTCCGTTTTCTCTTCTTTCATCTCCCGCTCCCCTTTCTGTGTTCTGTCTTCCTGCTCCCCTTCCCTCTCTGCTTCCCAGAACCCCCAGCCAACTTCTAAGAACTCTTGCTCTGAGGGCTTGGGGTTTGGGCACTCAGGTCTGCAGGTGGTGGGGGTCTGGGGGTGGAGCTCTGAGGTCATGGTATTCTGGCAATCTGGGGAAGGAGGTGTCCAGGGGCCAGAGCATCTTGGCTGAGGAGCCGTGCAGTGACCACTGCTGATTCCTCCAGCCTCAAGTGCAGCAACTGCTACATGGTGTGGGGCGCAGACTTCGTGAGCTCCGGGCAGCAGGGCCGGATCAGCCACACAGACCTTGTCATTGGCTGCTTGGTGGACTTGGCCACTGGCCTGATGACCTTCACCGCCAACGGCAAAGAAAGCAACACCTTTTTCCAGGTGAGCCCAGCCCTCAGCAGTGGAGCAATAGTGTCCTCATGTCCCACTATGCTGGGAAGACCCTTCCAGACCCCCTCTGAGGACAGATCCGAGAGGAGGCCAGACCTGGCAAGTCCCTGGGAGACCCCCTAGTTAACCAGCCACTGAACTGACTCCCAGAAAGGGGGACACAGAGCACTGCCTTGACCCTGGGGAGGGGCCCATAGTCCCTCTTGGGCCCACTAACACCAATCGCCAACTTTTCACCCACCAGGGACACCCTAAGATGAATCCTCAGGTGGGCTTTTCCTTTCCAACACTTTATTACGAAAGCTTTCATGTTTTCAACAAAATTAAAGGAATCATGCAGTGAACACCCATATACCCACTACCGAGAACCTACCACCCACGCTGGCTTTATTACATATTTATCCACTTATCCATCCATTAATCCATCCAACTTGGATTTTATAACACTTTATTTTAAATGGAGAATTGCAAAAATATGCAAAAATAGGATAGTGTACTGGCCCCCACTGTCCAGCGCCAACTGTTCCCCACTCGCAGCTGATCTTGTGTCATTGTCACCCTTCACACCCACCTTCACGTCCACACCCACCGGATGATTTTGAAGGAGACCCCAGATATCATATGGTTTCATCTCTTTTCAGTATGTATCTCTACGAAAGTAAGGACTCTTTTAAAAAGCATAACTACTATACCACCCATATCTAAAACAAAACAAAAAACAACCAAAAAAAAAAAAAAAAGACAAAAAACCCTAGTAATTCCTAATTAATTTATCCAACCCATGTTCACATTTCTCTAGTTGTCTCAAAAATGTCTTTTTCCATTTGTTTGTTTGAATTAGAACCCAAATAAAGTCATATATTTTAGTTAGTTGCTTTGCCCCTAGAGTCTCTCATATGTAGATTTCCCTTCCATCTCTCTCTTCTTCTCTGAAATGTGTTTGTTGAAGAAACCAGGCTATCTGTCCTGGAAAGCTTTGCTTCTCCAAGGGGGGGGGGTCCCCAGATCAGCAGGATCTGCATCACCTGGGGGCTCATTAGAAATGAGGATTCTCAGGCTTCCCCCTAGACCTAGCCTCTGAGAATCCGAAACTTAATCCTGGGGGACTCATGTGTCTACCACCATCTGAAGAGTGCTGGCCTGGCTTCTCAGTCTGCATCTGGCTGACTCATCCCCATGGTATTGTTTTAACGTTTTCCTCTCTCCCCTGTATTTCCTGTCAGCGGGCAGACGGGTCCACAGGTGTGGTTAGATTCAGGTTTGGCAAGCCTGCTTCACAGAGGATGGTGTCTGTGGGGATGGAGGCCGGGTGGGTTCCACTGCGGAGATCAGAAGGGCTGGAGGGAAAGTGCAGTCAGAAGACCTTCCTGGGTTTTGACGAATGAGTCTTGGGAGAGAAACGGAAATGGTATTCCAGGTGAGGGTGTGAAAGGCACAATGACCCGGAAGATAACGTGGCCCCTGGGGGAGCTGGAGGAGGCTGGCCCCGTCTGGATTAGAGATGGTGCAGCCCGTGAGCAACCTCGGGGTCCCTGGGGGCACTTTCGGTGCCTGATTTGGATCTGTAGGCACCAGCAGCGTCAGGCTGGGGCCATCGACCCCGGTGTTCAGGATCCAGAGTCAACATCACCCTCTTCCTCACCCTGGCCTCTTCTCCCTTGCCAGGTGGAGCCCAACACGAAGCTGTTTCCTGCCGTCTTTGTCCTGCCCACCCACCAGAACGTCATCCAGTTTGAGTTGGGGAAGCAGAAGGTAAGAGTGCAGTGATGGGGCAGGCTGAAGCAGTAGGTACAAGAGGTCAGGTTGGCGGAGTGGCTGAAAATTGGGGCAATCCAGGAGGTCTCCCTGGAAGCAGAGCGGCAGGACAGAGAGGGCTGGGAATCCTGACCTGAGCACACCTCTTTGCCCCTAGAACATCATGCCGCTGTCGGCCGCCATGTTTCTGAGTGAGCGCAAGAACCCGGCCCCGCAGTGCCCGCCTCGGCTAGAGATGCAGATGCTGATGCCCATCTCGTGGAGCCGTATGCCCAACCACTTCCTGCAGGTGGAGACACGACGTGCGGGCGAGCGGCTGGGCTGGGCCGTGCAGTGCCAGGAGCCGCTGACCATGATGGCTTTGCACATCCCTGAGGAGAACCGGTCAGGGCCAGCCCAGGCTCGTGGGGGTGGGATGGGAATTGCAAGTCCTCTGGGTTCTGGAACCCTCTCAGTGCTCCTTCCCACCAGTACCCCAGGACTCCAGCCAACACCCCAAATGGCCCCAACACCGTATCAGGGAACCCTGACTCAGCTTGGGCATCCCCAGATAAGACTCCAGGGGACTCCAGACCCACCTCACAGGGCTTTAGGCCCATCTTAGCAGACTGCAGACTCCTCTCCAGGGAACCCAGACCTACCCCACAGGGCTCCAAGGCCGTCTCAAGGAGCCCGGATCCACACTGAGGAGCCACGCGAACTCCGGAAGCCTCAAGTGCATTTCAGAAGGACATGAACACTACTCAGGCCCGAATGTACCCCAGGGTGTCTTGTGCCCACCCAGGGAGACCCTGGGTGTATCCCATGGAGATCTCAAACCCAGTCCCGGCGACCCAGACACACCCACTGTAGAGATGTGTTCACATGTATGGCAGGAATGCTCTTAGGTACCTTGAACAGACTCCAATCCCAGGTACCTCAGGAGGCTCTGATGTGCTTCATCTTTCCTTTATTTATGCATTCATTCACTCAACAGATAGCCCTGAGCTCTTCCTGTGTGACCAGCAGCATTCTAGGCCAGGAACACCAAACCCGTGAAAACGGACATTCTAGCAATGCTCACGTATAACTCATAGGGCTCAGACTTGCCCAAAGGACTCAGACCCATCCCCGGGATTCCCAGATATGCTCACTCACTTACTTTATCAATCAACCTCTCCATCTATCAGCTATCTGACAAGTATTTATTGAGCACTTACTATGTGGTAAGTCCTGTTTAGGTGCTGGGAATATAGCAAAACAAAACAAAACAAACCAACAAACAAAAAACGCACAACCAACCCCAAAGGCAGCAATGTCCTGCCCTGGTGGGGTTTACGTGCTAGTCATATTCAAACAGTCAGGTTACTCAGGCCTGCCAGAGGCAGGTTCGGTCCCAATTTGGGTATCCCAGACCTATCTTCCGGTCACCAGATCCTCTCCATGGACTCTCAGATACCCCTGAGTACCAGACCATGCCAGGGATCCCAGATATAGCCCAAGGAGCCCCCAGACCACTAGGGACGTCCAGAACTATCACAGGACTCCTAGACCCAGCTCCGCAGACCTCACAGAACCTTGACCCGGCAGGACACTGGGATTCCCTCCTGGGATGGCTGACACTCACGTTAGCATTTCTCTGCCTCCCTGTGGTCTGTGCCTGTCTCCCACCTCCCCCGCTGGCTCTGTCTCCGGCTCTGTCCCATCTCCGCCGCAGATGCATGGACATCCTGGAGCTGTCGGAGCGCCTGGACCTGCAGCGGTTCCACTCCCACACCCTCCGCCTCTACCGCGCCGTGTGCGCGCTGGGCAACAACCGCGTGGCGCATGCTCTGTGCAGCCACGTGGACCAGGCGCAGCTGCTGCACGCGCTGGAGGACGCGCACCTGCCTGGGCCGCTGCGGGCTGGTTACTACGACCTCCTCATCAGCATCCACCTCGAAAGCGCCTGCCGCAGCCGCCGCTCCATGCTCTCCGAGTACATCGTGCCCCTCACGGAGGAGACCCGCGCCATCACTCTCTTCCCGCCCGGAAGAAGCGCGGAAGACGGCCCCCGCCGCCATGGCCTGCCCGGCGTGGGCGTCACCACCTCGCTGCGGCCTCCACACCATTTCTCACCCCCATGTTTCGTGGCCGCCCTGCGGGCTGCTGGGGTGGCAGAAGCTCCGGCCCGCCTCAGCCCCAGCATCCCTCTGGAGGCCCTGCGGGATAAAGCACTGAGAATGCTGGGGGAGGCCGTGCGAGACGGTGGGCAGCACGCACGGGATCCTGTCGGAGGCTCTGTGGAGTTCCAGTTTGTGCCGGTGCTCAAGCTCGTGTCCACCCTGCTGGTAATGGCTTCCTCCTGCTTCCCTCTGTCCCGTTCTTCCACATTCCGCATCATCCACCAATCCCCCTCTCATTTATGCATCCAACCACCCATTCACCTCTCCATCCTCCACCTTTCAGCTTATCCTCCTGTCATCTACTTGTCGTTCATTTTTCGTCCCCTCCATTCATTTGTCATCTGTTAATCAGTTTATTAACCTTTTCTCCCTTCTTTCCATTCATCCACCCAAACAACCATCATTCATCTATCTATCCATCCATCCATCCACCCTCCACCCAGCTATTCATTCAAACACGCCCCCATCTTCCAATCCATGGGTCCATCCATTTATTTGCCCTTCCGCTCTCTGCCATCCATCCAGCTATCCATCCATCCATCCATCCAACTTCCAATCTAGTTGTCCATTCATCCTTCCACTTGCTCCTATATCGGTGTATCTGCCATTCTATCTATTCACTTATCCACCTAGCCATTTATTTATGAATCTTTCCTTTGGTACATCCAATTATCATCCTTCTTCCACCTGTGCATATATTCATCCACATATCCATCCATCCACCCATCTACAGATTCATCTGTTCCTTCGTTTTCCACCTACCTGTCTGTCCAGCAATGCACCTCTCAATCCATATGTATATACGCCCATCCACCTAACCACAAATCCATCCCACTACACCCATTCATCTACCCACCATCCACCCATTTTTCGTCCTTTATTGCATGTGTCTTTTCATTCGCATGCCCATCTAATGTCTCATCCATATATCCATGCATCCAAATTTTCATGTGCAAGCCTAGCCACCCATCCATCATCCAACCATCCCACCCCACCCCCTGGCTATTTACCCATTTATCTATTTACCCATCTACTCATTTCCATACTCATGCCCTTATCAAATCATCCATCCACCTATCCACCTATCCAGACATATAGCCCGTCATTCATCCACCCATCTCTTCCTCTACCTTTACCTTCACCTCTCCATCCATTATCTGCCTACAAATTTCTCTCCCCTTCGAACGTCTACTCATTTGTTAATTCAGCCACACAGTCCTCCGTCCACATATTCATCTCTTTTTCCCCACTGTTTTTCTGTTTCTTTTACCCACTCTCCCTCCATCTTTTGGTATCTTCATTATGTTTACTGAGTTCCAGCATATACTGGGAGCTATGAGCCAGGGTGTGTCCTGTTTCAGAGTCACATATGCTCAAGCTTAGGAGAAAGGACATATACTAGTGAAGGGAGAGGTGCTCATGTTTGGCTCTGTGGTCTGCGCCAGGTTAGGTGGTACACAGGGTGTGGATCTGGGGGGATCTTAAGGAGGGTGAATAGCAGGGCAGGGGGGTGCCATTTCTTTGTATAGGAAGAATCATAGCCCATGCAGGGATGCATCTGACATATGCGGGAGAAGCAGGTTTGGGGGCTGAGGCTGGGACTCTATCTGGAGGTCTTGTGGGCCACAGTGAAGGACCCAGACTTTGTCCTGTAGGTGATGGGCATCTTTGCCGATGAAGATGTGAAGCAGATCTTGAAGATGATTGAACCTGAAGTATTCACTGAGGAAGAAGAGGAAGAGGAAGAGGAGGAAGAAGAAGAGGAAGATGAAGAGGAGAAGGAGGAGGATGAGGAGGAAGAGGCACAGGAGAAAGAAGATGAGGAAAAAGAGGAAGAGGAGACAGCAGAAGGGGAAAAAGAAGAAGGCTTGGAGGAAGGGCTGCTCCAGATGAAGTTGCCAGAATCTGTGAAGTTACAGGTGGGCTGATTCTTCCTGTTCAACCGCCTCCCCCCATCTGGGCTGGGAGACATAGGATCTGGTGGGTCATGAGTCTGGACTTGGTCCCAAGCAAGTGGGGAGCTGTGGACGTGCCACAGATGATTGGAGTTTCACTGAGCTCAAATGATCCCTCTGGTTGCCATGTGGCAGGTGGATTGCAGAGATAAGACCATGGAGAAGGCTGGCTTAAGGATCCAGGCAGGAAATGGTGGTGGCGGATAGGGCAGGGCCATGGAGAGGGGCGAGGAAGCAGAAAAAATTTCAAGGATGGTCTCATCACCATCAATCCTACCGCATGGCTCTCCTCCCACAGATGTGCCACCTGCTGGAGTATTTCTGTGACCAAGAGCTGCAGCACCGGGTGGAATCCCTAGCAGCCTTTGCGGAGCGCTACGTGGACAAGCTCCAGGCCAACCAGCGGGACCGCTATGGCCTCCTCATGAAAGCCTTCACCATGTCTGCAGCTGAGACCGCCCGACGTACTCGCGAGTTCCGCTCCCCACCCCAGGAGCAGGTACTCTGACACTTGGCCCCAGCTGGCATTACTGTCTAAACCCCAACTTTAACTTCTCCCCCTGCTGGTGGTGCAACATCTTTAAACTCATGCTTGACGTCTGACCCTATTCATATAATGATCTCTTACTCTTCTACATCTCTCTGAGCCAGTCTGACCTCATGGTCACTTCAGACTGACCCTGACTCCTTTCAAACCTCTAGTCTCTCGGATAGTCTTCACCAGCTGAAGACCTTTGACAGGGACTCACAGTTCGATCTTTGATCCTTGACCTGAGTTTCTGCTCTTAGGCCTCTGACCCTCATTCTAACTTTTTACCTTCCTCTAGATAAACATGCTACTGCACTTCAAAGATGGTGAGGATGAGGAAGATTGTCCTCTCTCTGAAGAGGTCCGACAGGATTTGCTCGAATTTCATCAAGACTTGCTGGCACACTGTGGTAAGAGAGATCAGAGAATCCCTCTCCCAGACTTTCTCTTGAGACCTCTCCTGAAGTTTCCCTAAGATTTCCTGATCTTAAATATGTACACTATTGGTGCAATGTAACTTTTGGTTGAATGAATGAATGCACAAATGAGCGAATGAACAGACACATTAGTGAACAGATAGAGGGTGAGTGGAAGGATGAGTTTGTATGGGTATTTGAGTGGATTATACATGGATGGATGGCTATAGGCAAGTGACTAATGAGTGTGTAAATTGGTGGATAGAGAAATGAATGACTAAAGAAATGGGTAAAAAAAAATAAAAAAAATTAAAAAAAAGAAATGGGTGAAGAGTTGGCTGGGTGGATGGATGGATACAGAGAAGGATGATGATGGATGGATGGATGATGGATGGATAGATGGATAATTGAAAAATGAATGGAGAGATGGTTGGGTGGCTGGAGGGATGAATGGATAACCTCCATTGTTTCTGATGATAAGTCAGTTAATAATCTTACTAAGATTCTTTTATATGTGGTTAGTAGTTTTTCTCTGGCTGACTTTCAAGTTTTCCATTTGCCTTTGCTTTGAAACAGTTAGATACGATGTATCTAGGTGTGGCACTCTCTGATTTTATCCTACTTGGAGTTCCTTAAGTTTCTTGGATGTGTAGACTAATATTTTACAT
Source organism: Nasua narica (assembly GCA_028533885.1). Taxonomy (NCBI): domain Eukaryota; kingdom Metazoa; phylum Chordata; class Mammalia; order Carnivora; family Procyonidae; genus Nasua; species Nasua narica. The sequence continues at coordinate 10,584,785 of CM052803.1, read as the reverse complement.
CAAATTTGGGACTTTGGGGCCATTATTTCTCCAAGTATTTTCCCTGCTATTTTGCATCTCTCTTTCTGGGACTCCCATTTTCCATATATTTATATACTTGATGGTATCCCACGGGCTCTGAGGCTCTGTTAGTTTTTCTTCATTCTTTTTTGCTCTTCAGACTAGATAACCTCTATTACCCTACCTTCAAGTACACTGATTCTTTCTTCTACCAGCTCAAATATACTGTTGTACCCCCTAGTGATTTTAAAATTTCAGTTTTTGTGCTTTTCACCCCCAGAATTGCTATATGGGCATTTTTTATATGATATACCTCTTTATTACTATTTTCTATTTGGGGAATCATTGTCATCATACTTCTCTTTAATACTTTAGACGTGGTTCCCTTTAGTTTTTTGGACCTATTTGCAATAGTTAGTTAAAAAGGCATTTAAGGGTGGGTCTGGGTGGGTCGGTGGGTTAAAGCCTCTGCCTTCAGCTCAGGTCATGATCTCAGGGTCCTGGGATCAAGCCCCACATCAGGCTCTCTGCTCAGTGGGGAGACTGCGTCCCCTTCTCTCTCTGCCTGCCCCTCTGCCTACTTGTGATTTCTCTCTCTGTCAAATAAATAAATAAAATCTTTAAAAAAAAGACATTTAAAATGTTTCAAAGAATGAATAAGTGAATAAACATATGAACATATGGAGAAATAAACGAGAAACCCAAGAATGCAGACCTGAAGGAGGAATGAATGAACCAATCAATGAAGAAATGAATGAGTAGATGAATAAACACGCAGACGTATGACACCCTCTCCCTTCGACCAACTCCAGGAATTCAGTTGGAGGGGGAGGAGGAGGAACCAGAGGAAGAGGCCACTCTGGGCAGCCGCCTGATGAGCCTGTTGGAGAAAGTTCGGCTAGTGAAGAAAAAGGAGGAGAAACCTGAGGAGGAACCACCCGCTGAGGAGAGCAAACCCCGTGAGGACTGGGGACTTTCGGGAGGGGACAGGGGCGGGGCAGGCACTGTTGGCAGGACTGGGGAATACTGTAGGGGGAAAGAGTCACAATCTCTACCTCCCGGGAGTTTAGAATGTTATAACAGATACACATATACTTATACCATCATGTCAGGTGGCTATGGGTGCTAAGGAGAAAAATAAAGCTGAGTGATAGAAGAGAAAGGGATGAAGATGGAGGAGTCAGAGTTGGGGAGTGAGGTACGCAAAGATCTGGGGAAGATAATTGGTACAGCTGCAATAGCCAGTGCAAAGGCCCTGAGGCAGGAACATGCTTGGGGTGTTTAGAGGCCAGTGTGGCTGGAACAAAATGAGCAAGAGGAGAGGGGCAGGAGATAAGGTCAGAAGGGGTAGGGCCAGATTCCCTAGCACTGGAAGGTTATGAATTGACACCATCATTCAGTGCCAGTGCATGGAGGCTTCTCTTAACCCTGAAACATGGGAGACATCTGTCTTGGGAAGGAGAAGCGTTGGGAGAGAAAGAGAAATAGACATTGGGTGTAGGAGATATGAGTCCCAGGGAGATGGCCAGGGAAAATAAAACAGTTCATTCTGACATCATTTCCAAATGGTACCAAAGTCCACAGGTTTTCTTTGTGTCTGTTGTCTCTCTTGATGAAAAATCAGCAGTGTTTTTACAGAACAAGTGGAATTATGATTTCAAAGGTGCCTTATATATTTCAAAGGTGCTTATAATGTACTCTAGTATTTTGAAGTGATACATTTTCTTTTTCCTCTTGAAACCTTTAGGGGGCCCTTACTGTCTGGGTATTAGGGTGAAGAGAACAGGGAAGCTCTTAGGGCAATTAAAAAAAAAATCTTCCAGAATCTGCCCACTTCTGGCAGGTAGAGGGTAGGGGCGTTAGTAACTGAGAAGCCTTCTGGGAAGAGGAGCCCTTTCTGCATTGTTCAGGCTCAAGGCCCTGACCTGGCGGTATTCTGACACTTATGTCCCTTTCCCAGAGTCACTGCAGGAGCTGGTATCCCACACAGTGGTGCGTTGGGCTCAAGAGGACTTTGTGCAGAGCCCCGAGCTCGTCCGGGCCATGTTCAGCCTCCTGCACCGGCAGTACGACGGGCTCGGGGAGCTGCTGCGTGCGCTGCCCCGGGCATACACCATCTCCCCATCATCCATGGAGGACACGATGAGCTTGCTTGAGTGCCTCGGCCAGATCCGGTCCCTGCTTATTGTGCAGATGGGGCCCCAGGAGGAAAACCTCATGATCCAGAGCATTGGGTGAGGCCCTGCCCCCTCCCTGGATTTCGCACATCCCCCCGGAAGGAGGGGGGCCCTCCTATCTTTGGCTTGTCCCCCTGGCTCATGTCCTCTGGATGCAATAGTGCCTCCTTCCTCCACTTCCACCCCATCTTGGGGTGATATACTTCTCCCAGTAGCTAGCCCATCCCCCTGGCTCATGTCCCCTCCCCTCCCCTCTCCATCCTACCCCCAGAGTAACAGCCCTTACTCACCCACGACTCTTGGCACAAGATTTACCCTCTTTGAGCTTCAGTGTTCATTTCTAAGCTGGGAAAGAGCCCTAGCTAGCTCGTAGAGTCATGATGAGGCTTCCATGGGCTCATGCATGTCATAATGCTGTTGATAATGGCAGTGCTAGTATCGAGCACTCACTCAGTGTCAAGGGTGCCTCGTTTATTCACTCAGCAAGCATTCATTGAGCACTTACTCTGTGCCAAGCCCTTTCTAGGCACTTGGGGAATACAACGTGCTACATGGTAAGGATCTCTGCCCTAGGGGAGCCCACCTTGGATCTATGCCTCAGTTTCCTTTTCTGTAAAATAGAGATAATTATGGTTCCTGCCTTCCAGAGTGAACATAAAGATTGAATGGGTTTGGATCCATAAAGGGGGATGTTGCCAGAAATGAAGGAAGAGCTCAGTAAATGTTGACTGTTTATTCCAGTGGACGCTCCCGTGGGCTTGGGCCCCACCTGGCCCCTGGTGACCCCGTGTACTCTACCTGTTCACAGGAATATCATGAACAATAAAGTCTTCTACCAACACCCGAACCTGATGCGGGCCCTGGGCATGCACGAGACAGTCATGGAGGTCATGGTGAATGTCCTCGGGGGTGGTGGCGAATCCAAGGTAAGGGGCCTGTGGGGGTCGAAGAGCTCAGGCCAGGGGGCCACAGCCGGGGGGCGGGCAGGCACTAACCACTGGCCCGCTCTGCCCGCCCAGGAGATCCGCTTCCCCAAGATGGTGACAAGCTGCTGCCGCTTCCTCTGTTATTTCTGTCGCATCAGCCGGCAGAACCAACGCTCCATGTTCGACCACCTGAGCTACCTGCTGGAGAACAGTGGCATCGGCCTGGGTGAGAACCCCTGAGCCCAGGCTGGGCACTGTACCCTACGGCCCACTCTTGGAGGTCCATCCATGCATCTGTCTCTGCTGGCTCACTCACTCATTCAGTCATTCAACAAACACTCGCTCTCAACCCACCCCTAGGCTGTAGCCTGGCAATGAGCAGTGCTGGGGATACCCAGACAGCCCTGGCCCTGGCCCTCACAGGGCTCATGGTGCAGCACAGGAGACAGACAGTGACCGCCCAGAGCGCTCAGGCCAGAGGAGGCACCCGACCTGGGCTGTAAAAGGGGTGGTCAAGGAGGGCTTCCGAGAGGAGGTGAGACAGGCAGCGGTGAGACTGTCAACTACGCCCCTCTGAAGAGCATTCTCCCCTCCTCTCGCCCTCACAGGCATGAAGGGCTCCACGCCTCTGGATGTGGCAGCTGCCTCTGTCATTGACAACAACGAGCTGGCCTTGGCATTGCAAGAGCAGGACCTGGAAAAGGTGTGGGAGCAGGCCTGACCCCTACACGGGCCCTTGGGGCACGTGCTGATTTGGGACCCGCTATATGGGATGGTCCAGGATTGAACCAGAAGGGTTTTTTATAGGGAGAGAGCAGGACCCAGTCCCTCACTCATGGGGCTGAATGCAAATCCACGCTTCCCCCTTCCACAGCTGCATGACCTTGGCGCACTTCTTGGCCCTCTGTGCCCCCGCTTCCATGGGCGGTGGTGAAGGGCATGGGCTCTGGAGTTCAGCAACTTAGGCTCCCCCTTGCTCTCTTGCTGTGTGGCTTTGGCCAAGTGACTTAAATTCTCTGGGCCTCTTTCTCCTCATCCATAGAATGAATATAATAATAGAATAGGATTATCCTCAGGATAAAATGAGTTAATCCATGAAAGCATTTATTTTTTAAAAAGGTTTTATTTGAGACAGAGAGAGAGGGGGCACAAACGGGACTCTGTTTTTGAAATAGAATTCAACAACTATTTCCCGAGTACCTACTATGTGCTAGGCCCTGTCCAAGGCAGCAGGGGTGTGATTGAGACAAGCAAAAATCCTTGTCCTCACGAAGCTGACATTCCGGTTGGGAAGAAGGATAATAAACAAGATGAATAAGTAAAATACATCGTGTATTAGCTAGTGATGAGAGTTAAGATGAAAAAAGCGAGATGGGGAGAGAAACATCGAGAATCAGGAGGGTGTCCAAGTTTAGACCAGTGTGGTCAGAGATCGCCTTACTCAGAAAGTGACATTCAGGTAAAGCTCCGAAGGAGGAGAGGGGCCATATGGACATCAGAGGGAAGAGCATTCTGGGCAGGGAACAGCCAGTGCAAAGGCCCTGAGACGGAAGTGAACCTCATGAGTTTGCGGAATAGCAAAGAGACCAGAATGGTTGGAGCAGAGGGAGTAAGGGGTTAGTGGTGGGAAGTGAAGGCAGAGAGGTGACAGGGAAGTTTGGGCAGAGGATCTAAGTGGGCCACTGAGAGGGCTCCGAGTCTTATCCTAAGTGAGATGGCGCCACCACAGGAGGGTTCCAAGCAGGGAAGGGACACTTCTGTGGAGGGCGGGGATAGATGTGGGGAGGGGAGCAGGGAGCCCAGGACGGAGGTCACCGGGATGGTCCAGGTGGGACATGAGGGTGTAGGAGGAGGATGACTGCTGAGAGATCCAGAAATGAGTTGGGTTGCAGAGCTCCAGGGATGGGCAGAGCTGTGTGAGTCTTGGGGAGGAAATGGTGTGGGTCTGGCCTCCGGCTGAGCCCCCCTCCACCCGCAGGTGGTGTCCTACCTGGCGGGTTGTGGCCTTCAGAGCTGCCCCATGCTCCTAGCCAAAGGGTACCCGGACATCGGCTGGAACCCGTGTGGTGGTGAGCGCTACCTGGACTTTCTGCGCTTCGCTGTCTTCGTCAACGGTGAGTCAGGAGCTGGCGGTGGCAGGGCATGGGGCCGGGGGCCACTGACCAAAGCCTCCCTGGGGGGTGTGCCCTCCCCTGGCCACAGGCTGGGTGGGGATTCCCCCAGGTGTGTGGGGGGTGTTGGGGGCTGGCGTTAACCCTCGAGGTGCTGGGTCCTGGGCTGCCAGGGCGGGGACCGTGGCTCATGAGGCTTCCCAATTCCGCCGGGGCCGCCAGGCGAGAGCGTGGAGGAGAACGCCAACGTGGTGGTGCGGCTGCTCATCCGCAAGCCCGAGTGCTTCGGGCCAGCTCTGCGGGGCGAGGGCGGCTCGGGGCTGCTGGCCGCCATCGAAGAGGCCATTCGCATCTCTGAGGACCCGGCGCGCGATGGCCCCGGCGTCCGCAGGGACCGGCGGCGTGAGCAGTGAGTCTTCTGCCTCCTCCTCAGCAGAACGGCCCCCCTCCCCAAGCCCCTGGTCACCTTCCCCCACACCACCCCCTTGCCCTGCAGCTTCGGCGAGGAGCCTCCAGAGGAGAACCGGGTGCACCTGGGACACGCCATCATGTCCTTCTACGCTGCCTTGATTGACCTGCTGGGACGCTGTGCGCCGGAGATGCACGTGAGACCTAGCCGTCCAGGGACAGGGAGGGGCGTACAGGGCCAACCTCGAACCTCTTCAGTCAGGCATTCAACAGCACGAACTGAGCTCTCGCCCTGCGGATGGTCTTAGGCAAGGCAGTGCCGGGGACGGACACACCAGGGACCAAGAGGGCCCCAGGGCCGGCTCTCGTGAGGCTCCCAGAGCAGCAGGGGAGACCAAAGCATGAGGGCCAGGGGCGGCCAGGGCATCGGTGGAAAAGGATGGGCAGAGGAGTCAGGGCCGGGAATTCTAGAGTGTGCCCCACAAGAGGTCCTGCTCTACTTGTCGGTGGGTCAGGAAGGGATGGATGGAGTAATGAGCAAATGGAGCCCAGGGGGCCGATGATGTGCCCGCTTCCTTCTTCCAGCTAATCCAAGCCGGCAAGGGAGAGGCCCTGCGGATCCGCGCCATCCTGCGCTCCCTCGTGCCCCTGGACGACCTTGTGGGCATCATCAGCCTCCCACTGCAGATCCCCACCCTGGGCAAAGGTGCACAGGGGGCAGGACTCGGTGAGGGAGGGCTGCCGCGGAGGGAGTAGAGGGATCCGAAGGGCATCCCTGACCCCCTGCCCTCCTGGCCCACAGACGGGGCTCTGGTGCAGCCGAAGATGTCGGCATCTTTCGTGCCGGACCACAAGGCGTCCATGGTGCTCTTCCTGGACCGCGTGTATGGCATCGAGAACCAGGACTTCTTGCTGCATGTGCTGGACGTGGGGTTCCTGCCTGATATGCGGGCAGCCGCTTCGCTGGACACGGTGAGTCCCGTAGCCACCCTCCCTGCCTCCAGAGAGGACGCGAGATGGGACGCTTCTGTTTGTTCTGGGCTTGTGTACATATCCTAGTTCTCCCCCCCAATCCACCCCCGCACCCCATCAAGATAGAAAACAAAACCAAGATAAACTCTGAGTTCTAGGCGAAGGTGGGTGGAACTCTCCAACATCTCAGCTTTCTTTCCCTTTCTTTCTCTCTTTCTTTCAGATTTTATTTGTTTATTTATTTGACAGACACAGTGAGAGAGGGAACAGAAGCAGGAACAGAGGCAGAGGGAGAAGCAGGCTTCCCGCCAAGCAGGGAGCCCGATGCAGGGCTCAATCCCATGACCTGAGCTGAAGGCAGATACTTAAGGACTGAGCCACCCAGGTGCCCCACATCTTACCTTTCTTATTTAAGAAATAATCATTCTTAAAAAAAAAAAAGAAAAGAAAAGAAATAATCATTCTTGGGGCGCCTGAGTGGCTCAGTGGGTTAGGCCTCTGCCTTTGGCTCAGGTCGTGATCTCAGGGCTGTGGGATCGAGCCCCACATCGGGCTCTCTGCTCATCAGGGAGCCTGCTTCCCCCTCTCTCTCTGCCTGCCTCTCTGCCTACTTGTGATCTCTCTCTGTCAAATAAACAAATAAAATCTTCAAAAAAAAAAAAAAAAAGAAATAATCATTCTTGATGAGGGATCAGCACCAAGGAGACGGACTTGCGCACAACATCAACAATAATAGTTATATCGATATATAATTGTTACAGAGTTAGATTATAGGAGGGGACACAGCCCAGTAAGATGAGGACCCAACTGATGGCTGCTGTGGCCAAATGGAGGTCACCGGTAACCTTGCTGAGCACTTTCAGTGAGGCGGTGAGGGAAGAGCCTTACTGGAGGGGGTTTACAAGGGCCTGGCAGGTGAGATATTGGAGATTGTGGGTGTCAACAATGCTTTACATGAGCTGGTGATGGAGAGGGCAGAGGAATGACGATGTGCTGGGCAGGTGACAGAAAACTCTTCTAAAGATGGGAGAAAGAACTGTTGGCTACTAATTGGGAAAGGGAACACTGCAACTTGACTCTGGAACTACCAGTGTTTCAGAAATACCAAGGGCACGGGTGCCTGGCTGGCTCCATTGGTCGAGCATGTGACTTTTGATCTTGGGGCTGTGAGTTCGAGCCCTGTGCTGGGTGTAGAGATTATGTAAAAATAAAAATCTTAAAAACAAATAAACAGGGCGCCTGGGTGGCTCAGTTGGTTGAGCGACTGCCTTCGGCTCAGGTCATGATCCTTGAGTTCCGGGATCGAGTCCCACATCGGGCTCCCAGCTCCATGGGGAGTCTGCTTCTTCCTCTAACCTTCTCTCCTCTCATGCTCTCTCTCACTTTCTCCGTCTCTCAAATAAATAAATAAAATCTTTAAAAAAACCCAACCAAACCCAGGGAAGGAAAGAAGGAAGGAAAGAAAAGAAAGACTGAGGGCAGAGGCACAATTTAAAGGACACCACCAGGATATGATCAGCCAAACCCAAGATGTAGGAAACTCCACTGGATAAGTGACCCAGTTTTCCCAGCAAATAAATAGCATTAAAAAGAATGGGAAAGGAAACAATTATAGATGAAAAGACCTGAGACCCAGCAGCCAGATACATACAGTATGGGGGCCTTCCAGGTGCTCGGATCCAAACAATCCCAGCGAAATGTAAAGCAATTTTTGAGACAAGTGGAGAAAGTTGATCCCGAAGTTTGCCTGCTTGTTAATTCTATTGGGTGTGAAAGTGGCCCACTGGGGTGTGAAACAGAAGCACTTGTCTGAATGGAGATACATATTTAAATATTCATGGATGGGGCACCTGGGTGGCTCAGTGGGTTAAAGCCTCTGCCTTTGGCTCAGGTCATGATCTCAGGGTCCTGGGATCGAGCCCCGCATGGGGCTCTCTGCTCGGCAGGGAGCCTGCTTCCCCCTCTCTCTCTGCCTGCCTCTCTGTCTACTTGTGACCTCTCTCTCTCTCTGTCAAATAAATAAAATCTTTAAAAAACTCAAAAAAAAAATATCCATGGATGATGCGGTAGGTGGCTAGGACTATATATAAAAATGTTACAGGGAGAAAAGGTGAGGTTGGAGAGGAAGTAAGCTCGCAGACCGGTATCTGCAGACTAGTCCACTCTGGATAACTAGGGTTCGTTTGTTGGTTCCTGCACTTACCTATGTTTGAAATTTTGCATATTTCAAAGTAATAATAGAGACGGTGAGGGGCACTGTTCCGGGACGGCGGGCAAGGGGGGTATCCGAAGAGAGGGTCACCCTGGAAGCGCAAAGCGGGCCTGATGTCCCCCTCTGCGCCCCAGGCCACTTTCAGCACCACGGAGATGGCGCTGGCGCTGAACCGCTACCTGTGCCTGGCGGTGCTGCCGCTCATCACCAAGTGCGCACCGCTCTTCGCGGGGACTGAGCACCGCGCCATCATGGTGGACTCTATGCTGCACACGGTGTACCGCTTGTCCCGCGGCCGCTCGCTCACCAAGGCGCAGCGCGACGTCATCGAGGACTGTCTCATGGCGCTCTGCAGGTGGGGCGGGGCCGGGGGGGGGGCGTGGGCAGGGGGGGTGGGGGTGCGGCCGGCCTGGGGGTGAGACCCCGCCCCGGTGCGTGTCCCCGCAGGTACATCCGGCCGTCCATGCTGCAGCACCTGCTCCGGCGCCTGGTGTTCGACGTGCCCATCCTGAACGAGTTCGCCAAGATGCCGCTCAAGGTGAGGGCGGGCCCTCTTGAGCCTGTGCCGCCCTCGCCCTCCGGCCTCCCGGCTCCGGTGTCTCCCACCGCCCAGCCCTGTTAACCCGCAGAATGTGAGGGAAGCGTCCCCTCGGGAACCTCTCGGCGTTCTCGCTGGCATACTAGAATTCCCAGGACGGCCGCGTGGCGTCACTGGTGCCTCTGCCACTCCCTCATTGGCGCTCGATTTACTTAAGAGGGAGCCAGGCCTCGCCTACATTAGCGCACATTTGCAGGGAGAACACACTGGCATGCTTATTCGCAGGCGCAGACCACCAGCCTTACCCTTTTCAAATGAGGGCATTGATTTGAATAAATAGCACCCCAGCTATTCTGAATATTTGCACGGTCTCTCCTGTAATTTTTTTTTTTTTCTTGCTGGTTTGCAGGAGAGATCTCTAACTCAGATATCTTGGACTGTTTTGCATAATACATCTAAATCAGCCCGTTTCAAATTTGTCTAGGTGGTATGGAGGCCCTGTTCCCAATCACCATATATTTGCATGGGCTTCTGCCTACCTTTGTTTGCCATGGGCCTTCCTGGGGGCGCAGATCACTCCGCCCGTGGGTGCCTTCGCACTCGGCACACACCTCTACCCATGGATTATTAACTTTAGCCGCTTGTTTGTGTGAAGCAGTGCCAGACATCCGGGCTCTGGTCGAATGGCCATCCTGACTCTCAACTGGAAGGCTCAATTTGCACAGTAAAGGGGCCCAGAACACTCCCCAAGAAGCATCCCATTTTCCTCATTAGCATCGTTTGCATTCTCCAGATCGCCTTCGTAATTTAAAGACCTTGGGACCCCTGGCCTCCTTGGCCTTTCTTTTGCCTGCGAGCTACTCTGTGCCTCTCATCTGTGTGTCCCCTCTTGCTCCCGCCCAGCTCCTCACCAACCACTATGAGCGCTGCTGGAAGTACTACTGCCTCCCCACCGGCTGGGCTAACTTCGGGGTGACCTCCGAGGAAGAGCTGCACCTCACTCGTAAACTCTTCTGGGGCATCTTTGACTCGCTGGCCCATAAGGTCTGGGCCTGTGGTGGAGGAGGGGCTGAAAGGAGCCTGTTTGGAGGGTCGGGGGCCCAAAGTTGGGGAGGTCCCAAATGAAATTCCCAAACTTGGGGTTCAGAGAGGGAGCCCCCAATTGGGCAGGTTTGGATCCAGAAGAATCTCTGAGTTGAGTCTCTGGTTTGGCTGTGATGGGAGAGGGGTTGGGTCTCCAGTTTGGGAGCTTAGAGAGGGGTGCTATGGGGTGGTTTGGAGGGTCTAGGCGGGCTGAGGTTGAGTTTCAGGGAAAGAGACCATAACTGATATGTGGGGGCCCAGGGAGGAGAGTTGATTGTTGGAGGGGTGAGTTTGAGGTCCTAGGGCTGCAAGATTTGAAGGCACAGCCAGACCCGCAGTGACCACTCCCCCCCCCCCCGGTGTCCCCAGAAGTATGATGCAGAACTGTACCGCATGGCTATGCCTTGTCTGTGCGCCATCGCAGGGGCCCTGCCCCCTGACTACGTGGACGCCTCATATTCATCCAAGGCCGAGAAAAAGGCCACAGTGGATGCTGAAGGCAACTTCGATCCTCGGCCTGTGGAGACCCTCAAGTGAGGCCCGGGGGCAGGAGTGGGGGGGCATTGAGGGCTGGGAGAAGGAGAAGAAGGTGTCAGCCATGGAAGGAGGGGCCAGCCCCAACATCTGCCCACCCTATCTACCCGCCCAATAGTGTGATCATCCCAGAGAAGCTGGACTCCTTCATTAACAAGTTTGCGGAGTATACGCACGAGAAGTGGGCCTTCGACAAGGTTGGCGCCGGGGTCCTCCTCTCCCCAGGGGCCCCCATTCCTGCCAGCCTTTCTCAGGACTCCAGCTTTCCCCCAGACCCGGGTCTTTCCTGAGGACCCAGATTTCCCTGAGACCTCTTTAACTCTTCCTAAACCTCCTCTGGAGCCCTCAGCCCCTCCAGGGACCCCCCCCCCCCAGGAGTCCCTCAAGCTGCTCTCTACCCCTCATCCTGCCCCCGCCCTCAGCTCCATAGTGGCACTGCCCCTTCCCTATCCCCTCTCCACCTCCAGATCCAGAACAATTGGTCCTATGGGGAGAACATAGACGAGGAACTGAAGACCCATCCCATGCTGAGGCCCTATAAGACCTTTTCAGAGAAGGTGAGCAAGTCTTGGGGCCCAATGCTAGGGGTCCAAAATGTAACCTCCAAATTTGGGTGTTCAGAGAGGAGAGAGGCTGCTTCATCAGCTTGGACCTAGCTGCGACTGCGAGTTAGGGCTCCTCATCCATGGACTCATCCAACGGAACACAACACGTGGCGCCTTCCCTAGACCCCAGACTTGTAGTGTTCCTTCTCTTAGAAAGAATCAGAGATGGGGTTTGATTCCTCGACAATACAACTTAACTTCTCTGAGTCTCATGTGTTAAATGAGGTGAGGGTTTGTTTGGGAGGCTCTGTTACAAAGCAGGTAAGAGACCTGGGTTCGAATCCAAGCTGGACCACTTCCTCCTAGCCACGTGGTGGAGGCCTTCCCCTTCTTAGGACACTGGAGGCCAGCCAGTAAGGCTCCTACCTCCACCTCCCTCCCATCCCATCCCACCAACTCCCCGCCTCTCTTTCCACCCCAGGACAAAGAGATTTACCGTTGGCCCATCAAGGAGTCCTTGAAGGCCATGATTGCCTGGGAATGGACGATAGAGAAGGCCAGGGAGGGAGAGGAGGAGAAGACGGAGAAGAAGAAAACCCGGAAGATATCCCAAAGTGCCCAGGTAGAGGCGGGGCCGGGGCGGGGGCGGGGTCACGGGAGGGTGAGCCGCCAAAACAAGGGGGCGGGGCCAGTTGAGGGCGGGGCCCTGCAGGACTTGGGATTGAGAGAAGAGAAGAGCCAAGGGAGCCAGGTGGGGTCCGCGGAATCGGAATGGGGAGGTCGAGAGCGGGGTACTGAACAAGGCTGAGAGACCTGGGAAGGGAGTGGACCTGGGTCTGAAGAACCGCAAAGGGCAGAGGAGAGGAGGGCGTGGCTTAGAGACAGGGCCTGAAGGAGAGGACGCGGAGCGTGGGTCTAGGGCCAGGTGGAGGGAGTAAACTGCGTTGCGGCCCCGGCTTCCTGCTAGCCCATCGAGCCCTCCCGTCTCTCCCTCGTCCTCCCAGACTTACGATCCACGAGAAGGCTACAACCCCCAGCCCCCCGACCTCAGCGGAGTTACCCTGTCCCGGGAGCTGCAGGTGAGACCCCTGATCCATTACTAGGGGCATGGGGTGTTTGTTGGGGTTGGGGAGGACATCTTCTGAGTCTGGGCCCTGAATCTTTCGTCCACTCCCAGGCCATGGCAGAACAGCTGGCGGAAAATTATCACAACACGTGGGGGCGGAAGAAGAAGCAGGAGCTGGAGGCCAAGGGTGAGGGCGCCCGTCCCATCCCCACACCAGACCCTTCTTCACCAAAGTCTTCTAGTCATAGGCTCCAGAGTCATGAGGGTCTAGATTACAGTTGTGTGACTTTGAACAATTGCTTTCACCCTGCCCCTGCTCCCGCCCCCATAATAACAGCATCTCCTACCATAGGGTTGTGGTGAGGGGATGACGATCGTCTGAAAACCGTGTTTTGGTTATTCTTACCTCTGTTTTTATTGCTAAAATTATGCATGTCCTCAGCTGCAAGAACCACATCAGTGAGAGTGGTCTGGGTCTCCCCAGTCCTCTGATTTCTGGTCTTTGCTGCTCCAGGTGGTGGGACCCACCCTCTGCTGGTCCCCTACGACACACTCACAGCCAAGGAGAAGGCACGAGATCGAGAGAAGGCCCAGGAGCTGCTAAAGTTCCTGCAGATGAACGGCTATGCTGTCACCAGGCACGTGGGCTGCAAGGCTGGCCGAGAGGCGGGGGTGGGGGGTTAGGTTAGGGGTGGGGCAGGGGGATGTGGGAGGAGCTAGCAAGGCATAAACTACAAACTGGAAAAAGCTGGGCTGGGGTAACAGAGAATGGCCAGAGAGGGGAGGGGCTAAAAGGGTGGGGCCTGGGAAGGAGGCTAAGAGGGGTGGAGCTTTTGGGGGGGGCAGCAGCGCCAGAGAGGGGCGGTGCTAAGAGGGTGGAGCCTAGGCAGGAGAAGGGGAGGGGAGTGGGGAGGCTAGGGGGTGGGGCCTTGAGAGGGGAGGCGGGGCCAGGGAACATTCGGGAACTAGAGGGGGACCTGGGGCGCTGCGGAAACCTGCAGAGGCAGGGCCTAGGGAAGCAGAAGGGGAACTGGAGAGGAGCGGGGGACAGGGCGAGCCTTCCTCTGGGCTGACTCCTCTCTGCCTGTCCACGCAGAGGCCTTAAGGACATGGAGCTGGACACATCTTCCATTGAGAAACGGTTTGCTTTTGGCTTCCTGCAGCAGTTGCTGCGCTGGATGGACATTTCTCAGGAATTTATCGCCCACCTGGGTATGGAGGAGGCCCTCTGAGCACCCGCCATCTGTGCAGTTTCCCCTAAGCCCCCAGTTCATGCCTTTCTCCTTACCTCCCCTCATCTCATTATGGTGACAGACACTGTTCCAGGTGTTGAGAACACTGTTCCAGGTGTTGAAAGCAGTGAACAAAGATCCCCGTCCTCCTGCATTTATATTTCTGTGGTACATTCAGACAGTTCACATCAGATAGCAGGTTTTAGAAGGGGTTAGTGTTTTGGAAATAATACGCTAGAGCCAACTAAGGAAGATTAGGAGTGGGGGGAAAGTGGGGCCAGTTAAAATTTAAGTGAAGTATTCAAAAAGACCTGGAAGGAGCTGGGAGGGAGCTGGCCGGAGGTGTGAGGAGAGTATTCCAGGCAGAGGAACAGCCAGTGCGAAGGCTCTGAGAGGTCCCTGGTGTGAGAAACAGGAAGCCTAAGTGGCGGAAGCAGATTGACTGAGGGAGAGAGTGTGAGGAGATGAGGGCAGAGAGGTGACAGGGCAGATCACATGGGGCTTTGCAGGCATGGGGAGGACTGTGGCTTTTTACCCTGAGTGGAATGGCACTATGGGAGGGTTCTGAGCAGGAGAGGGCTGGGCCCTGCCTCAGCTGTTCACAGACTTGGCTGCACTGAGGACAGACTGTGGGCATAGTGCCAAAAGGGTGAGGACTCTCTCTTGAGGGCGAAGGCTGTTGGTGTGCCCCGCACATGCCTCTTAGATCTCACCGAGAATCACAGCTGGCCCCCAATCCCTCCCAGCTTTCCCCGGAGAGCCACCCAGGACCCCCGGACCCTCTCAGATGAGTGGCACAGCAGGACTTGCTCTCATACCTCGAGTCCCACAGCCTAATCTTCCGTTGCTGAGCACCTCTCAGCAACTCCCTCGCCTCTCTGTGCCTCGGTTTCCCCACCTGTCCACCATAACCAGCCACAGTTCTGTCCCTTACTTGCTGGGTGACCCGGATTGAGCTATTTCACCTTAGTTCCCTCGTCTGTAAAATGAAGGAGAGATACCGACTATACAGACCTCCAAGTTGGGAGGCAATTAGATAAGCACATTTCTCACAGTGCCGGCGACATAGCCAGCATTTAATAATGGGAGCCAGCATTATTATTTTAGTAGTATTAATTATTACTGTCACCATTATTATTGTCTGAAATTGATTTCCACTCTAAAACCAATTTGAATTTGTCTACGTTGGCTTCTGGTTTCATTCATTTGTTCATTCCAAATTGATTCAGTGCCAAGTATCAAAATTTAAGGAGAAAAGGACCTGTAAGAAAGAGGGTGTCCTATGGCCTTACCCCATCCCAGTTTATCCTCCTCCCCATTTTCAGCCTCAGGAAGGGTTCAATCAAGGAGTCAGGGGGATCAGATGAGAGAGGGGAGGGAGATTCATCTTAAAGGCAGCAGAGGTGATTTTATACTAAGAATTAATTTCCTGTCTTTTCCTACCTTTGCCCTAGAGTCCCCCACCCCTCCATTGGAATGCCCCGAGTTCCCCAGCCTTGAACCCACTATGACCCCTGTTTTCCCTCCCCCACCAGAGGCTGTGGTCAGCAGTGGACGAGTGGAAAAGTCCCCACACGAACAGGAGATTAAGTTCTTTGCCAAGGTGAGAGGTGGGCTCAGAAGCTGGAGGGGACTGGGGACTGGGTGGGCCCCTACCCTTCACCCAGTCCCCCTCATCTCTCCCCCCTGCCCAGATCCTGCTCCCTCTGATCAACCAGTACTTCACCAACCACTGCCTCTATTTCCTGTCCACACCGGCCAAAGTACTGGGCAGTGGCGGCCATGCCTCCAACAAGGAGAAGGAAATGATCACCAGGTGGGCTACTCTGTGACCTCTGACCCAGCCCCCTGACCTCACAGGATCATAATCCTGGACCCTTTCTGCCCAACCTTGGACCTTGGGGGCTCTGTGCTGGGTGTTGGGCACTGACCACTCCAGCTGCAGAAGGGACTGAAGGGTGAAGGTGACCAGCTGTCCTCTGGTACCCGGGCCCGAGAGGTTTCCCAGGACACGGGACCTTCAGGCAAATGGGGCGAATTGGCCACCCAGTCAGAAGGGCAGACCAGCCTCAGCCCCCAGCATCCCTGTTTCTGCCCGTGACTCTCCAGCTTGCTCATCTCCCTGCCCCCTCCCTGCCTTTCCTCTCCCCTTCATTTTCTTCACATCATCCCTTGCCCTCCCGGCTCGGTCTTCCATCCCTGTCCCTCTAATTGCATCACTGATGTCCTTGTCCCTTGATATCCTCGCTACCTGTTGCCCTCATCCTTCTATCCCTTTCTTTCTTCAGCCTCTTCTGCAAGCTTGCCGCTCTTGTCCGTCACCGAGTTTCTCTCTTTGGTAAGTAGCTCTGCTCCCCCAGCTCCTCTCCCTAATCTTCCCTTTCTCCCTGCAATCGCCAGCCCCACCCTGAAGAAAGAGTTCCTGGTTCAGGCCTCGATTTGAACAACCTTCACTGTGTTCTTCCTCCGCACCTGGGGATGGACGGGGTCATCCTGGGGACAGGGCTGTGACTGGGACGGCACTGGGCCCTGCCCTCATGGAGGCCCCAGGCCCGTCACCAGACTATGATGGCCCATGGGGTCCAGGGTGGGTTGGGGGAGACACAGGCAGAGCGGGTTTTGGGAAGGACAGGGGCCTGTGGGGGTCCAGGTGGAGGTGGGGCTGGGGCTGAGGTGGAGGTAGAGGAAGGCACTGTCCTCTTAGCCTTTCCCCCACCCTGGCCCGTCTTCCTTTCCCAGGGACAGATGCTCCAGCTGTGGTCAACTGCCTTCACATCCTAGCCCGCTCTCTGGATGCCAGGTACCGGGTGTGGCGCCCACCCCACCCCTGTTCTCCTCAGCTTTCCGAAATCCACAATCTCAGATTCTAGAACTGGCGCCCCCTGGCTTCCCGCCTAGGACGGTGATGAAATCAGGCCCTGAGATCGTGAAGGCTGGCCTCCGCTCCTTCTTTGAGAGCGCTTCAGAGGACATCGAGAAGATGGTGGAGAACCTGCGCCTGGGCAAGGTGTCCCAGGCGCGCACGCAGGTGAAGGGCGTGGGCCAGAACCTCACCTACACCACCGTGGCCCTGCTGCCGGTCCTCACCACGCTCTTCCAGCACATCGCCCAGCACCAGTTCGGAGATGACGTCATCTGTAAGAGCCCTGGCCGCCAGGGGGGTGGGGGGGCCGATTTGGCCAACGCCAGCCATCCCCGTGCGCCTGACAGGGCCCCCAGGTGTTTGCATGCATGGATTCCTTGCTCTGAGCGAATTGGTAACAGAATGAGGGAGTGAGGGTATGAGTTCAGCTGCTGTAACGAAAAGACCGTAAATCACCGTAGCTGAAACAGGAAGGAAGGATATTTCTTTTTCATGTAGAGATCTAGTGGTAAGTGGCTCAGCATGTCAGAAGCCCTGGTGTCCTCCATCTTGGTACTCTGCCATCTTGGAAATACCACCTTTATCCGTGTGGTCCGGGATGGCACACCATTAAGTCTTCACTCTAGCTTGTCGGAGAAGAGAAGAAGCAAAGAGGGCATTGCAGTTCTTTTAAAGGAATGACCTCGAAGCGGTCTGCATCACTCCTGCCGGCATCCATCTGGTTGGCCAGGGTTTAGCATGTGTCACCACAAGGGAGGCTAGGAAGTGGCCTTTATTCTGGGAGGTCATATGTCCAGCTAAATATTGGAGGTCTCTTACAAGGTAGAAAAAAAGAGCAGAAAGAGGAGACTTTGGGAGACCATTAGTAGTGTGTACCGTGTTTATGCTCCCAAGGGGCACATATGGTGTGTGACCTGGGGTCACATACCTGGGGTCTTGGGACATAATAGTGAGCTACATGCCTTTGTTAATGAGACACAAGCAAGATACAACACCCAGTGGGGTGTCAGTTACTTGAAAGAAAGATCCTTGCCAGATGTGGCCTGAACTATGGAGGAGCAAGGTGGGGAGGACAGGGAGAGCTAGTGGGACAGGCACGCAGGAGGCCAAAGGGATGGACTGTG
The DNA here is from genome assembly GCA_028533885.1 of Nasua narica. Classification (NCBI taxonomy): domain Eukaryota; kingdom Metazoa; phylum Chordata; class Mammalia; order Carnivora; family Procyonidae; genus Nasua; species Nasua narica. The sequence goes on along the minus strand of CM052803.1, from coordinate 10,566,994 downwards.
GCAGGGAGGCAGCTGGAGGGAGGCCCAAGGCCCTGACCCGGGACCTGCGGACAGTGGGGCCTCCAGGAGACGGGCTGGAAGAAGTAACCAGTTTTGGGGAGATGCTGAAGTCACTTTGGGACTTGGTGGTTGCGAGGGACCCAGGGAATACCCTGGAAAGTGTCCAGAACAGGCTAAAGGGCCGGTGGGCTGTGGGGACTGGCAGATAGTGGGGCCATGTCTCAGTTCACTGTTTATTTGAAATTGGGAACTCTTTTTTTTTTTAAGATTTTATTAATTTATTTGACAGAGAAAAAGAGATCACAAGTAGCCAAAAGGCAGGCAGAGGGAGAGGAGGAAGCAGGCTCCCTGCTGAGCAGAAAGCCCAATGAGGGGCTCAATTCCAGGACCCTGAGATCATGACCTGAGCTAAAGGCAGAGGGTTAACCCACTGAGCCACCCAGGCGCCCTGAAATTAGAGACTCTTGGTAAAAGTAATAAAAGTTGCGCTTGGATGGGGTTCTTCCCCCATCCCTATATTTTATTTAGAAAATTTTAAATA
>CM052803.1:10546877-10565953 GCA_028533885.1 Nasua narica | reverse complement strand
GGGCTGGGGCAGCTGGCACGCCTCACCTTCTCCCCAGCACAGGGCCCCGGGATTGGGGGAACCCACTTTGGGGCCAGTGTGGGCCAATCTGGGCTCTGAGGGCTGAGGATTCCCCAGGTGGGGGGCACTCCAGAGCTTGGGGGGGAGGCCCAGGCTGGTAGGTTGGTGGTGCGGACACTGAGGTCTGGGGGCGATGAGTGGGAGTGCCCTGACTCCTCCCCGCCCCCCAGTCCTGGGGCTCCCCAACAGCGTGGAGGAGATGTGTCCTGACATCCCGGTGCTGGAGCGGCTCATGGCAGATATCGGGGGGCTGGCCGAGTCGGGGGCCCGCTACACAGAGATGCCACATGTCATCGAGATCACGCTGCCCATGCTGTGCAGCTACCTGCCCCGCTGGTGGGAGCGCGGGCCCGAGGCGCCGCCCCCCGGCCTGCCCGCGGGGGCCCCCCCGCCCTGCACAGTGGTCACCTCCGACCACCTCAACTCCCTGCTGGGGAACATCCTGCGGATCATCGTCAACAACCTGGGCATTGACGAGGCGTCATGGATGAAGCGGCTGGCAGGTGGGTCTGAGGGGCACCGGGGCCCTGAGCCTGGGGCCAGTGTCCTGGACCCTGGGCCCTTTGATCTGAGGGTCTAAGACGGAGATCTCGGGGTCTGTGGTTTCCTGGGAGTTGGGAGAAGTTGGGGGTCTAGGTTTGCTCAGGGTCAGAAGGCCAGGGGTCATCCCAAGGGGTCAGAATCTCAGGCTCATGGGGTCTGGGGTGGATGGGTCCTGGGAGTCCTCCAGGCTGGATTCTGAATTTCTAGAGCCTTGGAGAGGGTGAGGAGTTGGGTCAGAGGCATGGGTTCCTTATACAAAGGGTCAGAGAACCAGGTCAGGCATCAGGGTCCCTGATATGGATGGGGCTGTAGGTCAGAGATCAAGAAATGAGTCTTTAAAGGGCTGGGATCCCTGGCTCAGAAATTCCGTGTTGGGAATTGGGTCAAGCTAGGGATTGGGGGCTGGGATCAGAGACCAGGAGCAGAGGGCCAGAGGCTGGAATAAGAAGCCAGGGGTCACAGAAATCATGCAGTGAAGTCAGGTTCTGCGTCTGGGCTAGGTCAGAAGTTAAAGACGGGTGAGAGGTCGTGGGCTAGGGTAGGGTATCAGGCTATGACTCAGTTGTTGGGGTCCAGAAGTCAGGGGCTTCGGTCAGGCTGGGGTCTAGGTCACAGGTCCAGGTCAAGGGATATGGTTGGGACCAAGGATCAGGGGCTGTGTCAGAGGTCAGGGCCGAGGTCAGGAATGGGATCAGAGGTAGAAGCCGAGGTCAGAAGGCAGGGTCAGGCTGGGGCCCACAAGAGCTGCTGCGTCCCAGGTTATAGGTCAGGAATCATGGGCTGGGAACAGAGGTCAGGAGGGAGATCAAAGGTCATAGGTCAGGTGCCAGCAGCAAGTCCCCCGCACCCCCCTTTTGCTCCTGCAGTGTTCGCCCAGCCCATTGTGAGCCGGGCCCGGCCTGAGCTCCTGCATTCCCACTTCATCCCCACCATCGGGCGCTTGCGCAAACGGGCGGGGAAGGTGGTGGCCGAGGAGGAACAGCTACGCCTGGAGGCCAAGGCCGAAGCGGAGGAGGGCGAGCTCCTGGTGCGGGACGAGTTCTCTGTGCTCTGCCGGGACCTGTACGCCCTCTACCCGCTGCTCATCCGCTACGTGGACAACAACAGGTGAGCGTGTCCCCAGCCGTCCCCGTGCAGTCAGCCTGACCCCCCGCCTCCCCGAACCCCACCTCACCCCCGCCTTTTGAGTGACTATTAGTTTTTTCTGACTCTCACCTGAGCCCACCCAGCCTTCTGACGACCCCCCACCATTGCTTCTGGCTCCACAAAATCCGGCCTGCTGGCGTGTGCGCCCCTTCTGCTACATTAAACCTGCTGAGGGGGAGCCCCCGGGAGGCTGCCGTGTCGGCCATCAGGAGCCCCACTTCCCCCCAGCACCATCTCCAGGCCCGGCTGGAGGGGGCCCGATGGTCAGGCCTCCCTCTGTCCCTGAGGGGAAGGGGAGACAGTCCGAGCCAGCCAGCCTGGCTTCCCTCAGAAACAGGTCTTTAATGAAAGCAACAGCAGGTGTCAGTTAATTGCCAACATCTCCCTAAAATCAGAAGCACTATTTAAAGAATTATTCACTCCTAGGGGCAGCCTAATCTGGGAATAGTGAATATGTTTCCATTCCGGATTCCATCCTGGTGGAGAAAACTTTAAGGTTGCATCAGGGCTTTGTAAGAAAGGGGGCTGGATCGATTAGTTATGTCTGTCACAGAAGCAGACATGGGAAGCCATGGTGTGCACACTGGCTACGTCCATGCATGTCCATTGTTGTGCTCAGGAGGCAGTTACTGCTCTAGGGTTGGTGCCCCGGAGGCGGAGCCCTGAGTCAGAGACCCTGAACAAGTACATCGTGCGCTCACACGGCGGGGTACTACATGGGAACGAAAATGGGCCAACCCTTGCAACACACAACATGGCTGGATCTCACAAACATCAGGTTAAAAGAAGCCAGGAAAATTCCAGATGGAGTACTTATTCTATCATCTATTTCTGTGATGTTCGAGAACAGACAAAAATAGTTCACGTTCAGGATGAGGGTCACCTAAGGGGAGGGAGGGAAAGAAGAGTGCCTGGGTGGAGCACGGAGATACTTCTGGGTTCTGGAAGTCTTCTGTTTCTTGACTTGGGTGGTGGCTACGCAAGTGTGTTCGCTTTGTGCTCGTTCCTCAAGCTGACTATGTTATGCTTCCATAAAAAAGCTAGAGATAGAAAGAAGGATCCCTTTTTTAAAGGAATGGTTAAGATTTTCAGATCATCTGAATGGCCAGATTACCCTAGAAAACTCCATCCCTCCCACTGGATGGTCCCATCCCGAGAGCTCTCTGTGAGGCGTCCTCTCGGGCGAGGGAAGGGGTCCCTGCCCCCATCCCTTACCGGCCCCCTCCCTGCCCACCCAGGGCTCACTGGCTGACGGAGCCCAATCCCAGCGCCGAGGAGCTGTTCAGGATGGTGGGCGAGATCTTCATCTACTGGTCCAAGTCCCACGTGAGTTCCCACCCGCTCTGCCCCTCCTTGCTGTGACCCTCGCCACCGCGGCTGATCCCGACACTGCCTCCCCCTCCAGAACTTTAAGCGCGAGGAGCAGAACTTCGTGGTCCAGAATGAGATCAACAACATGTCATTTCTGACTGCTGACAACAAGAGCAAAATGGCAAAGGTGGGTGCTCTGCGGTGAGAGGACGTGGCGGGGAGGGTGGGAGCACCCTCTGGGCCTTCCTGCCTGACCCCTTCACCCAGCCAGCCTGCCCCGTCCTGGTCGCATTCCCTGCAGCTGTCACCACACCCCATCTCCCTCCTCCTGCCTCCCGTCTGTCTCTTCCCTTATCCCCATCTCCCTCCTCCACTCCCCCCTTTCCCTTTTCTTCCTTCATCTCCCCCCTCCTCCCCATATGCTTTCTCCTCCCCATCTCCTTCTTCTCCATCACCCTCATCCCATCTCCCTCCTCCTTCCTTCCCCATCTCCTTCCTCTTCCTCTTCCCCATCTCTCCTCTCTCATCCCCGTCTCCTTCCTCTCCATATCCCTCCTCCCATCTCCCTCCTCCTTCCTCCCCATCTCCTTCCTCTCCCTCATTTCCTTCCCCTCCCTCTTTCCCATTTCTCCTCTCTCTCTTCCCCATCTTCCTCCTCCCCACTCTCTCCTCCTCATTTTCCTCTTCTCCCACCTTTCCCCTCCTCCATCTCCCTCCACCCTGAAGTCCTCCTCTCCCATGTTTTTCCTCATATCCCCATTATCCCATCTCCCCCACCCCTATCTCCCCTTATACTTCTCAGAACTGCCCTCTTCAGGGTCCTAAAGAACAAAGCCACCCGCCCTGAGTCAGGGTCTGGCAATGCCCAGCTAGGGGATGTGTGTCGGGCTGGGGCAGGGGAGCTGGGGTAGGGCCCACTTGGAGTTGGGCCTGGGGTCCTCTGAGGGACCGGGGTAACCCTTCTTGTCTCTGTCTGCAACCTGATGAAGCAGGCGGGAGATGTACAGGTCAGCCCCATGTCTGGGACCTTCCGCATGCCTCTTGGCTTAATACCTTCTTCTCCCCCTCACTTCAGCTCTGCATCCCCCTGCCCCCATTCCCCACCCCTCAACCTTGGCTCCCAGCCCCCAGCCTCTCCCCCCCCCATCCCCGCCCCCATCCATTCCTTTTCCAACACTCAGCTTTTGGCAATTTAATTTTTTTTTAACTTTTGTTTAAAAAAAAAACCAGCACACCTGAGCTTTCCTCAAAGCATTGTGGTCTGAGGTCATGGGGAATGAGAATGGGGTGGGCCAGGCACGCGCATGGTTGGGTTTAAGGCTTGGACTCTGGGACCAGATCGACTTGCGTTCAGATCTTGACTCTTGGCAGTCGGCTGTGCGACCTTAGTTAAGTGTCTTATTTGTTGAGCCTTGGCTGGCATCTGGCCAGCGGCCCCCAGCCCTGGGGCTCTATGAGGACCCAGTGGGATGCTGCATGTGGCCTCAGTGGTGTCTTGGCACATACGTGGGCCATACTCCGCCCTGCGAGCTGGGGTGGATGTGGCCAGAAGCTTGTCACTGAGGCTTGACCCTGGGGCTTGTCGAAGCTTGTCACTGGGGCTTCTCTTTGGCATGACTGGGGTGGCCTCGGCCCAGGGTCTGCACTCAAGGCTTCAGAACACGGCTGTGGGACTCTGTGCCCCGTGTTTCTGCTTCCAGATCATTCTGGATCTCTCTCCCATCTTCTGTCTCCCTGTCTCCTTGTAACTGTCCACCTTGTCTGTCTCTGTTTCTCAGTGTCTTTCTTTTTCTTCCAATTTCTTTTGTCTCTTGAGACTCCTTATGGTTCTGCATCTTTCTTTCATTCTTAGGAACTCACTCTTGGGATATAAAGTGTCGGGTTGTGCATGTTGTGGGGGAGGGGGAGTATGGTACTGAAGTGGTTAGGGGATTCTGGAAGAGATTGCCAGAGGTCAAGAAAGGCCTGGAATTTGGGGAAATCTGAAAGGGCCTGGGATAGAGGTTGGAAATTTGGGCTAGGTAGAGTCTTGGGTCTGGCAGGATCTAGGGTGAGGGTTGGGGGCCTTCAGTGAAAAGATCAGCAAGGTCTGGGGTGGAAACTGATGTGGTCCCTGAGATGGGGGAGGGGACGCCTGGTACCCAGGCTGCAGGCTGGAGGGTGGACAGTTACAGAAGCTGGGGCTGGGGCCTAGGCCCAGGTTGGGAGTTGGGCTGGTGCTGAGCCCCCTGTCCCCACAGTCAGGTGGCTCAGACCAGGAACGCACCAAGAAGAAGCGCCGAGGGGACCGGTACTCCGTGCAGACGTCCCTGATTGTCGCTACACTCAAGAAGATGCTGCCCATTGGCCTGAACATGTGTGCGCCCACGGACCAGGAACTCATCACGCAGGCCAAGAACCGCTATGCCCTGGTGCCTGCACCGCCCCATGTGGAACCTGCCAGCACCTGACCCTGCACCCCACCAAGCCCCTGGGACCCTCCTGAACTCCTAGAATCCCACTGGGAGCCCCCTCTTAGGACCCTAATGAATCTTTCTTCAGGACCCTGAGGATTCATGGGGTCCCCTAGGATGTCCCAAGCCTTTCTCCAGGATGCTGAGGACCCCTCTCAGGATACTTCCAGAACCCTGGGACTTGAGGACCCTAACTGGAACCCCAGCAAAACTCAGGAATATAATTAAGACCCCTGGGGCCCAAGGACCATAGTGAGCCATCAAGGACCCTACTGAACACCGCCCCCACCTCCCCGCCCAGACCATGCCTAACTTATTAGGACCTTGTGGGCCACACTGGGACACCATGAGCTCTCCTGAGACAGGACCTCCCAAAACTCTTTGGGATCCATCGAGTCCCCCATGATGCCACTGGCTCTCCCCTGAACTTCTGGGTCCCTACTGAGCTCTTCAGCTCATCACCTCTTTCCTTCCCTGGTGGCCCCACCCTCTAGACTCTGTGGATACCCAACAGAGCCCCCAAAGACTTGGGTTCCAGTGAGTACTCTGTGATCCTAAGTAGCCCCTAGGATTGGCCCCTTTCCCAGAACCACACCCAAGCCTCTGATGCATCAGGATTCCTGGGATCATTTGATCCCACCACCCTCCCCCACCCTCTTAAGCCCTCTGAGACTCCAAGGAAGCCCCCCCAGGATCCCACTTATCCTTTGTATGGGAAAACAGTTCCCATGCTCGTGAACCATAGGGATCCTAAGAATCCCCCCAGGACCCTGCCAACTCCCCAACAGCCTATTAACCCCTCTGGGGCCTTGAAGACCACTGACTCCCCCTGGTATCACAAACACCCCCTTTCCTGGAACTCTAAAGACTCCTTCCCTCAGGACCTCAAACTCCTCCTAGGACCTGTTGAGTCTTGCTAAGAACCCAAAGAGCCCTCCAGGGCCCCTCTGATCCCTTGACTTCATCTTTGAGGGTCCCTCTCTCCTGGGGATCTCAGGAATCCCCCCTACTGACCCCTCCTTTGGCCTCCACAGAAATCCCACCACTGACTTGATCTGCCTGATCCCTCATGACCTCTGCTGATCTTGCCATTTCCCTTACAACTCCCTCCCCTCCTCTGATCTTCAGAAAATCTCTTCCCAACTCCCAGCCCCACTTGGACCCTCCTCTGACACCCAGTCATCCATTGGTGGCCTTATTTGACCTTTGAGAACATTCTCTCATCACTCCCTACCTCCTCTCACTGTCCAAGGCCTCTCTAATCCTTACTGTCTCTTCAAGGTGCATCTGTGGCCTCTAGGACTCCCTTCTGACCTTTCCTGACCTTTGGACCCTTTCCGTTTCTCCCAGAATCCACCTCCCCGCCACACACACCAGCTGCTGGGTGGTGGGCCTGGAAAGGAAAGGGATGTGGGTTAAGGAGGAGGCTGGGCCATCAGTGTAACCCAGCCTGGCCTTGTCTCCCCAGAAAGACACAGATGAGGAGGTCCGGGAATATCTGCAAAACAACCTTCACCTTCAGGGAAAGGTACCTTTCTTAATCTGCAAGCGAAACGGGCATGTTTAGGATAGTAGCAACTGTGAAAGCCAAGTACACTTGTTCTATACCGGGCATTGAAAGAGGGACCTTAACTTGTACTCATCCACTGAACTGTCACAGCACAGAAAGGGGGGTGGGGGCAGCCTGAGGAGCCCACCTCTTGCGCGGCGGGGCCCTCACACAAGCCCGGCTGGGGAGCAGGGAGCCGGCCTGGGAGAGGCCATCACAGCGGCTGCCTGTCCTTCCTCCCCTCAGGTCGAAGGCTCCCCTTCTTTGCGCTGGCAGATGGCCCTATACCGGGGCGTCCCGGGCCGCGAGGAGGATGCCGACGACCCCGAGAAAATCGTGCGCAGGGTTCAGGAAGTGTCTGCGGTGCTCTACCACCTGGAGCAGGTGGCCGGGGCTGGAGGGGTCTCAAGGGGCATGACCGAAACGTGGCTCTCTGGGCGGGGCCTTGGGTCTGTGGGCGGGGTCTGAGGAGGAAACTTGGGTCTCTGGGTGGAGCCTAGAGTTGAATGCGAGGCTAAGAATGGAAACTTAGATCTGGGGCAGGACCTGGTGCTCAAATCTTGGGCCGAGGGGTGGGGCGAAAGACAGAATCTGGGGTCTAGATTGGGATCTGGACTCAAGACGCCTTGACTCTGGGCAAGGCCGTCGGTGGGTCTTAGGATGGTGGCAGGCCTAGCTAATGACCCAGCACCTGTGGGCGGGGCCTAGGAAAGACCGTCTGGTCTGGAAGAAAAGCCCAGGTCCGAAACTAGACTGTCGGTGCAGCCAGCGTGTTCCTCCAGCCCCGCGAGTTGGGCCTGAATTTGGGCCTGGACGTGGATGGGCAGTTTCACCCCGGGCTGGGAGTGGGGATCAGGTCAGGGACAGAGTTTGGGAATGTGACAGATGGCCGCCCCCCAGATCGAGCACCCTTACAAATCCAAGAAGGCCGTGTGGCATAAGCTCTTGTCCAAGCAGCGCCGGAGGGCGGTCGTTGCCTGTTTCCGCATGACCCCCTTGTACAACCTGCCCACGTAAGACCCCCAGGGAAGAGGGAGGCTTGGGAGCGGTGGAGAGGGGTGGCTGAGGCGGGGGCGTCCCCGCGATGTGGTCTGGTTGGGGAAGGTAGATGTGCGGGAGGACAGTGGAGGCGTGGGGCGGGCCAGGGTCTCGGGGACGCCGCACGCCTTTCCCCGGCAGGCACCGGGCCTGTAACATGTTCCTGGAGAGCTACAAGGCTGCGTGGATCCTGACTGAAGACCATAGTTTTGAAGACCGCATGATCGACGACCTTTCCGTGAGCTGGGCGGGGCCTGCGGGAGTGGAGAGGGCGGGGCTGGAGCGGGAGCGGGGGCGGGGGCGGGGTGGGGGGGAGGCTAGCTTGCTGGCTGCCCACTTCGAGTGGTCGCCCTCCACATTGAGGGGTATGGGAAAGGAGGCCCCAGGTTTGGGGAGAGACAAGGGGGGTGCAACGTGTGGGGGAAGAGAAAAAAATCTAGCCCAGCAGGGCTATGGCAGAGGGAGACAGAAGGGGACTCCAGAAACCCCTTTCCCAAGCCCCACCCCTCCCCCAGAAAGCTGGGGAGCAGAAGGAGGAGGAGGAGGAGGTGGAGGAGAAGAAGCCTGACCCCCTACATCAGCTGGTCCTTCACTTCAGCCGCACGGCCCTCACTGAAAAGAGGTGAGGACCCTTCCTGTGTCCTGGGAAGGGATCTGCATCCTCCCGGCCCCCCAACCTCCCTGTTCCTCAAGACGGACCCTCTGCGTCCCGGGACAGCCCCATAGCTGATCCTTCAGTGTCACTTTCCCTGGACAGGTCGGCCACTGTGCCCTGTTTTGTAGGCTGAGCGCTTCACAAGCCATCTCTTCCAAAGAGCTCACATCACAGGCAATATTGATCGAAGCTTTGTCTTGCGCAAACAAAATGTAAATTATGAGAAGAAAATCAGCATATTATGTCAAATTTTCAATGAGATCGATTGCCTCATTTCCAGACAGGACCACATGCTGAGCAGAAAGAAGGAGAAAGCCCCCCCCCCCCCGAAAGATCAAGATCTTTTTATCCAGAAAGGGGCGCTCTCCTTGGCAGGCCTCTGCACAGATCTCATTGGCCAGAATTCTGACATCAGGCCACCCCCAGCTACAAGGGAGACTGGGGCACCCAGTGTCCGGTTCTCCATCCTTTGAGAACCCAGGACTCTGGAGTTAGATCACATAGGCCTGAATCACAGCACAAGCCGCAGGCCTTGGCCAAGAAGGATCTTTGTGCTTCAGTTGACTTATCTGTAAAATGAGGCTAATAACAGATCTACCTATCTAATCCTGTCTCACAATAATAAGTTTATTGTGAGGATTCATTTGTGAAGACATATAGAAAGCACTTAGAACAGGGCCTGACCTAGAGTCAACACTCAATAGGTGTTGGCCACTACTTCCATTATTATTATTTTCCGTGATTATTATTACTGTTAAGGCCCAAGAGGGCCGTTGGTCATAGTTGTCGAGTGAGCCAGCAGCCGGATGCTTGCTTCAGGCATCAAACACACTATTTTCACAACCCCTGGGAAAGGGAGCGCCCCTACCGATGGTTCCAGCAAACCAGAATGCATCCCAGTGGGCCTGCACGAAGCACAGGACCATCTCGTCCCTAGCACTGCGGCCAAGCCTCCATCACACGCCCCCTCTGGCAGGGGGGGGTGGACCAACCAACCACGCAGCCCGCGCATGGGGAGGCTCGGCTCTCCAAAGAGAAACTGGAAGCGGTTTGGGGATGGGGGTCCTCTCCACGGGGCCCTGATCATCTCCCCCGTTTACTTCCTCAGCAAACTGGACGAGGATTACCTGTATATGGCATATGCCGATATCATGGCAAAGGTGAGCCCCCCCCCCGCTCATGCCAGGCAGGTTCCCTTCTCCCCAGCTGCAATGCCTGCCCGCCGAGAGGGGCTGGGGGTGAACTAGGGGGTCTCCTCTGTTCACCGTCATCCCTAACGGATGCCCTGTCCCCAGAGCTGCCACCTGGAGGAAGGAGGGGAGAATGGCGAAGCAGTCGAGGACGAAGTGGAGGTGTCCTTTGAGGTAGGTGGGGTCCGGAGGTCCCTGAGGAAAGGGCTCAGGGGAGTCATTTCCTGTTCAGACTGTGTTCTCAGAGTAGTGCTCCGGGCCATGTGCTGGGCCATGTTGGGGCCACCACGATGACTGTCAGTCAGCTGGGGAGAGACAGATAATCAACCAGACAGCAACAGCAAAGAGTTTTCACGCTGGTGATAAGGGAAGCTGAGGCAGAGTGGGCAGGGCAGGATGGGGGAGGCCGGGGAATCCAGAGAAGCTCAGGGGGGACCCAGGTGGAGGGGGGGGAGTTCAAGGGGTCTGTGGAAGCCCAAACAAGGGGCCCGACCCAGCCTGGGGGGAGGATGTCAGGGAGGGCTTCTCAGAGGAGGGGAGGCTTGAGCAGGAGGATAAAAGAAGTGTGCCAGATGAAGAAAGGGAGAAACATGTTCTGGGAAGGGGGAACAGCATATGCAAAGGCCAGGCAGTGAAAAAAAGCTGGTAAACATGCAGTTCACCCATCCCGTTCATCATTAAGGCAGTCAGCAGGCATTTCCCTGAGTTTCTTAACCTTTTAGGCGCCTGGGTCCCTTTTAGCATCTGGTGAAGCTCTTCTGAGAATCATGTTTTGGGTTTTTTTAAGATTTTATTTATTTGTTTTGGAGGGGGCATGGGTAGGGGAGAGGGGCGGGGGGAGAGGGAGAAACAGACTCCCCGCTGAATGTACAGCCCGATGTGGGGCTCGATCCCAGGACCCTGAGATCATGACCTGAGCCGAAGGCCGACGGATAACCGGCTGAGCCACCCAGGCGCCCCGACCTCCTAGATTGTATCTTTGACCCCCTGGAGATCCACGGGCCTAGGTTAAGATTGCTCCATGTCTGGCCCTGTGCTCTGAGCGCAAGAGACGAGTGGTAGACTTCAGTGCCAGGGCACAGAGAGAGCTCACAATTAAAGGAACGAGCCAGCGGATGTGGTTGGAGTAGGGAGGGGAGGGCTGAGGGCTGAGGCTGTGAGGGAAAAGGCCGGGCTGCAGAGCCGGGACTCACTGGGTCCTGCGGGCCTGGCTCCGCCGCAGGAGAAAGAGATGGAGAAGCAGAGGCTGTTGTACCAGCAGGCGCGGCTGCACAACCGGGGGGCCGCCGAGATGGTGCTCCAGATGATCAGTGCCTGCAAAGGTGCCTTCCCGCGGGCACGCCTCCTGGGCACACGCAGCCTGTCCCCACTCCGCCCGGCCCCCCATTTCCTGGGGACCCCGTGGCTCACTCTCCCACCCCGCCTGCCTGTGCCCTGCACCCCAGCCCTTGCGCGTCCCACTCGCCTGGCAGTTTCTCGCTCTTCCTTCCCCCGGGCGCGCGACCCCAGCCCCTACTCCCGCACACCCTGGGGGTGGCTGTCTTCCAGTCAGCTCGCAGACTGAGCGAGCCGTCTTTGCCCCACCCCCGCCCGCTCCAGGAGAGACGGGCGCCATGGTGTCCTCCACCCTGAAGCTGGGCATCTCCATCCTAAACGGAGGCAACGCGGACGTGCAGCAGGTAACGGGGGAAGGGACCTGGGAGGAAGGCTAAGAGTGCTGGAGGCTCCCGTGTGACTCCCACTTCCTCCACCACTCCCGCGCCCTCTGTAGAAGATGCTGGATTATCTCAAGGACAAGAAGGAAGTGGGCTTCTTCCAGAGTATCCAGGCGCTGATGCAAACATGCAGGTAGGGTCTAGCTGACGTCTAGCGGGTAAGCGCCTTTGGTGTGGCTGGACCCCGGCCCCTGGTACTGCCTCCAGGAACACAGACCCCCTGGAACGAGCTCAAATACGGGGGAGGCGATTATCACAATAGTAAGAGGCTTTAAGATTGGACAGCTGGAACCAGAAGCTTCTAGTGAATTCAAGGGGCACTCAGGCAGCAAGGAATCGGGGCTCTCTCGGATGACCCCCATTCCTGTGACTACTACTGTCCACCTCTGTCCTCCTCTGTCCCTGACTTTGCCTCCCCACCCCCCGAAGCTTTTGCTAACTGAAGGTTTCTGTTTTCTCCTGATTCCAGCTTATACATGCGTCATTCCAGCCCTACCTTGCTTGAGAGCGGCTGCCACGTGCCTTCTCCCAATTTTGTTTGTGCTTCTTGATTTCAGCTCATGCATGCTTTACTGTGGTTCTCTGCCCAGACAGGGCGGGGTGGGGGGGTGGCTGCAGGGCTCTGGAAGAGTGGGGCAGAGGCCTTAGCCCATCTGCCCTCTTTCCTTTCCTTCTCCCAGCGTCCTGGATCTCAACGCCTTCGAGAGACAGAACAAGGCAGAGGGGCTGGGCATGGTGAACGAGGATGGAACTGGTGAGGCCCTCTCTTGGGTTTCCCTCTCATGGGACATCCTCTTCCTTTGGGATTGGCCCCCTCGCCCACATTTTCCAGAGCTCCCTTCCTCCAGGACACCCCCCACCCTACGACCATCCCCAAGATCCGCGCCCCCCCCTCCGTGCAGTGGTCCCCAATCCTGCCCCCACATTCCTCCAGGGTGTCCTTCCTCGAGGTCCCCACCCCTGGCCGTCCTTCTGTCCTGTGTTCTCCCCCCCACCCCCCACATCACCACATGGACCGGACCCTCCACACGCCCCAAGTCTCCCACCCTGGTTGCTGTTCTCATTAATGCCCCTAATCCGGGTTAATTGAGTCTCCTCTTTGCTGTGTTGTGACGTGTCTAACTTTTCTGCCCTGATCCTCGCCTCCTGCCTCTCTACCTCTACCTGTCCATCTTTCTCTTCCCTCTTCTTTCTCTCCCTCCGCTTTCACCCTCCATTTCCTACTCTGTCTCCTTACCGCTCTGATCCTCTGTGGTCATTCCTCTCTCCATGTTGATGTCTTCGTCCCTGACTGTGTCACTGTTTTTCTGTGTCTGTCTCTCTGTCTCCTTCCTATCTCTCTTTTTCCCTCTTTTCTCCTGCTTCCTCCTCCCATCCTGTTGGCTGCCCCAGTCATCAACCGCCAGAACGGTAATTCCCCTAGCCCGTTCCCCTTGCTATGCTACTGCACCCCTCCTTTCTAACCCCCAACCGCCCCCTCCACCTGTGGGCTGAGGATCTGGGACATCCAAGGAGGGAGGAACCCTTCAGTGATGCGCCATGTCCACAGAAAGTCTTGAGCCAGAGACCAAGACTCGGGTTCCAGATGAGCCACTAACAACAACTGGAGACTGTGAAAGAGTCTCTTACCTTCTATAAGCCTGTTTCCCCCTGTGTAAAACAGAAGCTAGAGAAGATGGCAAAGATCCCTTTCCAGCTAGCCGTTCTCAGATTTCTAGACCCAGATTCGCAGTCCCGAGGTGGGCTAATCCCCACTCCCACCTACCCTGCTCTCTGCGCCCGCGACCCCAGATTGGTCAAGTCTGTGGTTCCCATCTGCCAGCCGGATTGGTTGCCCCCAGCATCCACTCTGATTGGTGCGCGTGCCTCCTCTGCGCCTGCTCTGGTTGGCCCACTCCTGTCTAGCCTCCCTCTCTCTCTCTTCCCTCCCCTAGAACCCGCGGTGATTGGCTTCTTTTAGATGCCCATTCGGATTGGCCCATCTTTACATGCCTCTCCCCTGCATCTCCTGGATTGGCTGCTTTCAAGGCATCTGAACCAATTGGCTGGCTTTCAATCCCACTCCCTGCCCAATACCCTCCTGCTCAGAGCCTTTGCGTGAAAGTGACTCCAACCCCCATAATCCATTAACCCCGTCCCCTGGCCCTGGATGAGGACCAAGGGAGACACCAGCTGCCTGAACCTCTGCTGGGTTGGCAGACATTCCCGACGTCATATAAGTGGTGACGTCAGATGGACAGTGATGTTTAGAAAGAAGCTTGAGGCCCCATCTTCATGACTCAGGGCCCCTCGGGTCTTCATCTGCTGACGACTCTGAAGCCGGGTCTCCCTGGTGTCATGGATGCCGGTGGCCCTCACAGCTTCTTTGAAGTGGCAGCTGCTCCTCCCTGCGTACCCGTGCTTGGTGCATGCGTGTGGAGTGTGCAAGGGCTGTGTGCGTGCGGGTGCTCTGTCGTGGCGCGTCTGACCCTTTCTGGGCCCGGTCCCCCTCTTCCCTCCCAGGAGAGAAGGTTATGGCAGATGATGAATTCACCCAAGACCTGTTCCGATTCCTACAACTGCTCTGCGAGGGGCACAACAATGGTGAGGAGGAGGGGCCGGTGGAAGGTGGGTGGAAAGGAGGCCAAGGTTTGGGGTCAGTCTTCAAGGGTTGCCTGAGTTCATCTCCCAGCCCCTCACCCCTTATCAGTGGTGGCCTCACCACCCATCTGTGACCAACTGTCCTCCATCCTTCCTTTTCAGCCATTACCAAGCCCTGTCCTCCCACCTTCCTAAATCTCCCTCGAATTTCTGCCATCTAGCCACTTCGCTTCACTTGCATCTCCTCTAGCCAGTCTAAATCCCCCAAAAACAGTTCTCCCCCAAATCACTGTGAGCACCAGATGAGCACCCAGCCTCATGCCGTGTTCCCCCACACGTGGCTGAAGTTACGTGAATGGGGTAGATTTCTATACTTTGGTTCTGCAGAGGGAGGAACATCTCATGGCGTTTTCAAATGAATTTGTTAGAATCACTTCTTGCTTTTGCTTATAAAATAGTTTGCCAGGAGGAAGGCCTTACAGATTCTTTCCCAACTCAAACAAGAGTTTCCCCAACGTTTGTCCTGGCACGGACAGTTTCGGCAGATCAAGGATGACACAGCGAGCTAAAGGAACACATCACTAATGAGAACATATAACCCTGTGTGGCCCACGTCGCTCACAACATCAGAGGGACAGTCAGAATTCCGTACGACAAACATTCTACCCAAGGCCATTTCCTATAACAAATACGCACAGTCTCAGGGTTGTGGTCATAACACATAGCGGGGGATTATGAAGCCACAGACTGCCCAGAAACTAACCTTCCTCACTGCAGTGGGAGTAATCACAAAGCTAACTTCCACAGAACCTGCACACCATTTGGCGGGCATTCATTAAGGTGAACCCACTTGTAAATTTCTTTACTCTTCATCCACTTATAAATTTCTTTACTCTTCATTCTCCTCTGCTCAAGGGGGGATAAACGTGATCCATTGCTTTGCATTCTCAAAAGCTCTTATCTCCACAACTGGTTCTTCAAGGTTTATGAAATGCCGTTGTGCCATGCACGGGACGAGGATTTTCTCTTTCATTGTAAAGATTTTCTCTCTTTCATTGTAACTAAGGTGGAATCAGTCTCTGGGGTTTTAAATGAATTTTATTCCCTGGATCTCTAATTTCTTGGAAACGAGAATGGTCTAACGGGTGGAATTCCTCTCTCTTACCAAATTTGCAATCCAGTTCTCTGCATAAATTTGTCGGTCCATTAGCCAGCCCAATCAAATAAATATTTGAAATAGCTTCCAAATCTCAGATGTTTTGCATGTCTTGAGTATTTGGTACCATTCAAAATATACAAAAAATAGACAAAAAAATTTTGTCTATTATATATGTCTGTGGCCATGTTCTCAGTTGACAGAGCTCTTTACAGGGCAGGGGAGCTGTAAATGTTCCCATTTAGGCATAGTAAATACTCAGTAAACTTTTAGTACCGAAGAATAAGTGGCCAGTCTTCATCTCACATTAGCATATAGTATATGCTCAATAAATGTTTGTTGGATCAATGAATGAATGAATAAATAACCAATCTTCCATCTCCCCCATCACATAGATTCAATAAAAGTTTTTGGAAACAAATGGAAGACAATCTCCAATTTCCCCTGCTACACTGTAGGTGCTCAAGAAACATTTTTGGGGGAAAAAAATGAATGAACGAATGACTTACCCTCCACCATACTGGCATGTAGTAGGCCCTCGATAATTACTACATAAGTGAATAAATGTTCCTCACCTTCCTTTGACATACAAGAGGTACTCGATAAAGACTAAATAACGATGACGATTATATGTCTTTGGCATACAACAGGCACTCAATAAACACTGATTGCACATGGCAGACTCTTGATGAATATACGACTTTTCATCTCCCTAGATTTCCAGAACTACCTACGGACACAAACGGGAAACACAACCACTATTAATATCATCATCTGTACAGTGGACTACCTTTTGAGGCTGCAGGTGAGGCTGGGAGGCCGTCCAGGTGTGACCCGGCTCAGGAACTGTGGGGCCCTGGTTGGCTCAGCAACCCCTCACACCCTGTTGGCCCCCCAGGAGTCCATCAGCGACTTCTACTGGTACTACTCTGGCAAGGATGTCATTGAGGAGCAGGGCAAGAGGAACTTTTCCAAGGCCATGTCGGTCGCTAAACAGGTGTTCAACAGCCTCACTGAGTACATCCAGGTAGGGCGTGCCCGCTGGTGCAGGGTGAGGTGCCACGGCAACCGCACCCCACCCTTCCGGACCCCGCGTCCTGCGGGGCGCTCACTGCAGCCCTCTGCCTCCCCCCCCCCAGGGCCCCTGCACCGGGAACCAGCAGAGCCTGGCACACAGCCGCCTCTGGGACGCCGTGGTGGGATTCCTGCACGTGTTTGCCCACATGATGATGAAGCTCGCTCAGGTTCGGGCCCCTCTCTTCTTCATCCAGCTGTTTCCAGGCATCCCCCAGGTGGCCCATTTCCAAGTCAGCTTCGCACCCAAGCCACCTGGCATGTTCCAGACGAGGTCCCTCAGGGTGGCCAAATCCATCGTCCTCCTGGATTGGCTCTCTGCATGACACCACACCCCCCCCTCCGACTCCCCCTCTGCCACCACCAATCGGCTGGTTTCCCACCCGCACTTCCATTGGTCTGATGTGTAGGGCCCGCCCCCTCCAGTCGGGAGTTCTCTCTCCCAAGAGGTTCTCTCAGATTCTGACACCCCCCGGAATAGAAAGGGTGCCGCTTTCTAAGTCAGGGATTGGGGCTGAAAGAGTGCTTTGTTTCTTTATTCTGCCTGCGGCAGATGACGCCCATCTCGGGCATCCATGATGTAAGGTCCCTGTCGAGTCCTCCTCCTATTTCTAGAATCCTGTGCTCCCCTTTCCTTACCAGCCCCCGCCCCTTTGCAGCTTGGTCAGTGTCTCGTGAACGCCTTGTGCCTTGTCCGTTGGCTCTGCTTCTGTCTGGTAAACATTCAAGGCTGCACCATCCCCACCCCGAACGTCGTAAATGACACAGCTTTCCAGCAGATGGCACTATTCTACATACTGTATTCTTATGTCCCAGCAGGAAGAGGCTAGAGGAAGGGGAGGCTTGATCTTGTTACTCAGAGGTGTGACAGGGGCCGGCAGAAATTCTGTCTGGTGTCATCCGACTGTTTTGAAAGGAGTTGAACTTGGAGTGCAATTCTTCAGTGTCAGCGCAGTCAAAGTTTTGTTGGCGTGGTCTTAAAAGTCTAGAGAATATTGGTGTTTTAGTGTAGAGTTCCAAACCCTGCAGTGTTAAATTCATTAGCCAAGGACTAGGGCTAGGTTGCATGGGCTGGAAATCCAATGCAAAGTGATGGCTTAAGGCGGGAAAAAGGATTCATCAGTTCACATCAGAGATCCAAGGCCTAGAGTGATGTCAGCAGAAAGGTCTGTCTTCTCTCTGGCTTCATTTTCAAGTGGGCTCTCACACTGGCTGGAAAACCTTTGCCCCAGGGTTCTCTCCACCCCACTAACTGCTCTAGAGGGAAGAGGACCTTTTTTCTATGGAAGCTCGGACTTGCAATTCTCTCTGATTGGACTTTTGGGTCACGTGCTCATCCCTGAACCAATCACCGTAGCCAGGGGAAAGAGAGCTCTGATTGGCCAGCTCTGCCCATACACCCGCCCCTGAAACCAGGAAAGTAGGGTTAGCCCCACTTGATCTCAGAGTGCGATTGTCACGAGAAGCAGGGTGATAGCTTGGACATCACCCGCAGACATACGCCACAGGCTCCCATCCGCGTCAGGATCTTGAGATTCTGGTATGCTGGGATCTTAGAGTCAGAATGGTGAGCTCCGGAACTGTGTTAGAATCAGCAACTTGAGAAGGAGCCCTGGAGTAGAGGAGCCTTACCTGGCATTTATCTAGTATCCTTTCCCATCCGTTGTATTAGGTAGAACCAGATGAGATGACCACTTGGTGGGTCAAAAATACTCACATTTGGCAGTTTCATGTAGCTCAGCCTAATACAAATAGGGGCCATGAGACAGAACTCAGACCACGTAGGAAGCTTATGTGGGCCCTAGGTGAGGCAATCTGATAGGGCAGAAGGGCAGGTGGACCCCGACCTTCTCCCCAGATTGTTTACCAAAAGGCACGTGGCTGCGTCCTCCAGCCTTTCTCCTGAACCCAGCACCTCGCTTTTTCTATCGCACATTCATTCAACAAACATATGTCAAGCACCCCGCCCCCCATAAGGCCCAAGCTTCTGGCCTCCCAGTCCCCCTTGGCCGCCAGCTCTTGGCCCCACATGTCACCTGTCGAGCCTGCTTCCCCCAGAGTGCCAACCCCAGCCCCACAATCTTGTCTCTCTGCCCCTTCCCCTGCTTCCGAGGAACATGTCTGGACTCGGGTCCCCTCGGAGGTAAGAGGGGAGTAAGAAGGGGTCTTAGGCCCTGCAGGGTGGGTCAGGAGGGGCGGAAGCAGCTGGAGGTGGGGGGAAGCATCTCTCCAGAGACCAGTCATCACGTAACTGGGGTGTGGGGTCTCTAGGACTCCAGCCAGATCGAGCTGCTGAAGGAGCTGCTTGATCTCCAGAAGGACATGGTGGTGATGTTGCTGTCGCTGCTAGAAGGTAAACCGCCAGCAGGTGGGGGTCCGGGGAGGGTACGAAGGGACAGACAAGCAGGGAATGGCCCTCTGAGACCCAGGAGACCCTAACCTTCAACTTCATCTGACATTGTGTCAGGGGTCAAACGGGTTGGTGAGGGAGTCCCAGGAACAAGCTCAGCAAACACGTACCGAGCACTCATTACATGCCAGGCCCTGCCCGAACGTGCCTTAGATTGTTGACTCCCCAGAGAAATCTTAATAAGGTGGGTGGCCCC
>CM052803.1:10515740-10546377 GCA_028533885.1 Nasua narica | reverse complement strand
CTGACTGGAGCTCTATTTTCTAGCCTCACTGAACCTCTTTCAGTTCCTCCCAGGAGCAAAATGTATTCTTTGCTCCCCAGCAGTGATGTAACGTGTGGTTTTCTCTGCCTGGAACGCTTTCTCCCACTTAACACCTCCTTCAAGTTCCAGCTCTCACATGTCCCCTCTTCTAGGGAAGTCCAGCCTGATCACCCTGACTGAGTCAGGCTTTTGAAGCTTCAAAGCTTCCTGTGCTCCCCCCGTTTCTCCCCTGATCACCCTGTGCTTCCCCCACCCTGGCTCTGCCCCCTCTGCCTGTGTCCTCCCTATCACAGCCATGATCACTTCTGGGCTGTCACTATCTGATGCCACGTTTGTGAGCCCTGGGAGGGCAGGACCCAGAGTTTGGGCCTGTGTCTGCCTGTCCCCTCAGTCCAGGGCCCTGGAGGTACTTGGAGAATGTTGAATGATAAAATGTATGACCAGTATGCTTGTCACCCCCCTCCACACACAGTGTTACCTGTTTCACATGTACGTGGGTGTCCGAGCCGGAGGGGGCATCGGGGATGAGATTGAGGACCCGGCAGGCGATGAATATGAGCTGTACCGAGTGGTCTTCGACATCACCTTCTTCTTCTTTGTCATTGTCATCCTGCTGGCCATCATCCAGGGTCAGTGCTCATCCGGGTTGTGAGAGTGGGGGCAGACTGGCTTCTTTTAAGAGTGTAGTCCGCCTGGATCCGTATCCTGGCTCTGCCTCTTCCTATTGTGAAACTTTAGTCAAGTCACCTCTCTGGGCCTCAGTTTCCCCATCTGCAAATGAGGATGTTAGCGATCCTAGGCTCGCAGGGTTACGGTGAGAATTAAGTCAATTCCTACGTGTTTTGCTCATAATAAGTGCTCAGTAAACGCTAGGTGTTTATTATCCCTAGGAAGCAGGGTGAGATGAGGGAGATGGGGGAATGGGAGGCAAGGCTCAGAGGTAGCCAGAGGAGGGAGGGTCTGAGCTGGGTCAGAGGCTGGGCACTGACTCGCACCTGCCGTAGGTCTGATCATTGACGCTTTTGGTGAGCTCCGAGACCAACAAGAGCAAGTGAAGGAAGATATGGAGGTAGGTCAAGTCTGGGGGTGACCCAGAGGGAATCCAGGACCCCTGGGGGGGGTCGCGTTGAATGGGCCCGGATTCTGATGTCCCCCGCCACCCATAGACCAAGTGCTTCATCTGTGGCATCGGCAGCGATTACTTCGATACGACACCGCACGGGTTCGAGACCCACACGCTAGAGGAGCACAACCTGGCCAATTACATGTGAGCATGGGCCCGTTGGCCAATCAGAGGGGTGGGGCGTGGCCCCCGTCTGCGAGGGGCGTGGTACTGGCCATTGGCCAGTTAGGGGCGGTATCTGGGTGGTGTCTGGGTATCTTAGGTGGGTGGCTTCCCAGCCAGCCAATCAGGAGAAAGTTAGGGTAATCCTGACCTATCTCCGCTGCCCTCCCACTCTCAGGTTTTTCCTGATGTATCTGATAAATAAGGACGAGACGGAACACACGGGCCAGGTAAGGGGGTGTTAATGGGAGGAACCCGGGCGGGGACATGGAGTTTTAATATAAGGTCAAGCAGCAGGTGGCAGTAAGAAGCTCAGGTCAGCATGAGCGTTTGAAGATGTGACCAACCAATTCTTCCCCACGCCCCAACCCTAGGAGTCTTATGTCTGGAAGATGTATCAAGAGAGATGTTGGGATTTCTTCCCAGCTGGCGATTGTTTCCGCAAGCAGTACGAGGACCAGCTTAGCTGAGACCCGAGACCCCCAGCTGGCCCTTCACCCCCTCCCCAAGTGCCTTACTCTCACAAGTCCCTTGGCCCCAAAACCCTCCCCCAAAGGCAGCTGGGGGACAGATCACCATGTACTGGAGAAGTAAAGTCTGTGCTATACCCTTGACATCACTGTGTTGGGTTCTTGACCTTTGGGGGGTGGGTGGGCATCCAGGAATTCTGCCCTCCCTTCTCCCCTCCAAAAGAACAAGAGGATAGCAGAGGCTGGAGTCGTGTTTATTGGGAGACAAATGCATGTCATGACCACTATGTCCGTTGGGGATGGGGGTGCAGGGAGTGGTTCCCAACACCCCCCTAAGGACTCATTCCTGGATGTAGAGGTTGCTGGGGGCAGTGGGATCATCTGCTGGGCGTGTCTCCACCACCACAGGCCTGGGAAAGGAGGAGAGAAGTCAGTTCATTCATTCATTTGTTCATCCATTCATCCGCAAAGGAGCTAATAGCTAATAGCGGCTTGCCAGCACAGTGCTGGGCTGTCGTAGCGATGAGCAGACATGGTCTCCGCCCTTGAGGATGGGCGACCAATCTAGAACGGGAGACGTCCGTGAGTCAGTGAATTACATGAGTGCAAAACAGCATGGAAACCTATACCAAAGGGTCAGCCAAGGGGGCCCAAAGACTAGATGGTGGAGGGACGCCTGGGTGGCTCAGTCGGTTAAGCAGCTGCCTACAGCTCCGGTCATGATCTCTGGGTCCTGGAATCGAGCCCCAGATCAGGCTTCCTGTTCAGCGGGGAGTCTGCTTCTCTCTCTCTTTCTCCCTCTGCCCCTCCCCGCTGCTCCTGCTCTCTCTCTCAAATAAATAAAACCTTTAAAAAACAATAGATGGTAGATGGTGGAGCCTCAAAAAGGCTCAGGAGGGAGCTCGGTGAAAGGTCAGGGAAGGGTGTTCTGGGCAGAGAACACAGCCGGGACAAAGACTTTGAGGTGGGAGAGAGCTTGGGACTTGGCTGCAGAAGTCAAACTCTTGTGGGCTGTGGCCAGGACTGGATATTTATCTTGAGGCCACAGGAGTTTTAAACCGGGGCCGGGGGGGCGGGGGCGGTGATGCAATGGGACTTAGATTTTAAAAGGCCTCTCTGGATGTCAAAAGGTCATGAGAGATCCTTGAAGGGGCTCTCACTGGTTAAATGTGGGAGTTCTTGTGCCTCAAAGTAAATAATGATAGTAATAGATTATAACCCCCCAGAATAAAAATGGAAATCCACAAGGCTATGCCGAAATACACACACATGGCGGAGAAGGGACCGATTGTCCCCACAGTAGCATACCAACTAATAAGTGCAGAAATAGACATTCATCATTTAGTAACTATCTTCATAATATATTCAGGCAGAAATCACCAATAGATGCTAAAAACCAGCAGGCGAAAGCCTGATGAGAAACAGTAATATTTACACACTCTCGACAAATCACCCCAAAAGACACTTATTAATACAAAAAGTAACTTCATAGTGGAGAAACTGGTCTGACTCCATCCTACCCAAATACTCAAAGACTGTCCAGTAATGGGACAAAGTGACATGACAACCTGATAGGATGCACTGAGAAGGACACACCATCACAACTGCAGTATTCCTGCTCAAAATGCTTAAGCTGGAACCCTCAAACCCAACTGAAGGACATTCTGGAAAACAACCTTCCTGTACTCTTCAAAAGTATCAAGGTCCTGAAAAACAAAGAAAGCTTGAAGAATTGTCCCAGGCTAAAGAGGAAAGAAACCTGACTCCTACATGCAGCCTATCATCCAGAAAAGAAGGTATTATTTTTTGGTTATAAAGAGTACCATCAGGAGGCACCTGGGTGGCTCAGGTCATGATCCCGGAGTTCTGGGACGGAGCCCCACATCGGGCTCCCTGCTCAGTGGGGAATCTGCCTCTCCCTCTGCCCCTCACCCCACTCGTGCTCTCTCTCCTTCGCTCGCTCTCAAATACATAAAATCTTTTTTTAAAAAAAGCATCATTGGCCCCACTGGTGAGACCTCAATGGGTGTGTGGATTAGAAGGTAGTGCTGTCTTGTGCTAGTTCCCTCATTTCAGCAGCTGCACTGTGGTCTGCACGAGTAGGTCTTTGCTTTGATTTAGGAGACAATTCACACCCAGTCAGAAAAAATTATATACATATGAGAGAGGAAGATCAAGCAAACATGGTAAAAACAAAAAACACCCCCCCCCAAACAACCAAAAAGTTAACATCTGGGGAACCTCGATGAATGAAGGGGATACAAGAATTTAAAATTATTTTTTAAATTTATTTTTGCAACTTCTAAGTCTAAAGTTATGCCAAGATAAACAGTGAAAATAAAAATTGAAAAACAAAAATGTCCCCTTGGGGCTTATGTAGTCCACTATGGAGTGGACTACATAAGGGGCAGAGACAGAAGCAGAGAGACCTCGGGAGAGAATGTCCAGGCCAAAGATACAGGTGGCTGGAGACATATCAAGAGTCCACATCAGAGGCCCCCCTCCCAGGTTCTGTGTCCCCTTCCCACGTCCATACCTGGGGGACCCAAGCAGACGGAAGGTGAGGGTGGGGTCTCTCAGCTCCTGCAACAGCTGGAGAAAAGGTGTGTATGTGTGAGTATCTAGAAGACTCTTCCCCTCTCCTTTAAATAGAATGGGGGGGAGGGGTTGTCTCTGAACTTCTAGTCTTAGGTCCAGAAACAATCACTCTTGCTAACACCATTCACCAGCTCTGTGACCCACCCAACCAAGTCAACTTTACCTCTCTGTGCCTCAGATCACTAACCTGTGAAATCAGAGGACCTTCCTGATGGGTGCTCAAGAAGATTAAGTAAAATAGAAACATATAGGGGCAGCATCTGACACATAGTGTTCTATGAGCTAAGGACCATTTTTCACTCCATTTTCCAGCTGAGGAAAGTAGGGCATGAGAAGGTGAAGTCAGTTGCCTAAGGCCGACCATCCGGATTCCAGCTCCGGCAGTCTGTTCATGCTCTGAACCACCGGCATCTCTCTCTAGTGAGCCCCACTGTATAGTTGGAGACTGAGGCTCAGAGAGAAGCAGAATCTCTTGCAGGAGATCACACAGCGGCCCAGAATGAGTTCTGGACCCCAGAGACCCTGAGGTATAGAAGAGGGCCTGTCTGCACTGAGCCGCAAGGAAGCTTCTGGTCAGGGCCCCACACCCTGACTGAGTCCTGCGGGTCCATCTGCGGAACTAACTGGAAGACCTGCAGGGGAGCGCAGGGTTGCGAGCGTTCAGAGGGATACGCTTACCTGGTCCGAGCCTGGAGCCCACACCTGCACTCCATGCTTCCAAAAGGCCTGGAGCCGACCCCCGACCATAGCTGGGAGGAAAGCAGCGCCCGTTACCCTTGGGTGTCAACGAGCCTCTACTCGGAGCCCGGGGGTCCCCGGTCCCTGCACCTACCCACAGCTTCCACCGCCTCAGTCATGGGGATCTCTGGAGTTCGAAGCCCCCGGACTGGGGCTCCCTCCGGGGTCACCAGCTTCAGAGACCCTAGAAGAGGGTAGAGAGCGGATTTTAAGAGCGAGGCTCAGAAGGACGGACTGCTGAGGGACTGGACAATAAATTCATTGAGAAGCAAAGCAGGAGGCAGGCAAGGCCTAGAGGGATTCAGCATTTCTGAGCAGCACAGGGTCTGCGAGGTGGAGATCCAGGAACAGTGGAGGAAAGAAAGGGAGGCGGGTCCTTACCGTCCATCAACACCATCACCTTGTCTTCCTCCACCTGGGTCACCTGTACCGGTCCCCTGTGCTCTATTTGACAGGAGAAGTTCAAAAACCCATTCCTCTGGGTTCTGCCTTCCTCCGCTAGGCACCCCCTCCCTTCCCAAGCCTCAGGCTAAGCCCCGCCCATCACCGAGGCAGGGCTGGGCCTCAGGCTCAGCAGTGGTATATATAGAACCACCGCTCTTCCGCTCGCTCCAGGTTCAACTCCTTTCCCAATCACACCTCAGGGATAAAGCACCGCCCAGCCACCCAGCCCCACCCCTCCCAGCAGCCCCACTCCCAGCAGCCCCGCTCCCAGCGAGCCCGCCCCACTCACCTGTGCTCATCTCGCCCAGCCAGCAGGAGAGCGCGCCGAAGCGCACGGTGTGGAAGAGCACCGACTTCGCCGGCTGCCCCGGGCTCACGCCGATGCAGACGGCGGGCAGCTCGGAGCCTGGCCCGGTCAGTAGCGCGAACACTGGAAGGGGCGTCGGGAGCGGGAACAGCACCTGCTGCGGGCCGCACGGGGAGGGGCGGGCTCAGAGGAGGCGTGGGGCGGGGCCTGAGAGGGGCGGGGCCTCGGAGGCGACCCCGCAGCGGGCTTCCCAAGGATTTCCTGGGCCCTCGGTTTGGAGGGATACCGGCTAGAAACTTCAGGGAGCGACTGCCCAGAGGAGTGAGGTGATGCCTCCTTAGAAATAGATGTGGCCTTAGAGTTGGCGTGGCTTCTCTTTGGGTCGTGCCGCCTTCATGACAGAAAGGCAGGGCCCCCGGAGGGGCGTAACCTCAAAGGGAGTAAGGTCTCCTTGGACTCAAAGGATCTGAGTGGGGTCTCCTTGGAGACCCGGGGGTTGGGACATAGGGTTGTGGGTGAGAGGCGGAGCTTAAGGATCAAGCCCTCCGGAGGGGGAGCCTTCGGCGCCTCCCGCAGGTGGACGGAGCCCCGGGTGGAAGCGGGGCTTCTCGAAGCTCCCGGCCGAAGCAGAACGAGTGGGAGGCCCTAGCCACTGAACCTCGCAGAGTCCCCAGGCTCTGCAGGCCCCCTACCCGGACCAGCAGGAACTTGTTCATGGGCTGGTACCACTGAAGCAGGACCACGGACGTCTCCAATGCCCCGCACAGGAACGGGCCCCCCGAGCTCGCACCCTCCGCTGTGGAGGCGGGTAGGGATGGGTTAGGGTCAGTCCTCACTCCCCTTCCCCAACCCACACCCCCCGAAAAGGGCACACATCTTTCCCCGGGCTCTGGACAGCCTGCCTTAACTCTCAGGTAGAAGCAGCCCAAGCCCCGCCCCTGGCCCCGCCCCGCCCCCTTGAGGTCCACCCAGTTGGGATTCTCTCTCACCCACGCAGCAAGCTCGGCACCCTTTGGTGTCCTGGATCTTGGTGGAGACCATGTTTTTCCTGCAGAGGAAGGCAGGTGTAAATACAGAGGGACGGCTGGAAGGGGGGGAATCCCAGGGGTCTGTGGTACCACTGTGGGCTGGTACCTCGCCAATAGCCGATGGGGGCTAATGTGAGCGATGGGGCTTCCCGCTCTGGCCTCCTTCCGTTCCAGTAGGCCCAGGATGCTATGAGAATACAGGTGGGGGGTCTTTCCTGCAGTGTGGGTGTGTGTAGGGGGGAAGCAGGCAGTTATACGTCACTAGGAACTCCCACCTTTCCCTGTCCCTTCACTCGGCCCCATCCCTTTGAAACTCCCAAGGCTCCAAGTCTCAAGCATTTTTGTTTATTCCTTTTTCATTCGACATATTTTAAATGTCCACTGTAGGCCAGGCACTGTGCTGGGCTCTGGTGAGCAATGAATAAGTTAAATATGTTCCCTCTCCTCCTGCTCTTGGAGCCACATACAAACCTATGGACAATTAACCAGTCAGATGAAGTTACACACATTGCTCAGTTTAAGAGGAAACCAATCTAGAAATTCTCCTTAAGTGTGTCATCACAAATGGGATACTAACTAACTCATGCAGCCTATCTGGCTTGCGTTTCCCCATAGATTAGAAATTCTTTTACACAAAATGTTTATAAAACAATAACACAAAGTTTTCATCTATAACTCCTCACTCACTCTATTCTAGTGAAGTGTGGAGTGACTTCTAGTTGGCATCTGAGCATGAGGGAAATGTAAAGACTCCCTGTAGACCACACCTCAAAACTAACTGGAGGTGGGACTACTGTAAACCCCATTTTACAGGTAGGGAAACTGAGGCTCAGGGAACAAGTCCCCCAGTGAAAAAGTGGTTGGGATTTTAACTGTGGGTTCTGTGAAGGGGGAGCGTATTTTTTTTCCAGCTGTGCCCATCTACCTCCCAACCCCCTGACTCTCATCCCCGTAACTTCTGACCCCCCCTCCTCCCACCCAACCCACAGCCAGACCTGAGAGAGACATGAGGACATTGTTGATGGAGTACACCCAGGTAGTCCGGCTGGGAAAGAGCTGCAGAGAATGGGGGAGATGGCTCCCATAAGACCCCAGCAACCCCCAACTCCAGCCCCCTGCCCTTGGCCCCCAGGCTCTGTGCTCACCATCTCCAATGTGGCCTCCTGATCATTCCGGTTCAAGATGAAAATGCCTTCCTCTGCCCCCAGGAGCAGGTGCTGGTCTGTGGGGACAGACACAAGGACCCTGGGACCTACCTCACCCTCTGGGGCCTCCCTGACTCCCACCTGTCTGACCCCAAACGCTGGTAGTCTGTCCCCCAGCCCTGACCCTCAGTTCTCTCTTACTCTCATACTGACGCTCCCAGCCTCTGTTTCCCCAAATGTGAACTCAAACCCTAACCCAGTCCCCTGAGCTGGTCTCATTCTCACCTACCTCTCATGGTTTGACCCACAAATCCTGCAAATCCTGACCCCCGCCCCCTCACTTTTGACCCCAACATTTGTCATGCTTCCCCAAATAGCCCTCTAACTTCTGTCCTTCTGTCTCCCCAGTTCTGGTCCCCAAATGCTAATCTTGTCTCAATGCTGATCCTCAAACTTGGGCCCTCTGAAAGGTGGCTTTTTCTGTCCAGTGTGTCCCCCTCAAATTCTAATGCTGTGTTTAATAATTTATTTTTTAAGATTTTCTTTTTAAGTAATCTCTACACCCAACATGGGGCTCGAACTCACAACCCTGAGATCAAGGGTCGCCTGCTCCACTGACGGAGCCAGCCAGGCGCTCCTAATGCTGTTTCTTTAACACTGACCCCTCACTAACCTTGTCTCTACAGCTTTCATCCCCAAACTCTTCCCTTTCTGTGTTCCCATCCCCCAAACTCCCGAACCCCAAAATGCCGATCCCAGTCTCTTTACCATTAATCTCTCGCTGAGATTAATGGGGTCCAACTGTCCCCCATCTTAGACCCCAAACTCAGACCTTTCTGGTCTCTCTGACATTCCTGGCCCCTAAACTCTTATTTTCCTAATTTTCACCCTCAAATCTACCTTCACTCTACCCATCTCTGATCCGCAAACCCCAACTGTCACCCCGGGCTTTGGTCCTGCCTCAGCTCTGCCCCTCCCCCGTTCCTGGCTCAGTGCTCCCCCCCATTAAGGCCCCTCCCCATCCCCCTCTGAGAGCCCACCCTTGGTGGAGGGGTGTGTCCAGGCGGCCGTGCTGTGGATCCGGAGCGGGCAACCATTGAACAACTTCACGAGAAGGGCACATCCCTAGGCAGGCAGATCCAGCAAAAGGAGGGAGGGGACAGGAAGGTGCAGTGGTCACGACTCTGACCTGAGACAGCCAGCACTCAAATCCCGCCTCTGCCTCCCCAAAGCTTTATCACCTTGGCAAGCAACTATCCCTCTCTGCCTCTGTTTCCCCATCTGTGAAATGGGGACAATGCCTATCTCTGTGATCCCTACCTGCATCTGTGAAGGCTGACACCACACAAGGACCTGAGGTCAGCGTCCCGCCCAGAGGCACGGCTCACGGAATGTCACCTCCCCTCATTATCACTCTGCGCTTCCCCGCAGCCCATCCCACCCCAGGCATCCCAGCCCCATCGGGGGTGTGCGTCCTCAGCACCACCCGGCTCACCCTTCTCTTCATCTTTTCCTTCTTAGGGGGTAACAATGGGGGCTGATCAGGCTCCCGGGGGGTTGGGTTCCAGAGTGAGGGTTCTGAGACAGGGTGAGGAAAAATCAGTCCCCAAAGGCCCCCCTCCCCTAACCCACCCCCACTGCCCACCTCCCGCCCCAGCCTGCCCCGTTACCTGAATGGGCAGTTAGGTGGGGGCTACGGGTGGCCGGGGGAGGCCCAAGGTTGGGGGTTCGGGGGGGAGGCCCACTGGCACACCGGACCAGCACCCCTGGGCTCAGCTGTCCCTCATCCCCAGTGCCCCCAGGCCCCTCATCTGATGGAGAACGGAACTTGGGCTATGGAGACGAAGGAGGAATGGGAGAAAGTACGTGAGATGATCTCCGAGAGAGAGGGCGCTCTGCCTCCTCCAGAACTGACTTAGGTCCTGACTCCCACCCTCCTCCAGTGTCCTACTCCCGCCGCAGGCATCAACCGTGACCTCTCTCCCCACCCCCACCCATCACCGACACATTCTAGCAGCCAATGGCTTCACGCTGGAGCGCGTCCTGCTGGGGGTTCCCAGGATAGTGCCCATCTGGCTACATACTTTGAATCCCACCCCTGGGTTCAAGGATGCTGCTTCCAGATCCCAATGTGCTCAGGATCCCTTCTCCCAGACTCAGCCTTAGAGTGCCCAGTGTCCCAGCATCTAAGGACCCTGGCCTCCTGGCCCCCAGCCCCCAGCTCCAGTGGGCCCAGGGCCTTACTTACCTTGGGAGGCAGGGGAGGAGGTGTGGCCTCTGCAGGGGTGGGGCTGGAACACAAAGACGGGGTGAGTTGGGGACAGTTTGGGACTGGAGGTTTGAGGTCAGGGGGCCGGGGGTGACTGGGTCTGGGCTGGAGCTGAGGATTAAAGCCCTCAGAGGCACAATGATGCTGGCAACAGCCATGCCGGAGGTCGAGTGTGGACAGAGCCTCCAGCTGGAATCTTCGCAGCCACCTTGTGACAGCGAATCACGGGAGCACCCAGGGGGCCCGTTCTCACTAGGGGCTGGGGACCGCCAGTGAGCCCACCGCAGCCCAGATGTGCAGAAGGGACAGGCAGGGGGCTGGGCTGACTGTTGGGGCTGAGTCCTGGTGGGAGGTCCGGTGGAGGGCAAGTTCCCAGCGGGGGAAGAGGCCGATGAAGGGTGGGCTCGGAGGGTTCGGGCAGCAGTGGAAGGCTCGGCGTCCGAATGGCATCGGGAGCTGGGGCCTGGGGCGCGGTGAAGGGCCCGGGGCTCAGCTGGGGCGAAGCCAGGGGTTGGCTTGGTGGGAGGGGTGGAGTGGGGGCTGGACCAGAGGAGGGGATGAAGGAAGGTCGGGGGGTGCAAGGGGAGACGTTATTAAGGGTGTAATCAGGCGTCCGGGGATGAGTGGCCGAAGGTCAGCAGGGGCTGAGGTCGGGCCGGGGTGGAAGGGAGACTATGGCCGTAGGAAGATGGGGCGGGTGAGGGGCTGGGGGGCCGGGCCCCTCTTACATGTCCACGTCGTCGTAGTCATCGTCGGACTCCGACAGCTGCCTC
Organism: Nasua narica; assembly: GCA_028533885.1. NCBI lineage: Eukaryota > Metazoa > Chordata > Mammalia > Carnivora > Procyonidae > Nasua > Nasua narica. Next base: position 10,535,299 of record CM052803.1, on the reverse strand, counting down.
CTGAGGGGCGACAGGCATGACCCTCAGGCGCTTCCCCCACATGTCCCAGCCCCCTCCCCGCCACGCTGAGGGTCCCTGACCTCGGGCTGCTGCTCCTGAAGTCTCCAGGGGGCTGTAAGTGGGCCTGCGGGACAGTCAAGGGTCAGCGGTGCCTAGGGGGAGGGGAGGATGTCCGAGGCGAGGGCAAGGGGTGGTCTCTCACCGTGTGGGCTATGGGTCTGGACTCCATCGCTCTGAGCTTCCGGAACTCCATGTGCCGCCCTGGGAGGGGAAGGGTGACACAGTGAGTGAAAATGGGGCAGGAGGTCTCGGGGCCAAGATCCTAGGACTGGAGCAGTCCCATAGGGGGAAGGGCCTTGGTTTCCAGGGGTCTCATTTGGGGGGATCAGGGTTTGGGACCAGGGAGATGGGGGCTCAAAGTTATAGAGCGTTTTTTTTTTCAGGGTCCATTTGGGTATTTAGGAAGTCTCATGGGGTCTGTCTGCAGGTCAGAGGAGTGAGGGAGTCTCTGCAGTCATTTTGTAGGTCAGGCGATGAGGAAGTTTTCTAGAGTCTCTTGCAGGGTCCGAGGGTGACAAGGGTCTCTGAGGGTCTGTGTGGAAGTGACGACGGTCTCCAGGGCCAATCATGAGATCTGATGGTGCTGAGGGTCTCTGGCAGAATCACGGGACTGAGGGGGGTCTCAGATCTATCATAGGGTCAGGGATCCCCAAGCTTCAGGATTCTCTACTCACGACAGCAGTCAGCATCCGGGATCCCTAGAGAGCTGGCTCGGTGGGTGGATCGGATCCGCCGAGGGACGGCCGGGGGCACCTGGGCAGAGGGGTAGCTCAGGGCCGCGTCCTCTGGCACCGCTCCCGTCCTGTGGCCCTCCCGGCCCCCTCTGTGCCCCCAGCCCTGTGCCAAGCCCTGCCTCTGCCCTCCGCTATTTCCTTTGGAGAGAGGCAGCAGGAAGGCACTCCATGCAGGGGGCACAAAGCCCCAGAAGTTCCATCACTTGTGGTCAAGGGCGCCCTCACCTCAGTCTCCTCATCTTCGATCTCGACCACAGGGGCCCCCTTCCCTGGATTCCTCAGTTTCTCAAGAAGATCTAGGATCAGGCCTCTGTTTAGCCTGGGCTGGGACACCAGCTGATGCTAGAGAGGGGAGCAGGGGGTCAGCGGACGGAGGGCTGGTGTCGGGGAGAGGCTGACACAGGAGCCTCAGAACCCGTCTAGCGGGGAATCTAGCGGGGAAGGTGCCAACTGACAGGGAAGACCGGGAACTCTGGGGAACCGAGACTGGGGAATTTTAAGAGGTTGGAAGGGGAGATCTGAAGAATCTAGAATTCCCGCAGGGGCAAATGGAGAATTCCAGAGGATACCCAGGAATGGGTCTGGAGACCCTGGGAAATTTGTGAGTTTTAACAACTCAGGGTATCTTGGCAAAAGGCCTGGGGTACAATTTGGAGAATCTTGGGGAGGTTGTGGGGGAATTCTGGGGGTAAGAGTTTGGGAAGGACTCCTCAGGGAAGGGAGGGGTGGTTTACACTGAGCATCTTGGTGGCGCCGGGCCGTTTCTTGGGGTTCTTAGTGAGGGTGACTTTGACAAAGTTGTGGAAGGCAGCCGACCTTGGGAGGAAGAAGCCAAGTTCTAGGGTGAGGAGACCAGAAACTCTCCCATCAGACCCTCAATCCTGGCACTGCCCTCCCTCCCTGTGCCTACCATTTGGCTTTTTCTTTGAGCCTGGGGGGCTGGTAGCCACTCTTCGTCATGAGGAAGAGAACTCTAGAAGAGTAAGGAGAGAACGCGGTGTTCAGACTCCCAGTTGGAACGGGGGGGTCAGACCTCATGGCTCGAGGGGTCTCCCACGGCGCTGAGGTCAGCAGACAGCAAAACAAGGAACAGAAGCAGAATGGGGTTCAGGTTTTACAGTGTGCTGGGAGGCCACTTCTGGGGGACTCTGTCACGTGACAGCTACAGCACCTATGACGGGAGCCTCCAGATAGGGAGTCCCTGCAATGGGAGAGTCCCCGCTGAGGAGGGCTGAAGAAAAGGCTTTCTGGGTTGAGGGATCCTTGGGGGGGTCTCAGATTGAGCTGTGAGGAAGGGGTGTCTCCTGTAGGCAGGGGGGGTGGTGCTCAGGGTCAGGGTTGGGGGGCACTGGGGTACCAACCCGGCCTGGCTACCTGAGGGGATGCACGTCAAAGAGTGGTGGCTGCAGCTCGGCCAGCTCGATGGCTGTGATGCCCAGGGACCAGATGTCACACAGCTCGTTGTATCCCCCCTTCAGGGCCACGGCCGCCACTTCTGGGGCCATCCTGGGGGGCAGAGACCCTCAGAGAGCCAGGGGTGACACCAGGAGGGGAAGGAGGAGACCCCTTGGCATGGGGGCGGGGGGCAGGAGAGAGAGAGAGAGGGGGGAGAATGGGGCACAGAGAGACCCAGATCCAGAGAGAAACATCAAAGTGAAGAGAGAGATGGAAATACAGACAGACGCGGGGAGGTAGAGACAGAGACAGACGGACCGATCAGAAGAAACATCAACACAAAGAGAAACTCGAGAGAGAGCCAAAAAGTAAGCAGAACGTTCAACAGGGAAAGATAGAGGCAGGGAAAGGAGCCAGGAAGGAGATTCCCAGTGATCCAGGTGGGGACGGCCACCGCCCCCCACTGCGCCCCCAGCTGCCCGCCAGGCATCCCTCACCAGTAGGGCGTCCCAATGAAAGAGAGGCGGCGAGCCAGTGTGGCCCCAATCTGGGCCGAGATACCAAAGTCAGCTGGAGGCCGAGAGAGAGACAGACATAGTGACCTGGGGTGCCCTATTCCCTTGGCTCCCAGGCGGTCGCCTCCCAGAGCCACCCACCACACTCACCCAGTCTGACCTCCCCAGCGTCATTGATGAGGATGTTGGCTCCCTGGGGGGGGAGGGGGAAATTGGAGGCTGTCAGAGACACCCCCCCAGGCCCTCGCTGACCCCACAGTTGCACACCACGAGACCTCCATCACCGCTTCCATCTCCTGGGCACCCCCCACCCCACCCACCCAGGCCACTCTTCTGCCCCGAGACCACCTTGATGTCCCGGTGTATCTTCTTCTGTGAGTGCAGATAGGCAAGTCCCTGGGAAGAAGGGGGGACATGGGGGCCTGAGTGCCCAGGGGCTGGAGCAGGGAGGAGGGAGCAGGGAGGAGGGAGGGCCCTGCCTTGCCCCAGGCCCACCCGTTCTCTCCTCACCTGGAGCACTTCCCGGCAGACGTAGCTGATCTGGAGCTCTGATAGGGGGCCTGTCACTGCAAAAGTCATACCAGGGGCATCGGGTGGGACTTGGGAAACCCAGCCCCAGGGGAGACCCCGGCCCCCGCCCACACTGGCTGTGAGGGCATCCCGTGGGGGAGGGGGAAACAGAGGAGACAAGTGGGAGGGGGAGATGGAGGGACAGTCAGAGACCAATGCAGGGGACCAGAGGCCAGAAGGAGACAGATTCATTCAACAGATATTTACGGTGTCCACTGGGTGCCAGGCACTGTGGTAGGCACTGGAGAGACAGCTGTGGACAAAAGAGACAGAGATCCCTGCCCCTGTGGAGAGAACATTCCAGTCGAGGCAATGGACAGTAAACAAGATAACTACAGCATGGTCCCTGAGATGCTAATAAATAACGAGAAGAAAACTAAAGTGAGAAAGAATAACAGGAAATATGTGTGGGAAGGGGGTATGACATTTTACCGGGTGGTCGGTGAAGTCTACGCTACTCTGAGAAGGTGGCAGGGTGAAGATGTGATCAGTCCAGCATAGAGCGGAACAGAAGAAGAGCTAGTGCAAAGGCCCAGCGGTCGAGAGGGCCTGGTGGGTTCGGAAAGTAGCAAAGTGGGCGGAGCAGAGTGGGGGGTGGGGGAGAAAAGTGGTAGGAGGTGAAGTCTGGCAGCTTGGGTGCAGGTGGGGGGTCACCCTGGGGAGCTCGGGCTTCTCTTTGGAGGGAGTGTTCTGAGCAGGAGGCGATGGGAGTTTGCAAAATCAGGAAAGGCAGAGAGAGGGACACGGACACTGACACACACACAGATAATGAGAGAGAAACAGAAAGACAGAGAAAGGGGAACAGATTCAAATTGAGACCCAAAAGCACAAAGAAAGACAAACAGAAAGAGAGAGACACAGAGGTGGAGAGGGGACGATGGAGAGACAACACACAGAGAAAAGGGGTCAGAGACCAGGTCTGGTAGACCGGCTAGGTGAGCCACTTCCTCTCTGAGGGCCTCAGTTTCCCCTCTGGTGACCTAATCTGGAATTTCTTCTTTGTCTGACATTTGAGATCTTGGGTTCACCGAGACAGAGAGGAGGCTGAAGACAGAGGTGGCCATGAGAAATTGAGAGGTGATCAGAGGCCCACCCCATCCTCATCCTCAAATTTTCCAAAAGAGCAAGAAGCAGGCTGAAAGAGAGAGAGAGAGAGAGAGGGGAAGAGTCAGGAATTCATTCACTCGGTCAATGAAAATGTGGACCCGCTATGGACCAAAAATGCAGAAATACTCAAACACTGAACAGACACATTAGTGAGAAAATGCAGACAGACGAAGATGGGAGGGGAAAACAGAGGGGATGACTGCATGCCGAGATCGGGGCTAGATGGTCTAGTGCTGGAGGGAAGGGCCCAGGGCCCACTCGGTCACCACAGTATTCCCAGAACCAACCAGGCCAGGCCTGCGCCCAGAGCGGGGCTCCTCGCAGGAAATGTGAACCAGAAAGACGGTCCCAGAAGACACAAGCCCAGAGAGACAGGAGGGGCGGGGGAGGGGGTGCTGCCTGGATCCCCCTTGCCCTTCCTCTCACCTTGGTAGATGTCCTGGAGAGAACCAGCCCCACAGAATTCCATGCATATCCAGAACTTCTGAAGCCTACAGTTCGAGAGTAGTAACAACGGCAGTCATTAATCGTCATTTGTGGGTCAACCCCGGCTCGCTGTCTGTCTGGTTCCACTTCAACAAGAACTTTAATGTAACTGCGATCATCTGCCTCCCTTTGCCCACCAGAGTGAGATCATCCCACTTCCATTTTACAGGTGGGGCAGTTGAAGCTCAGAGAGGAAATGAATACTGGGAGTCAGCTGGACTCGAACCCAGGTCTTTGGACTCTTAACCCAGGAGGACTCCTACCTCGGCTAACTGACGCTAACCCAGAAAACAAGGCAGATATCTCCCAAGTTGGGGGCAGATTCAGGGGAGACAAAGGGGCCCAGGGTGCCAGGTCTGGGCGGCCAGTGATATATTATTGGGGTATCTGGGATATTAATTTAGGGGTCTGGGAATTTAGGGAATTAATGAAGCAGAGAATGGAACTGGGGAACCTGATGAAAGATTACTTTTAGGGGATTTGTTTTCAGGTTTGGTTACTATGAGGGATTGCTCTTGGGGATCCCCGCTCAGAAATGGGAGTCCTGGACTGCGGATTACATGAGAACACTCTGGTCAGAAAAGGAGGACTTCAGACTGGGGATCAAGTTAGGGGGGCCCAGTTTAAAATGAGCGTCTAGGCCTGAAGGTCAGGAATGGGGGTTCTGGGCTGGGGGCTGGGCATGGCTCTGGGGCCGGTTCGAGGCTCATCACCAGAGATAACTGCCATGGTAGGCCACGATGTTGGCATGCCGGCAAGTTTTCAAGATGAGGATTTCCTTCTGAAGTGTGGAAACATCATCGTCTGTGAGGAGGAACAGGAAAGAAAAGGCCGCTGCGGGGAGGGCGAATGGGGGAGGCGATCCCAGTGTCCCGAGAAGAGGGGTCAGGGTGTGGGGAGGGGGCGCCCGCGTCCTCACCAGGCTCCATCTTCACCATCTTCACTGCCACCAGGTCCCCCGTCACCTTGTCTCGAGCCTTGTAAAGGGGAAGTTGGCAGTGAGGTAGGCTCCATTCGCCTGAGTTCCTCCTCAGCATCCCTGAGCCGCAGCAAGGTCTGGGATCCTCTCTCATCCCCTTCCCTCTCTGGCCTCATCCCCAGGGCTTGCTGCTCCGAGGGTGATGGACGAGGAGGGGTGTCCTCACCTTGAAGACTTCTCCGTAGGTGCCGCCACCCAGCCGCTGCAGCAGGTCATAGTGATCCCGGGGGTCCCTATTAAAGATGTCGGGGTCCACGAGGTCCATCCCTGGGGGCTGGAGCTGGGCCTGCGCCCAGGGGCCAGCAGGGCCTCAGGGCTCGAGTGTGGCACCTCCCTCCCTCCCTCCCCACACGTCCTGCTCCCTGCACCCGCCTTGCCTTGCCTCCACCGGCTGTGGCCTCCCCCCTCCCCACTCTCGCTTCCTGCCCCAGCACAGGCCTGTGCAGCTGGCTCCACCCCCTGTCCCCTGGGCCCGGAGAGCCTGTGAGGGGCAGCTTGCCTTGGGACCCAAGGGACCCCCCCCCTCCACCTCCAGGACCCAGGATTGAATGTAAACTAGATGCAAACTATCTTGTGATCTGGGGGGGGGGTGCCCTGGCACCCCCTCCCGCGTCCTGGGCGGTGGCTAAAAACCACAGCTGAAACTCTGCTGAGTGCTTGAGGGTTTGGCCACCATCCGGAGATGGAGATGGTAGGCCTGCCCCGGAGTGGTCATGCCCTGTACATGCCCCTTCCCTGGGGTACATATATACACGTAGCCGTACCCTCTGTGCAGACCAGTAGACGTGCACATGCCTGGATACCCGGGTGCACACACGTGCTATGTGTGTGCACGTACCTCCACGGATATGCCACATGCTTGTGCATTCACGCCTCAAGTGTGCAGAAGGGCACGCGCCTTCTCCCGCAAGACTGGAGGGGCCTGAGCGCAAGCCGGCAGGGTCCGGGAGCCCTTCAGCCCAGGCCTGCCCCTGCCAGGCAGAGCACTACAGCCTTAGGGGTCCCTAGCCCTGGAGTTGGGGAGGAGTGTAGGGACGGGGTGGAGGACCCCAGAGCTCAGAATCCTGCTTCAAAGGCCGAGGCCTGGGGCAAAGCGGACCTCAAATAGCACTTCCCTAGGGAATCTGGCCAGGGCCTAGGTTAAGGGATACTGTGCGCACCCCAGCACGGTTTTGTGAGTTCATGACTGAGCGCAACACGACGCGCGCACGCAGGTAGGGAGCTGTTTCCTTGCCGGGGAGTTCGCGCGCACGTCCCCGCGGGGTAAGAACGCGGTGCGCGAGGCCCGGGAAAAGCTTCGCCCCGCCTCCTCGCCGCAGCCGGCGCCTGCGTACTGGGCTAGAAGAAGCCTTTTCTCACGCTGTGTGTCCAGTTTGGGGGGAGCGTATGCGCACGCGTCAACCTCGCCCGCCGGGAAGAAAGTCACGTGTCGGGCGCCGCAAGCGCGGCGAAGAAGATGACGTAGTTTCCGTTTCCACCACTCCTTCCTCTTCCGGTCCTCGGGGACTGCGTACCGGCTGGCTCTTCGGCTCCGGCCCCGGCGTGGGAGGCGACACTCGTCATGGCGATGTTTGAGCAGATGAGAGCGAACGTGGGCAAGTTGCTCAAGGGTATCGACAGGTCTGAGCCCGGTCGGAGGGAGCGTTTCCGGCTAAGCGGCGTGGTGGAGGGGATTTTCTAGAGACCACAAGGGGTGATTAGCATCGTGGACTTGCCCGGGAGTAGGCTTTCCCACTCGTCCTGGAGAAGGACGTGTTTAAGGAAACGGCACTGCAGGTGCCTACGGACAGGAGACAGCTCTGCGTACCTCGCAGTACTCCGGCTTTTTAATTGGTTTAAAGTCCTCTGCTCCTCGGCTTTGCCTCTCACAGCCCCTCAGTTTCCTGTGACTCCGCCTCTCAGCCTCTCACAATGTGTGTCAGTGCCTCTTCATCTCTTTTTTCTTTTCCTCTCATGCGGTTCATTCAACACACGTCACTGAAATCTATTCTGTCCGCGCTAGTCAGTGCTGGGGACCAGAGGTGGCCAGGACAGCCTCAGGCCATGCTTCCATGGGGTTCCCAGTTCAGAGCCCAGACAAACCGGGCAATAGACGGTGATAGCTTGAAGTAGTCAGGGCTGGGATGGGGGAAGCTAAACAGAAGAGGATGGGGCTAAACCACAGTGGGGGTCTGGGGAGGGGAGGAGGGGGTGAGGGGCAAAGATGCCCAGGAGGCTAGGTGTACCAGTTGCAGTGACTGATTGGGGGGGGGGTAGATATCCTAGAAAAGACCCAAGGCTCTAATGGGGTTCAGAGCTATGGCTTAGGTCTGTAATGTGGGTGTTATTAGAGGTTATAGAGCTGATTCAGGAGTAAGCGGCCAGTGCCAGAGTTCTCCCCCGCTCCCATAAAGTGACTGGCCTCAGCTCCTTTTTCCTCTGCTCACCTGTCTTTGATTCCTCTGTAGGTACAATCCTGAGAACCTGGCCACCCTGGAGCGGTATGTGGAGACGCAGGCCAAGGAGAACGCCTATGATCTGGAAGCCAACCTGGCTGTCCTGAAGCTGTGAGTGTCTGCCCCTCCATCCCGGTCTCCGGGCCAGCAGCCAGTGGGGGGCCACTCTCAACAACGGATGAGGCAGGAGTTGGGCTGGTCTTCGGGATATGGCTTCTCTTGGTGTGCAAGGCCAGGAAGCCAAGGGAGTTGGGGCAGGAGGAGAGATGGTTTTTAAAGATTAATTACCAATTACAAACATAGGTTGGTACAAAACACAAAACCATAGCTAATAAGTACAAGTGAGAACCCACATAAACACCAGACTTATGACAAAATTGAGTGTTGTCAGGGCTCCAGGCCCTTTGCCTTGTATGCTTTGTGCCAGCCACCTCACCCCCACCCTGGTAACTGCTTTTAGGCTCTCATGGTCTGGTTTTATGTGAGTTTATCACACACGTGTGCATCCTGAGGAGCTTGGCTTGGCTTTGCCTGTGTTGAACTTGACACAAACATAGTCCTACAGCATGAACGTTTCTGCATCTGGCAGCTTCCACTTTGCACTGGGTTTGTGAGATCGATCCATTTTTCCTGCGGCTGCAGTTTGTTGTCATTCTTGTGTAGTGCTTCGTGTGCGACTGTCTAAGCCACCCGTTCTCCTGTGGATGGAAACCTTTGCGTTCTGTCCCCATAGGGCTGTGTTGACATGCTGCCAGCTGTGTAATTTTTATATGTTGTCTCAGTTTTCATGTCTGTAAAGTGGCGATAAGAACACTTGTATTTGTAGGGTTGTTTAGATCGTTAGCGGTGTAATTGCTGCTTAGTGAGCAGTCGTCGTGCTTTGGCTTCTGTGCGCTAAGTTTGTGGGTATTAACTCAGATGCCGTTTTGTCTTTGTGAAGTAGATAGGGTTATTACTGCCCCTTCTTTCGAGGGACGGTGCCGATGCACAGAGGATTCCACAGAGGTAGTCCAGGGTCACATACGAGGGAAGTGGGAGCCCAAGCGGTCTGGCTTCAGAGCCTGCACCACTACTCTGGACTATAATCACATGTTCATTTATTTGTGAACTACTTAACAGCGTCTGGCTTACAGCGTGGTTGGGAGGGTTAACTGTCCCCATCTACAGGAAGCTAGGTCAGGGAGGTCAAGGTCACAGAGCCAGGGTGCTGTGATTGGTGATTGTGATCCAACTCCTGAGCTCTGGGCCCCAGCACTGGGCCTCTAGTGAGGCCCAGGGACCTGAAGAGGTCGCTATGGCTCTGTCTCTTGTTCCCCTTCCCAGGTACCAGTTCAATCCAGCCTTCTTTCAGACCACAGTCACCGCCCAGATCCTGCTGAAGGCCCTCACCAACCTGCCCCACACGGACTTCACACTGTGCAAGTGCATGATCGATCAGGCACATGTATCCTTGCAGTGTCCAGGCGGGGTGTGCGGGGGAGGGTTGGGGCCAAGGTCAGTGAATTCCCCGGGCCAGCGGGCTGTGAGTTCAGTCCCATACTCCAAGCGCCTGCTCTGGGCTTGGTGCCATGCTGGGTGGGACACTTGGGGGACCGGGACAGGGCTGGCCCCTGCCCTTCCAGAGCTCACTGTGCAGTGGGGGAGAGAGGTCCTCTGTCGGTGATCGCCCGCAGTCCGGGATTGGGGTTCAGAAGGGGCCAAAGGAGGCACCTGACCCTGCTTGGATGTCAGGGAGGGCTTCTTGGAGATGGGGATGTCAGAAAGATGGGCTAAATGAAGTGTTAAGGAAGGGTGATCTGAGCGGAAGGAACAGTAGGTAAGGAGGCTGGGAGGAAAAAGAAGAGGTCAGTGCTCTTTCAGAGGCAGGAGAGAACATTTGGCACAGCCTGACGACAGATTGCAAAGTGCAATCTGGTCAAACTAAGAAAGGCACCGGGAAGCCATAGAAGGCTTCAACCACACAGTGAGGGCGCCTACGTGGTTCAGTTGGTTAAGCGACTGCCTTCGGCTCAGGTCCTGATCCTGGAGACTCAGGATCGCGTCCCACATCGGGCTCCTTGACAAGTTTGGCAGATTCCCCCCTCTATGCTTCTGGCACTCACAGTCCCGAGGCTGTCACACTTAACCCACCCGTCGTCAGCTGTGCTGAGAAATGGGGGGCTTATGCAGTGAGCCTGCCCTGCCAAGTGTGTCCGTGGGAGTGCCTGCCCTCTGAGAGATTGGCCGCCCTCCCCGGGAGTCTTTCCTGGGGGTTTATCAAACAACAACAACAACAACAACAATGTAGGCCTGTGGTAGGCCGCTAAAAGTACAAAAAGCATGCAGCGGAAGGAGACAAGGCTTCCTCCCTCCTGATCCCACAGCCACCCCACTCCCCTGCCAGGGGGCAACAGTTATTTGCTGGTCTTGGGTACGTTTCCGGAGATGACCCTAGAGACTCATGAGTACAGGCGTGTGTGTTCATATACACGTGTGTGCCCCCCCACACACACACACCAGTCCCCCACCCAGATGGTGGCCTCCTGCGTGTTGGTCTGCATCTTGCCTTTTCACGTCCCGGTGTGTCTTGTCACCTCTCCACGTTCTCTAAGAGTTGGCTCGCTCCCAGAGTGTGGACGGGCAGTGTTTGGTTTCGTGGCCCCATTGCTGACTTGCCGGTTGTCTTAGCGGTGCTACGGCGAACAGAAGGTGGGCGGGGAGAGGTGGCTTGGGGCCCAGCGGCAGCCCGGAGGCTCAGGGCTGTTTTCCCTTAACATGTTCTCCTCTTAGCAAGAAGAACGGCCAATCCGACAGATTTTATACCTCGGAGACCTGCTGGAGACCTGCCACTTCCAGGCCTTCTGGGTAACTTGGCTGCGGGGCTGGGGTGGGTGGCTGGGCCGCCGGGACAGGCTGCTGAAAGGAACAGCCACGCCCACTTGCTGTCTGCTTGCATAACCGCGGGCGATCCCTTGCTCAGGGCTTTGCGAGGGTGACTGCTCGGACTTGTCATCCTCGCACTGAGCCAGGTGGCTCATGTCGTCCCTTGTGTCCTAGACCGGGTACATGTGCAGGCACCCTCGTCTGTCCTGCCAAAGCCCTCCAGCCTCTGGTTGCTCTTTCCCTTTCTTGCTCCAACTGGAGCCCCACCTTCCACTTCTGCCAAGGGTCCTTCTCCCCATCATTCCCAGACCCATGTCTCTCCACCTGAAGCTCCTCAGTCCTGAAGCTCAGGTGCATTGGACCCCAAAGGCATTTAAAAAAAAAACAGCTGACCCTTGACTCCAGTCTCGAGTCTGATCTAAGCAGTCTGCGTGTGGTCCAGGCGTTGGGCTCTGAAGCAGTTTTCCCAGGTGTTTCTGATGCCCAGGGAAGGTGGGGAGCCGCTGCCCGGCACCTGCCTTCGGCAGTAACTGCTCCCTCCTCTGCCCGTGAATGGCAGACGTTTCCACCCCCTGACCAATTCCTCCTGGCTTCCCAGCTCACCCCTGGGAGGTCTCCAGCCTGGCGTCCTTGGACCTGACCAGTAGCCCAGGTCCTCCGTCGTGCTTCCTCCGTTAGCAGAAGTCTGCATGGGAGACCGTGCAAGAGAGGCCGGAGGAAGGCCCGTCACACCCACAGGGCTCATCCCCTCCTTGCCCGGAGTCCCGCCGCCCACTCCCAGCTCTTCACACCTTCTCATCCCCTCTCTTCCTTCCCTTCTCCTCTCAACTCATGCTCCTCTGCCTTATTTTGTGGGGAAACCTAAGCAGCCAAAGCAGAACTCCCACACGTTACTGCCCTCGGCCTCAACGTCTGCTGGGAGCTGACTGAACGCTTATCTGTTTCTGGCCATCCCTCGGCTGGTGCGCTGTTCCCTCTCTCTCTTGCCCCTCAGCGCCTCTCCCTCCGCTCATAGCAGCAGGTCTGGCCTTCCCCAATTGTTTCTGTCACCGGAGACTACATCCACCCTGTAGTTTGTTCTCGCCTATAGAAGAGAGCTCTCGGGGCGCCTGGGTGGTAGTTAAGCATCTGCCTTCGGCTCAGGTCATGATCCCGGGGTTCTGGGATCGAGCCCCGGATCAGGCTCCCTGCTCAGCCTCTGAGTGAGGGAGCAGGAGGAGGTGGGTGAGTGCAATTAGCTAATCCGTCTCTGTTCCCTCCTTGGGTCTGTGGTTTCTGCCTGCCTGATTCAGCCCTCAGTTCTATGATTTGGGGCAAGGCACTTAGCTGCTCTGCGCCTTGGTTTTTTCATCTCTAAAAACAGAAAATAGTGACTTATGTCATAGAGTTGCATAGAGAACAAAGTCGGTATGTGAGGTGAATGCCCAAATTGTAGCTTCTGTTGCTAATTTCATTAATAATGTTCTGAGGTTACTCACATTATCGGGAATGCTATCTTTTCCCTCACAGCAAGCCCTGGATGAAAACATGGACCTCCTGGAAGGTATAACCGGCTTTGAAGACTCTGTCCGAAAATGTAAGTCCCTCTCGGTGCCTGGGCTCCCCAGAGGGAAGGGGTAGGGAATGGCAGCAGGGTCCTGAGGGTGGCCCTTTACCGTCTTCATTCCTCGTCTCTGCAGTTATCTGCCACGTTGTGGGCATCACTTATCAGCACATTGATCGCTGGCTGCTGGCCGAGATGCTCGGGGATCTGACAGGTAAGGCCTCTCTGGGTCCCAGGTGCCAATTAAAGAGGTTAGGGGTGGTCAGGGGCCATGGTCCTCAGCTAGCTCCTCAGGCCCATCCCTGCCTCAGCAAGTCGGTGTCGAAGGTCCTGCCCAGATTGTTATTGAGGGAGTAAGGAAATGGTAGAAACGTACCCTTCCTTAGGGGAGATCCTATGGCATTCATTTATTTTATTCTACGTGAGTCATTCGATCGCCTTGTCAGCACCAGATTGTTCTAGGCCTTGGGGATATAGCAGTGAGTGAAACAAAATGGCTGAGATTTGTTCTCAGCGAGGTAGCAAAACAGCTGCCCAAATGAGATGTACAGGTGTAGCATGAACTCACCCAAGACAGCTCCTTGGGCTCGGGTGGGTCGTGCCTCCCTGGGGACAGGCGCGCGGCCTGAAGGCCGGGGAAACCGGAGGGAACTGAGGCAGGGGCACGCCTGTCTTAGTCAGAGAGCAGCCAAGGTACCTGGTGGGAGCGCAGTGAGCGAGGGTCAGAGCCGAGGGCAGAGAAGTGGGGGGGGAGGGATGTCTTCAGATACCGTGGGGCCTCCTGAGGACTCAGTCCAAGGTCCTGAGTGAGACAGAGCCACAGGAGGGTTCTGAGCAGGGAAGGACATGATCAGATTTGTGGTTTTAAGAGATCCTTCCAGGAGCACCTGGGTGGCTCAGTTAGGCATCTGACTCTTAATCTCAGGGTCGTGAGCTTAGGCCCCCTACTTTCAAATAAATGAATAAATAAAAGCAGAAGATCCTTCCAGAAAGAAAAGAAGGAAAGAAAAGCATGTTTGTGTATTTGCTTGTTTTTCAAAAAGGAACACAGGAAGAAAAATAAAACTAAGGAAAATGGTTACTCCTTGGGAGGTCGGGGTGAGCACAGGGCGGGGGAGCGGTGGGTTGGGGGTGAGATTCGTGTGAGTACCTTATTTGGGTAGTTTTGCCTTTTGATCGGTAGAGTGTGCGTGCGCGCTCCGTTCTTTCGCAGAAGCTAACTTTTATTGGGTGCTTCGTGTCAGGCTATACCACGTGCTTTATGTCAGCTAAGTGTTTTACATATTTAAAAATGAGATTAAGTCAAGAGGGGATCAAGCAACCCTTAGACTTTGAGTCCAAAGAGAATAGATGAATTTATCAGATTGCTAACAATCCCACAGGAGTTCCTTCAAGGAGCAGGTCGTTTTCTGGCCGTCCATCTTCACTGGCAGGTTTTTTAAGAGCAAAAACGGCCTGCAAATTCCCAGCTGAGGCTCTGGGCTTATGATTCGTGATAGTGAGGACATAATTTTGAAACCATTTCAAAGTTGCGTGGAAAAGTGGAGAAGGAAGGGCACCACTGTTGTTGGAAACCAAGATCTGCGCTGGGAGAGAAAAGGGGGAGAAATGAAAAGAAGGGGAGACAGGTTCTGTGATGTCAGGGTGGGAAAGCCGACAGGCTCCCTCTGGCTGCCTTTTGGAGAACAAACTATAGAAACATGAGCACGTGTAGCCACAAGAGACACGGGGGCCGCCCTGGCCTTCGGCTGCGGTCCTGGGGGGGGCGGTGCCTGAGCCGCCCGCACGGCCTTGTGTCCCCCGCAGACAGCCAGCTGAAGGTGTGGATGAGCAAGTATGGCTGGAGCGCTGACGAGTCGGGCCAGATCTTCATCTGTAGCCAGGAGGAGAGCATCAAGCCCAAGAACATTGTGGAGAAGATCGACTTTGACAGTGAGTGGGGGCCCAAGGCCGCAGGCTGTGCATCTAAGGAGCTGCCCTTTGACAGGGGCCCCAGAGGCCTTGGGCGGCTGTGGTCTGGTTCACGGCCGAGAACTCGGCATCCGCCGGAGCCCACTGACTTCTCTCACGGGGCTGCCTGCTGAGGGAGGACTGACAGGGGGCGGAGTGGGGGGGGGGTCCTTCCCTGGGACCCCTGGAGGCTCTGGCCTGTTGGCCGTCTGTCCCTGGGGATGGCGCCTTGGCCCTGGTATCTGCAAAAACACAGGGACACCAGAAAGTGCGGGTTCTGGAGTCGGGTAGCTGGTTGGTTTTCTTGGTTCTCAGTTTCTTAGCTCTGTCAGCGGTGATTTTACCGCTCTGTGCCTCAGTTTCCTCACCCGGCAGCAGTCATTCTGACGAATACTGTGTCGTTCCTGAGACTGAGTCATTTGGTCCCCACGGGAACCCCATACAGGAGGGGACGTTCTTGTAGGTGACGGAACAGTATCCTAATACGCACGTCGTGGAGGTACGAGGGCGGAGCACAGAGAGCCGCGGCGGCCCTCGGCTGACCCGGCCCTGCTGGTACCTCCGACCGGAAGGGAGCGGGACAGCCATGCGGTCAGCCCTCTGACCTGCGTGCCGTGCATGCGTTGTCGAGTGAGCGAGAACCCAGGGTGGGGGGGTCAGCTGCTCCCTCGGTCTCCTCCCCCGTCCCTCGAGTCTGATTCTGGGGTCAGAAAGCTGTGTCTTGGCCCAGCGTGGCTTCTCACTACTGACCAGCTCATCTGGCGCTGAACTGAGGAGCAGGACTCGGTGCGCCCTCTTCTCTGCGCAGGGGGCCTCTGGACCCGCACTCTAAGTGAGAGGTGCCCCCCATTTTGGGTTCTGGGGAGAAGACCCTGCAGCAAAGGGCTCTCGGAGGGGGAGATGCAAGGCCGGCCGTAGCGAGTCTTACAGGTGGCACACGCAAAGTGTTGCTGTGACAGCGGTGAGAGGAACAAGAACTGGTTGCTGGGCGTTCTGAGCATGTCGTGTAGTCCTGGGGCCCTGTGGGCCCCATCGTGCAGGCGGGGAGGCTGGTGTTAATGAACTTGCCTGAGGTCACCCACCTGGTACGAGGCTGAATTGTGATTCTGACGCAAGTCTCCTTGCTCTAAAGTCAAGATTGTTTTTTTTTTGTTGTTTTTTGGGTTTTTAAAAAGATTTTATTCATTCATTTGACAGAGACACAGCGGGAGAGGGAACATAAGCAGGGGGAGTGGGAGAGAGAGAAGCAGGCTTCCCACCGAGCAGGCAGCCCAACTTGGGGCTCCATCCCAGGACTCTGGGATCATGACCTGAGCCAAAGGCAGACGCTTAACAACTGAGCCACCCAGGCGCCCCCAGAGTCGAGATTCTATAGTACTGCCCCATACTGTCTTTGTGGAGTGTCCGGCTGGCTCAGTCCGTAGAGCGTATGACTCTTATTTTGGGGGGTCTTGAGTTCAAGCCCCTTATTGGGGACAGAGAATACTAAAAACAAAAACAGAGCGCCTGGGTGGCTCAGTTGGTTGAGTGACGGCCTTCGGCTCCAGTCATGGTCCCAGAGTCCCAAAATCGAGTCCCACATCGGGCTCCCAGCTCCGTGGGGAGTCTGCTTCTCTCTGACTTTCTCCCCTCTCATTCTCTCTCTCCCTCTCTCTCTCTCTCTCTCTCTCTCTCTCAAAAATAACACAACAAAAAAAACTTGACTTTGTGAAGGTGACGAAGGCCCAGAAAGGGTTTGTGATCTGCCACCCCTAAAGAATTGTGGGTGCTGTGGTTGGTGGCTGGAGGTTGGTCTCCCATTCTTGCCATGTTGACCTGCTCCCCTCTTCTCTGCCCGACAGGTGTGTCCAGCATCATGGCCTCCTCCCAGTAACCCAGCCTGCGTTGAATAAAAGATTTGACGTCTTCTTATTCCTGGTGTCCTGCCCATTGGCTTCCTGCCTCTGCCCCTCACCCACCAGAGGGCGCCCGGGAGCAGGACTCTGCTCACTCTGTGCGGAGCCTCCTCCCTTGGGCTTGGGGCCCTCTGTCCTCCTACTTCCTCCCCTGCCCCCACCCCAGCAACTGACCTTCCACCCCCACCTTCCTGACCCGTCAGGTCGCCAGTAGGGAGCCAGTAGGGAGCCAGTAGGGAGCCAGTAGGGAGCCAGTAGGGAGCCGGCAGCCATGAGTCAGCAAGAAGGAGAATGTGAATGAATAGGATGTAGGAGTCCAGCCCTGCAGCTGGGTGTGCCGGGCGCTTCTGCCTTCTGGAACAGGCAGGTGAACAGGAGTGGGTTCCTGGTGAGGGGAGGCACCGCCTTTGCCCTTTGGCCTCACAGAGGCTGGAGGAGTGAATGAGGGAGGATTCAGTCGGCCTCCCGTCCTGGCTTCTGCTCAGCCCATCGCTGTGTGTCCTTGGCTCGGCTACTCTGCCTCTTTCTCAGTTTCCTCATGTGTGAAAGGGGGAGAATGACCCACCCTTGTCACTTGTGGGGGATTCCAGGACCTCTGGCCAGTAAAGGTCTTTCTTCAGGGCCTAGCCTGTTGTTGGTTCTGAGAAAATCGGAGCCATTGTTACTTTCAGATTGTCCGTCCCCAAGGTTGTGAACTAGTCCTCACCATTCTGCTTGGGGAGACTTTACAAGAAAATTGGAAATTTTAGCTAGGCCATTCACCTTCAGCTTACACCAGCCAGGAGTCCTGGCTAATGTTCCTTGATCTGTAGCTGGGTTGGTTTATCCCAGTTTTACACAGAAGGATTCCAGAGTCTGGCAGGATGACCTTGGGCAAGTGTCTTCTGCCCCGAGCCTGCTGTCTGCCGGAAGGGGTGGTGACAACAGCAACTGCCTTTGGAGGAAAGTGGAGGAACAGAGATGCCATCAGAGATGTCCAGCCCTCAGTGTAGCCCGGGAGTTGTCACTGAGGGAGTGTTCCCTTCTTGTAAGCCATTACGGGTGAACTTAGCCTACAGGGAGGGCAGTGGCAATGCCTGGCCCGTCCCCCTTCCTGGTCCTCATCTGCTTGCATTCACACCCATCATTCTTTCGAGACACTGACTGGGAGCCAGGGCAGGGGTGGGACAGCCTTTGCCCTGAGTTCCAGACCTGAGTCGGAGCCAGGAAGCAGGGTGTGCCCAAGTCCTGGGGACAAAAGGTGCCTCTGTGGCTGACCCCGGGAGCCAGCTCTAAGGGGTGGAGGAGGGGCGTAGAAGGGGACGATATTGGGGTGCTATTTGATCGCCACCCCCGTGTATGAGTACGACTCCCGCTCACCCCACTGAGCTGGTGCCCTCGTGTAGATACTACCCACACAACCGACTGCGGCTGCTCTGCAGGGAAGAGGAAACGACCTTTACCTCTTTGGGAAACCACAGCTTTTCCTGCTTAGCCTACTGCTTTCGCTCTAGGAGGATTTTTTAAGCAGCTAAGAGACCCGACTATAGAGAAAGACTGCTTGAGTTCAAACACACCAGCCCAGCGGCCTTTAGGCACATTGGTCGACCTCCCTGTGCCTCTTTTTCCCAGCTGGGGTGAGCACCCTCTTAAGTAGTTAGTAGCTGTGCGTGCGTGCTTTTAAAGAGTTGAGAACAGTCTGCCCTATAGTAAGAGATGGTACATTTGCTGCCCATCTTGCTTACTTGGGCTTGGGGTGTTATTTCAGTTGCTTGCATAGTCCCCTTTTGACGCCTGGGTATCATGTTCACGTTCCCGCCCTAGGAGGACACAGCCCTGTTTGGTTCATTTCACTAACTTCAATTAGCAATGGAATACAGCAGGGGTGCCTGGCTGGCTCAGCCGGTAGAGCGTGTGACTCTTGATCTTGGGGTCGTGAGTTTAAGCCCCACATTGGACATAGAGCGTTCTTAAAAAAACAAAATGTCATAAATAACATTTATAAATAAAGGGAGCCTTTAAACCTCACTGGCGGGGGGCCATCCACTTCATCTTTGAACCCTTTATCTGGGATGTTTTTCAGTGTCCACTTTGGGCAGGCAGGGTGGGGTTGGTGGCCTATAGCCCCAGTGACTCTCCCAGCCAACTAGGCCCAGCACAAAAGTCCTGGGTTGGTTCTCCAGGTCACAGCCAACACTCCTGGATCTTTGGCCAGGTCCCGGCATCCTCTAGGAAAATGGGCTGTGCCCAGGCCCTGTCTCCTTCCTTTGTGTTGCCATCAGATCCCTTCCAGTGCCTTTGAAAGAGGTGGGGAGAAATCCAGGAGCTCCCATGCCTGGAGGAGCCCGGTCTCCTCATTCCCATCCCCGGTAGCTGACTGTGGGCCAGTCCCCTCCGTTCACACTGTGGGCCAGTTCTTGCTCTGGTCTAACTCCAACCCTTACCTTCTTTGCTTTCCTGACTCCAGTCAAGTTTGTACTCCCCAGTCACTCAGGTCCAAACCTTGAGAGCCATTTTGAGTCTGGGTTCTTCATTTTCTTACGGCACCCCTTCTCCCCATCCAATTCATGGCAGTAAGTCCTGTCAGCTCCACTTTTCCAGATCCTTCCGCTGCCTGTCGACCACGGCTCTCTCCTCCTCCAGCACCCTGGTCCTGACGACACTCATCTGGACCACTGTGGCGGCCCCCTGGCCTGCCCCCCTGTGCTCACTCCACCTACAGTCTGTTTCCCTCCTGTGGCTGCTGGAGCCTGTAAAAAGCTGCACTCGACCCCTACCTCCCCCCGCTTAAGGTCCTCCCTGAACTTCCCATTGCATTTCCAATAAAATTCAAAGTCCTCATGGTTTTAAGTCCATCCATTCATTCACCTAAGATATATTAAGCTGCTGTCTTGTGCCGGACACTGCTTTAGAGACAAAAGATTGTCATGGATTGACATTCTCGGGAAGGAGACAGATAAACCTGGTAAACAAGCCAATCATGTAGCATGCTAAATAGTGATCAGGAGTCTTGAAAAAATAAAGCAAAGGAGGGAAGGTGTAAGACGCT
>CM052803.1:10481589-10515240 GCA_028533885.1 Nasua narica | reverse complement strand
GCTAGCTCCCGACCTGGTGGTAGGGGTAGACACGGGGAAGTGTCCCTAAGGAGGTGATTCTAGACTCTGATACGACTGAGACAGAGTGAAGACAAAAATAAGGGCTTTTTTTCAGATAATAGGAACAGCATGTGCAAAGGCCCTCCGGCAGGTTGGAGGGCAAAGAAGGGAGCCAGGCAGAGCACGCGGGGCCAGGAGGCTGGCGGGGCCCACCTCGCGGGACCTGGGGAAGGTCACAATGGCAGCGGCTGTGTGAGGGCAGAGCCGAAGGGGGCAAGGGTCGATGCGTGAGGACCAGGAAGAAGAGAGCAAAGACTTGCAGGAGGAAGGCGGAGGAGTCACAATGGAGATACCGACTGTCGGGACTGAGACAGGCAAGCTCAAGGTTTCCATTTTGTTGGGGGCTGGGGGTGTCCAGAGCTACCGGCAGGCACTCTGTGGGAGGAAGAAAAGGCAAAGGCACGGAGCTCAGCGGGGCTTCACTATGAAGGCCGTTTTCAGGGTAAGCACGGACTCCGGCAGCATCCACGACCCCGGACGCTCGGCGCATTCTCCTGGCTGACAAACTCCCCTGGGACCCCCACTGGGCACTGGGCGGGAAGAAGCAAAGTGCATGGAGAGTTTCCATTCTGGTGGGGGGGGTATGCATGTCAAAGGTAATCATGCAAGAACTGCTAATTACTAGTTCCCACCATTTACACATAGTAACTCTTTAAAACCTCCAACCTCATGATCATGTAAATTATCATGTCCGGTTTACAGATAAGGAAACCGAGGCAGGGAGAGGCGCAGTGACCTGCCTGGGGTCACAGAGCTGGCCCGCACAAACACAAGGCGGCCCCTCACCCACAAAGTCTGAGTGGGAGGCTCGGTACCGGCCTGACGAAGCAGAGTCAGCAGAATGGGGTCAAGAAGGGACCCAGCCTGGCCCCTGAGCCGGGAGGGGAGCTCACAGAGGGAGGCGGGCAGAGCTGTGTCTCCACAAGCCCGCCAGCTTCCTAAAGGGCGGCCTGGACCCAGGGGGAGGCGGGAGAAGCGACGCCGGGGTGGCCCTCTTGCTCCCAGCCTGTCCCTGCCATTCCGAGAGGGGAGCCTGCACCCAGCCTTTGACCTATCTAGGGAGGAAGGAAGGATGTGCACTTGTCTGTCTTTGGGCGCACATGTGAAAAAAAAAAAAAAAACCAGAGAGAGGAGGCTTTAGAACTTGCCTCTGCACATTGGCAGCCTGTTCAAGATTCTTCTCTGGTTGTTAAAATAGCACAGGGTGCGAGTGGGGGAGAGGAAGGGTGGTAGGAGAGAGAAAGCTGGGCCTGTTGGTTCCTCTGGGATCCAGTCACTACTCCCAGGGCTGTGGTGCACCAGCGAAAGCAGGCGAGCTTTGGAGGGGCCCCTGGGCTGTTTCTGCTTTGTCACTCCGTGTGTGGGGGCAGGGAGAGGAGAGCTAGCACCGCTGGCCATAAAGTCCTTCCTGTGTCACAAGGACCCCTCCCAGTGGCCAGGATATGGGGCGGCTGGGTGAATGAATGATGGACATTGTTCGGGAGATGACCTAAGCAGCCAGGAATGTGGCAGCGGGGGGCTTTAATGAGCCATTCATCGATGACTCCCTCCCCTAACCCAAAGAGGTAAACCCTCTCTACTCTGGCGGTCGGTCGGTCAGTGAATGAGAACCAAACATCTGAAGACACAGGGCCAGCAAGTGGTGTTCCAGTGGGCACAGTGATGGTGAATGCAAGAAAGGGTCCTGGTGGGATGCAGCTGCCCCAGCTGGAAAAACTTTCCTTCCCTCTTTTTCTCAACGACTTCCTGTTACAAAACATGGCCATGGTCCTGAAGGGGGTGGTGTGGAGGGAAATGTCTGTTGGAAGCTGGAATTCCATTAAACCCAGAATAAAGGGAAGTCTCCTGCAAAGTCAGTCTGGGCCTAGAAACAGGCTCAGCCAAGTCCCTTGGCCGGGGCGAGCGTGCTGGCTTTGATTACAGGCCCTGGCGAGGAGGGCTCCTGGACCAGGGTGGAAGGCCGCGCCGCCCCTACTCACGGCAGACGCTCACATGTGGATTCCGTTGGCTCCACGCTTCACAGAATTTTAGGGCTGACTCTGCTGCCTCACGCTGCCCTCCCCCCCCCCCCCCCGCCCGCCTTCCACCATGGACACTGCCCACTCCTTTAGCGGGACATCGCAGGCTGAGAGCCTGACCCCCAAGGACCGGCTGCGTCTTCTCCCCAGGCCCAGGCCTGACCCGAGTGGATCACAGCAAACTCCCCCAGGGTACACGGAGGCAACACAGGGCTCTTCATGGTGCTGGGGGTTTCCAAACCTCATCTCTGCAATACCGTGTTGGGTTTGCCGCTCCGCTGGGGCACCAGCTGCCTTGAGGGGGAGGGCGCCGTCCCACCTCCTGAACTCCCACCTTGCCTGCTGTGCCCTCTGATGCTGCCCATGTCTCCTGCTTCCACGGGTCCTCGGGAAGGGTGTCTGCAGCTTGGACACAAGGGAGGGACAGCTATTTATCCCGAGGACAGGCATCCACCCTTATCGCCCATCTGCCTGGCTACGGCCACACTTCGGATGAGGCCTGGCCCCACTGGGGCATCTTTTCAGGTCCTGAAAGCACAAACTGCTCCCCTGACCCCTGGGCTCCATCACCAACTCTAAAGGCCCTTTCAGGGCCCGACAGCTCAGCCTACTGGAATGTGGCTGCCAGTGGCCCAGGCGAGAAGGCGATCACCCCGGCAACAGCCGCATGGACCATGCAGGGAGTCCGTGAGCTTCTGGGACACTTCTGGGATTGTTACGTGGGAGTACTCTTTTGAATACCCACTGCCTTTAGCGGAGC
Organism: Nasua narica; assembly: GCA_028533885.1. Classification (NCBI taxonomy): domain Eukaryota; kingdom Metazoa; phylum Chordata; class Mammalia; order Carnivora; family Procyonidae; genus Nasua; species Nasua narica. The sequence continues at coordinate 10,512,402 of CM052803.1, read as the reverse complement.
CGAAGGGAACCGAAACCAGGGAGCGGGCTGAGAACAGAAAACGAACTGGCTGCCAGGTCGCGGATGCAGCCCCACCAGCACGGGAAATCGAGGCGGGTGGTTTGCGGCGCGGGGGACACAATGAGCTGCCCGCCCAAAAGCCAACGGCACAGCTAGCCAAGGGCAGAGCGGGTCTGCTGCGTGTGCCTGCCCCATGACGACATAACCTAATTTGAAAGCAATTACAAGGAAGTATGGAATGCTTCTTATGTCCTGGCCTGACGTTGCCTTATTCGGAGTTTTCTCAGCCTACGTGAAAAAACTCTGACTTTCCAGCCGGAGCGGAGGTATAAACGCTGCCGAGCGGAGTTGTGAGCGTTGCAAAGGTCCTGCGTGTCCACCCAGAAACCAGTTCTCCCCCACGTCCCCTCCCCGGGAGCCGCCCTTCCCGCCTCGGCCAGACACCGCGGGAAGCACTGGGAAGCACGTTCGCTGCTGCAACGGACTGGCTTTGCAGCCTCGTCCCCACCTCGTGCACACTGTGGTCTCTGACTTTCTTGTCGCTCCTCACAGGGCTGGCTATCTCTCATCATTCACGACTTCCCTCACAAGACCCCAAGTCTTCCCTGACCTTGACGTCTGTACCCCGCAGTCACTTTACTCTGATATTTCGTATTCGTCATACTTGTTACTCTCAGAAGTTATGTCCCCCTGTCCGTAACCAGTCCCCCTCCTGAGAGCGCCGTCGTCTCCACGAGAGCCGAGTCCGGTGAGCTGCGGGACCCCACGGCTCCGCACGGCTGGTGTTCAGTAAACCCTAGAATGAGCAGAATGGTCTCGGGGCTTCTCATGACCAGTCACCGATGACTTCGTGGTTTCTGGTCCCATTTTATACTGGTGAGGGTCCTGAGTTAGGGATAAAACCGCCTGCTTTCAACAGTTTACAGAAGTAACTCCCAGAGGGGTGCCTGGGTGGCTGGGTGGGTTAAAGCCTCTGCCTTCAGCTCGGGTCATGATCTCAGGGTCCTGGGATCAAGCCCCGCGTCGGCCTCTCTGCTCGGCGGGGAGCCTGCTTCCCCCTCTCTCTCTGCCTGCCTCTCTGCCTACTTGTGATCTCTTTCTCTCTGTCAAATAAATAAATAAAATCTTAAAAAAAAAAAAAGAAAGAAAGAAAGAACTCCCAGAGCTGTAGACACGCCCAAAGCCAGCCAGAAGACCCTGCTCTTGGCTTGCTACTCCGATGGAAGGGGACAGGAGACCTCGGGAGCCTTGTGCCCTCAGGCATCAGGGCCCCCCAAACTCCCAGGTGCGAGGGTGGGGCCTGGACCTGGACGGAGGGAGGCTAGAAGGGGCTAGGAGGCAGGCTGAGGGGAGGACAAAGTGACACAGTGGGGAGCAGGGGCTCTGGAATCTCACACCTTCAAATGCTCACCTCGGCCACTTACTGTGTGTGTGGCCTGAGGAAACAAATGTCACCTCTCTCAGCTCCCGCTTCCTCCTTTATAAAATGAGGCTAACAGGCAAGATGCGAGTATTCAACAGGGCGATGCCCACACAGCCTGCAGAGAGTGAGCGATCGGGACTGTTCTATTCATTACTGTAGCCTTCCTGTTCCCCAAGGTGCTTCCCACGGCATCAGCACCACAGCAGAAGTCACCCCCCACCCCCAGGATCTGCCACGTTGCTGGCCGTACTCCGGGGGCTTCCCTTCCCTGAGCCTCACCACCAAAAGATTAAAGGACATAAGGACATAAGGACCAGACCTGCTTCTTTGTGCTGCCAGAGACCCTTTAAGCCCAGAGGTCCTCGACCCTGGCTGTACATTAGAATTACCCTTGAGCTCTTCCGGTTTTTCTCTCTATTTTTAGACAATAAATACCGTTTTAAGCCACTAAGGTTTGTGTGTTTTGTTGTTTTTTGTTTTGGTTTTTAACGTATTAGAGCAGAGCAAGAGAGCACAAGGCAAGGGGAGGCAGAGGGATTAGGAGAAGCAAACTCCCCACTGAGTAGGGAGCCTGACGCGGCTCGATCCCAGGACCCGAGGATCACGACCTGAGCCAAAGGCAGACGCTTAACCGCTTAACCGACTGAGCCACACAGCGGCTCCAAGCCACTAAGCTTTGACGCAACTTGCTACCCATCAGAAGAGCCCTAACGCAACACAGAGGCTGAGTTGCTGGATCGTAGGTGTGCATGCACTCCTTTAATCAGGTGCACGTTGGAGAACCCATTTTTTGTTGTTATAATTCACATACCACACAACTCACCCTGTTTAAAGTATAAAAATCAGTGAGTTTTAGTCTCGTCTTGAGGCTGTACAGTTATCACCACTATCTAACCCCAGAACGCTTTCATCCCCGTGAGCACTCCCCATCCCTCCCTGCTCCCCCCAGCTCCTGGCAACTGCTAGTCCACTTTCTGTCTCCACGCGTTTGCCTTTTATGGACATTTCGTATCAGTGGAATCATACGGTCTGTGGCCTTCGTGTCTGGCTTCTTTCACCCAGCCTGTTCTTAAGGTTCGTCTGCGTGGTAGCAGGTGCGCTTCGCTTCGTTACTTCTCGTCTGAGTACCATTCTAGTGCCTGAATGTATCATGTTTATCCGTTCATTCACAATGGGCGGACATCGGATGGACACAATGATGGACATCACACTTTGGTTCACTCCCACCTATGCTATGGTGAGTAAGGCTGCTATGGACATACACACGTACGTTTTTGGGGTGGATGTGTGTTTCCAGTTCCCCTGGGTGTATACCTAGAAGTGTAACTGCTAGGGCATACAGCAACTCTCTGTCGAATCATCTGAGGAACTACCAGACCGTCTTCCACAGAGGCTTCGCCGTTTTACATTCCCATCAGCAACATACGAGGTCCAATTTCCCCACATCCTTGCCAACACTTACTACTGGGCGTTTTTTTATTATAGTCATCCTGGTGGTTGTGACGTGGTGTCTCACAGCGGTTTTGACCTGCGTTTCCCTAATGACTAATGATACTGGGCATCTTTTCACGCACTTACTATTTGTATTAACCTCTTTGGAAAATGTTTCTAGTCCTTTGCCCGTTTTTTAAATGGTTATTTGTCTTTTCACTTCTGTGTTGTAGGAATTCTTTATATATTCTGGATGCTAGACCCTTATCAGGAACACGATTTGCAAATATTCTCTCCCATCCTCAGGGCTGTGTTTTTACTTTCACTTTGTGACTGTCCTTTGAAACAAAAAAAAAAAAGTTTTTAATTTTCCGTAAGTCTAAGATAACTATTTTTCTTTGGTTGAGTGTGTTTTTGGTGTCCTGATAAACTACTGCCTGATCCAAAGTCACGAAGCCTTACGCCTATGTTTTCTTCTAAGTTTTATAGTTTTAGTTCTTACATTTAGGTCTTTGATCCAGTTGGGAGTTATTTTGTATATGATGTGAGGCAGGGGTCCAATTCCATTATTTGCGTGTGGATATCCAATTGTCTCAGCACTATTTATTGAAATGATGCCTCTTTCCCCATTGAATATGTCTTTTGCCCTTGCTGGAAATCAAGTGACGATAAATACATGGGACCTGAGAGTTTCATAAAAAATGCCTGAACTTCATCCCCTGTCAGATGAATTAGTCCCTGAAGATGGGTCCTGAATAATGAAACTTAAGAAGCTTACCAAGTAAGTGTAACATGTTGCGAGGCTGAGAACCACCATTCCTTTATTCTCTAGGTGAGGAATCTGAGGCCCAGGGAGAACTCTGGAACCCCTGGCTCTGTCAGACTGAACCTGACTCTGGGGCTAAAAGAAACCCCCAGAGAAGCAGGGGGTGGGCAGCCCGGGGTAGGGAGGTCCCCCAGTCTGAGCTTGTCTCTGTTCTTAAATGGACCTTTTCCGGAGCTCTCCCCCACACCCGCAAAACCAACCAACCCACCCATCCGCCCCAAACCTACTCAGATTACACGAAAGAAATGGGTCTTCCCCAAGGGAGAAGAGGCCGCCCTCCCCACACAGAATACACAGAGAGATAAGGGCCTGAACTAAAGGCAGGTGGGGCCCACAGAGTAGAGGTAGAAGGCAGCACTCAAGCTCTCAAAAGGCTTTTTTAGCAGGAAGAAGAGGGGGTGAGCCCTCCCTGAAACGGCTACCTTTAAAAGAGAAACTTCCACTCCCAAAAGGCAGTTTTTAAATTAGGGCAGCAGCAGAGACTGGGGACATGCCCTCCGCCTCCTCTGGCCCGATCTGGCATCTTGCTGTTAAACGATCAGGCACAGAGGCCCTTCACCTGGAGAACGGGGAGTCTGAGCTACAAAAACCCCATTTACTTTCAATGGCTTACTGCTCAGCTCAGGTTTCGGGGTAGGAAGGGAGATTATAGATCGTCTGGTTTAAACTTTGATCCTTCAAAAAGAGAGCCAAGTGAGCCAATTCTGGCCCTGAGACTGTGTGGCTTGGAATCCTAACAGGTACCTAAGAAAACCAACCTGGACATTTAACGTTTTAGTGTGAACAAATCCAGCATGGACTGGCTTTCTAGATAACAGGCATTTGGTATCTGGGGAGACAGAGTCAGAGGGAGCACTGAGCAGGGAGCACTGCTGCTCTGAGCCAGCAAAGCTCACCCTAGAAACAGCCCCGGCAGAGCTGAGAGGGGAGAAGGCAGGGGTATCTGGAGGCAGGGCAAACACCCCCATTTCTCCCTCCGTTCACCGTCTAGCGGACGGCCTGCCTCCTGCTGGAACCGACGTGCTCCACAAACTGGGCCGGGCCGCGGTGGCCGGAGGTATTTCTGCTGGGCCTACAGGTGATTTCTAACAGTGGTGTAGGTTTTGCTTTTGACAACTGAAACTCCTCCTTGGTGATCCCTTCCTTTTTTCTTGTCTTGGGACATTCTGATTGAATGGTCCACCAATTAGGCCAGAAGCCTTCTCCTACTCCAGGGAAAGCAGGGAAGGGTGTGTGGGGGTGGGTGACATGGCCAGGGCAGAACTGGGTTGGCCTGGAAATCTGTGCTCTTGTCACGGGGGAGGGGAGAGACGGGGGACACGGGAGCCTGAGGCAGCACGCACAGACACACACTTGTTTCATCCGTGCTCTGTCCCACTGGCTTCCCACTCACAGAGCCTGGGGGTAAGACGATCCCTTCGAGAAGCGCGGAGAGTCTGGAGGCCGAGAGAATATAGGGCATTCATCTGCATGATCGACTCCTCTCATCTCTGAGTGGCCCAGCACTGGCAGGGGGCCCGCGGAGGTGCTGGGTACCCGTCAGCCTGCCCACCCTCGGCGGAGGCTCCGGGCAGCTCCCCTCGGCAGCTGGGACCGAGCAGGGGCTCAGTGAAAACCGGAGGAGGGACCAAATGAATCCATCGTCAGTCTGGGAGGTACCTCAGACCCGAAAGTCCTGGCTTAGAGTTTGGAGTTTGCCAAGAGGTACTCGGTGGCGTTCAGTTACCCTCTCTTGCCCTCAGCCTCGTGTAAGGAGGCTCTGGTTCCTGGCACTATGATGGTGGCGAGTGGGGGCCCCAATTTCTGTGGGTGAAGAAATCCTTCTCCACTTGGGGGTCTCTTTTCTCTTTTACCGTGTTCACTCCATCTCAGACTCCCTTCCTACCCCGAACAACGGACAGTATCAACGGCATCTTGAAAGGATTTTTTTTTAAAAAGAAAAACCAAAATAAGGTTCTATAGCCAAAGGGTAATTACAGGATAGGGAGGAACCAGTCAAGAGAGACTGAAACCTCTGACTCATAATTGCTCCATTAAAAATGGTGAAACCGTTTGCCCTGGCAGAGTGACAGGGCTAGGCTCTCACTCGGGCTCGCCCCACCGACAGGCCTTCCTGGGGCTGGTACTGAGGCCTGGCCAAACCACAGAGCAGTCATAAGGGGCGACTGTCTCCAGGAGCAGTGTGATGTCAGAGGAGGAGGGGGAGGCCCCTACCGCGCTCAGGGGCAGATCGGACTCCTGGCCCTGTCACCCCAGAGGAGTGGCTTGCGTGTGTGTCGGGAAGACGGAGGGGTAATGGAGTGACACCGGGAAGGGGAGGGGGTCAGTCTTCCAGAGAGGACTCGGCGTCCCGGCTCTGAGCTGAGTGTCCAGAGAAGATAGCAAGAGCTCTTTTTATGACTGGGTGGGGCAGGAGGCTTCCCCTAATCTCACTGTACAAATGACTCACATTTATTGAACACTTACAGCTTACCGGAATTTGTTCTGAGCGCCCCACATTTCACAGGTGAGAGTCCCAAAGCTGAAGCGATCTGCCCGTGGTCACACCGCTGGGGGGTGTCAGAGGTGGGGCCCACATGTCTCCCGACCAACCCCCCGTCTGGCCAAGACTGCCTTCTGGTTCTGGTTCCCGCTCTGTCGGGCCCCAGGTGAGGTTCCTCACGTAGTTTCTCTCATCCGATCCACTCTAAGAAGACACAGAACCAAGGGCAGCCGTGGAGGCCCTTGGCCAATCCCACGGGCCATAAGCACTACAGGCCTCGCACTGGGCTGCAGGGTGAGTCACGGGAGAGGGAAGGCGAGTCAGGTGACCCAACGAGAATCAGAGCTATGCTGAGGTGGCCTGGTTACCTTGACATTCCTGCGATTCTGCCAAGGTAAAAAGTAACCCGAGGAGTTTGCCTTATATGGGCACAATGACAGATTTCGACACAATGTGTTAACTGACCCTGCATCAAATCTGTTCCCGGATTGCACAGGAGAGGCCTGATAACGCTTTGAAGGTATAGGAAATAACAATTTATGACAGGCTATCACACTGGTGACTCAGAAAACAAAGGTGCAGCCCAACTGCCATTGTGAGGCTCTTCGAGACTTGAGGGGAGGCTGGTGGCTCCCAGGCCAAGTGGCTCCATCCCTCTGCTCCTCCCACGTGGCAGGGGAGGCTGGGCTTAGACCCCGCCCTCCGTTCACAGGGCCGGGTTCAGGGCAGAGCCTGGAGGAAATCAATTTCAGGCTGGAGCAGAACAGCCGGTCCTCTATGGGATCAGAGAGCCCCAACCACCTGCTTTCTCCCAGAGGAGTCCAAAAAGGAGAGACAGGAGCCGCGCTGGGAGGCAAAAGTGGGGGTCCGCGGGGAACAAAGTGGTGAGGTCTCACTGCCTTGACACTGTGTGAGAACCAAAGGAAGTGACCGGGCCTCCCCAGATTCCAGAGTCATCCCAGCCTGGGTCCCAAAACGCTGGCATCAGACACCCCCTCCCTGGCAGCCCCCAGCCCCGCCGGAAGAAGACACTGCTCTGAGCTCCTCCCCAACTTCAATGATCCATTCTCATTTTCCAATACACTGTGTGTCTACTACACACCACCTACTATTCTGAGCTCTGGGATTAAACAAACACTCCTGGCCTCACGAAGCTCCTGCTGTAGCAGAGGAGATGAGAAGTGGAAGAGAAGACGGGAGACGGTGGCCCAGCACAACAGGGCCATGTGGCAGGAGTAACTGGTGGAGGGGGCAGCTGAGGCGGGAATCCAGTTCAGCCAGTCCAGGAAGACCTCTCTGTGGAGGCGGCAAATGAGCCCAAACAGGTAAGGAGCCACCATCGGCCACCTTCTTCAGAGACACACAGGCCCAAGGGTGAACCACGATGGACCCCACAAAGGGACACTCCAAGGCCAACAAGAGTAGAGAACGGGAAGTCATACCAAGGGAGTGCTTGTGAGACAGCATTCCCAAAAGAGCTCTGCCTTGAGAGGTGCCGGGGCTGAGGGCAGGTGACCCCTACTCAAATTTACCCTCAGCACAGCTCTTTTTGTCTGTTTTATAAAATGGCAGATACGCATGGGACTCCCCTGGAAACACAGTTGTGCTGCTGAAAAACACCGCTGTGTTAAATCTCAATCCTCCACTCGGAATCTGTCCCAAAGGGCTGTGGCCCTGCCACGGCAGCCCCCCGGCCCCCCCAGATGGAGGGGAAGGCCGGGCTCTATCCGCCGAGCTCTGGAAGGGGAAAGGGGAGTTTCTGGTGCCACTGACGTGAATCCCCTTCCCTCCCCTTCCCTCCCCTGCTAAAGCCTTTGATCCTCTGGCTCCGTGGGTGGCGGGCGGCTGGAGGAAGGCAGACAGCACATGTGCTGTCATTCCAGTCTGAGACGGTGGAGGTCTGCTCCCTTCTATAAGGTGGAGCCACAGACAAAGGGAAGATAAGAAGGCCTGTATCCCAAAGTTCCCCCTGTGTCTGGCCTGGTGCCCACAGATAGAACTGGACGGGGAGAACGAGAAAGGCAGCCTAAATCCAGCAGGGAAAGTAGGTGGCCATTCTCCCTGGTGGGAGCGAACCATTGCCATGAGTTCCAGCTTCCACAGCATCCTCTCCTCTCAGACGAGAAAACAGAAGAGGAAGAACTATAGGCAGAGAGAAGGGGAAATGCTCAGTTTACATCACTAAGCAACTACTAAGGTGAGAGTGGCCTGCGGGTAGCTTTCCCCGCCTCCTGTGAGGGGTGGGAGGTGGGAGCTGAGATTCAGGAAAAATGAAGAGAACCACAACTAAGAGTCTGGGGAGAGCTGCAGAAGCTGCCAGTCCCAGCCCGAAGGAGGGCCCGGCCCGGCCAGAGAGGGACACCGCAGGGCGGGCGGTGTGATCCGAGGACAGCAGAGGTCAGGTGACACCCGATCTAGGCCGTGAAAGAGGAGCATGAGTCTGATAGGTGATGACCTGGAAGAAGGTCACTCCACGTAGTGGGAACGTCAAGAGCAAAAAACACTGGTGTGCAGATGTCTGGGAACCCCCAAGAAGCAGCAGGAGATGGGGTCCGAAGGCACAGGGAGGCTGAAGAACTCTAAAGTTGTTCTTTGGGCCATGAAAGGCAGGTTTCTCTGTGATCTGCTTAGATGTGAGTCTCACAAAGAGAACACCCCTGGGGCCAACAAGATGAGGCAGGGGCCTGGGGTGAAGCCAAACCTCAGGGACGATGAAGGGGGCCGACGTCAGAGCACTTCCCAGGTGCCGGACACGGTACAAAGGGCACACGAGCGTGAACTCGCTGAGGTCTCAGGACAGCCCTGGAATGCAGGCGCTATCCTCACAGAGTGGTTAAGCCACTTGCCCAAAGTCACACAGCGCACGGCAGCACTGCAGCCGCACAGAGTCTGACGAGAATCTGCACTCGGAAGCACCCTGTGTGTGGCCCTAAGCTAGGACAGCAGGAGCAGCGAAGGGAAGAGGGAGGGGAGGGTTTGGAGAGAGAAAGAAATCAGTACAACTGGGCTGCTGCTACAGGGTGAGAAAGTCAAAAGAGGACTCCCAGTCTTCTGAACCGGATGACCCACGGGCAGGGCGCTCTCCAGGCCGGGCAGCAAGGTCCCAAGGTGGTCTGGGATATGCCGAAAGTGACGCCTGTGCCACGCGCCGGGCCTCCATGCAGAAACCGAGTCTACAACTTGGCAAAAGGGTCACCTGTTCCCTTGGTCACTCACTCCAACATGTCCTGAGCTTCTCCCGTGGCCCAGCGTGGGGCTGGGGCCAGGCATTCGGGGACAGGTAAGTCCGGGTTCCTCCACGGAGGACCTCAGAGTCTAACGGGGGACGGTGACAGGTGAGCAAACCATCGCACGAGAGAGCGACAGGTGAGGCGGGGCTGGAGACTCAGGAGTCCTGCATGAAGAGGTGAGACCAGAGGCCGGGGAGCACGAAGAGGTGAGACCAGAGGCCGGGGAGCAGGGTGGATAAAATCCTCCAGGGGAAAGGACACTGTGAAATGCCTACACTTCAGAGGCAGGCAGAGGGACCGGAGACGGTGGGGAGAGAAAAGTCAGAGAAGCAGAGAGAAGGGGAAGACAGGCTCTCCTTCGGACAGGTCAGAAGCATCGAAGGTAACAGGGCATGGACAGATAGAAAACACATGTCTGTATCAGATAAACACACGGGTGTGTTTACAGGTAACATCTGGGGTTGTCTTTAAAATGCTCTAAAGGTGGTGGGGGTGGGGGGGCGGGGGTGTTGGGTGCCGCTGAAAACAAGTTTGGCAAAGTGATATCTGCTCCTGCCGCTCAGATTCTGTCTGTCTGCTAACGTCTGTTTGTGAGTGGGTGTGTGCGCGCTGAAAGGATCGTGCACCACACAGACATTGAGAAAGGGGGCAGGCACCAGCACCCGAATCCCCAGCCCTTAACACCGTGCCTGGCGCAGTTCTGTGAGGACAGCCATATTCGTCCGGCTTGGGCGGTGCAGTGTGTACCCCCGGGGGGGCACAGGAGCCAGTCCCTAGAGGTCGCTGACAGCAGACTCGGGGCTCTGTGGGGACCCCGAAGTACACGGGAACTGAGGACACAGAATCAGCAAGCAAAGGCTTATACACACTTTTAAAATCACCAAGGCCAACATCTAAGCCTGTTTCTTTTTCCCAGGACAGAACCTGGCTTGTGGGCCATCCAGCACCATTCCGTTTTCCTACGAGAGGGACACACGGAGTCCGCTGCTCTAGCTTCGGCTTCCCACCAAGTTCCCTGGGCTCCCCTCCTCTCATTACAGCAAAGGCTGCTGGCAAATGGGCCCTTGTCAGAGGCGTATCAGAGCACACCTCGCTATCGTCAAACGAACAATCTTTCTCACTTTTCTCCTCTCCTGCAGAACAAAGTTGCATTTAGAAGGAAAAACGGTCTCAGGTTTTGTGTCCCGGACAGAGAGAAGGTCCCAGGGGCGCAGACTCGGAACACAGAGTGGCTGGTCCCCCAGCATCGCTCTCATGGACAGTGAGGGGGGTGTGGAGGGATGGGGCAGACAAAGCCCAAGGCCGGACCTGACAGCAGACACAGGGTAGCCTGTGGTTCTGGGTCTCATGGCCTGGAGAGTGGAGAGGAGCTATCGAATTCTGCTCAACCACACCATGTAGCCTATCTTTCTCTAGAATTTTCCGTGGTCCGGGCTTCTCTGCCAATGCCCCATAAATACCAACGGCCACCGAAGATACCCGGACGGCGCTTCCTCTCCTGGTCCTGCACGGCTGCAGGCGTGGAGGCAAGCGGGCCGCCCCCAGACCACGGTACAACACCGAGCTGGTTTCAGGCAGGTGGCCAGCCTGCTAAACCATGGGGCTGTGTTTTGATGTTTTCAACTATCCCTAGAAATGGAACACTTCACTGTCTCCTACCATATGAGCTAATTTGACTTACAGGTAGCAATTTCTATATAGAAGGAAAGAGTTTAAAAAAAGAAAGAAAGAAAAAAAGACAGGTCTCCCTGCATTTAGCCACCTGTGTCTAAGGTGGGGGCAGCCGCCTTCCTCTTGTCACGGTCACCGTTGCGTCCTTGCTGCCTAGACCCGTGCCTGGCACACAACGTGCAGACATCTAGCTTGCTAAATATTCGCACAGACGAGGATTCTGTCCTAACGATGATCTCCCTCCTTTCCCCACTCGAAAAGCATCCTATCTGTGCCCCATCACTACAGGCATTGATGCGCAGTTCTGTGAGGACAGCTGGCTACCCGACTGGGGCTGGAAGCGACCCAGGGAAGGACTTCTTAGAACCTTCCAGAACACACAGCTTAGCCCAGGGCCAGCTTTTAGATGGGATTCAGCCGACCTGCAGAGATGGCCTGGGGAGTGACGGGAGTGACAGTGCCTTCTTTCCCAGAGGACGGCCTGCGGGCCTTCAGTCTCTACGCCTGATACCAAGCAGAGCCACTGTCCCTTGGGAGACACTCAAATGAGTGACGGATGGAGAGGCGGTGCGTCCATTTTACCTGCCTGCCTGGCTGGCTACTTCTGCCTTCATTCAATAAATGTTCATTTACTGAGCACCCGTATCTGCCAGACACTGTCCCCCATGCTAAGGACACAGCATTGTCTGTCCTCCGGCCTTCACAGTGCCGTGGCGAGCAGAGACAGCAAAGGATGGCTCCAGTTAAAAGAAGTAGAGGTGACAGACGTGCCTCTAAGAGAGGGACCGAACCCTGAGCTGCGGGAGCTGGGCCCAACTTCCCTACAAATAGGAGTATAAACTAAAGAATGAGCAGGAGCTGCGGCACCTGGTTACGCTCCTGCAAAGGGACAATGAGGCTGCTTCAGGAGAGCCAGGCGGACCTCAGGGCTTCCTGAGATGAAAAGCTACAGCTTGGGCCTTTCCGGCCTGTCTGTACTAAAGAGCAGAAGGGCTGCCTGTTTACCTTCCACATCCGGCCGCAGACGCCCTGCCCAGGGGGAAGGCTTCCCAGAGGGAAGGCCCCATGCCGCGTCCCGCAGGACACGGAACACCTCATCTAGCTTCCTCGGAGGCCCTAGGGGACCTACCGGCCTCCCACGGCAAAGTCTGCAGCCCCCTCGCAGCACCCGACTATACGAAAGTGCTCATTCTCCCCTGGTGTGGCTGTCTCCCCCAGCAATACTGAGTCTCTGAACCTCAGGGGCTCCATCCTCCGCCCTGGGTCTGAGATAATCAGGATGAGTAATAGATGGCTGCCTCTTTCGAGGAATCTCCCTTCCAAGACCCCTTCAACGCTTACTGCTGACATATGTAGCTGCTGAACTTGCTAGAACTCAAGGTCAATCTTCAAAGAGCAGCTGGCTTCAGATTTAGACCAAAGACAGCACGCTCACCTGTGGTTTCCTAGCTGAAGAATAGTCCCCGACCCCACCCCCACAACAAACTGCTCTTACTGGGACTCCATAACCACAGAACGAGACCTCAGAAGACCCCATCCCAACCCCCGCCCTGGCAGACGGAGTAGTAATTAAAACAGCCGCCACGTACTGGTCTCTGCAACACGCCAGCCACAAATCCCCTCACTGGACCCTGACAACCCAGAGGCAGACACATTATTGGCCCCATTTTGTAGACGAAGAAGCCGTCGCTGCCTTCCCCAGAGTGCCTTGGGCAGTGAGTATAGGGCAAGGATCAGCACTGAAGCCTCCCTGGCTTCACAGCCTATGTTCATGAGGACTGTATGTTCCTACAGCCTCCAAAGCAAGAGAGGGCCTGAGAACACACCAGGGCCAGCTTCGGCCCCCGCATGTCCCCAGCGTGTACCTCGGGAGCCCCCGTGTCCAGACCCACGGACTGGGTCTCACTCTGCTACAAGGCCTCTCTGCTGGGTGATGGAAGAGTTGGGCCCATCCAGCTGACCCTTCATCAGGAAACCCCATGGTAGCAGCTGAAACCCCTGCCTGGCATGCCATCAGCCAAAGTGCACACGACTGCGAGATGGACTTGAGCCCTCGATGGCGGGGGGCCTCACCGTCTCAGCCACCGTCGGCCATAAGGAACGTGGCCTACAACGTTCACAAAGACCCTTTCTCTTGAGACCCTCTTCTAGGCTTATTAAAAAGCAACAAGGTTGAGAAGGCAACACCCAAGCCGGCTTGGCTACAGCCTCCCCCATGTGCTTTTCAGACCAGGATTAATTCTTTGGCAGGTTTTAGACCTTCAATTTCAAAAACATCTAGTTTGTGCTTGTCTGCAAAGGAATGTAGCTGGGCACTTCCCACCAGCAACGCAGCAAACAACTCCTACTGCCATCACCTGGTTTGGCCAGAGAGCGAAGTCAACCCTCCAACACCAACTGCGCCGCTGTTCTCCACAGGCTTCCCCAGACGTGCAGCTTGTCAAATGCTTGTTTCCAATCCCAGACGCTGAGCTGACGGCGACATGCACACACTGGCAGAACTCTAGGCTACTGAATGAAGCAGGGGCATCACTGACTCTGTCCTCTCGCCATACCCCTGTGCCCCAGGACCCAAATCGTAGGGGTTCTGATGCCATCACATGCCTGAGGTCCGTGAAGGATCACCCCGAGCCCTTAAGCCTTACGACCAGCCCTAGAAAGTCACAGAAAAGAGAACAAATCGCTCAGCCCTGACCTGGGAGAAATAATCGGAAAGAGAAGAGTGCGGTTTGGGGGCGCCTAGGTGGCTCAGGTGGTTAAATGTCTGCCTACAGCTCAGGGTCCTGAGCTCCAGCCCCGCATGGGGCTCTCTGCTTAGCCAGGAGCCTGCTTGTTCCTCTCCCTCTGCCTGCCGCTCCCCCTGCTTGTGTGCGGGCGTGCACTCTCTCTCGCTGTCAAATAAATAAAATCTTAAAAAAAAAAAAAGTAGTTTGATTCTTGGTCCTGTTGTTTATGGCTGAGGGTCCTTGGGTAAGTCATATAACCTCTCTGAGTCTCAGTTTCCTCATCTGTAAAAATACAAAGCTCAAACCCTATGCTTATTGCATTACCTATAACTACCAAGATAGGCAAACAACCCAAGTATTCATCGATAGATGAATGAATAAAGAAGATACAGCGTATTTATACACACATACTGGAATACTACTCGGCCATAAAAAAGAATAAGATCTTGTCATTTGTGATAACATGGATGGACCAAGAAGGGCTAATGCTAAGTGAAATAACTCAGACCGAGAAAGACAAATACCTATTTATAATGAAACCTAAAAAAAAAAACAAAACAAATGAATAAACAGCAGAAAACAGACCCACAAATACAGAGAACTGATGGTCGCCAGAGGGGAGGGGTAGGAGGATGGGGAAAACGGGCCAAGGGAGGGGGGGATACAGGCTTCCAGTTAGGGAATGAATGAGCCACAAGAATAAAAGGTGCAGCCTGTGGGGCGGAATGAATGGTACAGTAACAGCGTCTTAGCTCCGGGTGAGCGCAGCACAACATACAGATCTGTCCATCGCTGGTGCCCTACACCTGAAACTAATGTGATACTATGTATCAACTATACTTCAATTAAAAAACACAAACAAGGGGCTCCGGGGTGCGGTTGGTTGAGCATCTGACTCTTGGTTTCGGCTCAGGTCATGATCAGGGGGGTGAGATCAAGCCCCTGGAGCTTGGCATCACTGGGCTCCACACTCAGCAGGGAGTCTGCTTGTCCCTCTCTCTGCTTCAGCGCCGCCCCCCGACTTGTGTGTGCGTGTATGCACGCTCACATGCACACACACACTTCCTCTCAAATAAGTACATAACTAAAATCTTAACAAAACAAAACACAAAGGGGAGTCTGGCTGGCTCAGTGGGAAGAGCATGAGACTCTTGATCTCAGGGTTGTGAGCTCGAGCCCCATGGTAGGTGTAGAGATTACTTAAAAATAAAATCTTAAAAAAAAAAAAAACCCCACACAAACAACAGACGCAGAAGGCTGATGTGACAATATGCTAAGGAACAGATGGAAGAAAAGTGCCATTAGCCTTATAAGCTGTCATGGGATCTGTCCCAGCATCAAAAAAGGACATGCTTCCATGGTGCTGCACTTACTGGGAGCCCTACGAGGGGCTCCCGCTCACCCCCCAGGTCTCCTTTCCCTGTCACCATCCCCTCGTGGCTCTTACGCAAAAGGGCTCTGCTCTTTTTCTTCATAAAAGCGATCACGTTTTGGAACACTAAGTACCTGGGACTTCGGCTGTTGACGGCCCATCTCCCCTCACTGGGCTGTGAGCTCTGTGAGGACAGGAAGGAGTACTTCATTCTACTCAGGACCCTGTTTACAGCACATACAGGGCAAATGCTCCGTAAACAGGGAATGGATAGAGCCACCCCACCTCCTCCATCAAGCATGCTTGGATCCCTTATTTAAAACCGGTGAGAAGGCTTCACCTTCTCTCCTTCATCAATGCGTCGCTCTACCACACTCTTCTCCGTAATTCCTGTCCTCCTCCCGACGTTCATCCCTAACCCACCAAAAGGGACATAGGCGGGAAATAGACAAAAACACCCCTGTACGGTCCATAGGCCTGGCAGCCAAGCCCACTTCAGAGAACTCCTGCTGCTTTGGTCTCCATCCCGATGAACCTTGGCTTGACAATCTGTGGAGAGCTGGGAACATTCTCGTCCTCTCCACTGCGGTACAGCGCAAGGGCCCTGCTGGAATGATGTGACAGGCCTACCCAGTGATGGAGTCCCCTCCACCCAGCTGTTTTTCTAGGTGGAAAGCGCTTCCCCTCGCAGAGAGAGTTTCCATCCACGGAGAGGCAGTGAGCAATGCAAAGCATTACAACCATTTTTCCTCCAGCTATTTCTAGGCACACAAATAACATCTAAGGACTCAAGGCCAGCTTGAGAAAACAATTGAGCCAGGAAATACTCAAGCCAGTGTGGAGGCAACAGAGCCTAAAAAAGTTAAAGTCGAGGGCAATGGCTTCATGGAGAGTTTCCTGGCTTTTCCCAGACAGACGAGTCCAAATGCAAAGTTCAATAAGAATCCTTTTCCGTGGGATCATTCATATAATTAACAGAGGTCTCAATCAGAGCTTAGAAAAAAAATGACACGAATTTTTCAAGGGTAAGTGTCAAAAATTTTTTCAAGTCAACAGATCTGTTGCACACCGAGTACGGCCCATTTTTCTGCAACCCATCAGCCCCTCATCAGTAATGAGTGAAGCTCTGTGGCTTTGGGTCTACGACGTTCTCAGAATTGCTCTCTTTCTCAAAACCTGGATGGCCAATATCTTCAAGAAGTCCAACCGAAGCAATCGTTCCTAAATAAGTGTTTCTGTACATCTACTACCTGGGTGCAAATCTCGGACTGGCAGTTATTCTGAGCACCGGCACTGGTCACCAGGTTACTGTGTGTGCAGAAGGGCTGCCTTTGTATATAAGTGTGGTTTGGGGCCTTCTGAAACAAAAACCACCAAAAAAAGAACCTTTCTGCTATTTTTGTTCACAGAAAAATGGAGCCAGATCCTAAAAACACGGACATGGTGAGAGGAATTTCGAGGACCCAACTATCAATTATCTATGGTAATGGAGTAGGGGGGGGAAGGGAAGGGTCCCAAAGATGGAAAACCTCGGATAAGGCAACCCCTTTTCACTGCCATTCATTCCAACCACCTTTTATCGAGCTGTCAACAAGGAGCAAAAGAAAATGGATTTTCTCCTTCCCAGTAAGAGGATTAAGCAGTAGAAATCCAGTCAAGAGGAAAGAAGGAACTTTTGAAGGAGAGGCAGAGAGGATCGTGAGGATGCAAACGCCCAAGGTCAGAGGTCACAAATGCGTGGCTCTTGGGGCCAAAAGGGCCCCATTTTGTAAGGCTTGCAGGCTGTTGTTTTAGGTTGAATTAATTGTCTCACGAAAACTCCGTTCCAAATTCTTGGATAACAAAGTCCCAGACCCTCATTCCCACCTGGCCACAGTCGGATGAAGCTA
Source organism: Nasua narica (assembly GCA_028533885.1). NCBI lineage: Eukaryota > Metazoa > Chordata > Mammalia > Carnivora > Procyonidae > Nasua > Nasua narica. Next base: position 10,495,352 of record CM052803.1, on the reverse strand, counting down.
AGTAGTGGCTGCCCCATCCGCACCCAGGCTACGTCACTGGCGTTCGTCACCTGCCCTAGGACAGTCCAGGACCACAGTCCCTCAGCTCCAGAAGAAAACCAGAAGCACTCACATCCATTCCCCTCACAATGGCCCAAATGACAGGATCACCCACCCAGAGTGACGAGCTACATGCCAGGGCGAAGCCATCCCCCCCTCAGCTTCCAGCTGCCTTTGGCCGCTTCCCACAGGCCAGAGTCAACCAGAGATCCCGGGTTGGAGTGGAAGGTGTTCTGTGGTCCCCAACTCCCCTGGGTGGAAACATCGAATTCCCTGGGGGGACCTCGGAGCCATTCTTTCCAGGCATTCCAGCCAAATGGTGGGGCTGGGAGGCTGAGATGGGGCAAAGGTATAGTCAGGAAAATGTTAGAAACAGGATACACTGGCTCCACGGGGCCCAGGAGGAACGAGCCCCCCTTCGGCTGCCAGCACTTTCCAACTGGTGCTAAGAGTGAACAGCTATTTCCACCGAAGATCAGAAAAGCACTAAAGTTTCCATACATTGAAGATCGAGCCTTGAGATTTTTGGCTAAGCTGCAACTGCCTCTCCCTCCTTCCCTCAACTCTTGCCTCCGCCTAATTAGCAAGTGAGCCAGCATTCCAAGGGATGATTTCCAAAGTGTTCCCAAAGAACAAAATCCCAGGACTACGACCGTGAGGGAGTCAGCCCAGGGCTGTTACCAGCCCACCAGAAAGCGCCGCGCTAACCTCACCAACTTCCCGAGGCCACACGGGGCTCAGCTTCCTGGCGGTTACCACAAAAACATGGATGGCTCCGGATGCCCAGGGCAGCTCCAGATTCCCGCAGCAGCTCGAACAAATCCAAGGGCAACCACCTTCCCAGGCACTGGCTGTGGTGATCTCCACCGGCTCCTCCCCAGCTGCCTCTCTCACACACACAATCTAAGTAAAAACAGCAGGCTTCTAGCCTTCTTCCCCATCCCCTCAAGACCAGACTGAAGAGCCACCGCAGCTCCCCCCGCCAGTCTAGATGACACACAGGGGGGACACCTGCACACTCTGGCTTCCGTGACCAGGAGAGGCATCCTTGTCACCCCCGTCATTCTCTCTCCAGTGGCATGTCTCCAGCCAGGACAGTTCCAGGAAAAGCCGGATCCCACCGGGACCCCTCAGCCTTGGGGAACTTGTGAACCCACAGAGCAGCAAAGGCACGCTCAGGATTCACCCGGAGGTCAATTTATGAGAGAGCAGTGAACCAGAGGCCACATTCACATGTACGTGTCACCCTAACATCAAGTTCACTTTCGCCATTAACTCCACTGACCACCTTCCCCTCCAGAATGTAAGGGCTAGGAGGCCAGGAGTGAGGCTGGTTTTCTCTCCTGCTGGATCTCCACCCAAACACAGCGTCTGGGTAAATATCAGCTCAGCGGAGGGGGAAACAAAAAAAGAATACTAACAGATCACAGGATGTGAACCACAGGAAACTTACAGAGCTCTCCTATTTAATCCTCAAACTTCCTTCTAAAGCTGTTAGGATGTTTTTTAAGGAGAGGAAGGGGCAGGGGGCACTCCACAAACTGTATCCTGCTCCTGCATTAGCATTTCAGAAGTTCCATCAAGAGACTGGACTGTGCAAACATGAAAGGAGACACTGCATTATAACCTCCTCCCAGTAAATCACCCACGGTTTATTTGCAATTCTGTGGAACAGGCACCTCAAAAGACGCAACTCCCCTTAAGTAGGCCTGGATCTTCTTAGGACTGCCTTCTGCCATATAAATAGCAAGCCAGCTTGCATATTTTGCATTAATGTCTTCATGCAGGGCTGGTTTGAGTTTATTTTTGTTGCTTTCATTTTAAGACTGTGTTTATGCCTCTCTGTTAGACTTCCAGCTAGAAGAAAAATGACAAGATGCTAAGCTTGTCCTTTTTTCAGAGATGCTCCAGACGGTTCCTGGAGGCACATGGGAAGATTAACAACTTATAGGTGCCAACTCGCTGGCATTGGGTAGTTTTCCAAGATGGTTTTTGTGGAAGAAACAGACACACGAAACTAGTCCTATGTCTCAGTTTCCACGCTTCGCGACCGAGCCTCTCGTTCTCAGAAAAGCAGCCGCGTTTACCCAGCGCTGAACTTAGCACCCTGCCTTGCGGGCCACAAATCCCACTATAAAGAAAAGCACTAAATGCGGAATGGCTCAGAAAAGGCAGTCTCTGAAAAAGGCAGCAGCATTTTGAGGAGCAAAAATAGCAAGAGAGGATTTTTTAAACTTGGAAAAGTTGAACCCAGCTAAGAATATTTCAAAGACCCCCCCCACACACACACACACACACTTGTGATTTCTCTCCCACCCTGCTTTTCCACTGACCTGCCTCTTCTGGAGACAGCCACACACACACACACACACACACACTCACGAACTCCTGTTTTAATCCCACCAACCCTCCTCCCCCAAAGCCAGGCTCTCGGTGACAGCTCTGAACAATGACATCACCCCAGGTCTGCCTCTTTGGCAGGGTCACCAATATTGTTTGCAGTGGATTTCCTGTAAAGGTTCTTAAGGCAGGAAACTAGTGCTGTGCCTTGAGTCCTCCGCCTGTTTTGAACCATCCTGTCAAGTCGAAACAAAGGCTTTTTGTGTTTTTTCCTTTTAAAAAAAACAAAACTTCCCTGCACTTTTAATGAGCACCTTAATTACAGCTAAAGAATTAGATATATTTACGGATGACCTCATGCCTGCTGATAATTAGCAATTTGAAAGACCTGGCACATCTCTAGCCGGGTTTCTTCTCCTTCTCCCCCTCCCAGCGGCGCTCAGGTTAATTACTGAGCTTGACCTTCCAAAACAAAGTGGGTCTGGCCAGGTCGGGCCCCCTCGCGGAGAGGGGCTTGTCCCTCCTCCTGAGTGGAGAATGGAAACTGCGTCAGAGAGGGCTGATTTGCCAGGGATAATGATGTAGGAGGGGTGACAGGTTTCTGGGGCGCCCCGCTCTAAGTGTCGACAAGTTTTAATTAACGCCCAGGCTAATTCAACCCTGGCAGAGCCAAGGGGGAAGGAAACTGCTCGTCTCAGAGGGAGAAAGCGTTTAGATTCGCAGAGTCCCAGTTGACGGACGGGTGCCCCAGCGAGGATTCATGTCTGTGCTTCAGGTTCTCCTGGCCTGCGAATCCTGAAAGGAGGTGCGGCCCATTCAGTCCGTTACTTTCCATGCCCTTTTCTGTGTGAGAGGGGTGTGTGCGGCCGGATTTGGGAAGCGCACAAACCGGGTGGCCCTCCGGCCGGGGTCTCGCCTGCACCCCCACCCCCCACCCGCCTGTTGTCCCTCCATTGTAACATTTTCCAATTTCCAAATTTGCTGCGGGCCTGCCCCCTGTTAGGGGAGAGGCTGGGAGGCGGACATTCTCCTCATTCTTTTGCCTTATTAGGTTATGGATTTGATTGCTTTTGGGGGGGATAGGGGCTAAGTTGAGGAATGGCATCAGGAAGTGACCTCGGGAGGGGGGGGAGCAGGAGGAAGGCAGTAAAGAGGATGGAGCAGCAGGCGTGAGAAGCACTGGGGAAAGGAGCCCGGGAAGGGGCATGGCTCCGCTAAACCATCTAGAAGGGCCCACGTCCCAGGTCAGCCACTGGGCACGGGCTCCTACACACCTCTATGCCCTGTTTGACAGCATTTCTACAGAGTTATTTTTGGGGTTATCAGTGAGACGTTCTTCCTCTTTCTACATCATTACCAGCTGAGAAAGCAGCGTGACCTGAGGCTGTGGGCTGTTGATAGCGCGAGTGGATAAGGATAAGGACTTTTTTTTTTTGCTTTGGGGGGAAGGGGACAGGGAAAGAAGGGGACCCAGGGAACAAGCCCCTGGGCTGATCCCAAACTTAATCACAAGCTGTGTTACTTATGAAAAAGCCTTGCCAGCACTGCCTGTGGCTCATCCAGACACGAAACTGCTCAGGACTCCAACTCAGAAAGCAGCAGCTACCTCCTAGGTAAGGAGGCCCAGATGCACTGAGAGGCTGGGGAGAGGTGCTGTCACCCGCAGCTGAAGTGTGGGCCGCCACTCGACAGCGACTTCGTCTCTGAAGGTGCTGGCTAGGCGTCAGAGCTCAGCGCTCCCAGAGGGAGGATGTTAGTGGGTCCACATTCCGGCTTCCTACGGAGCTGCACAATTCAGCAGAGCCCTTCAACTCCCTTAAAGAGACGATCCTGCAGCAGAGCCCCTGGCTGTAGGCCGGTGAGCCGCTGACATTCTGAGAAGCTCCTGCTACTGAGCAGGGTGCAAGGGGCTTTATCTCACTGAATGCTGGAATCAGCCTGTGAGGTAGGATGAGGACTCTTTCCAAAGGAGGACACTGAGGCTTGACCCTTATCACTTGCCAGGGCCACATGGCCAGGAGGCGGACGGAATGGGTGCAGAACCGAGGTCCGTCTCCCTCTATGGGCTGGGCTCTGACCCTCTTCCCACCACGCACCTTCCACTGCCTCCCGGTTCTGTTGCCAGAGCCAAGCTTGGAGACGGAGGTGCAGGAAACACCCTCCCACAGGAGCCGCAGCCCCTCGACACCCCCACCTGGGCTGCAGCTGCTCGGGACCAAGAGACAGCCTGAACCCCGGTGACATCTGAGTCGACTCCTCTAGGCCGCTGGGTAGGCTGGCTGCTATCGGTTATCCCACTAGCCGGGCAGGTGGCTCTTCCCAGAGCCTGGGTTCGCGCAAGAAACTTTGGGACCCTGGATATTCTGCCACTTCTCCCTGAGAACGCTCCCCCAAAAGGTGGGTAGAGCAAAGCATTCTCCAACTACAACTCTTGAGCCCCAGGTTCTCTCAAAGGAAACCTACCTCCCTAACATCGCAGCCTTTCAGAAGCGGGGGTCAGGGGAGGACCTCTCAATGATGATCAGGCAGACCCTGCCTTGAAGCCCTTAACAGGCTGGGGAGGAAACAGGCTGTGCTAATGTTCTGTAGCTCCCTCCCTCCTGGGCCAAGCAGTGCTTGGGTGCCCAAGCCTCAGACACTGGCCGGTTCCAGGTGACACTTGCCACCTCCGCCATCCCCACCAACCCTTCCGTGGCAAACCTGCTGATCCGGGGCAGCGTCAAACAAGTGGATGACTCCAGCCACTACTTTATTTGCATGAGCTGAGTGGTATCAGAGCTCTCAAGCATCATCTCAAGGGAGGAAAACCCAACCTGAAGCCACGCAAGGAAAGAAGCACGGGCCAGCTACCCAAACTTATCTCACGGTGGGGCCAGAGGGCAACTCAAGTATGTGCATCTTGGAAAAGCGTATCAAGGGCATTGCACTATTTGAGTCATACATTTGGCCATGGGCACTTGAATGAACTGTTGTCGGTTTTTTGTTTGTTTTTTTTTTTTAAACACTGGAGTATTTCCGGGGATGGGAACTCTAAGTGCCACAAGCCAGCTCTAAGGCATTTATTTAAGGAAAAGAATAGCACCTGTAAGCTGAGCTTGGCAGGCAAGAATAAACTGTCAAGGCAGAACGCTCGCAGGCCACCCTCATTCCGGGGAAAGCACGTTAACGGCGGCCCACCAAGCCAGGCAGGCTGTCAAGGAACCAACCCCATTTGTCTGTGTGATCTCAGTGCACAACTGCCTCTCCCAGCCTGGAGTGGTCATCTGAACCACGCAGCATCACACACCTGGAGGGGACATACGCACAAGGCTTGGGAAGACTTTTAGACCAAAGTAGCAAGTCTCTCTGTTCCCTTTTCTGACGCCTGTGCTTATTCTGAAGGGACCATCAGCAAGCTGAAAGCAAACGCCCTCTCAAGGATTAGTCAGGGAGAGGGATCTAGCCGGCCCACACCAGCTGGGACAGCGACGGGACCCTTTAATGGCCATGGATCCAGACCCTGGGGGTCTGAGGTTCCACGGTTCAGGTTGAGACACACCGAACATGGCGCCTCAAAGGTAAAACTCCCTCAGGGAGACAACGCTCATCAGGGGAAGGAACCAGCAGGACGTAAGAGACATCTAAGGGGTACTGTTCCAATCGCACACCAGAGACCCCAAAACGCCTCTCCCGGAAACCTGCAGGCGGCTGGGGCGAAGCCCACCCCTCCTGCACACTCACCTCCTTTATGAAAGTTTCCATGACTGACCCCACCTGCCCTTATGCACCCCTTTCCTCGCCCAGGACACGGCTAGAGTGCTGTGGGCGTTTAGGTGTGCCGCTTCGTATCCTCCCGAAGCCTCACGTGGCTCTGCTCTCTCCCCGACTACCCCGTGAGCTCCGGGAGAGCATGGGCTGGGTCTCCGGTTTCTCTCATACCCCCAAAGGCTCGGTGCGGAGCCCTGCTCTGCAGAGGGGCCCAGTGAGGGCTGTCGTCTGGCCCTGGCGGTCATGTTTCTACCTGAGTGCTGGACTCCAGGGCCCATGAAGCCCCAACTCATGTTACACAACATGCTGGGTGGCTGTAAGATGCAGACACACCTTTGGTCAGCGGCCCCCATTTCTGCTACCCAACTGCTGAAGGCTTTCAAAAGACCTTCTAAGTCTTCACAGTGTGATGGAAAGAGACAGCATTCCCCCCACCCCCCAAGAAAGCCTTTTCTATCTGCAGGATCAGCCTGGAGCAAGTTCAGCTCAGCATAAATGCATAATAAGCCACCCACCGTGGAAACTTACAGCTGTATCCCAAACGTGGGATAGGACTTGATATTGTCAGCCACGTTTTCCATTTGCTATACACTTTCTTCCCACTCTGCACAGGTTTTATAAAGGGTACGTTTTATTTTTGTATTTAAGGGGATAAAGATAAACATGCACGCACTTATCTCCCCTCCTATACAGCTACTTAAAAGATTTAGCAAGTTCACATGGGTGTGCTGCCAGGAGAAAGGAAACCTCGCCATCTCTTTCCAGCTGAAGCAGCGGGGCCGCCCATGCCACGGCCGGACACCTTCACACTCATTTGCTCCTTTAGATCCTGTCCGCAGGGATGACTTTTGCAGCCCAATCCCAAGAAGGGCAGGGCAGAGAGCACCCCAGCCCATGTTCACAGTGGGCGCTTTATGATCTGGGAACTCAGCTTCTTGCTGGGTGCTGTGTGCAGAGTCAGGAGTGTCTGCTGACAGCCCAGAGCAGGTGGCGGTTCCTCCCTCTCTGAGTAAAAGCCACATAACTAGTCTGACAAGGTGTGCCTTCAGATGGGGAGCCATGGGCCAAGTGAAAGCCACGGGGTTACCGGACTGGCTTCCAGGGCGTGGGGTGGGGGTGGGGGGACGGAAGGCCGAACGCCTCAATCGGCCTGCCTGCGTGTCTCTCTGAACCCGAATCACGCCAGCTACCACCCCACCCACCCAAAAGAAACCAGGGGGAAACACTGAGTATGTGGAAGGGGGATTTACAGAGAAAGGGAGGTCCTAGAAGAGCCAGCTAAAAAAAAAAACAAACAAACAAAAAACAAAAAAACAGGCTTCCTGGCTTCCCACTTCAAAGAGGGAACCACAGCATTTTACCAAAGATGCTTTATAACTCAAACGGCTTTTCGATGGGACAGAAGGGGATTGGAATTTGTTCACAGGGTAAGAGTGAAGTTCCCAAAGAGAGAGGCTACAAAGCCCCACGAGCCCGCAGTGCTGTGAAACTCCACATTCAAAAGTTCCCAACGCTTTAATCCAACACAGGTGTCTACTAGAGCAACGAGCACAGGGATAATTGAAGCTTTGGTTTGGTTTAATGCTCATCGTCCCAGGGTTCCCACTTTAGAAGTCAGGTCTGGTTAGGCTGGTCCAGGGGCCCTGAGAGCCAAGGGTTACAGGGCCAGAGTCCTGGGAGCATGAGGTTCCTTCCTGGCCTAATGGAGTCTAAGAGGCACTGAGTTTGCAGACTCTAGGCCTCATCACCATTTCCCACAGAAAAGCTCTAAGATATCTGGCTGGGACCATCTTTTCCACATGCCCTGTGGCCACTCTGGCCTTCTTTCTGCTCCTCGTGGCCACCATGTTTTCTTCTAGCCTGCTTGGAATAGCCTCCCCACAGTGCTCGCTCAGCTCCCTCTTTCTCATCCCTTAGGGAATAACTCAAATGTCCTGTATTCCAAGATCTTCCTTTTGATCTCAAGTCCCTGTACTGCACCCTACTTCCCTCCTGCCATTCCCAATCACCAGACCACAGTATATGGAGATCTAAGAGCACAGGCTCATAAAGCCAGACCTTCGAGGTACAAATCCCGGCACCATCGCTTGGGCAAGTGACTTAAACTTTCACAGGTCCATTTCTGCACCCGTCCCATAAAGGTAACCACCCCTACCTTACCGGATGACGCGAGTCCGTCCAGGCAGAACGCTCAGAACGGCGCTGAGCACAGGGTAACACGCAAGGGATCACCACTATTCGATTCACAATACACCATACCACACTGTCCTTTCTGAAATTACCTGGCTTTACTTACATGCTTGCTCTCTATCTCCCCACCAGCCTACAAACAGACCGAGAACATACAGAAATGAGATGGAAGATGGTTTGCATTTGGTCACCTGATTTCCTTGGTGGCCACCAGCCAATTGCAAAGTGGGGAGCCAGCTCCCCAAACTGCCCACATGCTGACATCACTGAACCCCCAAAGTCTGAACAGCCACTCAGAAGTCTCATGTTTAAACAATGCTTGGAATGTCTGATAGGAACATGCACTTATTTTTAGGCAAGAAAGCGGTCTCCTAGCTAACCCTGTGGCCCTGGAGCAGGCCGTATTTGGCCAGCGTTGCTTTGTGGTTGTTTATTAAAGAGGCCCAGAACTTTCCCAAGTCTAAGGTAGCTGCAAAGAAAACTCCGTGCACTTCGAATCTTCTGTTTTTATGGTCAAAGCTTGTTCCCCCTGAATCTCTAGAGAGTGTTTCTGGGCAGGAGGTAAGAGCCGAGTGCCACCCCTGAACATTACACAGCTTTGGGCCAGGGTCCCTTAACCAACCATCCCTAAAATGGATCACAGCTCTCAACGGATGGAATTCTTTTCGGTGGGCTGTCTGTGTCAGTGAGTTAAAGAAAGCGACACAAGGAAAGGAACAATTAGTTTCCCAAAATGGTCAAAAAGGCCCTCCTGCAACCCGTTTAGGTATTTCCTCTCACTTTACCGGCAGACACAGTACTGGGCTGACTACAGGCCTGACATCTCTGAAAAAGACATCTTGATACAGACCTTTCTGTTTTACAGAAAGTTAAATTCTACCAGACTTGGCAGCATAGCTCAAATGATCCCAAAAAAAAAAAAAAAGGAGAAGTGGGGGAGAAAAAGGCCCTACAATCCTAGTGATGTTTACCGTCTGGACACCTTCCAGGACTGGTTAGAAGGCCGCCTGTAAGAAGAGTTGATTCATCAGACTGCCCTTGAACCAGCCTGGAAAACCAGCAGCTTCCAGACATTTTGAATTTTAAAACTGAGTTTATATCATAAGCCAGAACTGGAAGATCACACAAGCCTATACAATTAGAAAAAACGAAACCAAAGAAACAAAAAAACAAAACAAAACCCCAAACGACAGAAACCTGACACTTCCAAACACAATCCTTACCAGCAGCAGCCCAACAAGCACTTTGTAAAAGCATTTAATATTTTCATCAAACTCAAGGAGTTAATATAAAGACAGTCAATTCCTTAAAGGAAAGATGGGGGAAGTAAAAGGGAGAAAAAAGTTTATTTACTGTTAGAGTCGGGGTAGGAAGGATGTGGATTTTTTTCTTTTTTAATGTTATCATGGAATGAACTGCACTTGGGATTTGCTGGAAACTTTGGAGTCCTTTTTAATTTGTCAGTGTTTATGAAAGCAGGCAAAAGATGCAGGCCCATTTTGCCCTGCTATTAAGAAGTCACATAGCTGAGATTCCAACTCTAAATGCCTAGGGAAAAAGCACACGTCCCAGGCCACGAAGCCAGCAGCGGCCTTCCTGCGGCCCGCCTTTCCTTCTCCCTCTCTCCTGCGCAAACACGGCCCTCATCGATGCACAGAACAAAGCGGCGTGACTCTTGCCCTGGGAAACAGGCTCCTCGTCCCCCCACCCGGCGTGGCCACCAAGCCTGTGGATACTTTCCTGGGACACCAGCTAGCAGCATATTTCTGCCCCAAAGCCCAACACTCCACCATCAGTGCTGCCTCGGGTGTGGAGGCGCTCCCCAAAACAATTAGTAAGCAACTCGGTTTCCATGGTGATTGATATCCACTAAATACCTTTTACTCACACCCAGATCATAGAGCACTCATGTGAGGACTATACACGCATAGACTGGGGCGATGACCCTGCCGGAAGGAAGCTTCCAGCACTGCCCCTGGCACCTGATCAAAGGGGGGGCCCTGTCATTTCAGACCCACCAACCCTCCAAGAGTGAGAGCACCTCACGCAACCTCCCAGCATGGCTGGCTGCTGAATCACCTTGAAGCTTCCTCCTGTGATGTTTCTTCTAATCGCAACTTGGCCTTCTCAGCCATCAAAATGACATATATATATATCTATATATATATATAAAAAGAGGGGCACCTGGGTGGCTCAGTCGTCAAGTGTCTGCCTTCAGCTCAGGTCATGATACCAGGATCCTGGGATCGAGCCCCCCATCAGGCTCCCTGCTCTGCAGGAAGCCTGCTTCTCCCTCTCCCACTTCCGTGCTTGTGTTCCCTCTCTGGCTGTCTCTCTCTCCCTCTGTCAAATAAATAAATAAAATCTTAAAAAAGAAAATAAAAGAAATGTATCCAGATCACTTCCTGTTGTCCCTCCATCCTGGATGGCTACTCATTAAGACATTCTTAAATCAGTCATTTCCGCTTTGGAGGTACAGCATGAAAACTCTTTATCTTGGGCTTTTTGGAGATTTCAAAAAAAAAAAAAAAAAAAAAACACAAACCCAGATTGTTCTCACAGGTGGAGAACGAGGAGCAGGGCCTACCAGGGCCTACCGCCTGCCTTTCGCATTGCCTCCCATCCACCTAGAATGTGGCTTCCACCCACTCTCGACAGCCATCAGGGAGGGGGAGAAGATGAAAAGAAAAACCCACTAGAAAGCCAGTGACAGACATCACTCAGACCCACACCTTTGGGGGGGGGGGAGACTTTAAAAAGCATAAAACAAACCACAATGTCTTCTTTATTCCTGCCCCAAGCTGAAGACACAAATGCTATTGTATGGCTGGTGTTCCAGCATCCCATTCAATCATTTCAACACCGTCAACGATATTTCCCAAGATGACTTCATTGTGTTCCATGGGTAATAACTGCCACTTTCAGCTTCTCCTGCCCTGGGTCGATAGTTCCATTGGAAAACAAAGAAGCTGTTCTGCTCTGATATTTGGAAGAAAAACATTTAAATAAACCTTTCTTAAGTCAGCAGGAGGGCACTGCTTTCCTCAAGAATCTAGGATTCAAATACCTGCACAGCATAGCAGGGGATTGGGGGGGGGAGGGGAGCGGCAAACTTCCAGGGGCATGCGTCCGAAAACTGCAGCCTTAAAAAGAAGAGGCTACGTGAGGGGCAAGTGACAAGCCCACAATTCTTATATTTACAACATGGCCCTGGGTTCTTAAAAAACAAACAAACAAAAAACCCTAACATCTGAAAGCAAGGATAAGTCCAGTGTCATTCAATCTTGAGTGAGATATGGGATGTGGGGCAAGCAGGATGGGCGGTGTGTTCCTAGGTAAGTCACGCTATCCTGACACTCGTGGAATGTCTCCAAGGTCAAGTGAGATGGTTTTTTCCAAGTGTGGCATGTACACATGGGAGATTTTTTTTTTTAAAGATTTTATTTGTCAGAGAGAGAGAGAGCCCTCGCACACAACAGGGGGAGCGGCAGGCAGAGGGAGAAGCAGATTCCCCGCTGAGCAGGGAGCCCAATGGGGGACTCAATCCCAGGACCCTGAGATCATGACCTGTGCCAAAGGCAGATGCTTAACTGACTGAACCACCAAGGCGTCCCGACATATGGGAGATTTTAAGGGTTATCCACATCCTACATTAAACCTTGAATTACCATCATTCCTTTGATTCTCTTGTAGACCTTCTGATTACTTCAAAAAGAATCCTCTGCTCATACTGTGGGTCTTTAGCTCCTAACACTTGGCAATCTCTTTTTTAACCTCAGGCCCAGAGCTTTCAGCAGGAATTACACCTAGCTAGAATTTAACGACATTGTTTTGTTTTCAGCATGTTTATTTCCCCAGTTTCCTTCTATTTAAGGCCAGAGAGGCTGAGTTTTCATTTATCATACTTATATAACTTTTCCTTTTAAAACCGAAGAAAGGCAAATTGACTTAAAAAGAAGTTTTAAGCATATAAAAGTAAAGGTAAGTATGGAGAAATCACAAATGACTAATAGGGAGATAAGCAAGGATGGGGGGTGGCTCCTGCTCTGGCTGGAGAACCATGGTCTCTTCGGGAAATGGCAGGATGGCCCCTCACTCTGGAGGGGACAGGGCTCATCCCAGAAAGGCAAGAGCCAGCACAGAAATAGGTGGTAAACAGCAAATCCCCAATACACCCAATCCACTGCCTTTCCAATAACCCCTCAATAAATTACGCCTAAGAAAAAGACCACTGGCTTCTCCCAGAGTAACTGCTGCTCGGGACTCAGGAGAAGGCAACCAAGTTACACCAACCAGGCTTTCAAAACTTTCCCTGGACATTCCAAGTTAATGCATCGATTGTTTACAAAGGAAGGGGAAGGGGGAAGGGACATGAAACAACAACACAACCAAAAAAGGCACAACAGCAAGTCGAATGTCTCAGAGATTTTTATAATCCCGGGGAGACCGCTACTTGGAGAAAACTTCCTCAGCACCCTTGCCAGTTAAATTCAGGCAAAGATTTCCCTTTTTCAGGGAGGTAAGATCACCCTTCTTCCAGCCAGCAGGTTAATTTCTCCTCCAGTACAATCCTTCTTTACACAGTCTGGGATTTAAAATGATTGTTTCTCTTGATTCACTGACCCTTACACTCAGTGATACCTGGGATACTGACTAAAATGTAACTCATAAACCTTCTTGAAGCAAAGCAAGTGTTAAAGTGCCACTTTATAACAAATCCTGGCGCCTGCACTGCCAACACTGTAAAACTAAGTTTCCTTATAACTGTGCTTTGATGTTTTCAACTTTAAGCGCATCCGAAAGGAGTCTGCTCTTAAGCTCTCAAAATACCCATGATATAAAGACATCAAACCTCCATAGGTACCGGAATTTGCATTCGGTCAAGAAGAAACTTCCGTCTGGACTACCTTTCCCTTTCCCCTTTAGGTAGGTCTGTATTTCAATGACCACTACTGCCGAATTACCCACTTGCTATCACCTGTCTATTTCCATGAAAAAAGAAAAGGGGGGAAGAGGAATTCGAGCAAGGTATTAGGGAGTGTTTTGCTACTCTGTAAAATAAATATATAAATAAAGGCAGTGGGCAGGAACCTGAGGGAAGGGACTTGAATGTGACTGTTGAGACCAGGGACATGATTAAGTGAAGGAAACGGGGATAAAGCTGGGGGAGACACTGGTCTAATATATACTCAATCCCAGGGAAGAGATAAACATGTCGATATTTTGGCTATTCAGAAAACCTGACCGAGCAAGTGATCTGAGGGCAAACAGCTGTTTGCTAATAACTATTTTTGCCCTTCTCCTTTCCCCTCTCCTAACCCCCCCCCCCCCCCCGCAAAAAAGAAGCAGCAAAGGAATCCTTGTTTTAAGAACCCTAAGATCTGGTCAAAGGCTTGTAGAATTCCCAGCACACGGTAAATCAATACAGCAAAAGCCAAAAGTGTCCC
>CM052803.1:10463783-10481089 GCA_028533885.1 Nasua narica | reverse complement strand
GTGGGGAGCGCGTCCCAGCACGGGCAGCTGTGGAAATGAGGGGTGTGAGGGGTGTGAGGGCTGAGCGGACGGGCAGGTCCGAGCCCCCCGCCCCCCCATTCCATCCCACCTGTCACTCCAGGCCCCCGTCCACTCCACACGGCCCCATGGGTTCCGAAGCCGCAGCAGCCGCACCTTGGTGAAGCCCAGGGTCACCTGCGGGCGGCACGGTCAGTGGGGGTGGCACTGAGCACCCCTGCGGCCCACTCACGGGGGTACTCACCTTGTACGTGCCCGTGACGGAGTATGCGTGCCCCTTCACCAGCCCGTCTTTGGTGCGGTACTCGCCCCGATCGCTCTGAGCAGAGGGCAGGGGACAGTGAGGCCACGATGGGGGACAAGTGGGTGATCGCTTCTCTCTGCCCCTCCCCCTCCCCCCAGCCTCCTGCCACCAAGGCTCCCAACTCAATGACACAGGGCTCCAAAAGGGCATAGGATTGGTGAGTGATGGCAAGAGAGGAGGACGGAGACAAGACAAAGAGATACAGAACGGGCAGAGAAAGGCAGAGAAACATGGGGACGAGGAGTCAGTAAGTGAACACAGGATTAAGCAAAGAAGGAGTGAAGGAATTAGACCAACTCAGTAAACGACTGAGCATGTGATTAGGTCACAGATAAACGCGTGACTCCAGCTGAGCCCATGAAAATCAGTCCTAGGCCTTTTGCTGAAATTCTAAGAAACTCTGCCTTTCTTTTTTTTTAAACCACTAGGGGTGGTAGGAGGGCCCCTGCAGCTGTGGGGGCCCCTTTGGTGCCGATGAAGGGAATGCCTGCCCAGGAGTGAAGCTAACCTAGCACGAGGAATAGAAAAACACATTCTCCACATCCGCTAAGCACCTGGATTCAGCTATGCCTGAAGCTTATGAAGTTATGAGAGCAAAAGTTGGATGGGTGAGGGAGACTAGCCAACGGTGGACACAGACAGGAGGACGCAGGCCGCCTCCCTGCTCCGGCCCCGGTGGAGGAATCTCCTTGCCAGTCAGACTCTCACCAGGGCAGTGGCGCCCACAAGGGACTCCTTGGCCAGGGCATGGCGCACAGCAGAGAAGAGCCCCGGGATATCTTGCCTCAGGTAGAGCACCTCGCCCACGCCACCCGTGAAGTCCACGAAAGCCTCATTCATGTGGCCGCCTCGCATCACCTCATAGGAGCCGTGGAGCCTGCGGGAGCACATGTGGGGCGGGAATTCCTGAGGCAAGCACAAGCATCTCACACACACCCCTGGGACCTGGGGGCCTCTGGCCCCGGGGCGGGGGGCGGGGGACTATCCCCGACATTTGCAGACTCCTGAGGTGGGCTGTGGCTCACTCTGGAAGTCCTTGGACATCAGGCCTGTGGTCCTTGGGCCACTAAGACCGAGGTATTTGGGGGAGCATAGGAGAGCTCTGTCAGAATTCTGGGCATCCTGGGGGCTATCTCTGAAACTCTGAGTCTCCAGGAGATGTCGACTTTGAGGGTGATCTCCGTGGGGCTGGTCAGGGATTTCAGAGCCTCAGGATGGGCATAGCAAAAGTTGAGGGTTCCAGGGATTACAGTCATATTTGAGAGGTGTGGGACGCCTGGGGGGCTCAGTCAGTTAAGCGTCTGCCTTCAGCTCGGGTTGGGAGCTCAGGGTCCTGGGATCGAGCCCCGGGTAAGTCTTCCTGCCCAGCGGGGAGTCTGCTTCTCCCTGCTCCCCCGCCCGACTTGTGCTCTCTCTTTCTCTCAAGTAAATAAATAAAATCTTTCTAAAAATTTGGAAGGTCTTTTTTGGGTTTCTCAATGGATCAAGAGAGTTTGAGATTACAGCCCCCTGCCCCAAGGGGATAAATCTTAGATTTGGCAGCTCCGGGGCCTGAGAGATGAGATTTCAGGCTCCTGGACTGTGAGTGTTCATGGGTCTCTAGGAATGTACCTGTAGGGAGGTATCTAGGATTTAGAGGGAGGTCCTCAGGGGATGGTGTGATATTAGGGTCCTGGGTCTTGTGACTCAGCGTGGGACCCTCGGCAGGGTATCTAGAGGATCCCAGTAGCTGGGGGTCCCTGGGGCTCCCTTGCTGGCTAGGGAGGTGAGCCAGGGTCCTTACTTGGCATAGGCCTTCTCCAGCAGCGGGGCCCAGAACTCGTTCCGCTGACGTGAGTGCACGAACATCAGCTTCCCCTCGCGCACCGGCAGCCTGTCGTCCACCACGACGTCCACCCAGCGGCCAAACTGCCAGAGCTGGTGGGAGGACGGCAGGGCCCAGGCTCGGCCCCCAGTCCCCAACTGCGCCTGGACCCCATCCTCTGACCCCCAGCCCTGCCATACCAGTCCAAGAATTACAGCCCCTGGGTGGCCGTGTCAACTAGGAGATCTGTGGCCCCATGGGAGAAACTGAGGCACGAACTGAGGAACTTTACCTGGAAGTGGAAGACACCCGCGTAGCCATCTTGGAAACCCTGTCCAGGGGGGACCACCCGGCACATGAGTCGGGGATACAGAGTGAGGGAGGCAGCGGCCGCAAGAAACCAGCAGTTACCTGGGAGGAAAGACCAGGACAGGGTGAGGATGGGAAGGGTGAGCCGGAGGTGTAGGGACCGGGGAGACTGAGGGGTAGACCCAGGGGCTGAGCTGCAGGGGCCCAACCACGGCTTCTGCCAGACCTGGGAGCCCAGGATGGGTTCGGTGGTCTTACCGAGGCGCCCCTGACACACGTCTGTTCGGCTCATGTCCTCACAGATGAACTGGGGCTCAGCGCAAAACTCCTGGGGGGCATGGGAGGATTCTAGGCCTCAGCCAGGAAAGGGAGGGAAGGAGCGACTGAGAGGTCCGATGGCTGGGTCCCCTCCTGCCCTCACTGCTCCAGAGTAATGAGCGCCTCCGACTCCTGGAGAGGCTTGTAAAGCCCGTGGGCAGGTATCTGGGCCTCCTCAGACCCAACAGTCGGAACCCCCTGCCCCCTCTTCTCTCAGACTGAGGAGCCCAGTACCCCCCAGTCCTCTCCACCCTGAGACCCAGGGGCCAACCCCCTACAACTCCCCCCCACAGCCCCATCTTCCCTCAGACTGAGGAGCCCAGCCCTCCCAGCCCCCTCCTCCCTCAGACCCAGGAGTCCAGGCCCCCAGCCCCTCCTCCCTCAGACCCAGTAGTCCAGGCCCCCAGCCCCTCCTCCCTCAGACCCAGGGGCCCAGGCCCCCAGCCCCTCCTCCCTCAGACCCAGGGCCAACCCCCCCACAGCCCCCTCTTCCCTCAGACCCAGGAGCCCAGCCCCCCCAGCCCCCAGCCACACATTACATGGGGTCTCTTCCATTCCACCCCTTTCGCCTTCTCCGAGTCCGGCCCCAGCTCATCGTAGCCAAGGGCATCAGGGCCAGCAGGGAAGTAGGGATCTCGGAACAGGATCCCCTCATCCAGGCAGGCCGCTCGGATGGACTCGAATCTCTGGCCCCGAAAGGGCCTCGGGCCTCTGGTTCCGGGCCCTGCCTCTTCGTCCACCAGCTGGATGGTGACCCGTCCGCTGCCACACGCCATCAGGACAGTCTGCGCTCAGAGGCTGGCCCCAGGCTCTTTAACCTCCTGACTCCCAGGGGCGGGGCTTCCCCTCCATCTGAGCCCCGATGGGGGTCTTTAGGCCTTGAGGAGCCAGCCCTTGTTAATATTAATTGATGGTTTGGGGTGCCACGGAGCAGGGGACGCCTCTGCGGTGGTTTCCTCCCCAGGGCGTGGAGCCTTCAGTTGTGGGCAGGGTAGCATCTTAATGGGCTTGGCCCACAGCAAGAGGGAAGGCAGGCAGAGCTGAGGGAGGACCGGCTGCCCCTGTGAGAGCCCCGGGAAGGAGGTCAGTGTGGGGGTGTGTTTCTGCCATCTTGCCCCCGGCTCTCCCTCTGTGGGGTGCAGGGGATGGGGGAAGGGCAGCACATTGACCCTGCGTCTCCATTTCTCCCTGTCTCTCCATCTGCCAGTCTCTCTCTCTCCCATCCTGCCTCTCTTCTCTGTCTCCGTCTCACTGTCTCTGTCCATCTCTCTTGTCTCCTTTTGTCTTCCCCTGGGGTGTTTTGGTCTGCGTGGCTGTCCCTCCCTGCACCCTCGGTCTTGTGCGCGCCTCCCTGCCCATCCCTCCGCACCCTTTTCCCTGCCCTGTGCTACTCAGTCCCCAGGACCCCTGTAGCTCACTCCTCCTGAGCCGCCAGGACCCTGTCGCCACCCTTCCCCAACAAGGCAGACCTCAGCCGGCTCGGCCCACACAGGGCTGACTATGGATGGTCCACTCTGCTCCTACGAGCCCTGGGTTGGGAGCTGGGCCCACCAGTGACCATGACCATGACCCCCGACCCTACCTCCACGCAGCTCGGGGTCCAGTGCAGCAGACCCCTTTCCCCAAAGGAAGAGAGAGCCATTGGAAGGAATGAGAGAAGTATGTTCTGAGAGGCCAGAAACTCACCAGTTTGGGTCCCAGCAGGCTTCCATCCTCAGGGGAGTGGGGGGTTGTCTCCTGCACAGACAGGACCTTGTCACCTCTTTGGCAAGAGATGCTCTTTAGTCTTCTGGCATCCTTCCCTCCAAATGGACCAGCAGATATTGTCTGAGCCCCCAGCTGTGTGGTCACCCGAAAGGGGTTATAAGACGAGATGTCTTCATGTAGAATTGCCCAGGCCGCCTCCCACCCCTCCAGCCCTGCCACGTGAGGCAGGTGACAGGTGACAATGGTTTGGAGCATCTGCCAGGGTAGGAGCCAAAGGGCCAGGGTTCAAACTAGGCTCTGCCACTTAGCACTTGGGCAAGTCACTTAAGCTCTCTGTGCCTCAGTTTCCTCATCTCTACAGCAGGAGCAATAACAGGACTGATCTCAGCTCGCTGTCGTGAGAATCGAATGAGTTACTATGTGGACATGTTCAGAGCAGCACTGGTGCTCGGTAAACAGGTGCTCAGTAAACATGAGCTGCTGGGACTATGTCTGGGGCCCCATCCACAGTCACCTATCACCTCTGGCTTCTGCTTCTGCCATTTCCAGAGCCACTTCTGCCACTCCGCTCTTCACATTTCCCATCTGTCAAGGTCACAGCTCTCTCCCCTCTATTGGGCACTGATTGAATAAAACCCTCCCGACATCTCGAAGTGAGCAGGAAACGATTCCCTGTGATCCCAGACCATTCCACTGCCATCTGCCCGACCCGTCCTGGCCTTCGTCGGCAGGTCCCTGCTGGGTGCTGCTCGTCCCAGCTCCCTGACGCCTGCCTTGTCGCAAAGCTCTGGTCACATCCCACAAACAAGAGTTCTCTTGATGATTGCTCCCCACCTCACCTCTTACACCCAAGGTCCCAAATATGCCTGCCTTCCTGGGCCAACCTAAGACAAACGCACTGATGCTGGTGTAGTGGGAGTCTGTTGCTTTGTGAGCCCAGCATCTCCTACCTCTTCTTCTGGAATCAGCACCCCCCATTATATTTTGGGGATCCACGGGTCCCTTATTCTCTAGCCCTGTGGCTCCTGGAGGGCTGGCCCCGCCCCCTGGCTTCAGGGAGGAGCGTTTGACCCAAACCAGCCAATCAGAGAAGTGCAAGGCAGTCCTGGCCACGCCCCTGCCCCTTTCGTCCCCGGGGACTCAGGGCGGGGCTTCTCTTTCCCTGAGACCACTAGGCTGTGGGACGGAAACCCGGAGTAGCCAGACTCAACCTTGAACCTTGGCCACCTTGTTGGGAGACCCGCCTGAAAATGAGGACAGCGCTGAGCGAAGCAGCTCCAGGCCACGCAGAAAGACTTCCGTGAGCATGGAATCCTTCGATCCGGATGAGCTTGAAATCAGACTTTGACATTAAAGGAGCCAACAAATTCTGCTCCTTGTTCCCAGTTTTAATTTCCACTTGTCTTTTTTGTCACTAGCAACCAAAAGAAACCTTTCTGATTTGGCGGGCATGATTTCTGCAACTGTGTACCAGCTGGAACGTGCTGGCCGTCAGTTTCCTGGGGAGTAGGAGATCCCTACAGCCTTGGAGTAAGGGCTCAGGTGCCAGTTTACTCTGTGTCTACCCCCGCCTCCTCACCTAACCCGCAAAGTAGAGAGTGATCCTGCTTCATCAAGTTAAGGCTGCACCTGAGCCATTAAAAAAAAAATCTACCTAAAACACTATCATGAGGGGCACCTGGGTGGCTCAGTCAGTTGCCAGGCAGACTCTTGATTTCAGCTCAGCTCGTGATCTCGGGATTGTGGGACCAAGCCCCATATGGGCTTCAGGTTCAGCAGGAAGTCGGCTTCCCTTCCCCGCCCTCTCCCTCTGCCCCCCACAACCCCACCCACTCTTGTGCACGTTATCTCTAATAAATAAATCTTAAAAAAAAAATAAATTATCATGAAATGAAAAGCCCCACTCCTTTGGACAGCAGATGTTACACAGATAATAAATAGCAAATGCTTGCTACTTACAGGACATTTTGCACCAGACTCCATGCTCGGCGCTTCACAACTATCTTCGCGTGAACCTTGAGAAGGACCTCAGTCAGCTCTAGCTGCTGGAGGAAATACCACGGGTGGGGACAGACATTTATGTCTGAGCGTTGGAGCCCGAGACTTCCAGATCAGGGTGTCACCATGGTTAGGTTCCTGGTGAGAGTGCCCTTCCAGGCCGGCCAGCGGCCACCTTCGTGCTGTGCCTTCCCAGAGTGGAGAGAGCGAGCTCCGAACTGGAGGTCAGGTGTCTCTTCCTCTGCTTATAAAGGCACTATGCCCATCTTGAGGGGAAGGGGAGGTCCCACCCTCAAGGTCTCATGCAAATCTAATCGCCTCCTTAAAGGCGCCACCCCTTAATACCATCATATGGGGGGGGGGTTAGGGCTTTAACATAGGAATTCTGGGGGGCTGGGACACAAAGGTAATCCGTAGAAAGCGGTAAGGTTTACAGATGAGAAAGCTGAGGCACAGAGGAGTGGAGTGTTTTTCCTGGGCTCTCACAGTTCCAGAATCAGGATTTGAACTTAACGGTCTGGCTCACCCATCATACTATATGGCCTCTCAAAAGATTAGTATCCAGGATATATAAAGAGCTCTGGTAAACAAACCACAGCTGACTCAATAGAAAACAGGCACAAGACATGAAAAACCAATGATGGAATCAGCATCCAATAAGCACATGAAAAACCTGCTCCTAATTAAGACCACCTGAAATACCACCACGCCCACGACATTAGGACCAAGGTTAAGAAGCCTGAAAACACCAAGGGTCGGCAGGAACAGGGAGCAAGAAATACAGATGCAGAGTTGTAACGTGGTGCACTTTGGAAGACAAACTGGCACTCCTCGGTAAATGCCTACCCCATGACACAGTGATTCCACTCCCAGCTACGTATATACTAAAGAAATGCGCGGCGGCGCCTGGGTGGCTCAGTCAGTTAAGCTTCTGGCTCATGATTTTGGCTCCGGTTCTGATCTCCTGGGTCGTGAGATCGAACCCCGCGTCAGGCTCGGTGCTCGACATGGAGTCTGCTTGGGATTTTCCTCTCTCCTTCTCTCTTTGTCTCTCCTGCCACTTGCTCTCTCACTCAAATAAGTAAATAAATCTTAAAAAAAAAAGAAAGAAAAAGCAAGCCTCAGAAGGATACCCACGGTATAATACTACTCACTAAAAAAGTACCTTTTGTTATGGAAAATTAAAAACATCAACAAAAGGGGCGCCTGGGTGGCTCCGTGGGTTAAGGCCTCTGCCTTCAGCTCAGGTCATGATCTCAGGGTCCTGGAATCGAGCCCCACAGCGGGCTCTTTGCTCCGTGGGGAGCCTGCTTCCTCCTCTCTCTGCCTGCCTCTCTGCCTACTTGTGATCTCTGTCCAATAAATAAATAAAATCTTTTAAAAAAAATCAACAAAAGCAGACAGAATGGTAAGATGAGCCCCACATCCCCATCAACCAGCTTTGATAATTATTAATTCATGGAAATCCAGATTCACTTATGTACCACCCCCACCCCACCCCTCTCGTATAAATTTGAAGCAAATCCTAGATTTCATTTCATTCCCTCAGGAAATATTTCTTTTTGAGAGGCAGAGACAGAAGGAGAGGGAGAAGCAGGCTCACAGATGAGCAGGGAGCCCAACCCGGGGCTCCATCCAAGGACCCCGGGATCATGACCCGAGCTGAAGGCAGAGGCTTAACTGACTGAGCCACCCAGGTGCCCCTCCCTCAGGAAATATTTTAATATATCGCTCTAAAAGATAAAAAGTCTTGAAGAACACCGTAACTGGAATACCATTGTCACACCAAGAAAATTAACAATAATTTCTTAATATCACCAAATATCCAGTTGGTAGGCACATTTCTTTTTTTAATCATCAACATAAATTAACATTTAATTAATTATACACTTGGGATATTGCTCTGAAGTGAGTTTAACTAGCAAATAACTAGGACTGGTAATATGTTGGCTGGATATCTCTATGTGTGCACATTTCTATCTCATGAATGTCATAAAATCATTAGTAATTTATTTGGATCAGGACCCAAATAAGATGGATTTATTGCCATTGATTGATATGTCTCTTAAATCTCTTTTAATCTATAAGTTCCTTCTTTCAGCTCTTTTTTTCCTTACAATTTTTGGCTGAACACCTCAACTGTCCCAGAGACTTTGCCAAGGTCCGGGTGTGGCTGATGTACTCCCTCGTGGCATTTCCCCTGTGCCTCTGTCTCCTGTACTCCCTGTAATTGGGCATGAAACCTAGATGCTTATCAGTTGCAGGCGCCGTTTTTCGGCAAGTGACACCCTAGGAGGTGTTTGGCTTTTCCATCTGGTCGTCTCTGCATTCGTGATGCTAAGAAGCAGGTGCTCGCTGCCTACGACAGCTGACGCCAGATGGGGATTGCAAAATGGTGACATTCTACTTCTGTCATTTCATTTTCCTGTGGTAGCTGGGATAGGATATAAAGGGATACTCTCCCTTATCTACTGAGGTACAGTTCATGAAAGAGAGATAGGGGCCACCTGGATGGCTCAGTCTTAACCGCCTGCCTTCGGCTCAGGTCATGGTGCTGGGGTCCTGGGAGGGCTCCCTGCTCAGCAGAAGCCTGCTGCTCCCTCTTCCTTTGCCCCTCTCCCTCTGCTTCTCCCTCTGCCCTGCCCCTTCCGATGACCCTCCCCCAGCTTGTGTTCACTCTCTCTAGTGTGCTGTCTCTCTCTTTCAAATAAATAAAATCTTTGAAAAAAATTAAAAATAGGGGTGCCTGGGTGGCTCAGTCGTTAAGTGTCTGCTTTCGGCTCAGGTCACGATCCCAGGGTCCTGGGATCCAGCCCCGCATTCGGCTCCCTGACCAGTGGGGAGCCTGCTTCTCCCTCTCCCACTCCCCCTGCTTGTGTCCCTCTCTTGCTGTCTCTCTCTCTCTGTCAAATAAATAAATAAAATCTTAAAAAAAAAAAACTAAATAAAATAGAGACAGGATCCTTCCTTGATTCTTTCCTTTTATTTACCAGTTTTTAGAGCATGGCTTTTTTTTTTTTTTTTAATTATTATTATTCTTATATTTGTCAGAATTCCTTTTGGGAGATTTTGTTGTAACAAATTACTGAGTAGTGAGGTTGAAGGGAAAGCTCTCCCTCCAGTTCTTAGCAGCTGCTGATATCTCCCCCAAAGAACTGATATCTGAGCATGATACTGGGGTTATGTCAGTTAGCACCCAGAGGCGAATGTGCTGGAAAACGAAGCTCACACCGAGGGAAGCAGAGCTGAGACTTGCCCAGGCGAGGTTTGCTAGAGACAGAGCCTTTGCCGGTGATGACTCATAGCAGGCAGGGACAAGAATGGCCTCCCAACCTGTCTTGTAAGTTCGGTGAAGTCCCAGCCAGCTACATCCTTCTAAGTGCTCTGAACTCACCTATCACGAAAGGGTCATTTGAGGTGCACCTGACCACATCCTTGAGGACCCTCTTCAATTAGCCTTAGAGCTGGTGTCAGGCAACCAGAGTCCTTCTGGAGTCATGGATTGATCATAGGATCCTTTAGAACTCATGCCTTGGGCGCTATTCCTGAAGGTGAGCCATGAAGGTTCACTAGATCCTATACACTGTTCAGATGAGGCTGAGCAGAACCCGAAATATTTTAGCCAACGTTGCCCGTCACGAATTTCACAGCCCATTTTTAACACACGTTGTGCTAATTTTTTAAAAGATTTATTTATTTATTTGAGAGAGAGAGAGAGGGAGACTGCGCTCCAGTTGGGGAGGAGGGAGCAGAGGGAGAGGGAAAGAGAATCTCCCAGCAGGCTCCCCGCTGACCACAGAGCCCACACGGGGCCCACCTCGCAACCCTGCGACCAAGTCCTGAGCCCAAACCAAGACTCAAATGCTTAACTGACTGAGCCACTCAGGCACCCCAATAATTTAAGTAAACTCTATGTCCCACATGGGCCTTGAACTCAGCACCCCGAGATCAAGACCTCAAGTGTTAACCAACTTGAGCTGAGATCTCAAGTTGGTTAACACACTTAACCCACTGAGCCACCCTGGCCCCCAAAAAACCCATTATGCCAGTGAATGAAGTCTCTCGGGTTTCTCAAAGGTAACTAGTTGAAGCTCTTGTAGTTGGCTTTTCATCAGATGCTGGCTGACTGTTCTGGAATGTGTCTTCCAGCTTAGGCCGCCTGAGGGGCCGCTGGAGTGTGCCTAATGCCTCACATATTTGTATCATCGTGTGTCTGAGGTTGAAGTCCTTAGAAACAGACCCAGAGACAAAAGTCTGCGTGCAGAAGGGCTATTACAGATTGGCCTGAGGCGACACCCCCAAAGGGAAGCGAAAGGGGCAGGATCGGCCTGCTGGAAAAGGTGACACATGATTTAGTTGAGATGAGCCTCAGACAATGCTGTGAGGAGATCTGGAGCTAGGGTGGTGGCCCAGCGTGGCCGGCAGGGGAAGCAAGGCGGTCAGGGCTTTGGATCCCAGTCAGCCTCTGGTCACTGGCGTGGGCCATGCCCTGGAAAGGACATGACCTTAGCTGAGGTTGTTCTCTGTGACAGAGGGCACATCCAGGGAGGGACATAGCCGCAAGATGCAGCAGCCCAGAGCCCAGGATTTCCTAGCTCTGTCCTCTGAGGGGACCTGTATAGGGAGCTTCTCCATGAGTTTATGATTATTTCCAAATCAAAGCAAATAGTGAAACAATTGCATTGATTATAGATCGGGCTGGTCTTTGTCCTTTCTATGCTGCATTGGTGGCCTCATAAAAGCCCAAATACTGGGAAAGCAGAGGCAAAGAATAATAATTAAGATTAATCATAAGACCTGAAATTATATCAACAAAAACTAGAATGAGTTACTGGGAAGAAAGAATAATTTTATATCATCTCCCTCATATTACCTGGGGAGAATGAGCAGATAATATTCAATTCTTATCATTGTTAACAAAGTAACCACAGGTTCAAGTATGGGCTTAAAAAAAATCTGTATGTGTGAACTATACTTTAAATAAAAAAAAGAGAGGTGCCTGGCTGGCTCAGTTGGCAGAGGGAGCGGCTCTTGATCTCAGAGTTCTGGGCTTGAGCCCCACGCTGGGTACAGAGATTACTTAAAAATATAAAATGGGGGCGCCTGGGTGACTCAGAGGTTAAAAGCCTCTGCCTTCGGCTCGGGTCATGATCTCATGATCTCAGGGTCCTGGGATCGGGCCCCGCGTCGGGCTCTCTGCTCAGCAGGGAGCGGAGCCTGCTTCCAACTTTCTCTCTGCCTGCCTCTCTGCCTACTTGTGATCTCTCTCCTCTCTGTCAAATAAATAAATAAATAAATAAATCTTTAAAAAATAAAAAAATAAAATGTTTTTAAAAATTATTTATTTGACAGACAGAGGGCACAAGCAAGGGGAGTGGCAGAGGGAGAGGGAGAAGCATGCTCCCCACTGAGCAGGGAGCCTGATGTGGGGCTCAGTCCCAGGACCCTGAGGTCATAACCTCAGCTGAACGCTGATGCTTAACCAACTGAGCCATCCAGGTGCCCCGAAAATAAAATCTTAAAAAAAAAAAAGAGAAGAAAAAGAAAGAGAAAAATCTATAGTTAACCATTGGTGGAATAAAAAAACAGGACATATAACGTCCAAATTAGTAGAATAGTTTAAAAAGAAACAATAAAACACAATCCATTGGCAAAGCTCAAAAAACAAAGGAAAATGCAAGAAAACAGACAAAATAAAAACAGAAAGGATGAGACAAGGACCAAAGTAAAGCCGAGTCTATCAGTTCTAACAAAGTTATGCAAATGTGTAAAACTTACTAGAGCAAGTAAACAAACCAACTCAACTCTCCCTACTTGCATCAAAACATTCTTCAAAAAACAATCTGATTAAAAAAATGGACACAGGACCTGCATAGACATTTTTCCATAGAAGACATACAGATGGCCAATGGACACCTGAAAAGATGCTCACCAACATGCCTCATCAGGATGTAAATCAAAACCACAATGAGGGGCACCTGGGTGGCTCAGTGGGTTAAAGCCTCTGCCTTCGGCTCAGGTCATGATCTCAGGGTCCTGGGATCAAGCCCTGCAAGGGGCTCTCTGCTCAGCGGGGAGCCTGCTTCCCCCCTGCCTCTCTGCCTACTTGTGATCTCTCTCTCTCTCTCTGTCAAATAAATAAATAAAATCTTTAAAAAAAACCCAAAAACCACAATGAGATGTCACCTTGAACCTGCCAGAAGGGCTAAAATCAACAACACAAGAAGCAGCAGGTGTTGGTTACACTGTGGAGAAAAGAAACCCTCGTGCATTGTCTGGGGGAATGCACACTGCATAGCCGCAGTGGAAAACAGTATGGAGGGTCCTCAAAATATTAAAAATAGAAATCCCATTGATCCAACAATTCCATCTCTGGGAATTTGTCCAAAGATAGTGGAGCACTTGTTAAGCATCTGCCTTCTGCTCAGGTCATGATTTTGGGGTCCTGGGATCCATTCCCAAGTTGGGCTCCCTGCTCAGTGGGGGTCTGCTTCTCCCTCTCCCCCTGCTCCTCGCCCCCCTTGTGTAAGCACTCTCTCTCTCTCTTAAATAAATAAATACTATTTTCATTTTTTAAGATTTTATCCCCTGATGAATAATTAAAATAATTAAGTAAATAAACATTTTTAAGACTTTATCCACCCCAATAAATAAAATCTAAAAAAAAAAAAGATAATGAAAACACTAACTCAAAAAATATCTGCACCTTCATGTTCATTCTGGTCATGATGCTGGAGTTCTGGGATCGAGCTCCACATCGGGCTCCATATCGGGCTTCCTGCATAGCAGGGAGTCTGCTTCTCCCTCTGCCCTTCACCCCACTTGTGTTTTCTCTCCCTCTCAAATAAATAAAACCTCTAAACAAGAAAAAAATGTTTAAAACCCAAGCTCATAGAGAACAGATTGATGGTTGCCTGAGGTGGGCAAAATGGGTGAAAGGGGTCAAAAGGTACAAACTCCCAGGGCGCCTGGGTGGCTCAGTGGGTTAAAGCCTCTACCTTCGGCTCGGGTCATGATCTCAGGGTCCTGGGATCGAGCCCCTCGTCGAGCTCTCTGCTCAGCGGGGAGCCTGCTTCCCCCTCTTTCTCTCTGCCTGCCTCTCTGCCTACTTGTGATCTCTCTCTGTCAAATAAATAAACAAACTTTAAAAAAATATGTTTTAAAAAGGTACAAACTCCCATTTATACAACAAGTCCTGGGCGGGTAATGTACAGCATAGTGACTGTAGTTAATAATACTTTACTGCATATTTTTAAGTTCTTAAGAAAGTAAATCTTAGGGGCACGTGGGTGGCTCAGTTGGTTAAGCAACCAACTCTTGATTTTGTTCATGGGTGATCTCATGGGTCTTGGGATCGAGACCCACATCAGGCCTCTCTCCCTCCGTCTGTCCCTCCATCTGCTCCCTATCTTTCTAAAATAAATAAATAAATCTTTAAAAAAAAGTAAATCTTAAAAGTTCGCATCAAAAGAAAGACCATCTATGACTCTGTACAGTGATGGATGTTAACTAGACTTATTGTGATGATCATTTCACAATATACTCAAACATCGAATGACTGAAACCGTTGAAATTACTATGATGCTATATGTCAACTACGCCTCAATTTTAGAAAAGAGGACCTAAGACCACTCTATCTAGTTCTGGTCCTGCAAATAAATAAAATCTTGAAAAAGACTATAATTTTAAAATAATAATAATAATAATAATAATAATAATAAAGTAAAATATATACAAAAAAATCTAGAGGTTCCTCACAAGTTACTGGCTTCTAATAAAAATGATTTTAGGGGCCCCTGGGTGGTTCAGTTGGTTAAGCATCTGCCTTCAGCTCAGGTCATGATCCCCGGGTCCTGGGATTGAGACCTGCGTCAGTCTCCCTGCTCAGTGGAGAACCTGCTTCCCCCTTCTCCCTCTTCCTGCTGCTCTGTCTACTTGTGCTCTCTCTCTCTGCCAAATAAATAAATAAAATCTTTAAAAAAAATTTTTTAATGACCTTATTGGGGCTCCTGGGTGGCTCAGTTGACTAAGCCTCCAGCTCCCGATTTCCACTGGGGTCATGATCTCAGGGTCAGGAGATGGAGCCCAAGTGGGGCTCTGGCTCAGTGGAGAGTTTGCTTCTCTCCCTCTCCTTCCGCCCCTCCACTATGATTGCGCCTTCTCTCTCTAAAACAGATAAGTAAATCTTTCTAAAAAATGACTTTATTGTTTCACAACTTCATTGACTTCTGCAATGCTGCTATCTAAAGATAATGACACAGGGACACCTGGCTGGCCCAGTCGCGGGAGCAAGTGATTCTTGATCTCGGGGTCATGATTCTACAGGTTGGGTATAGAGATTATTTAAATAAATAAAACTTTAAAAAATAAAGATAACGACACAATTCTTGAGGTTATAACACGTCTCTGAGATGACTATTTTTTTCCCTGACAAGGATGAATACAGTAACTCTGAACTTGACAATCCTGTGTTTGCTTTCTTCTAAATGTGTGTTGTATCTTTCATTTGACAAGGCAGTCCTTCTAAAACCTGGACTCCCTAGCAATCCATCTTTGCAAGCAAAATGCTGCCTCTTCACTCAGATTCTTTTTCTTTCTTTTCTTCCTTCCTTCCTTTTTTCTTTTCTTTCCTTCTTTCTACCTTCCTTCCTTTCTTCCTCCCTTCCTCCTCCCCTTCTCTCTCCCTTCCTACCTCCCTCTTTCTTTCTCTCTTTCTTCTCTCTCTCCTTCCCTTTCTCTCTCCCTCCCTTCTTCTCTTCCTTCCTTCCTCCCTCCCTTTCTTTCTTTCTCTCTCTCTTTCTTTCTTTTTTTCTTTTCTTTCTTTTCTTCATTTATTTAGAGATGCCTGGGTGGCTCAGTTGGTTAAGCCTCTGCCTTCAGCTCTGGTCACAATCCCAGGGTCCTTGCTCAGCAGGGAGCCTGCCTTTCCCTCTTCCTGCCACTCCCCTGCTGTGCTCTCTCTCTCTGGCAAATAAAGAAATAATTTTTTTTTTCTTAAAGATAAACTGAGGCATATTAAACGTTTAAAAAAAGTACTTATTTGACAGAGAGTAAGACAAGAAGAGAGAGCGAGCACAAGAAGGGGAACAGCAGAGGGAGAGGGAGAAGCAGGCGCCCTGCTGAGCCTGGAGCGCCTACATGAGACTAGATCCCGGGACTCAGGGATCATGACCTGACTGGAAGCAGACGGTTAACCACCACCCAGGAGCCCCTCAAATATTTTCTTAATATGTAGTAATATTTTGTAGAAATATGAACATTCTTCACAATATACACGGTAAGACAAGTGAAAATCAGGAAAATAACACGGGTGAGTCACTATCATCCAACCTAGTTTACCACTTGTGCCAACACTGTCTTACTGTTCACTGTCCTTTTCCAAATTTGTATGTATGTATGTACAAATATGTATGTATGTATACTCTATGGGTGGGTATACATTTCTTTTTACATGTTCAAAAACCACATGAAACAAATGAAATAAAAATTAATTCATTTAACAAAGAGCCCTGGTGTACCAATGGATGTTAGATTTCTAAGGTCTCCCACTGGAAGAGGAAGACCCCGCGTGCCACAGCCCGCCCAGAAATATACAAAGAAGGGCCCAGAATGAAGAGGAACTGCTCCAGGTTGAAGCTCAGAAGTACAGAGAGAGTTCGCTACTGGAAAGATTCGAATTCGCCCAGATTTGGAGATCACACAGAATTCTGCATCTTCAGAGGAAACTAAACCGCGCCGAGGGCGGTGATTGCACCATCCGCAGACGCCACGGGGAGGCGACGTATCCTACGTCTAGCAGGGATCTCAGGCCGGAAACCGCTGGCAAACTCCTCCAGGGGCGTGGCTCACGACTTTCCCCAGACTCCCCCCCAGGGCCCAAACAGTAGTGAGGGAATCTTGCAAGCCCACCCGAACCACCGTACAATCAGGGACACGGCCATTGCAGAGTGTCCCGGTCACAGAGTCACGACCTCCCTCCAACCACAGCCATTAAGATTGGAGCAGCCACCTCCTCCGAGCGACTGGGCGTCTGTGTGTGGGCGCACACTACCCGGATCCCATCCCGTTGCCGTTCGGGCGGGGAGCCGGGGTCCGGGGCCATCCTGGAGCCAAGGTGAAAGAAGTGTGGGAATGGGACGCGTGCCCGCAGCGGGGACCCGGAACCCCAATCGTACTGTCCCCTGTCGGCTCCGCGGGGAGATGCCGCTCCAGTGCGCGTCTGCCCCGGGGCGCACGGGCAGGGGCCTGTCCCGACTCGGGGACAGCTGGGAGACCGGCGACGCCCCATGCGCTGCCCGGCAACACCCAGCGCCAGGTGGCTCCCGGCACCCACACAGGTCCCAGGTCGCGTGGCCGCCGGCTCGAACTCTCCAGGGGACCAGGTATGTAGGGAGTCGCTCCCCCTGTTTGCAGATGCACGCACACGAAGCTCCGTTGTTCCGCAGACGGGGCGCCAACGGGAGCTTGCGCCCGCTCCGAACCCCATCAGGTCTCCCCACACGCACTACCCTGGGATGCTCTGCCAAGTGTGGCTGAAAAGCGAGCCAAGATACACCCCGACCCGATCGCGACCCTCCAGAGGCCGCCCAGCCACACGCCCGCCCCCCAGAGCTGGTCCCGCACCCCGCCTCGGCCGCGGAATCGCTGTAGGACCCCTTAGACTCTTCACCCCTCTGAACCTGCTTTCCGCGTCTGGACGCAGGACACTCAGACACAGAGGAGGCGCACAGACGTGGGCTGAAACTTTATTTGCCATTCCCGGGTCCCCAGCGCCCCCAGCCCCTTGGGGGGGTCTCAGAAGATCCTCACGGATTCCAGCTGCAGGTCCCCGCCCACCTCCAAGAGGCG
>CM052803.1:10423426-10463283 GCA_028533885.1 Nasua narica | reverse complement strand
GTGTCTGAGTGTCCTGCGTCCAGACGCGGAAAGCAGGTTCAGAGGGGTGAAGAGTCTAAGGGGTCCCACAGCGATTCCGCGGCCGAGGCGGGGTGCGGGACCAGCTCTGGGGGGCGGGCGTGTGGCTGGGCGGCCTCTGGAGGGTCGCGATCGGGTCGGGGTGTATCTTGGCTCGCCTTTCAGCCACACTTGGCAGAGCATCCCAGGGTAGTGCGTGTGGGGATACCAGATGGGGTTCGGAGCGGGCGCAAGCTCCCGTTGGCGCCCCGTCTGCGGAACAACGGAGCTTCGTGTGCGTGCATCTGCAAACAGGTGGAGCGACTCCCTACACGCCTGGTCCCCTGGAGAGTCCGAGCCGGCGGCCACGCGGCCTGGGACCTGTGTGGGTGCCGGGAGCCACCTGGCGCTAGGTGTTGCGGGGCAGCGCACGGGGCGTCGCCGGTCTCCCAGCTGTCCCCGAGTCGGGACAGGCCCCCGCCCGTGCGCCCCGGGGCAGACGCGCACTGGAGCGGCATCTCCCCGCGGAGCGAACGGGGGACAGGACGATCAGGGCTCTGGGTCCCCGCCGCGGGCACGCGCCCCATTCCCACACTTCCACCTGGGCTCCTGGACGGCGCCGGCCCCCGGCTTCCCGCCTGAATGGCAAGGGGATGGGATCGGGGTAGTGTGCGCCCACACACAGACGCCCAGTCGCCCTACCGCTAGGCGGTGATTCTCTGGTTGGTGGGCTGGCTGGGTCCTCACTCTGCGGCGGCTGGGTCCCTCATCCGCGTGTTGGAGCTCCTGCCGGGAGGACTGCGTTCCCGCGCAGGGCGTTGGGCTTCGGTTCTGAACTCCAGACAGTCCGGAGCCACGCCCCAGACAGACGTGCCTCGCGGGAGCCCGCGCGGAGGGTGACAGGCCTCCCCCTTCCTGGCCCGCCGGGGCTGCGCTGTCTTCAGGGGCAAATGCGCAGTTAAGTTCGGACTGCTCCCGACCTCACAGGACGCAGAGCGTAGGATCCGAATCTTTTCAGGACCCATTTTCTGCCCCTTGAGATCCTTTGCGAGAAACCACCCCACTATGGAGCCCTTGAGACTCTGTCTCTGGTTGTGCCGTGTAAGGAAGGGTCCCCTCTTGAAGTTGCGGACCGGAAGAAGTCTGAATTTCCTAGTTCCCCCGGTGCTCATTATTGAATGACTTAGTATTTGTTTTCACTGACCTGTGTCGAGTACTTGTAATTAACAAAAATTTGTAACTCTTCTGCGAGGTTACACTCTTAGGTATGTGAACACCTACATCTGAGGGAGTTACCCACTTAGGTATGTGAATAAAAATCTGTGTTAAAAAAAAGTACAAAAATTTGTGTAGAGATAACACATTCGTATGGAACAAATTTCAAACGAATACAGTGGAAAGAGAGCGCAGTTATCAGCACTTTAAAGGTGGGGGGTCCTTGGATTAGATGGTGTGATCCATCCCTGCTCAAAAATTATTTTTTGAAACTTCAACTTTTTTTTTTTTAAGTTGGTTCCATGCCTAGCATGGAACCGGATGCTGGTTTGAACTCAGAACCCTGAGATCAAGGCCTGAGCTCAAATCAAAAGTCAGATGCTTAACCGACTGAACCATGCAGGCATTCTGCAATGGTTTCTTTTTTGACACATGGCCCATCTAGCAGGCTATTGTTTAATTTCCACATATTTGTAGATTTCCTGATTTTTTTAAAGATTTTATTTATTTATTTATTTATTAGGAAAGAGAGAGAGTGAGAGAGAGCATGAGAAGGGAGAAGGTCAGAGTGAGAAGCAGACTCCCCTTGGAGCTGGGAGCCCGATGTGGGACTCGATCCTGGGGCTTCTGGATCATGACCTGAGCCGAAGGCAGTTGCTTCACCAACTGAGCCACCCAGGTGCCCGATTTCCTGATTTTTTTTTTTAAGATTTTTTTTTATTTATTTATTAGAGAGCGAGAGACTGAGAATGAGAGGGGAGAAGGTCAGAGGGAGAAGCAGACTTCCCGCAGAGCCGGGAGTCCGATATGGGACTCGATCCCGGGACTCCGGGATCATGACCCGAGCCGAAGGCAGTTGCTCAACCAACTGAGCCACCCAGGCGCCCCCTGATTTTTTTAATGGTTGGTTTCTAACTCCATTCCATTAAGGTTGGAGCATATGCTTGGTTTGATTTCAATTTGTGTGAATTTATTACAACTTATTTTATGGCCTTATTTTATGATCTACTGTGGAGAATTTTCCAAGTGTACTTGACAATTGTGTACGTTCTGCTTTTGTTAGGTGGAATGTTAGCTAGTAGTTCAGACTGGTTGATCACGTCTATGTCTTTTCCATACTTACTAATTTCTGTCTGGTTGTTCTATTACTGAACGAGCGGTATGGCAACTTATAATTGTGCGGCTGGCGGTCTATTTGTCATGTATTTTGGGGTCTGTTATTAGTATACATTTCTACTTGATACATATATTTACTATGTATCTATATGCGTGTATATATCTGATGTGTTGTTCCTTTTATCACTATGAAATGTCCTCTTTGTCTCTAGTACAGTTTGTTTAGGTAGGCTCCGTGCCCAATATGGGGCTTGAACTCAGGACCCTGAGATCAAGAGTTACGTGCTTTACTGACTGAGCCAGCCAGGCACCCCTCTAGTACAATTTATTACTTTTATTTTTTTTAAGACTTTATTTATTTTTTTATTTGAGAGAGGGAGAGAGCTGCCATTCCTTGGACATGCCACCCTGAGCAGTGACTACCCTGGGAGAGAGGGGAGCAAAAGGGAGAAGTAGTCTCTGCTCCCATGTGGCCGAGAAGGAGGGAAAGAACATCTCAGACTGGAGGCTGCCCAGGTTAGCCCTCTTCTATTCCCAACCTCCCCAGCATCCACCTCAGGTCTGAGAGCCACAGAACATATTTGACCAGTGTTTGCCGAAGTGGTAAAATCATGTGGAGAGTTTAAGAAAAATATTGATGCCTAGGACCCACTATTGATTTCCTGGGATAGAACATATGAAATTATTGGCTTTTAGCCTATAAAAAATGGCATATTTATATGGCTTAACCTAATAATGGTCTGCGTTGGGGTCAATTATCAATTTTTTTAAAGATTTTATTTATTTGACAGAAAGAGAGAGATCACAAGTAGGCAGAGAGGTAGGCAGAGGGGGGGGTGGGAAGCAGGCTCCCCGCTGAGCAGAGAGCCCAATTCGGGGCTCGATCCCAGAACCCTGAGATCATGACCTGAGCTGAAGGGAGAGGCTTTAACCCACTGAGTCACCCAGGTGCCCCTCAACATTTTTTAAAAGCTTCCCACGTGATTGGAACTTACAATTCCAAGTTTGGGAACTAGATTAGAAGAATAAAGAAGGGGCACCTGGGTGGCTCAGTGGGTTAAAGCCTCTGCCTTCGGCTCAGGTCATGATCTCAGGGTCCTGGGATCAAGCCCCTCATCGGGGAGCCTGCTTCCTCCTCTCTCTCTGCCTAGTTGTGATCTCTCTCTGTCAAATAAATAAATAAAATCTTTAAAAAGAAAAAGAAGAAAGGAGACAATGAACAGAATGAATGAACAAATGAATAGGCACTGAGAAATGCCTGAATAATGGATATGTGAACCAATGAGTGAGTGAGTCAATGAATAAAGTAATGAATGAATGGGTGAATGAAAGTGTAAATAAATGAACACATGATGAAATCAACCAAGAGTGACTTGGTAAGAAGACAATTGGATGGAAGGCCAGTGATTAGTGGACAGATGGAGAGATTAAATGATAAACAAATGGACAGTTGGAAATGGATGAAAAAATATATCCTAAAGAGATGGATGAATGACAGGATAGATAGCAAATGAAGAAATGGATGGCCAAACAGAGGGATCAACGGGCATATGGAGGAAGGATGGATGGATGTTGAGACGGATGAACAGACAGTGTGATTGAATCAAGGAATGAAGGAACAGTGACGGAAGTGAATGGAGTCATGGACACTCATGAGACACCCATAGGCATTTTATTAGGGGCTTAGAAGGGAGTCCTGTGGGATCTTTTCCTCTGTGTTTCCAAGGATTATGGCCCCGGGAATAGATCAGATTTGGACATAAGACAAGTTGATATCACCCTCGATCTCCAGCATGTCCACATTCTGGAAGGCCGAAAGGCGATGGGAAAAGTCGAAGAGGTGCTGGCCGTTGGCGTAAACCTTGAAACGATCTATGCCACAGCGAATGGACAGCTGCGGGGAAAGGGCAGGATTGAGGCCAGGGCCAGGACAGAGGCTTTGGAGGAAAAGGGGGGTGGGAAGGGGACCCCAGACTCACATCAAAGAACTGCCCAGGACCAAAGGGGTTGTAGGAGATCTTCCTGTCCTCGGATCCCCATGAACCACTCAGATAGCTGTTCCGAACCACGAGACCCTCTGTCAGGCGAGGGTTAATGTGCAGAGCGACGTCCCCTGAGGATCTCACCAGGAAGTTGATTACAAAGCTGAAGGCAGAGAGGGAAGGAGACGGGAGTCAGATGGGGGCCAGTGCCTGGTTCTCCAAGGGAGAAGGGGACTGCGGTCCAGACTCCTGGGTCTGAGGTTGGAAGGGGGCTGAGGATGCCCACCGCAGTCTAGATTGTGTACCTCTTAGCCATGGGAGGTATGGAACCCCTGATTATGATGGTTCTTCGGGCTGTAAGCCCTCCTTGCAAGTTCTTCCTAAATGGCACAGGCTGTGGGGAGAGAACATGAGGTCCTAACATCTCTCAGGTGACCAGAAACCAAGCAGGGGCAAATTTTCAGAGAGGGGTGCCCGCTCCTAGGAGATACCCCCAGCCCCCAGCCCCTCCCCACTCTGGACACCAACTCCACCCTCTCTCCCTGCCTCCCAATGCAACACCCTCTGCCCACTCGATTTCCCGATTTCCCGCGCTGTCAGGGCCGCCAGGGGTCAGGCCCCCTACCCACCATCGGTTCCTGCTTCCCCACAAACTACCCGCCACAGAGGCCGAAACTCCCACAGGACACTTTACCGGGTTGAAAATTGGGGGTCCCTCCATGGTCTGTGAAGTGAGGAAGGAGAGAGATTATTCTATGACATTCCACAAGTATTTACGGCACACTGACTACATGCAGGCATGTCTCTGGGCGCCGGATGGGTACGACTGGGGGCCCAACCTCCTTGACAAACCCCCCTACTTCTCGCCACCCCTCCCCCCACCAAATGGCCCCACGACCTTCCCACTTACAGGCAGCTGATTTGGCTGTTGGTGGGTGTGTCCAGGGCCCTACACGGAAGGATGGAAGGCAGGAATGGTGAGGGGGGCTGAGGGGCCCCTCAGCTGCCCCAGAGACCGCCTCATGTCACCAAAATTCCACCGCGAGGAGAAACCCACCGCTCATCAGTAGGTACTTACTGGGAACGCTGGAGTTCCCATGGGTATCTGTGGGCACAGAGGCAATGTGTGAAGGGAGGCCGGCAATGACGGAGACCCCAAACTAGGGCCGGGAGGGTGTCAAGGATGCCAGCCCAGGGCAGCCCCACTGCCCCCGCCCTAGGGAGCTCTGGGGTCAAAGAGTAGCACCAGGTGGCTTATGAATGGAGAGGAACCTGCCTTGTTTGGGGAACTGGGGTCAGCTGGGACACTCACGTCGCCCTTTAGGGCAGGCCTGGCAAATTCTATTTACCTCCCTTATCCCGCTTCGTCCTGTCCAGGAGCCCTCATCCGCCCACTCCTCCCCACCCTGCCCCACCCCCGACACCCCGCCTGCATTTAATCCGTGGCTCTGCCACTTCCCAGCTCCGTGACTGTGGCAAGTTATTTAAGCTCTCTGCCTCAGTTCTCACATCCGTCCAGTGGGTCCGAGGATGATCAGAGCGTGGAGGTGGGGGACCTTACGGGTTGGGGAGTGTAGCGCCCCCAGATGAAGGCCACGGCGGGAGTCTGGAGTTTGGGCTTCTCTGAGGGCTCCGTGGCTGTTTTGGTGGCCGTTGGTTCACCGCGGCCGTGGGAGGGGGGCTTCTAGGTGGCCGGGTGTGTTTCGGCGCTCGGTCATTTTCAGGGGAGTGTGGGCCAGTCCCCAGCCTCACCAACAATCGCTATTGTGTGCCTCTCTCTGGAAGGCTCTTCCTGGGTGTGGACTGGCAGCTCATCGTGACTCGAAGTAGATTTCTGGGCGACTAGCCACGTCAGGCAGCGGCTCCTGACGTTGCCAGCCGTTCCTCTAGCTGTTGTCCCTTCTTATCTTTGCTTCCTGACTCAGCTTCCACGCTTCCTCCTCCTCCAGGAAGCCCTTCCCTTGAACTCCTCAAACCTCCAGTCTTGTCGCCACTCCCCTGCCCTGACTGCTTGCAGCCAACACCTTCTGGTGAAATGTCTGTCTTTCCAGGGGACGGGGTCGGGTGCCTGTGGGTCTGTGGCCCAGCCAGCAAAGGGCCTGGCACAGAGAGGTGCTGTGGACACAGACGAATGTGGGGCTGGATTAAGGAAGGAAGGGGGTGCATACGAGAGGGCACCCTCACGCACTTGGCCTGGGGGCGGGTTGCCGCCAATGAAGTTGATGGACTGAAGCTCCAGGTCCCCGTCCACCTGCAGGTGAGTGACCATCTGTAGAGGGAGCCGGTGCCCGAACTCGTAGAAGGGATTTCCATTTACCACCACCTGGAGGGCGGGGGGGGGGGGGGTAAGGTCAGGGTCAGCAGCCATGACCCTGGGAAGGCAGACACAGGAAGTAGGGAACAGCGATCATTTTCACTTGGACTCCGGTCCTGGAGGGGAGCTGGGTAGCCACAGAGTCGGAATCCTGGAGTCCACAGGTGAGAGGCCAAGCCAGGGTCAAAAGTCAGCTCACAGATGGGCGAGGGGAAGAGAACAGAGAATTCAGTGAGGATAGCGGTCGGGAGAGGATCGAGTCTGAGTCCTGGTTTTGGCACCCAATGAGTCTGGCCTGAGTTTAGCTCTGACATGTGGGCTGTCAGACCCCAGGGAAGTCACTTCACCTCCCTGGGCCTCTGCTTCCCCATCCGTAACATGGAGGCTGGCTCTGGGATTGTTGGGAACATTAAAACACAGCCAAGCATGTCAAAGGTGCTCTGGAAATCCCCTGTAGAGCCTTGCCTAATTATCGTATCTTTTTTTTTTTTTTAATTTTATTTATTTATGTGAGAGAGAGAGAAAGAGCGACAGGGGGAGAAAGCATGGGCAGGGGGAGGGGAGAGGGAGAAGCAGACTCCCTGCTGAGCACGGAGCGCCATGCGGGGCTTGATCTCAAGACGCTGGGATCATGGCCTGAGCTGAAGGCAGATGCTTAACCAACTGAGCCACCCAGGCGCCCCTCAGCTCACGGCTCGAGCTCAGGGTTGTGAGTTCAAGCTCCATCTGGACTCCATGCTGGGCGTGGAGCCCACTTAAGAAAGTAAAATAAAATTAATAATAATATAAGGACACAGAAACAGATCCAAGCAGGGAGAAGTCAGGATAAAGGCCACCCCTGGGGACAAGGGGACTGGAAGGGACAGGAGAGGGCTGCTGGGGCTGGAAGGCTCTTGATTCTGGACCTAGGTGCTGGTTCCACGGGTGTGTTCTCTGTGTGAAGAACCACTGAGCTGAGTACACACGGCCCGCACTCTTGTACCTGGTCACACTTCAATAACACATTAAAAAAATGCTTGCAGAACAGTAATCGATCACAGCGTGTGGGCCTTATCCGCGGCTGGATTCCCAGTGTGGAGAGCAACAAACACTGAAGTATTTATGAGGTGATTGGACGGCTGACTGGATGTGGGGGCGCTGAGGTCAAGTGTTTTGCGTGTGGTAACGGCATCATGACCGTGCTTCTGAAAATTGAGAGATTTATCAACAACATGATACGATATCTGGGCTTTGCTCTTCAATCTTCTGAGAGGGCAATTGTGAGGGAAGGATGACAGCAGAGGGACCCCAAGCTCATGACCCCTGGAGCTGGCCAAGGAGATGGGGGAGCTGTATCCTCGCTTCCTTCTGTGTGTGTTCAGAGTTCACGGGAAGAAACAGCAAAACTAGGGGCGCCTGGGTCACGATCCCAGGGTCCTGGGTTTGAGCCCTGCATCGGGCTCCTCGCTCAGCGGGGACCCGGCTTCTCCCTCGGCCCCTCCTCCTGCTCGTTCGTGCTTTCTCTCTCTCTCTCAAACTCTTAAAAAAAAAAATAGCAAAAATACGCATTTTGCCAGAACACAGAGGAACAAGGTAAGACACATGAAACGTTAGAAGGCTGCACTGGAGGAAGAGGAATGCGAATCAAGAAGAAAAATAATTTTTTTAAGGAGAAAAATGTTTTAATAGGCAAGACGGAAGGCAAAGAAAAAAATGTGTTGGAAGGCTGATGGGGAAAGGGAAGAGGGAGTGGAGAGGGGCGGGAAGAAGGGAGGCAGAGGGAAGCAGGGAAGGGGCGGCAGGAGGAAGGGGAGGGACAGACAGAAAGGGAGGGAGGAGGGGAGGCCCCGCCTCTGAGCTCAGACCTTGTAGTGCTCGGCCAAGACCATGAACACCAGCTCGAAGGCAGCGCCCTTGCGGAATGGCATGCTCCTCTTCTTCTCCTCGCTGCCCCACTTGCCGCCCTGCTGCGAGTTGA
The DNA here is from genome assembly GCA_028533885.1 of Nasua narica. NCBI lineage: Eukaryota > Metazoa > Chordata > Mammalia > Carnivora > Procyonidae > Nasua > Nasua narica. The sequence continues at coordinate 10,454,702 of CM052803.1, read as the reverse complement.
AGACCACCTTGTCCCAGCCATCGAAGCGGGGATTGAAGTGCAAGGCAATGTCCGCTCCTGCGTGCGGCCCTGCCACGAAGTTCACAGAGAACCTGGCGGGACAGGAAGGGCTGTTACCCTGGCCCCAGTTGCCAGTGCATGGGGCCCTCCCCCGGGAAGCCCTCTCTGACCTATCCTGTTCCAAGGTCCCTGAACTCTCTGAACTGGGTGGAGGAGGTTGGGGGATGAGGACAATACGGGACAACACACTTAGGCCCTGTTGGGTGGTGCCCCTGAAGTCAGGGAGGCAGATTTCTTCTGCAACACTTTCCCTGTCTCCCTTTCCTTATCAGGCCACCGTCGTGTCCCCGCCCCCCCCACCGCCCACCGGCCTCTCCCAGCTTGGCAAGTGGGACTCCTGCACTTCCGCATTCACTACAGGGAAACAGACACTGTCCTAGAAACCCTACACAAATCCATTCAGGTCCCTCTGCTGCCACCGTGTCCCACAGTTCACTCCCCACCTGTAGCCAGGGGGACCAATGAACAGCCAAGTCAGAGCACGGCCCATGCCTCCCCTTAGGTCAGCATCCCTGAAGTTATTCTAATTGGGCAAATACACACCTGCCTCAGGGCCTTTGCACTGGCTGTTCATGCTACGGCCACTATTCCCAGGCTCCCTCCCTTCCCCTCCTTTGGGTCTTTGCTGAAGTGTTTGCTTCCCAGAGAGGCCTTCCAGGTCTACCCTATTTAAAGGGACAATGCTACACCCCTCTCTCCCCCACAGCCATTCCCCATCTTCTTGCCCTATTTGTCTCCATAGCATTTAGCACCACCAGACCCTGCCTATTGGATTTTTATCTTCCATCTCTCCTCTCTACTAGGCTGCCAGCTCCATGTGGGCAGAGATCTTTGTCCCGGTGACTGCTCTGTCCCCAGTGGCTGGGCACATAGTGAGCTCTCAATGAGCAAAAAAACAATGAATAAAGAAACAGCAGTGCCAGGGGCAGCCTGAGTGGCCAGTCGGTTAAGCGGCTGCCTTCAGCTCAGGTTGTGATCCCGGGGTCCTGAGATTGAGGCCCGTATCCGGCTCCCTGTTCAGCAGGGAGTCTGCTTCTCCCTCTGCCTCTGCCCCTCCTCCCTGCTTGTGTTCTCTCTCACTATCTTTTTCTCTCTCAAATAAATAAAATCTCAAAAAAAAGAAGAAAGCAAGAAAAACAAAAAACAAAAGCCCCCAACAGTGCCTTGAGGTCAGTTCAATTGCCATCACCACCTTAAGGCCATAAAAAAATGCTAAGACTTATTTTAATGCTTCCTTTCCCGTTCTACATGTTTTACACATTGAATCCTCAAAACAATGCCATCTTACAGATGGGAAACGAAAGCACAGAGAAGTTTCCCAGTCACACAGTTGGGCGGTCACACAGTTGGCCAGCTCTGAGCTGTGATCGCCCTCCCCACCCAGCCCCCAGGCTCCCCTGCTCCTGGTCACCAAGCCCTGGACGTCCCAGGCTCGGGCTGGTCTTTAGCCATTGGGTCCAGTGGCCCACAGCCACCCTCCCCAGCAGGGTGGAGGAAGGGAAGAAGGCCTCCTGCATTAGGGATGGGAGCCCCTCTTTGTGGCCCCGCACCCCCAGCCTTGCCTGGAGTGAGGGGAGGGCCTTACCTTTTCATGTGCTCGCTGGCCACTCCTTGGATGTACACAGACATTCCCACGCTGAGACCGCCTGGGATGGGCTTGTTGTAGGGCAGAGTCTGCGAAAGGGGACTGGTGAGCTTTTCCCCCTCATTGAGAAGCCCCCCACTCTCATTAGCGAGGGAGAGGACACCGGGGTGAGGGTCAGTGTGAAGGTGAAGAGGGCCAAGAGTCAGGGAAGGACATAAATAGCCTGAGGGTCAGGGTGGGAGCAAATCAGGCTTCAGGGGGAGTATTGACTGAATCTGACTCCAGGGCGGGGTGGGGGCGGGTGGGGGGGCTCCTCTGAGGATCAGGGTGAGAGTAAACTGGTGTGTGTGGGTCAGGGTGGGACCTAACCCGCGGTTAGGTCCTGGGTCATCATCTCACCGGATTGTAAGTGGGCTGGTAGCCAGGTGCAGGGACATAGGCCATCTTGAGAGGCTGGGCTGGTGGCTCGTCTGGGGAGAAGAGATGCAGCGAGGACAATGTCGGCCGATTGCAGGTGCTGGGTGGCTCTTATACCTGAGGAAAAGGGAGTGGCTGGCAGGGCAGGGTCCATGGGGTCCCTCTTCTGGGCATCTCACATCTTTTTCTAGGGCACCCCCTTGTGTCCCTTCTCTTGCTAGCTTCACTGGCCACCGGCCAGAACCCAGATCATCTGGGCTAGGCTGGGGGTGGGAGTTGGGGGGACACTCAGATCAGGCGGGGGGAGAAGATGAGGGGGACACTTTGGGCCCTTCTGGAAAGAGGAAGTGCTAGTGAACTTTGGCCCTGCAGGGGCCTTATCAGAGCCCATAAAATCCTGCCCAGGCCTTTGTTAGCAGAGGGAGGGTTGGGCCGGGCAAGGCTCCAGGAGTGGCCCATGACAGATGGGCAACGGAAGGAAGTGAAAGCAGGGAGGGACGGGCGCTCTGACCACCCCTAGGAACTGGGAAAGGGCCTACATTTACTGCATGTCCGTACATGCCCGACCCCTGCACATTAGACTGTCGCTATAGTGGTTTAGGTCATGATTTCTGGAGCCGGAGGTTCTGGGTTCGAATCCTGCCTCCGCCACTTCCTGGCTGTTTTGTTTTGGCTCCGTGCCTTAACCTCAATATCCCCATTTGCCAATCGGAAAAATGGGGATTCTGGTAGTATCAACCTCACAGAAGCCCTGAAAGGAATCACTAAGGTAATAAATGCTTAGAACAGGATTTGACATACAGAAGGCACTAAATTAACTTTGGTCTCTCGCACTCATTCCAAACACAAGCCCAGGACGTTGGCATTATATGTGGACAGGAAAACCTGAAGTTTAAAGACATGAGGCAGGGGTGCCCAGCTGGCTCAACTGGTAGAGCATGTGACCTCTTAACCTCAAGGTGGTGAGTTCAAGCCCCACCTTGAGCCTGGAGCCTACTTAAAATAAAAAAGAAAAGAAAAAAAGAAAGTAGGCAGTTGGCTCAAGACTGGGTAGCAGTGGAACTCTAGCTGACTCGAGCGTCAGATCCCACCAGGCTGTGCAGTGTGTAGGTGCCAAGCAGGGTGAACACCGCCCTCAAGTCTGGAGCAGGCGGGGAGACCATCTGGAAGCTTGCGGGCCGGAGGCAGCCGCCAGACTTTTTATGGGCCCTCGCCCGCCCACCGCCAGCTCGAATGGGCATCGCCTGCATGGCTCCGGTCCCCATTGGTCAAATCTCCACCAACCTTCCGCGCAGCTGCGGTCCTGGGAACCCACAGGGACGCCGCAGCTCCTTTCTGCTTCTCCTCTCTCCAATAAAGACACCGGGTACATTAAGTAGCTTTATTGTTCAGGTGAGGATAAGGCCCTGGGAAATCAGTGTTATCAACTTAGAAACTGGGAGACCAAGGGAGAAGGCACCAGGCGACCACCTTTACTCTCCTCTGGGGATGAGGAAATGGACGTGAGGTGGGAGGTGGCCAGGCCCTGGGCCTCGGGCGGCTCTCAGAGCTTGGAGAAGGTGACGTTCTTCAGTTCCTGCTTCTCCATTGCAGCCTGGGCAGACTTAACGATGTCCTGGGTTTGCAGCATGCTCATATTCCAGGTGGCCTGGATGAAGAGGGTGGAGGGCAATGGCAGGGGCGGGGAAAGATGGGAATTGGGCCAATGGAAAACAGGGAAGAGACAGGCGCGCACCAATCAAAGGACAAGGCCTGCAGAGGGTTGCTGGACCCCGAGTGGTCGCTCTGGGATCAGAGAAGGGCTGTGATTGGCTCGCTGCAAAGCCTTACCATGTAGTTGAGGCCCTCGGCCACTGAATGGTTGCGGGAGTAGACCAGGTTGATCTTGGTGCTCTGCACTGCCACGGGGCTCTTGGTGGAAATCTCGGCCGCCAGGGAGAAGGCCGCATCAAGCATGCCCACCTTGTCGGGGAACACCCGGCTGCGGATGAAGGGAATCCCTCATGGGGGAGGGCGGGGAGGCGGCCGGCTGACAAGGAGTCCCGCCACTGGATGAGTAAGTGGCCAATCACAGTAGTAAGCAGAAAACCGCCCAGTGAAATGAACCAATCAGACCAGGGCACGGGACTGCAGCTTTAAGAACTGACCACCCAAAGAAGGTAAGTCCGCGTGTAATCCCGTGAGGGGATACTCGGACCAAAGAGCCCAGCCCAGGTTGCCCCTGAGCTCTGAACCGACCCAGGCCGCGGCTCCTACCTGACCAGTCCACTGCTCAGGGCCTCATCAGCCATCATCTTACGACAAGTGAAGGCCAGCTCGTTGACCAGGCTGCAAGAGGGCAGGGCGGGTCATCCTGGGTCCAGGAGATGCCCTGCGGTCCCCTCCCTGGCTCCTCCACCCACCTCTGGTTTCCGATGACTTTGGGCAGTCGCTGCAGCGTTCCCACATCGGCCGCCAAACCTATGTCCACCTCCTGGGGGGAGCCATCATGTCAGTACTCGGTTTGTGCCTAACACTACCCCCCAGACCTCAGTCACATCTATCTCCGAAGGGAAGCCCTCCAGCCCTGCCCATCTGACCCCCTCGCTGCCTCTCCGGGCTCCATCCTGCCTCGGGTCCTCTCGAGCACTGATCCCAGGGGCAACCCCAGCCTCTTCCTCACCCCCATACCTTTTCTCACTCCAAACCCCACGTGGACTGCACGGCCTACCCTGACTCCCTTCATGGCCAAAGTAAGTGTTACCTTTTTTTTTTTTTTTTTTAAGATGTATTTATTTATTTGAGAAAGAGAGAGCAGGGGGAATGGCAGGGGGAGAGGGAGAATCTTAAGGCGACTCCCTGCTAAATGTGGAGCCCGATGCACGGAACTCGATCTCATGACCCTGAGCTGAAATCAAGCTGGATGCTTAAACAACTGAGCCACCCCCGGCACCCCCAAAGTGTTACTTTTTAAGGTTCAATTCTGACTAACTTTTCCACAAGGCCCTCGGTTCTCATCCTCACTCTCACCCCACCCCCTTAACCTGTTCTGTCCCCTTAACCCCTCCACCCCCCCCCCCCCGCCCTGCCCCGAATCGCCCACCTCTAAGCAGGACCCGAGGAAGGAGCTCACGAGGAGGCCTCACCTTCACCTGGAAGAAAGCATCCTGGGCACAGTACCGAATGTCACAAGCAGTGATGAGGTCCACGCCTGCAAAGGGGAGGCCAGGGGCATTGACCAACCACAAGGACTGACATCTCCTCCCAGGTGATGGGGTTGTGCCTCTGGGTGAGGTTTAACTAGCAGCTGATCTGAGGCTGGAGGTCCCTGGCTGAGGTGGACAGGCAGCAGCCAGCCGAAAGGCGCCCAGCTACAGTGAGTGCCCGGATGGGTGGTGGGTCGCTCAGACTCACCTCCACCAATGCAGGCCCCATGGATGGCGGCGATCACGGGCTTTGGGCACTGCAAGGGAACAGGAAGGGTGGGATCAGGGCTGGTCCAGGAGGGATGGACAGGGTTTGGGGGGTAGAGGGGGTGTGTGCCCAGCCAGCCCCCCAGAGAACCTTCTCGATGACACTGAAGGTCTCTTGGTATCTGCTGATGAGGCTACGGAGGTACCAGCTGGTGCGGGCCACATCATCTCTTTGGGGCTGCAGGATTTCCGAAGCCATGTCCATAAGGTCAATACCTGGTGAGGAGGCATGAGGAGGCTCACGCAACCTCCCAGGAACCCCCTTCCCCTGCCCCCCCCATTGCCCCAACTAGAGGTCAGAACTCAGACTCAGCAGATTCGAACCCCCAAACCACCATAGTGGAGAAAGCTGCTCACGCAGGATCTAGCAGGGGATTGCGTCCAGGGTGTGAAACAAACAAAAGCTAACATTTATAGGGTCATTACTCACTTTATCCTCCCAATAAGCCTATGAGGTGGGTCCTATTACTATCCCCATTTTACTGGGGGGTAAGCTGAGGCACATGACGTTTAAGTCATTCGCCCAAGGTCACACTGGCTTGAGAGCACTGGCACTGGGATTTTAAGCCCAGATCCATGCACTAGCTTCAGAGGTCATGCTTTTCACCATCATGCCAGGCGGCAGAGGAGACAAGCGTTTGGGCATGAGTCCATGGTGGTAACATTTCGTCAGGAAGACTCGAGATGGAGCAATTTCTGTGGGCTCCAACGACAAGCTGATCCCAAATCTAACCTTTCCTCCATTAATCATTCTTTAGGAGTCTGTACTCGGGCTGAAATAGCTTCCCCTGGTCTTCTGCTCCCAGCCCTGCCCTGACTGTTCCCCACACGCGGCCAAATGAGCTCATGAGTGCGTCAGGGCCCTCTCTTCCCTCCCATCTCACTTACTTGGAAGAAAATACACGGTATGTGCCAAGACCTCACCAGTCCTCATGAACACCGTTCCCAGCCTGTTCCTTTGGGCACACAGGCCTCCAACTGCTGTGCCAACATGACCACACAATCCCTTCCCAGGGCTTTGTTTTTCTACCTACAGCTCTCTCTGCCTAGAACAGGCCCTCCCCCAGTGATGGTCAGAAGACTGACTCCAGGGGCACCTGGGGGGCTCAGCTGGTTAAGCATCTGCCTCAGGTCATGATCCCTGCGGGGTCCTGGGATGGAGCCCCGCATCGGGCTCCCTGCTCAGTGGGGAGTCGGCTTCTCCCTCTCCCTCTGCCCCTTCCCATCTGCTTGTGCTCACTCTCTCTTTCTCTCTCAAATAAATAAATAAGTAAAATCTTAAAAAAAAAAAAAAAAAAAAGACTGGCTCCATCAGGCCACAGCTCAAAGGTCACCTCCTCAGGGAGGCCCGCTCCGGCTGCCCTGGCTAAGTAGCAGCCCCATTACCCTCTACCTCCCTCGGTGTCTTATCTCGGTCACTGCCCTCTCATTACCGCATAATTGTGTGCTTATCTCATTTACTGCCTGTCTCCCCCTCTATAATGTGAGCTCCAGGAGTGGAGTTCTGTCTCCCTGTCCACTACTGCAGCCCCAGGGCCTAAACAGAGCCCAGTATGCAGCAGGTGCTCAATAAGTGAATAATACAGACCACACTGAGCTGCCCTTCACTGGGGAAAATGGATAAATAAGTAAATACACTTTGTCTGGTGGTGACAAGTGCTGGAAGAAAATTACAGCAGGGACGTGGAATGGAGTGTGTTGGGGTGTGTATATGCAGCGGGGGCAGTCGCGGTATTAAATGGGGTGCTCAGGGGGCCACCTGGAGGACTCGGTCAGTTGAGGGACTGACTCATGGTTTCGGCTCAGGTCGTGATCTCAGGATCTTATGATTCTGCCCTCCGTTGGGCTGGGCGCTGAGCATGGAATCTGCTTGGGACTCTCTCTCCCTCTGCCCCTCCCCCTTGCTCTCTCTTTAAAATAAATCTTAACAAATCATAATAAATAATAACAAATCATAATAATAAATATCATAATAATAATAATAAATAATCATAATAAAGTGGTCAGGGACCTTCTCCCTGAAAAAGGGACTTTTTTTAGAGAGAGGGTGTGCATGAGCAGGGGTAGGGGGTGTGATGGGGGAGGCGGAGGTGGAGGGGCAGAGGGAGAGGGAGAGAACCTTAGGCAGGCTCCATACTTAGCATGGCGCCTGATGAGGGGGCCCACATCTCACAACCCTGAGATCATGACCTGAGCCAAATTCGAGACTCGGATGCTTAACCGACTCAGCCACTCAGGCACTCCTGAAAAAGTGACTTTTGAGTAAAGATCTGAAGAAGGAGAGGCAGGAGCTATAGGGATATCTGGGATCAGAGAGTTACAAATGTCAGGAAGAGCCAGTGCAAAGGCCCTGTGGTAGGAATGCCCCTGGTCTACACGAGGAGCATGGAGGAGGCAGGGATCCAGGTGACTGGGCAGACTGTGTGAGACCTCATGTTCAAGGAGGGGGACTTTGGCTTTTACTCTGAAGGAGACCTTGCTGTGAGATGATTCTGAGCAGAATCATCCCTTATTTTCTTCCTCCTAGGGTTAATCTTCTCAACCTTTTGCCTTTTAGCATTTGTCTTTTAGCACTGGACAATACTATTTGACAACCCTGAAAAACCATTCCCACGTGTGGCCACACCCCCGGTCCTCTGGGGCTCCCCGGCCTCCGCAGCTTGTTTAAGTAAGAAAGACTTGCGGAATTCTGGATCAGGGTAGAGCTGAATTTCCGCGAGGTAAATATCGGTAAGACAGGACTCCTCTGTGTGACCTTAGCCGGGCCACTTCATCCTCTGGGCCTTGGGTTTCTTTTCCGGAAAATGAGGGTAAATCCATCCCGAGAGCTGATGGAGATGCAAGGACTGGAGGAGACAAAGCCCTAGAGGCCCTTCACGCTGTGCCTGTCGTGTCCCCGGCGGCCACAACTGCCCAGCTCAGCCCCCTGCATCTGCCAGCTTCCATGGCACGTCTGCGAAGCCTGTGTGACTTGACAGAACCCACGGGGCGGGGGGCGGGGTGCTCCCAGAACAAGCCCAGTGAGGCACCTTGCAACATCTCCTTTCACTGGCTTTTCCAGTTTAACTATACCACCTGGCCCTCTCCCCCACGTAAGAACTGCTCGCTGCAGGGCGCCTGGGTGGCTGTCAGTTAAGCGTCTTTCTGCCTTCTGCTCAGGTCATGATCTCAGGGTCCTGGGATCGAGCCCCGCGTCAGGCTCAGGCTCCCTGCTCAGCGGGGAGCCTGCTTCTCCCTCTGCCTGCCACTCCCCGTGCTTGTGTGCTTTCTCTCCTTCTCTCTCAAATAAATAAACTAAAAAAAAAAAAAAAAAAAAGAGCTGCTAATTGCAGACAAGTTCCCCATCTGGCTTCCCTGGAAACCTCTAAATGCTCCAGATCTCATTCATAATCCTAGTTCCCTTATTCACTATTCTTTTTTTTTTTTATATAAGATTTTATTTATTTATTCGACAGAGAGGAGAGAGATCACAGTAGGCAGGGAGGCAGGCAGAGAGAGAGAGAGAGGGGGAAGCAGGCTCCCTGCTGAGCAGAGAGCCCGACGCGGGGCTTGATCCCAAGACCCTGAGATCATGACCTGAGCCAAAGGCAGAGGCTTCAACCCACTGAGCCACCCAGGCGCCCCCCGTTATTCACTATTCTAAATAATAACGGCTACATCAACAAAAGTCCTACACGTTTTAGGGGCATCTGGGGGGCTCAGTTGGTTAAGCATCTCTCTCTCTTTTTTTTAAAGATTTATTTATTTATTTGAGAGAGAAAGAGAGCAAGCAGGAGCAAGGGGAGGGGCAGAGGGAGAGGGAAAAGCAGACTCTGCACTGAGCACAGAGCCCAATGCAGGGCTCGATCCCAGGACCCCAAGATCTTCACCTGAGCCGAAACCAAGAGTTAAATGCTCAACTGACTGAGCACCCAGGTGCCCAAGCATCTGACTCTTGATTTCAGCTCAGGTCATGATCTCAGGGTCGTGAGATAGAGCCCCACCTTGGGCTCCGTGCTCAGTGGGGAGTCTGCTTGAGATTCTCCCTCTCCCTCTGTCCTGCGCTTCTCCGGTTCTCACAGGCACTCTCTCTCTCACACACACACAAAGTCTCAGCTCTGCCATTTCCCATCTGTGAGAACCGGGCAAGTTTTTTCACACATAAAACGGGATGATAATTGCACTTATCCGGGAGGGTTCCAGAGAGAATTAATTACTATGTGAACCGTGTCCAGACATTCTGCAGATATTAAATAAGTGTGGGCTACTTCCCTCTTTTTTTTTTCTTCCCTTAATTAGTGGTTCTGTTCTATCGTTGGAACTACTAATTACATTGAGTTTCTTCTTTCTGGCCTTGAGAGTCTTGCTGTTGGAAATGGAATCAGACAGTTACGGTCAGCCGGGAGCTGGAAACGTGAGGGCCCCAGGCCTGGCACCAGCGCCGATGAAGCCCCATCTTTCGCTTCTCAGGCATGAGTGCCATGAGGACGAGGGCCGAGAACCAGCGCCCACTTGCCTGTATTCTAGGTCCCTGGCACCCAGGAAGGGGCTAGCACTGGAGTGTTTGAAGTGCAAATGAACAAAATGAACAAAAGGAGAATAGAGAGGGGGTAGAAAGAAAGTAAACACAGGACATGTAAAGAAGTTAACAGGGGAAACAACCAGAAATAAGATTGTTTACTGTGTGTCTTCCCCACTGGGCTGGCAACTCTGTGATGCCAGGGCCTGAGGCTGCCTCGGTCAGCACTGAGTCCTCTCCCTCTGCCCCTCCCCCGGCTTGTGCTCTCTCTCGCTCACTCTCGCAAATAAATGAAGCAATCTTAAGAAAAATCTTAAGAAAAAAAGATTCATTTATTTATCTGAGAGAGAGAGAGAGAGAGAGAGAAGACATGAGTTCAAGGGGCAGAGGGAGAGGGAGAAAGAAATCTCAAGCAGACTCTGTACTGAGCTTGGAGCCCAACATGGGGTTTGATCTCAAGACCCTGAGATCACGACTGGAGCTAAAACCAAGAGTCGAATCCTTAACTGACTGTGCCACCCAGGCGCCCGGTGAGTTGGCTGTTTTTAAAATTTCTAGATTGAGGAGAGGCTGGAAGTTGTGCTTGAAGAACCAGAAAAGAGGGTTCAGGGTGACCCTTGCTGCTGGAAAGTGAGCGGGGAAATTCCAGAAAAGAGAGAGCCCCAAATTCTGTGGCCAACCTTCGCCCAAGTCTCTTGTTAACCCACGAACCATGCATGCAACCCAGCAAGAGATTTATAAACTGATTCCAACTAAGCTGCTAAAACAGGAAACTCAACATTCTTTGGAGGTACAGCATAGGACCCAGAGTTCCCACAGCATCTTTCCATATCCCAATAACCAGGATACAGTCCAAACTTGTTCCAAATGCAAACAAATGGGAGAATGAGACCCAGTCTTGCAAGAGAAAAGATAATGAACCGAGACTGACCCCAAGGTGACCCAGATGTTGGAATCAGGAGACAAGAGTTTTAAAGCAGTGGTTAGGACGATGATCAACAGTGCAAAGAAAAATATGCTTGTGATAAATAACAAGCTATGGATCTTCAGGAGAGAAATGGCAAATATAAAAAAAGAACCAAATGGAAATTTGAGAACCCAAAACTACAGTATCTGAAATTTTTAAAAACCACTAGATGGGCTTCACAGTAGAACAGAGATGACAAAGGATTCAGTGAATGTGGTCAATGGAAATTATCCAGTCTGAAGAACAGACCTGTGGGACAATTAAAAGTTCTAAGAGACATGTACTTGGAAATCAGTTAGTGTGTGTTAAGTAATTATATGAAAGCATGTTATTTTAGTACACTATAGTGACATAAAACAAAAACAAAAACAAAACAAAACAGGGGCACCTGGGTGGCTCAGCCAGTTAAGCATCTGCCGTTGGCTCAGGTCATGATCTCAGGGTCCTGGGAATGAGGCCCATATCGGGCTCTCCGCTCACCGGAGAGTCTGCTTCTCTCTCTTTCTCAAACAAATAAATAAAATCTTGAAAAAAAAAAAACCCAAAAAACAGACTGAGAGGTTAAGGGCCTTGGGAAAGGCCACAGATTCAAGTTTAAAGTCCATCATCCTATAACATTCTGTTGCACTCACTTTGGCATTTGAATGTTTTAAATTAAAAAAAAAAAAGATAAAAGTGCAAGTTAGGAGCTGGTTGAAACCCTAATTAAGAAGCATTGCTCGGGGGACGCCTGGGTGGCTCAGTTGGTTGAGCAGCTGCCTTCGGCTCAGGTCATGATCCCAGCGTCCTGGGATCGAGTCCCATAGCGGGCTCCTTGCTCAGCAGAGAGCCTGCTTCTCCCTCTGCCTCTGCCTGCCACTCTGCCTGCTTGTGTTCTCTCTGTCAAATAAATAAATAAAATCTTTAAAAAAAAAAAAAAAGCATTGTTTGGGGCACCTGGGTGGCTCAGTGGGTTAAAGCCTCTGCCTTCGGCTCAGGTCATGATCTCAGGGTCCTGGGATCGAGCCCCAAGTCGGGCTCTCTGCTCATCAGGGAGCCTGCTTCCCTCTCTCTCTCTCTCTCTCTGCCTGCCTTTCTGCCTACTTGTGATCTCCCTCTCTCTGTCACATAAATAAATAAAATCTTTTAAAAAAATAAATAAATAAATAATCTTAAAAGAAGCAGCAGCAGCATTATTCTATGGCCAGGAGCAGGGGAGACTGGCAGGGACGGTGGTGGAGAGTACCCGGTACCTGAAGTGAACAATTTTCCTGCACCAGAGATCACCACTGCCCGACAGTCGGAGTCTTGTGCTATCTTGTTGAAGCACTCCACCATCTCCCTGGGAGGGGCAAGGAGAGAAAGACTGTGTCTTGGAAGGGTATCCCCTGCCCTTGTGTCACCTGTCCTCCACACTCCACCCCTGCCCATTCCTTCAGCCCCTGCCTCCTCCTTCAGGCAGGCCTCCACGATCTGCAGGCCCTACCTCCAGAAGGCTCTGTTCATGGCATTCCTCTTCTCAGGCCGGTTTAGCTGCACATGCAGGACGTGTTTCTGAGCAGCTGTCACCAGAAGGGACTCATACTTGTGCTCTGGCGCATCTCTGGGGGCTGCTGTGGAGGCCTCATCTTGAGCAACGGAGCTCATGGGGCGAAGGCTAAGGTTGAGACCCTGGGGGGTGGGAGCCATCACTCCTGGGGAGACAAAGGAAAGAAGAGCCTTTGCTGACCCCAGGTAGGGGACACAGTGCCTTCAAGAGCAGAAGGCACACATTTCCCCTCACTGATGTTAGACTGGGGGATGCAGGTCCCTAAGAAACCTCAGTTTAGGGGGATACAAACTTACAAATTAGGAGTGCACTTTATCAGTGGCCTCAGTGTGAAGACTCCTTCAGACCCTTGATCATGGGGCTGACCCCACATTGGGAAGCTGTCAACGACCCAATTGTAAGACACAGGCTTATAGGATTAGGGAGCTCTTTGGTTGGGAGCATATGCACTCCTGTGTTTAAGGTGGTCAGACCAGGTCCCGGACAGGCCTCCCCATCCCAAGGTGGCTATGACAGCACTACAGAGCAATGGGCTTCCAGAGGTCGAGGTGACTCACGCTGTATCAGCAGGTTCCGGAGACTGCGAGAAGCCGCCATCGCTGTCGCCATCGCAAACTAGTAGCTAGGGGGACTAACCCAACAGACAGGAAGAAGCCTGGGGAGTGGGGAGGTAGGCGGGCACGCTGCGGCCATGTTTGACGAGGGTACCGACGCCGCAACCTTCCGCCCGCCATAGCGGTGACGCCCGCCCTTCCGCCATCTTTACTAAGGGCAACCGGAAACAGCCTTTAAGGTTCTCCCACTGCCGCTCAGCAAGGGGCCCTTTGCCCCAGTAGGAACCTGGCCCATTATTGCTGCCGGACATTTCATCACAGCGCTGTTTTATAATGGTGGAAAAATTGGAGACAGCTGAAATGTTCAAGGATATAATGGCAGAATTATTGCAGCCCTGCAATTTTGTCATCATGCACTTGTACCTTGTTAATGGAAAAGAAAAAAATTCTTCAGTACTGAGTTTACCCGTGTAAGGGAATGAAAATATAGAGCCAACATTGCCCGCGTTCTTTGAAATGTTTGAATTCTCACAGCACCAAGAGGTCGTACTATTTTTGATTGTGCCTAGAGGAAACTGGAGCTTGGGGTAGGGAAAGTCACTAGCTCTGGCTTATCTGGGCTTCAGGAGTGCTGATGAAGGGATTTATGTGGCTCTGAAGTTCACGTTCTTAAAATAATTTAAGGAAATACAATCAGGGGCGCCTGGGTGGCTCAGTGGGTTAAAGCCTCTGCCGTCAGCTCAGGTCATGATCTCAGGGTCCTGGGATGGAGCCCCATATCAGGCTCTCTGCTCAGCGGGGAGCCTGCTTCCCCCCCTCTCTCTGCCTGCCTCTCTGCCTACTTGTGATCTCTCTCTCTGTCAAATAAATGAATAAAATCTTAAAAAAAAAAAGAAATAAAATCACTTTGGAAAAACTCAATTAACCCGAGAGCATTGCGAGTGCCATAAAATTGCTTAAATATGCTCTTTAGGGAGAAATGCACCAAGGTGAACAGAGGCCTCTGGGCAAATGGGATTTTTTTTTTTTTTTTTTTTTTTTTGGGCAAATGGGATTTTAAGAAATATTTTGCCTTCTTGCATCATAGACGTCATAGACCAGTAAGCTCTTTTGGAAAAGACCCAGTAACTTCCATCGACAGAGAACTATTTTTAGTTATCTATACAAAGGGAAACTCTGAAGCCACTGCGCAGATGCCGACATATGAGAGAAACAATTTTTTTTTAAAAGATTTTATTTATTAGAAAGACTGAGAATGAGAGGGGAGAATGTCAGAGGGAGAAGCCGACTTCTCACAGAGCTGGGAGTCCGATATGGGACTTGATCCCGGAACTCCAGGATCATGACCTGAGCTGAAGGCAGTCGCTTAACCAACTGAGCCACCCAGGCACCCTATGAGAGAAACAATTTTAAATTACTTTAGGATTTTTTAATCTCTACACCCAACACGGGGTTCAAACTCACGACTCCGAGATCAGAAGTCACATGCTCTACCAGTTGAGCCAGCCAGGCACCCGAAGAGAATTTAAGGATGTACATTTAGCATGATCTGCTGGTGTAAAAAAGGGGGTTATATATGGCTATTTGTGCATAGAATATAGTAGGTACATAGAGGATCGCTGGAAGGAGATTCAAAACTGCTGACAAGGGATGAAAATTGCACTGGGAGACAAAAATGGGAATATTTTCTTATGCCTGTGATTGGCTTGAAAACAAATCCTAGAGCATTTAGAAGTTTATGGCTGTAAGGCAACTCTCGTTTCTCCTTTCCAGAGGTTGTTTGAAACTTACTCTGGCGCAGCAGTTTCTTTATTCCATAAATGCCTTGTGACTTCAGATGTGAATAATCTGAGTTCAAAAACTTCGCAGTAAATTCAAGTGGGTTTTTTCTTTTCTAAGATTTTAAAAATTTTATTTATTTGAGAGAGAGCACAAGAGCAGGGTGAGGGGCAGTGGGAGAAGCTGACTCCCCACTGAGCGGGGAGCCTGATGCAGGGCTTGATCCTGGGATCGTTACCCATGGTGAAGGCAGACACTTAAACTGAGCTACCCAGACGCCCTAAGATTTTATTTTTAAGAAATCTCTACACCCACCATAGACGTCAAACTCACGACCCCAAGCTCAAGAGTTGCCTGCTCCACGGACTGAGCCAGCCAGGCGTCCCAGTGAGTTCTCAGGTGCACATGCATGAACAAGGCAGTCAACTGTCCTCACTTGTTCTCTGCAGACTGCCTCTTCCTTCCAGTATGAGTCAAGGTCCTTAAAGCAGGCTCCTTCCACCTACAGCCCCCCTATATACACATATCTGTGTATACACATATACATACACGCACACACACATACCCATGTATCCCATGTATATACAAGTTCCCATCTACCACAATTGCAGAGTATCACATGCAATTGTTTTTTTTTTTTTTTCAGGATTTTATTTGACAGAGGCGCTGCGAGAAAGGGAACAAGAGGGGGGTGGGAGAGGGAAAAGCAGGCTAGAGAGGGAACACAAGCAGAGGGAGCGGGTGAGGGAGAAGCAGACTTCCTGCCCAACAGAAAGCCTGATGCAGGGGGCCGATTCCAGGACCCTGAGATCATAACCTGAGCCGAAGACAGACAACTGAGCCACCCAGGTGCCCCCCCTTTTTAAGTAGACTCCATACCCAGCATGGAACCCAACACTGGGCTTGAATTCACAACCGAGACCAAGACCTGAGCTGAGATCAAGAGTTCTTAATGTCTTAACCACACACCCCAAATTATCAGGCACCCTGAATTATTCTTTTAACTCAGCAATTCCACTGCTAGGAATTGACCTCCTGATCAGTATCAGGGAAGTTGGCTTGAGGCATTTGCTTACACAGCAGTACTGTTTACAGTAGCCAAGAAACTAGATTTTACCTTTAAGACGAGGAAAAGGGAAACGATGACATCCCCAGGAGATACTGTGCAGGGGTAAAGATAAGGAGGAAGCTCTGTGTGTGATATGATACGGAACACTGTACAGGATAAAACATTTTGTTAAAAGAAAAAAAAAATTTATGTGGGTAGGGAAACACACCAAAAATTGTTAAAGGGGCTGGGGGAGCAGACCTTCACTTCTGAGGTTTTATATTTTCCTTATTTCCCAATGTTAAAACACAAATATTTACTTGGCAGGATGAAAGCTTTTTTTTTTTTTAATTCTTGAAGTTTTTAATCTTTTCAGTACCATTTACTTTGTAAGTGACTCTCCAACTAGAGGCAGCTTGCTTGGGTAGCGCCCATGAAGAATGCCACCAGCCCTCCCAGATTTTCCTCACCAGACTCCTTTTAATTCCTAGTCGCATTCCCAGGCTGGGCCCGAAGCTCCCAAGGGCCCAGAGCTGTGTCCCGGCCTGCCTGATCTTGGCCTGCCTGCTCTTTGGCAAGAGACCAGGTGGGAGGGAAGCAGACACACCCTGGAATCCCAGTAAGCGCAATGTTTATTTTCCAAACAATTTTATTGAAATGTGCCAAGAGTACACGAGCAGCACAAATGTATGAACAGGAAAAAAAAAATCACACATACAGTAATTTTTTAAAAAGTGAAGGTTAATCTTGGGAGATATCAGGTCCCCTTCCCCTCCCCCTCCAGACTTCCAGCATTTCCGTTAAGGTTAAGCCCACTAACCTAGCATTTAAAAAAAGGAATACAGGAACTTTTGCAAAAAAAAAAAAAAACCAAAACAAAACAAACCAAAGAAGAAACCAGAAACAAACAAAACAGCATAAAGGAAAGAGAAACGTTTTCCTGCTCAGATGGGACTTTTCCTGGGCACCTATTAGGAGGCGTGCTGAGCGGTGGAGAAACACAACTTCAGAGTGTAAGGGTATGGACCATCTGCAAAGGAGAAGAGAGGTTTGCCTGCATGCCCCTTCTCTGGAGGCGCCAACCACCCGGCCCCCCTCCACTTCTGCTGTTCGGCTGCGGGGATCTAACTGGTCACTGCCCAACATGAGACTTATAGTCAAGGCCGATACTAAAGGCACTTCCCCGCCCCTCCCTTCGATTCCACGGGGAATCCCATTCCCAGTTCCTCAGCTGGCCCAGGGCCTAAGCTGCAGATGTTCCCCGCTGGCCAGATCAGCCCCTTTCCTGGGGACCCTCTGAGCAAGCCTCTGTGACACACAGTGCTGGGTGTTTACTGGCGGCTTCTGACGCACAGAACTCCAGTCCCTGGAGGACGAGTCTCAGGGACCGAGGCTGGCAGAGTGGGTGGCGGCAAGCAGCCAGGCTGGATCTCCCTCCCTTGGGGACCATGGGGCTAATCTCCTGGCGACCAGGCCCCGCCTGCCCATGTTGGCACCAGTGAAGAGATCTCTGGGGCCCTATATTGATGGCAGGAAGGACGGCTCTGGCCTGAAGCCAGCCCCGCATTAGGCCACCAGGGGGAGGACAACAGGACACACAGATACTCACTTGGGTTTTTCATCTGGTAATGATTCAGGAAGCCCAAAGTCTCCAGGGCATCACTCTTGGATTCCCACTCCAGCAGCCCAGAGGAGCTGCGTTCACCTGATCAGAACGCAAAGTAAGTTTTAGGCTGACCTGAGCAGAAAGCAGGGGCCACCCACCTACAACCAAGGAATGGGGAAAGAAGGCGGCGGCAGTTTACTCACTTTTGCCTGAGAATACTTTCACAGAAGATGGCCGTTTCACTCCCAGCTCGTCGCAGATCTGCAAGACAGAGCAAAGATTCAGAAACAGCAGCGCCACGTGGCAGGATTCAAGCAGCCCGTAACAGAGTACCAGTATTTTTCTGGGATTTCTAAACCTCGATCACACGACATGTTCTAAGGTCGTCCCCCACGACCCAAAAAAAGATTTACAAACACTGCTCTTACTATGTTTGTACTACCGTTAACTATCATTATTACAGCAGCAACTGCTTTTAAAATTCTCACCTGGGTGTACTGGTGGGAACTGAACAAACGTTTGAAGCGAAGAGCAACATCTCAGGCCCGAGCAAAGTCTGAAGTCCAAACCTGCCAGGCAGCACCCCTCCCCATCAATGCCCCAGTTTCCTTTGACGAGGCCTGAACAGGAGCCTCCCTTCTGATGTTATGGAGGGACGGAAGGTCCCAACTACGTGGATGCTTTGAGACTGGACTCTGTTCACCTCTGTCTCACCCAGACTGGGAGAAACCTTTTTCAGCAAGTAGCAGCCGTCCCAGTTTGTTAATAATGCAAACAGCACAGCCTGTGTGTCCTGATCCCTGCTGCCTCCCCAGGACCCAGCCCAGGGCCCGAAGAAGCTGTGGCTCAATAGGTACTCAAAACAACGACAATAAATGGCTCATTCAGATGGCCATGGTGAGGGACTAGCTCCACAGCACCCACCTCGAAGAAGTTCTCCTCAGTCACCTCCAGAGGAGCATTGAAGAAGTGCAGCACATTGCTAGGGTGCTGGATGCGGTTCTTGGCTGCCTGCTCTGGGGTAGAGAACCGATTGTTCCTGGATTCGCTGAAGTCTTTGTAACTGCAGGACCCGTCTTCTAGCCCGTAGGACTGCCCGGGCATGATGGCTGGTTGCTTGGAGACACTGTACCAGAGAAGGGGAGCTCTGCGTCACACCCCAAGCCCCCCACGGCGGAGGCGAGGCCGCCACACCCCACTCCTGCCTGAATAAGCAACCCGCCTCGCCAAGCTCCTCTGCTGGGCCCTTTCCAGAGCGGCCCCACTCTGCCTCCCTTCTTCCCTCTCCACACTCCCAAGCCTGAGGAGACGAAGGACCTACCAGACGTTCAGCTTCTGCCCGAACATGAAGTTGTTGTTGAGGTGAGTAATGGCCCGGTCCACAGCATAGCCATCAGCCATCTCTACCATGGCGGCCCCCGGCTTGCTTTTCATGAATTTCACCTTGAGGAGAGCGACTGTGATCAGTGCCACTGGCCGGCCGCCAGGGACCCTTCGTTCACCCCTTCTGAGTTAGTCAAAAGCAAGGAACTCTCGGCTCTAGAGCGAGGCTGCAGTGTCCCGCCTCAGGAATGAGGCACCAGAGCGGCGCACACGGCCCACAGGCAGCGCACCGGCCGGGGTCCTTCTCACCGCAGGATGCGCCCTCCGCGTGCGTCCCTTAATGCACAACGAAACCGATGGGGGAGCACGGTGAGGAAAGCAAGCGGATACTGCCACTGTCTGTCTGTGAGCACACAGACACACATGGTCCAGAGTGGGCCACGACACGCAACACCGCTGAGGGTGACAGGACTGAGGGCAGCGAACACCTGAGACAGAGGCGCTGAAGTCAACTCCTCTAGCAGGAGGTCCTGCTTCCACATAAAGGTCTGTGAACCTGGGCAAGTAATTTGCCCTCCGTGCTTTCCACTGCCCACCCCACCTCACCAAGGACTCTAGACCAAGCAAGCTGCTATGTGTCCAGTTCTTTCCACAGAGCCCGACGCACGAAGGCAGGCTTAACCTGCGCTCCGGCTGCCGCCGCCCTGACTGCCGGGCTGAGCCAGGGGCTGCGAGCTCGGAGGCTCCCAGGACCGAGCTGGGTCCCAGACATACCAGCCACCTGTCCCACAGGTGAGGCGGCAAGGCCCAGGGTTGCCAGATCATCTGAAGTTTTCTGAAGAAAATCCTAACACGATGATCTTCGGCCACAAAAAGTGAGTTTCATAAATCTCAAACGTGTGATGTTAAGCATTAGTACTTTCATGTGAAGGCCTGGTTAACGCCCCTGATTAGATGACACAACACCCACGGTGAGGACCAAACAAAACGCATCCGGCCGGCTGCCTGCTTCAGTGAGTCACCCGCTCGGAACCAGCCTGCTGTCAGCAGGGCTCCTTCCCCCGCCGGGATACCCAAGGCTCGGCCCGCTAGGGCTACAAGGGAAGCAAAGGACCAAAGAGAGGCTCACCTTCTCCACATTGCCATACAAGCAGAAGACATTGAAGACCCGATCACAGTTCATCTTAGATTGATCCAAGCCATAGACCATGAGCACAGGGCTGTCGGCGTGGGGGCCATACTCGGGTGGTGGGGGAGGGGGTGGGGGGTGCCCATACTGGGGGCCGTAGCGACTTGGGCCCCGACGGTGACCCCCCACTGGTGGGCCCATCCTTCTCCCTTCGTAGTGAGGTGGGGGGGGGCCGTAGCCCTCATCATGGTAATGGCTGTGGTACCCACCGTGGGGCCCTCCTGGGGGGTGGGAAGGAAAGAGAGGGAGGACGGGTGAGAATTTGCGCGGCGGGCGGCGGGCAGGGGCACATGAGCCACGGGAGTCCACGGAGGGGAACCCCCTGCCCTCACCATATTCTGCGGGATGATCTCCCAGGAGAGGGGGCTGTCTCTGGCGTTTGTTAGGGTTGCTGCCAGGGTCACCTGCGGACAGAAAAAACAGTTAGAAGCCAACCTAGAACAAAACAGGGTCACCCTCCTGACTAGAGGCTAATCTGAGAGACCTTCGGTTCCTTCGAGCCTAGGCAAACCCTCCTTTCCTCACCAGAGCTGCCGGGGCCTCCTTCCTGTAGCCTGACCCTGGGTGGGCATGAAGCCCAAGACTCAAGACTGGAGCCCACTTCCCTTCCCCTGCCCGTGCCAAGCAGCTGGTTTCCTTTCTCTGGGAAGGATGAGGCCAGCTTCTGGGCCCTCTCTCTCCCCTGCCCTGGCCCAAACGGGAAGCCCAGCTCTTGGGCCCTCTGGGGAACCTGCAGGTACCACGGACACTGGTATGTTATGGAGACCAAGAACAGATTCCTAAAACAACTCCCAACAACGGGAGAGGAGTTAAGAGCAGGAAAACCACCAATGAAAGGGAGGGCAGAAAAAAGATCCAATCTGGTCCCCAAGTTCCAAGGTTCTAGGGGTTCTAGGAGCTGTAGGCCCCACTCTCTAAGCCGCTTCTTTCTCAACCCTGGTCCTCCCCGCGACCCTCCATCCCCTCGCCCACGTCATACCCAACCTGAGGAGAGGGACTGTGGGAAAGGACAAGCAGGGCAACATCAAAACCAGTTCAATTGAACAGTCATTTACAAGGCATCGACATTCTCAGACCCCGACAATGGCGCAGATCCACCCCAGACCCCAGCTGCAGTTCGTAGTCGCTACACGAATTTAGCGCTTGAGTGGCAGACACCATGCGAAGCGCTTTACAGACATCACCGCTTCAGAAATTCCTCACAACAACCCTATGAGGTAGGTACTATTTTTGCCCCGTTTTACAGATAAGGAACCTGAGCACTCCACTTTTAACTGAGCAGTTAAAAGACATTTTGGCCCAAGGTCACAAAGCAAAAGTTAGCGGCCGAGCCAGGATTTGAACCCAGGTCTGACTGACTCCAAAACCCAGGGCTCGAGACCACTGCCCTTTCCTGCCACCCGGCCTGGGTTTTGTTTCCAACAATCAGTCATTACAAAGATGGAAAAGGGCTACTTACAGCAGAAGTACAGAGTACAATGTCCATTTGTCACAAAAAACAAATCTGTATTTTCTCTTACCATTGGACGCTTCAACAGTGAGTTAGCACAGTTCTGAAAGATGGCGTCCCATCAAACATACACTGCGACCCTGCATCACATGGTTTTACAGTCATAAATACAAGTTACGGTACACATCCGATACAATTTTTTTTTTTTAAGAATCGTCTTAAAAGTCAATGTTTTTGATTAAATCAAAAATGGCTCACAGATGTTCTGTCCTCAGAAGATACCAGAAAAGTGGCAAATGAAGGTGTATGAGGTGGGTAGTGTCCCTCCGTGTTGTCAGCTCCTCACTCTGTGTGCTGCAGTGCGGTGCTTCTGGCTGTGTAGCGCTCCGTGTGCGTGTCTCCTGGGTATGAGGTGTGCCAGTGGCCCCACTATGCCCGCGCTTTTGGCCTTGGGAGCGCGCCCGGCTACCCGCCAGCAGGTAACTGTGTACCTCTGAGCTGTTTGGCTGTCTGGTTTTAGGTCTGTTTTGGTTTTTTTGATTTTTTTTTTTTTTTGGTTGTTGTGGTTTAAGTTTTTTTTTTTGTTTCTGATCTCCAGTTGGTGCAGATTATGTTGGCAGCCGATGACTGCGGAAAAAATAAAAATATCAAAACAGAAAAGAACAAAAAAAAGGCCCTCCCCAAACCAAAGGACTTAAAAACAAAAAAACAACCCATATGGCGAGGAATGGAGAGAGGATCCTATTGTCTTGGAGGCCCATGGAATCTACTTCGGTCTATGAAACGTTCTCCGAAAAGAGCGCCGCTGGCTGGCTGGGAGAGCTCTGTTCTCTGTGTTTCCTACTTCTGTGTACATTTTCGGGTTCGAGTTTGCTTGGATTTTGACTTTTTTTTTTTTAATGTTTAATAAAAAAGCAGTGTCTGCTGCCATGTTGCGTCTCTTTCTCTCTTTGTCTCTGTCTGCCTCTGTCTCTGTGCTTGTAGCTGTTCCTTGGAGCGCGGTGTGGTGTTCTTGATGTAGTGAGCTCAAGTCTGCGGCTGTTTCTGGGGACGTGGTGGAGGCTGCGTGTTCTGTTCTCTCCAGGAAGAGCTAGTGGTTTCTACCCTGTGTGTTGGTGAGCAATGTGCAGAGGCAGAGCCGCTGAAGTATGGTTCCCGAGGGGTGGCGAAGCACCGCCCTCACTCCAGGCCACCTCCTCAGCTCTCGTTTTTGCCCCCCAGTCTTGGGGCGGCCTGAGCTGAGAGGCATCAAAACCAATGCACAGCCAGCCCCTGCCACTAGCCCCTGCCGGTCTGCACATCTTCTATTTATGTTCCTTGGAGAAGAAATGGTTGGTTGCCATGTTTCTGTTAGCGGTCATGTAATGCCATTGCCCGCTCTGGTACATTCACTTGGTCACCAATTTGCCTCTGACCTCTGGAGGGGCGGCCAGGCCCACAGCGCCCACCGTGAGGGTCCTGGGGAGAGTCTAGCCCACCCTGCCCACTGCTTCCCAGCTGCGAGGGTGAGCAAGACGGGCCCGCCTAGGAATGGGGGCCTTTGGCCTCCCAGGGCCCGTGAGAGGTCAGCAACCGGCCTCCTCCCTCAGCCCATGGCCTAGTCCGACGTATCAGACCAAGACAGACAGAGATGGACGGTCCTGCTGAGGGGGTGCCGCTGCTTTTCCAAAGGCAATCCTCCACCTTTCCCTCCTATCCAAGGCAAACCATTCTTGACAGAGTCTAGGAAGGGGGTTGTCCGTTTGGGCCCCCCGCAGAGATGTTGAGTCCCCGCTACAAGGGAGGTGAGGCGTGTCCACCCTGCTCCAATCCAGGGTGTCTCAACTCCACAAGCTTGCTCAAAGGCTCTGCTCCAAGGGTCTAGGCGCCCTCCTCACCCCCCCAGTCTGTCCCGCCCTTCCCCCAGCAGACCCTTGATAGTGGAGAGCAAGAGAACCATTCCTGGCCCAGTTGAGAATGGAGTCAGTGACCCCAGGCAGGCTCCTAGAAGAGCAGCAGCAGAATCCATCTGGGAGCTGCTGCCGGTTTATAAGCCATTGCCACATCCTGTGCTCAACGAGGCCCTCCCTGCTCCCCAACCCCATCCAAGCCTCTGCCCTGGCTTTACACCCTCAGCCACGTCAAAGGGCCCCCAGCAGCAGCTAGAACCTAGAGGCGCCCTCATTCACCCTCTCCCGCTGGAGCGTCTTTTCCAAGTGCGGACCGCGCACCACCCCCAGACCCTCCCATGTCCACAGGGAGCCCAATGGCATTACATAACCCTGAGCCCGGGTCTATGAAGTGCACTAGTCGAGTGAAGGCAAGGCGGGTGTGTTTAGAACAAAGTTGCCATCAGGATTACCTTGTCCACTGAGATTAGGGTTTGTGTAGTCCCAAGTATCCTGATCATTCTTGAACACATTCAAGCGTGTGGGCTGCAGGGACAAAACAAAGCTTGAAATTAGCCAGGACCCCCAGGTCACCTGGAAGCTGACAAGGGGCAGTCACTTCCTAGACCTACCTTCGCGTATTCAATCTTCAGGGTGCAACAGCCCGAGTAAATATCAGCCCCATTGAGCGAGGCCTTGGCCCGCTGGGCACTCTGCACAGAATCAAATGTGGGTAAAGTTAAGGAAATCCCCAGGTCAGGGGCTCTTTGGAAAGGGCTTCAAGTGATCCCACAAGGGGGGGAAGGACGACGGTGCACCCAAAGATCACACTGCATGTGAGCTCTGGAGTTAGTTCCCTGCCCAGTCACTAGCCACTTGCACAAAAAGGGGCTGGAGAGTGGCTCTGGGTGGGCAGTCACCGTCCAGAGTTCCTGTCATCTGCACCCCCAAACCCACCAGCCCAGAGGTGGCAACAACTCCCTCTGCCACCACCCCAGACCAAGCCACTTTCCCTCTGCCCATTCAGCTCCCTCTCATGCTGTACGCTTTGACGAACCCTAGACAACCTCTGAAACATCACCAGATGAGCTTCCTGCCCAGAACTCCATCAGTGGCTTCCCATAGCACCCTGACCCATGTTTCACAGCACTACCTTGGATGCCCTGCTCAGAGCTTCCAACACCTGCAGTGAACACTCTCCCCATCGTCAGCTGTCAGGCCGTTTGCTTTCTCCAACACTAAGCTCCTGTCCCCCTCAGGACCTTTACAGAGACCAGTTCTGCTCTGAATACCAGCTCCTATCTCCTCATGGCTTCAGAGTATCACCGCGCAAGATCTGCCAGGCACTCCACCCCTTCGCGGTGCTTTAGACTCTGAACTTTCACACTTCATGCCAAGCTGTTCATTAACGATCCCTCCCATCAGTCTAGGGGCTCTAGGAAGGAATCTGGCACCTGGCAGCCATCAGGAGCCCGTGCTGGCTGAAAGGATGGACCCCTTCTGAGCCTTGTGAGAGCCCCCACCTCAAAAAATTCCCCTTTCCCAGCAAAGGATATTCCACCATGGCCTGGACTCCATTCTTCCGGAAAATAACAATTCTCTGGACAGGACCACAAGGATTGCAGATAGTGTAAAGAACATCCTGTAAAAAGCACACAGGCAAGATGAAAGGGCACTGGCAGGTCAATCTGGCTCAGGGAAGAGGATAGGAGGAAGAGAGAGCTCACAAAAGCATCTAAAAAAAGCCTGTTGGCACGTACCGTGGTAATGGAATAGATTGGGTTCAGGATGGTAAAGAGAAGCACACTGTTGACGCTCCGGGAGTCATCCGAGTCCCCAGGGCGGGAGATCTTCTGGCTAGTAGAGTAATTGACAAAAGCCGGGTGGCCAGCAATGTAGATTTGGTTGTCCGCCGCGTAGTTCACAGCGTTGCAAGCCCCCAACACATCTTCAAACTCCACCAACGCTTGTCTCTTTTTAGGCATCACTACCACATAGCTGGCAAAGAAAACGCATGTTTCAGTCCTCTCGAGGGAACAGACAAGAGGATGACATTCAACTTTCCCTGAATGGACTCCTCTCTCTGGACTCCTCTATACCTCCACCATGGTTTCCTGACCTGAACACCCTGCACCCTAAGTGGCACAATAGGCAAAAAAGAAGTAAGCTCTGTAGCCTCACCTCCTCTGGGAAGCCTTCCTTCCTGAATCTCCTCCCCTGAGCCAGATGCTTCCCGAAGGCTCCTGGGTTTTCCTATCACAGTGCTGATTGCTCTGGGTGGGCAACTGTCTGGGAGAGCCCACAAGCTTCATTTGTTACTCTACACCCAGTTCCTAACATGTGACAAAAATACTTGCTAAATGAGAGAATGCAGATTACAAGCTAGAAACAGAAAAAAAAAAAAGAGAGAATAAAAAAAAGACAGGAAACTTGCTATAACCTGACCCAAAGTATAAGGGCTAAACCTAAGCGTGGAGGAGTCCCAAGACCTAGCCAAAGGAACCTGAGCCAAAATGGCCATGTCACTTCCAACCAGAAACTAAGGACACACAGGACACCAAGGAGTTGATTTCTATGTCCAACTTGTGGCCTCTTGAGGAGTACCTGATGGGCCCAAATTCCTGCAAGGCCTCCACAAGGTCAGCTTCCACCACGCCGTCAATCAGGCCCCTGATGTGGACAACTGGGGAGGCCGGGGTTTTGTGTGGGTCATCGTAGTTCTCCTGAGAAAAGAACAAGAACATCATTTCCTGCCATACAAGATGGTGGGCCACTGCCCTCTGTGCTGTTAGGAGACCCAATCAGATAAAACACTTAGGTATCGCACAAGGCAGACAACAAGGGATGGCAACATAAACCAATCACCCCCAAAGGATTTGGGGCCAGCAAAGCTCAGGCCCTGAGTGGATGGCCCCTCGCCTATACCTCTCACTGTAGCTTCTGAGGAATGCAGGATGGAAGACAAAGCATGCCCCATACCTTACATTCCTTCTAGAATTTTTCTTTTCCCAATGGTCAAGGGAACAGGAGAAAAGACGGGGATGGAAAGGGGACAGCACTGGCAGGAAGGGCTCAAACAGTTTTCTGCTGCAGTCTGAATCACAACATTCTCTTGGAAGCCAAGCATTACTGTTCCCACCACTCACCCCCAGGATCAGTCACAGTAAAATCTCCCCTGCCCTAAAAGCTGTGAAAGCCACATCTAGTCTTTAATCACCCACGAAAATCTGTGGTAAAAAATACTGCCTAGACTAGACAATGGAAAATCAAGATGAG
The DNA here is from genome assembly GCA_028533885.1 of Nasua narica. NCBI lineage: Eukaryota > Metazoa > Chordata > Mammalia > Carnivora > Procyonidae > Nasua > Nasua narica. The sequence goes on along the minus strand of CM052803.1, from coordinate 10,428,102 downwards.
AAAGGTCCCTCAGTAAAAAAAGAAACTCCAACCTACATCACTGAAAACCAAGATAGTGCCCTCACGAGAAGTATCTTTCCACCCACACAGAGAGAAGCCTCTGGGAATCAGGAGGAAAGTAACTTTCTCCACGTCTCCTGGGCTCTGGGCCCAACCTGCTGTTTGAGAGCCACCAAGCAGAGCCCATGGAACAGGGGCAAAATTGGATTCTATTTCAGGAATGAACCACACAAACCACAGGAGGCACACCCGCCCAATGGTTACCAGCTCAGCGGTTTGGAGTTCCACAGCCCATAAATTCTAATCCCAGCCCCTCCCACATCACTAGCTATATGATCTACACAAATTTACCTCAGTTCTACAAGTCAGGAATTGTAATACCATCCTGTACCTCATACAAGACTGTTGAAGATTTAGTTCAAGTAGTTTTAAAATATGTGTAACAAGGCCTGCCACAAGTTAAAACGCTAGAAATCACTGCTACAGGTGACCACCAAACCCTGAAAAATCCTGCAAATGGCTGCGGGAGAGGACTTCAAGAACTTGGAGGATGGAATGGGCTCAAACTCAGAAGGAACAAACGGTGGTCCTTTCAGACTAGGAGACCAAAGACGTGGAATGCCTTCCAATATGCCCATCCTCATGGGCATGTTTGGTGAACATTTTGGTTCACCAAACCAACTACGCCCAGTTAACTCCAGGAAATCGTAAACAAACTTGTGATGGTTCCACAGCTTAATTCAATTCCCCAACGACAAAAAAAAGACCTTTCACAAGCCCCTTTCTTCCGGTTTTCAAAGCCCACAAAAATGGGGACATAATCTATTCTAGGGGAATATCCTCAAATTAAATCAACTTCTGTATCGACACAAACCATGACGTTATAAAGATTAAATAGCAATCGGCCAGAGTTCCCCACTTGGGCGCGAAAAAGGCCACCGCCCACTCGTTCCCGCTCACGCGGTGCTTCCCCCCACCCCCCGCCCACGAGGCCCAAGTAGAAGTGCGCTTGCGCGTGAGGGCAGTGACTTAAACGATAAAGGAAAAAAAACGGTCCGGCCGCGTGCCCGGCCCCCACACTTAAGCCCGCGGCGCCTGCGCACTGCGCCACCCGCAGCGCTAGTTCCTTCCTCCACCTCCCACACCGCCCCCCCCGCTCTGAATAGCGCGCACGCGCAAGCTCCTGTCCTCGCGCAAACCCCGCCGTTTGCCCAACGCCTGCCCCTCCCCCACCCCGTCACGGCGTGAGGGCCTGGGCGCGTGCGCAGAGGTGCCCCCCCCCCAATACCCTCAAGGTGGAAAATTTTCCGTCCCTTCCCGGCCCTCCCCGACCCATTAGGCCCTAGCCTCACCCCGCCGCCGCCGCCCGCCGCCCCGGCTCCTCCACCGCCGCCGCCACCGCCTCCGTGCTGGTCGCCAGCGTTGTCCGTCTTGAGCCGCTTAGGGGCTCGGCCGCCCTCACTGCCGCCGCCGTAGTAGCGGCCACCGCCGCCTCCGCCGCCCGCCGCCGCCATCTTCACCATCGCTCCCGACCGCCTCCGCTGCTCGTCCGGCTGCTGCCTCTGCTCCAGCCGCCGACGCCGCTTCTCCGCCCGGGGCAGCAGCCTCCGCGACATGGCGGCGCAGAACCCGCCTCCCCCCGCCTCTCATTGGGGGAGGGACACGCCCGTCACCCGCCGCCCCCACCCGATAGGGGGAGCCACTGGTCCCGCCAAGGGGGGAGGGGAAGCCTCCGCACGCCTTGCGCGCCTATTGGGCACAGCACACGCCGTTCTTCAGATGGGCCCGCCCTCGTTTGTCTGGGACATTCCTTATAGGCGAGCGCTTTCTGCCAGTCATCCGGCTGACCCCGCCGCCTTAAAATAAACTCCAATTTGATAGGTCGGATTTCTGGCACAGCCTGGCCTCCCTTGGAGCACCTGATAGGAACGAGGTTCCCCACTCGCCGGAAAAGCCCCGCCTTCTTCCCACTTTCATTGGCTCCCTCACTAATCCATCAAACCGAAAATTCTTGGCGTACTAGTCAAAACGACTACCTTCCCGCGCCACACCGTAAGGAGAAAAGGAAACCCCTCCCTTTTGCCTCTCTCCAGTGGTTGCTGCAGATGCCCATCTTCTACGTCTCTACCCGATTAATCAATGAAGAGTGGAAAGGGTCGTAGGACCACCGGTGGTCTCTGATTGGGTGAAAAAGGAAAGCCCTCCCCAAGCCGGCAGGCGCTCTGAGGCGCAGTCTAGAAAGGGGTCGGAGGCGAGAGCGCAAGCGCGAGCAGACTCAGGTGTCCCTGGAGGCGGGGCAACCCTCTAAACCAGCGAAGGCCTGGCGTACCCCAAGTAGTTATTGACGTTCCGTGTGTGGCGCGGGAGGGCTAGACCGAGACAGAGGGGTAGCTGCCACTGCAACTCTGTCGCCGCTCGCCCTTATTCCTCTCCACGTCGAATCCCCACAACGCCGGGGGAATTCTAATAACCCAACTTAACCCTTTCCGTAGAAAACCGTTTGCCTCTGACGACGGTCTTCGGACCGTCAAGTTCGCCGGCGTCCTTTCCCCGCTCCGGCCCACCTCTAAATTCAGCCAAAAGAGTGCCTTTCAGTTTGCACAAAGGGAAGGACCTTTCACGCACTTTTCGACCTTTGTCCGTGCAGGCCCTCCCATCTAGAACCCTTTGTCCACCACCCCTCCTGCCGGAGGAATCACTCCTCTTGTCCCGGCAGCAGTCTCCACTCTGAAAAGCATTCCTTGTCCCAACCAACCAGTCCCAACCCCAAGCCTGCCCTGTGGTAACCCCTGACCACTCAGGCCAATGGTTTTCAGGCGACAGCCCTAACCTCTGCGGCTCGTCACAGTCTGGTGACTGTCCCTTTTCTAGCGGGGAAGTCCTGTGTGAGTAAGGGAGCGGTGGTCCCTGCCTAAGCCTTAGCGAGACTGTTCCCTTACCAAGCACCAGGCACAGCACCTGGCACAGCGCTCGCGCTCTGCAAAGGGGAGTCCTGGTGTTCTAAGTGTCCGACGGGCCTGCCTTCCTTGGGGAGCAGGTAGGGCGATAATGCCCTCCCTCAGTCTCTAGGATCCAACGACGCCCAATAGCCGGAACCTGAGATGGGGGGGCGGGGGCCGAGCGAGGACCCCGCGTTATGGGGCTGCCTCTTGGGGGTGGGGGGGAGGCACTGCGCTTAGAGAGGACAGAGTCGTGGGAAATACGGTCGACTCCCCCAAAGATGCTTCGGAATATTCCCACTGGTGAAAGGGGAGGTTCCCAAAATAGAAGCGCTCGTGGAAACTAAGTTTGAAATGGGGTCAGTACCGCTAAGAGAGTGGGACAGGACCGGTGGGTTCGCTGATTTGGGGAGACAAGAAAGTTGGGAGCGGGCAGAGGGGGATCAAAACCAGTTCCCGGTCACACCCGGAAGATCCGAAAAGACAGGCGGAACACAGATAGGGGGCGGCGCAGCGCCTTCAACACGTGATCGGTGCGACGGAGAGAGGCGGGGCGGGTCCCACAGAAGGGCGGGGTCGCGAGGTCTCGACGTCAGAGGAATGCGGTGGGGGGAGGGGGGAGAGGGGCCCCTCCCCTCCCCGCCCCCGCGCCCGGCCCGTACGCCCCTCGCGCCGACGCGCGCTGTCGGGACGCGGCGGAACCGTCCTCGGCGCGGCGTGTTCCGGGTCGCTCGCCCGCCGGTTCGTACCCACGGCGGGCGGCCAGGCCGTCGCGTTATCTGCACCGCAGCTCTCCCGGCCCCCGCCCCTCCCCCACCCCTTGCGGTCAGGCGGCGGGCGGCGCCTCCCACCCACCCCCCGCACCCCTCCCCGGCCCCTCGACCCCAGCCCCTACCAGCTCGGCGGCGAGCCTGGCCGGCCGTCCGGGATCGAAAAGAGAGCAGACACTGGGAAGTTTTGGGGGAGGGAGGGGCGGGCCTTAAAGGGACCACGACCTCTTTTCAGCCTGGAAAAAAAAAATAGGAGGTGGGGTGGGGGGAGAGATTAAGAGTTGCTCCGCAGTTGAATGGAGGAAACAACGCCAGAAAGGAAGGGAAAGACTGATGCACCGTTGGGTTAGGGCTCCGCGTCCCTTTTCCCCAAACACCCCAACCCCTCATTCCACCCCTCCTTCCATCTCGCAAAGTCACGCAGTTGTTTGGCAGTCACGCCTCATTCCTTCTGGTCAGCCAAGTGTTGTGTTAGTTGAGGGTAATGTCGGGGCGCACATTGTACAGATGGGGAAATAGGCTCAGGGGACTCAAGCTGCTAATCCTGGATCCCCCAGCTTGTATGTGGCGAGAGCGGGATCTGTCCGCCGCTGAAGACGTGTGGGCACCGCACTGCAGTACCTGTTGTTATGGGGGCTGCAATGTGCGCTGCAGGTTAAGGACGCAAGCTTTGGGGCCAGACCTCCGAGTTCAAGTAGGGAGCCTGCACTTACTAGCTCTGTGGCCTTGAAAAATGAGTTAGCCTTTTTGGGCCTCTTTTTCTCTCCTCCAATAGCAGAATGGTAATAGCACCCTCCTTCTAGGGAGGTCTTGAGAGATGCTGAGAATGTCTGGACGCAGAGGGGACCTTAGGCCTACCCCCATTTCGCAGATAAGGTAAAATTGAGGCCCAGAGAAGGGAAAACCCAAAAGAAGACCTAGTCGCTCCCCTCCCTACAAGATGTAATCTGACCCTCCTAGGCCCATC
>CM052803.1:10387264-10422926 GCA_028533885.1 Nasua narica | reverse complement strand
CCCTCTCTCTCTGCCTGCCTCTCCTCCTACTTGTGCTCTCTCTGTCAAATAAATAAATAAAATCTTTTAAAAATAATAAAAAATAAAAATAAGTAAACTATTGAAAAAATACCATAAATAAAATAAAATAAATTTCCTTCTGGACACTGTGTGGGCGTGGATTGGAGGGCATTCCCTGGACTGGAAGCCAGGAGGCAGTGGAGGCTGGGCTGGACCAGGATAGGGCCATGGAATGGGAGGATGGCGGGGGGGGGGCGTGAAAGGGGAGAGGGAGGTGTCAGGATGGGGCTCAGGGCTCTAGCCTAGGGACTGGGGAGGACCATGAGGGCCCCCTGCAATGGGTACTAGAAGGAGGAGCAGGTCTGGGGGAGATGCTGTGGCCAGTTTGGGACACCATGGGAGTGGGACCACAAGAGGAGGCATCCAGCACAAAGCCCCGAGCTCCAGAAGTGAACAAGATACTGGGTGTGACCCCGTGGTCCTGAGCCAGCGATAGCCCAATTGCCCACCTTTGGCATTTCACTTTCCCATATTTTGTCACGTATCCACGCATCACCCACGGATACTTTTCTTGAAATCAACTCAGATTTTTTTTTTTTTAATTCAACACATTTATTTAAACAGGCAATGTCAGGGACACCTGGGTGGCTCAGTAAGTCAAGTGCCTGCCTTCTGCTCAGGTCATGATCCTGGAGTCCTGGGATTGAGCCCTACATTGGGCTCCCTGCTCAGTGGGGAGTCTGCTTCTCCCTCTCCCTCTGCCCCTCTCCCCGCTCATGGGCTCGCTCCCTCTCTTACTCAAATAAATAAATAATCTTAAAAAAACCAAACAGGACATGTCCTTTCACTCTAGGATGTGGAAAAGCAGCATCACCTGCCATAAATAGAATACAGCAGTAGGAATAAACTCAATGACTCAGCAAGAACCAAGAAGAGGTGCCACAAGCATTGGGTGAAAGGCTGTTGGCGACAGGTCCTTCGCAGGGTCCCAGGGTCCCACCCACAGATGACATCATAACTCAGAGGGGCAGAGATCTGGCAGTCACTTCCCCTTATGAGCAGAACTGTGACCCTCCCCTCCAAATTCATATGTTGAAGTCCTAACCTCAGTTCCCCAGAACGCGACTGTGTTTGGAGCAAGGGCCTTCAAAGATTAAGTTTAAGATTAAGATTAAGTGATTAAGTTAGGGGCATCTGGGGGGCTCAGTCAGTTAAACATCTGTCTTCGGCTCAGGTCATGATCCCGGGGTCCTGGGATCGAGCCTACTGTCCGGCTCCCTGCTTGGCGGGCAGCCTGCTTCTCTCTCTTCCCCCTTCCCCCCTGGTTCTCTCTGTGGCTCTCTCTCATTCAAATAAATAAATAAAATCCTTAAAAAAAAAAAAAAAAAAAAGAGGTGATTCAGTTAAAATGAAGTCGCTTGGGTGGTCCAGGGCAATATGAATGGCGTCCTTATGAGAAGAGATTGGGTACTAATGTAATATGTGTCCTCTATACCTCAATTTAATACAGAAATAAATATATAAAAATTTTAAAAAGAAGAGATTAGGACACAGGGAAAAAGGGAAGGCCACATGGAGACAAAAGGAGAAAATGGCCATCTACAAGCCAAGGAGAAAAGCCTCAGAGGAAACCAAACCTGCCAAGGCCTTGATCTTGGACTTCTAGTCTCCAGAACTGTGAGAAACTGCATTTCTGTGCTTTAACTGCCCCACCTGTGCTTTTTTATTATGGCACCTTGATCGGACTAATATAGTCCCTAAGTCGACGGGCACAGTTAGCATTGCCGCTCACCAGGGCCCCCTGGTGGCACGTCCTGAGAAGGACAGCGTGTCTACTTACAGGATATACTTCCCTTAACTGCAGGGCTGGAATCTAATAATGAGGAAATTCAGAAACTGGGACTGCCCACAAGGCATCCCGCCCAGAAAATAAAGAATGGTTAAGCGGCTTAGCCGACTGAGCCACTCAGGCGCCCCAGGACATATCGCTTAGTGAAATAAGCCGGTTCACCGAGAGTCTGTATGATTCCACTTCGGTGAGATATCTAAGAATCATGAAAATCATGGAAGCAAAAAGGAGAATGGTGGTTGCCAGGGGCCAGGGCAGGAGAAGTGGGAGTTGTGGTTGATGGCTATAGTTTCAGATTTACAAGACCAAGACTTTCAGAGATCTGTTACACAACACTGTGACTATATTAACACTATCATAACTCTAGTTAACACAGAAAAATAGTTAAGAGGGTAAATTTGGTATTATATGATTTGTACTACGATTATTAAATATATATATACCTACAAAAACGCATAATTTAAATCGGGGCACCTGGGTGGCTCAGTCGGTTAAATATCCGCTTTTGACTCAGGTCACAATCCCAGGGTCCTGGGATCGAGCCCCGCATTGGGCTCCTTGATCAGCGAGGAGTCGGCTTCTCCCTCTGCCTGCTTCGGCTCTCTCTCTCTCTGTCAAATAAGTAAATAAAATCTTTTTTAGAAAATGCATAAGTAAACACAATTAAATTCTTGGTGCCCTGCTTGCTCTGAAGGTTCTTGAAAAAGGAGATGGTCCCTTCTGTGTCCTGGGATCCAGCTACCCCACTCAGATGTGTCTGAACCTGAGATCAGAGGCCACATCCTGTCTTCCCCGCCCCCCCCATCCCTCCTTCCTGCCTCCCTGCCCGCTGCGGTGAGGGCATCTTGAGCTTTTTGGCTTTTAAAAACAATCGCAAAAAACTCTTTCCTGGCACATTTTTTAGGTGACATCTAAAATTACAGAATTTGATCATTATGAAATGTAAAGTTATAATGGCAATCCATCTATCTCTCTGTGAAATGGAGTGAGGGGATTTTTCTACTTTTCTAGTTAATTCCTACAGCAGTAGATATATATCCCTTGTTGCGAGAGTGAGACTGGGTTGGGTATTATTTCTACTCCATTTTTCTCTTTTTTCTATTAAGTGCTGAATAACCGTTAAGTTTCCCGTGGTCGCTGTGACAAATGACTACAGACTCAGCAGCTTAAGATGACAGAAATATCTCCTACAGTTCTGGAGGCGAGAAGTCTGAAATCAGTATCACTGGGGTGAAATTGAGGTGTGGATGGGGCCCCCTGCCTTCTGAAGGTGCTAGGAGAACATCCGGTCTGCGCCTCTCCCAGCATCTGGTAGCTGACTGCTTTTTCTTTCTTTCTTTTTTTAAGATTTGTTTACTTTTATTTGAGAGAGAGAGAGCATGAGCACATGAGGAGGAGCAGAGGGAGAGAGAGAATCTCAAGCAGACTCTACACTGAGCTCAGAGCCACCTGATGCAGGGCTCGATCTCATGACCCTGACATCAGGACCCAAGCCAAAACCAAGAGCCTGATGCTTAACTGACTGCACTACCCAGGTGCCCCCCTGATGGCTTTCCTTGCCTTGTGATCATCAACTCACCAACCTTCCAGGCTGGCATCTTCAAATCTTTCTCTGCTCGTCTTCCCATCACCTTCACCTTCTCCTGTTTGTGTCCAATCTCCCTGTGCCTTCCTTCTCTAGGGACACGTGTGCATTTAGAGCCCGCCCCTAGATAATCCAGAACAATCTCCTCATTTTAAGATCCTTCATTTAACAACGTGGGCAAAGACCCTTTTCTAAATAAGGTAACGTTCATGGATGCCAGAGATTAGGACAGGAATAACTTTTGGGCAGCTATCTTCAGCCTTCCACAGAAATTTTGTCCATGAATCATTCAGCAAGTATTTACTGAACACCTGCTGGGTGCCAGGGATTTTTCTAGGCACTGAAAATAGAGCTGCGCCCAGGACAGAAATCGCTAGCCTCCTGGAGCTGACGTCTAAGGCCATTAGATGACATTCTGACACGACTCGGACATTCTAAGGCCACATCGTCCAAAATGGTAGCTCCAAGCCCTGTGTGAAAACTGTGTGAAGCCCTACTGAAAACTTAAATGGGACTGGTCCCAGCTGAGATGTGCTGATTTTGAATATTGTGTTATATAGCGCAATAATTTTTGGATTTTTTAAAAGGTTTTTTTTTTTTTTTTAATTTTTGAGTAATCTCTACACCCAATGTGGAGCTCAAGTTCACAACCCTCAGATCAAGAGTCACCTGCTCCACTGGCTGAGCTGGCCAGGTGCTCCTAATTTTGAGATGTTGATTACAGGTTGAAGTGACAACATTTGGGATGTACTGGGTTCAATCAGGTAGGCTATTAAAATTAGTTTCACTTGCTTCTTTTTAGTTTCTTGTAATGGAGTTACCGGAATACTTACAATTACATATATAGCTTGCATTGTATTTCTGTTGGGCAGCCTAAGGGGAGGGGGCCTATGGACAGTTACCACAATAAGTAAGTACATATTATGGTATGTTAGGAAGTGATCATTTCTATGGAAAATAAAGTTCAGGGTAAGAGAGTGCATATGCTTCCTGTTGCTTCTGCAACAAATTACCACAAACTTAGCAGGTAAAAAAAAAACCCACAAATTTATTATCTTGCAGTTCTAAAGGTCAGGAGTTCAAAATAGCTCTTCGGGCCTAAAATCAAAGGCGGAGTCTTCGGGGAGGTTCCAGGGGAAAATCCACTTCTATTTTTCAGCTTCTAGAGGGTGCCTATTTTGGCTCCTAGCCTCATCACTCCTCTGCTTGCAAAATCCCATCTCTTTCTTCTACTCTGCCGCTCCAGCCTCCCTCCTGTAAGGACTCAAAGAGATATTGGGCCACCAGAATGATCCAGAATAATCTCCCCACGTCGAGATCCTTGATTTAGTCACACGTATAAAGTTGCTTTGACCATGTTCACAGATTCTGGGGATTAGGAAGGGGCCATCTTGGGCGGGGAGGGGCAAACCAGAGGGGGGGGGTCTGTTCCTGGGAACCCCTCCTCCTCCCTGCACCTAAGCCAACAGGGGTCAGAAGTTGCTGCCGTCAGGGGCCTCCGGATTCTTGCCTGAGGAGCAGGAGGGTTTGAGACCCCTCGTCGTCATTGGTCTCTGGGCACAGGGTCTCGTGCCCAAGGTTCCTCAAAGGGAAGGCTGACCTGTGGGGAGGGGCAGGAGCCTGGGTGAGCAAGGCAATGGGCCCCGCGCACCCCTCCACCCGCAGTCGGGAGGGACGATCACCTGGGCTCCGGCGTGGCCCTGTCTGTCCTGTCTGTGCAGTGTCCGCCGGCTGTGCCACTGGCGCAGGGAGGCGCGGGCCTCGGAGCTGAGGCCCTGGGGTGCGCGGCCAGCATCGGGCTGGTAGTGAGCGATGTGATGCAGCGCCCCAAACCACGTGGTCAGGTAGTACCCGGCTAGGGACAGGACGGGGCGGTCAGCGCAGCTCTCTGGCTACCCCGGTCCCCCGCCCCCGCCAGGCCTAGCTGCAGTTCGTCCCCCTTGTCCGACGCCGCAGGGCGAGGCTGTTGGGCCCTAGGGCGCCCCCTGTTGGGCCCCGGCGTTTCCGGGGTGGGGACTCACCTTCTCCTCGTAGCTCGTCCGGATCCAGCAGCTCCATGAGAAACTCCACGTCCAGCTGCGTCTCCCCAATGTGCGGACTCCAGATCAGTTCTTCCGTCAGCGCGGGCAGGAAGGCGTCGGCTCCCAGGGGCTCTGGCGGAGCCGGAGGACAGGCTCTGAGGCGTATGGGGGCGTGCAGACACCTCCATCCGATCCCCGGGACCGCGGGCGCTGGCTGCCCTTCCGCCTTGTTGGGCATGCAAACGCCTCTTACCAGCTCCCCAGGCCCGCGTAGACGCCTCCCGCTAGAGCGTGCCACCCTCTCCCCTCGACGTGCACACAGGCGCCTCCCACCCGGCTCCCGCCCCTCAAGCTACCGCACATCCACGTGGACGCAGGTGAACTTCCTTTACCTTGGTTCTCGTCCTGAGCCAGGCCCGCGTAAACGTCAGTGCACACCGCCAGCAGCAGCGCCACCTTGCGGCGTGGAGCGCAGGCGGCGTGGAGGTGCGCCAGGCGCGCGTGGATGCGGCTCCGCAGGGCGGGGGCGGGGCCCTGCCCCTCACGCCCCACCCCTTGGCCTCCCGGAGGCCCCGCCCCCTCCCGCAGGGCTATCTGTCGCTGCTGGAGTCGCCGCAGTTCCTGGGCCCGGAGCATGCGGAGTCGCGTCCACAGGGCAGGCTTCAACGGCACCAGCACCGCCCGGCACAAGGCCGCCTCCACCGCGGCGCCTGCGAGGAGTTGGGGTGGGTGAGCGAAGGGCCAAAGGGCTGACCCCCGCCCCGGGGCCGAACGCCACCCCTCCCTGGCTTCTGGCCACCCACAAGTGTAAACGCGGGTGAGAGAACACGTGTGGAAGAGGGAGCCTGGGTGTGAAAACGCGCGTGGGAGAGCGAGTGCGGCTGTCACACATGTGAGAGACGGAGCAGTGGGGAACGGAATAGGAGTTACTCTGTGTAGGAAAAGGCTGTGAGGGGCAAAGCAAACAGGTGCCGAGGATGGAGAGAAAGAAGCTGGGTGTAGACACACAGGGGATGGCATCCGAGAACCCGAGTGGGGTCAGTGAATGGCCATAAATTCCCTCCTAGCCCTCCTTATTACCAAGATCATCGTCCTTCTGGGGGACCCCAGGCCCCCTGCTCCCAAAAACAGCCCTGACATCGGGGTCCTTTGATAAGTGGTCCTGGAGGTCAGTAAGGAGGTGGCGCACATCCTGAAGCAGCTCTGTGGCGGGGTCCCCAGGCCTGTGGGGGCCTCTGGCATTTGAGGTGAGGCGCGCCCGAAGGCTCTGGAACTGCCTGCCCACGTAGCTGCCCCGGGCCCTGGCCAGAGCCTGGATATGACGGGTGAGCACATCCTCAGGGCCATTCTCTTCATCTTTGTAGTCGTCCTCGTTTTCGTCCTCATCCTCGTCCTCATCCTCCTTCTCTTTCTCCTCCACCAGGCTGGCCAGAGCTGGTCCATGATGGTAAACTTCCGGGCTGAGCGGGCCTTCCACCCAGGAGACCCGGTGAGGGGCAGGGTTCCTGGGGGCTGGATGTGAGGAGAGAGTTGGGCCCCACACAACAGCGGCAGCAGCTCTCTTGTCCCTTGGGCGCCCAGGGCCCTGTCCAGCCCAGCTCACCTGAACCGTGTCTTTCTGCAGTTTCTGGAGGTGTCTCTGGGGGGATCTGCTCCGTCCCCCACCCTCTGTGGTTCTCCAGGTAGAGCTTGTTAACCACTGAGAGCACCCTTTCTGGGATGTCGGGGTGGACATTGTCAGTCTGTGGGGGACCTGGGGACCAGCATAACTGAGGAGTCCCAGATGTCCACGAAGCCAGCCCTCCTTCCTTCAGGGCACCGGGAGACTTAATTCCCAGCCTCATCACCGGCTTGGTCCCTGACCCCTTGTTATTCAGGCCCAGGAGTCAAGCCTCCCATAGGTCCCTCACCCCCATTTTATTCTCCCACAAACCCAGTAGTCTGGTCCGTGGAGAGCCATCCTGCTGGATCAAGGAGACTGGGAAGTGGCTTCCCCCTCCCTTAGGGAGCCATCCCTCACCTGTGTGTTGGTCTCCAGGCCTTAGAGTGGGAGGGGGCAAGAGCAGTGTTCTGGGCAAAACATCCCTGAGAAAAGATACGAGGGAGCTGCAGTGTGGGTGGGATGTCTTAGGGATGGATCCCCCTTAGCCCTTTTGATGGGGGACCTGTACCTGCTGGCTGATAGGAAGGCCAGGAGATGGGGCAGGTCCAACATGCAGAGGTTAGAATATTCCAGAGACACACCTGGGGGGAGGGGGCAACACGAGGCAAGGAAGAAAAGTTAAGGGGTGGCAGCCTCATTTACCCTGGGACTCTCTCTTGCTCAGTCCTGTAATCCCCCCAAAGACCTTCAAAATGGGGAAATTTCTACCCTTTGGAGTCCCCATCTTTTCCTGCGATTTTATGTTTGCATCCCACTTATGGCACCAAATAGCATTTGGGATATATTTTGGAAGCAAAGCTGATTAAATTTGCTGTGGGCTGGAATGTAGGGGGTAGGCGCCTCACCTCCAGGACGCTTTTGGATCTGGTAGGTTTGAACTTCTCCTGGTGAGGCTCCTGTCCTCAACACTAGAACCCGGCTGGGGTCATGTCCCGTGACCAGGAAGCTCTGGGTTGGGGGGGTGGGTGCAGAATGGAAACAAAGGTCTTCTTTTTGGTTTTTTTTTTTAAGTTTTATTTAATCTCTACTCCCAATGGGGGGCTCAAACTCACAATCCCGAGATTAAGAGTTGCCTGCTTTTCCCACTGAGCCAGCCAGCCCCCTCCGGAGGCAAAGGTCATCTTGAAGGGGATTGTACAGATCTCTGTTACTTTTGCCTGCCCAGCATCCATTTCCCCCATTTTGGATTCCACGCCCCAAATTTCCTTTAAGGAAACCCACTCCCTCCGTTAGTCTCTGTGGGTGAGACTGCCTCCAAGCCCTAGGGATGATCCCGTGACCTGACCTAGCCAATAGGATGATGGTACTTTCTCATCGCTGTGATTGGTTCAGAGATGGGCATGTGAATCAAGCCCAGTCAAGGGAAATCTTCCACAAGATTTTTGCTGGAGCTCTTTGGAAGGAAGCCTCTTTTTACACTGGGATTGCTAAACTTGTGGGATGTGGCCACGAGCTGGGGACAGTCATCTCTGCCACCACAAGGACAGAGCCCCCTTGTGAAGGAAGCTGTGTAGACCCGGTAGTTGACTTATCCAAGTCCATCCCTATCCCTTGCAGAATTGCAGCCTTGTTCTGGCATAATCTGCCCAGCTGGAGAAGATGGATGATGCTGTAGGCAGTGTTTCTCACCCCTGGGTTTATAACTCCCAGGTGAGCTTTAAAAAAATATTGCCACCGGGGCCCCATCCGTATATTTTGAATCAATTGTGAAGACTTTTGGTTTTCCTGGTGCAATTGGTGTTTCCTTTGTTTTCTTCCTCCGGCCTGGAGCACACTCATGTGTCCGGACCTGGGGCGGCCACTGGGCAACCATGAAGGGAGTCCAAGAGAATGGCAGAGAAGCTGGCCTTGATGTTACTAGGGCTGCTGGACCAGAGCCTGCAGCTACTCTTCTGGATGTGGCCAGAAAGATAAAAGCCTATTTGCCTAAGCTACTGCAGAATGAGTGTTTGTTCCTTGGGCTTTTCCCACAGTTGAAGCAAAGCCAAGAAATGGGGTGAGGAGAAATTTATAAGTTGTCTAATGCTCAGGATCCAGACATTCCTGAAATTCCCTTCACTTCTGGGTTTTTCGGTCCCTGGAATCAGTAAGTAGCCTTTCCGGTTTGCCCGGGGTGTGGTGTTCATTGCTAGGAACCAGCAGAGTCCTGACTGATCCGCGGTGACCTGGGGAGGGTCAGAGAAGGTCCCTGGCTGTGAGTACTCACCCCCGGTGGCCACAGCTCAAGAAGGGCTTCTGCATCCTGGGTATCCAGCTCCGGGATCTGCCAAACCCCCCACGTCCTCCAGAGGCGAAGGAGTGGCTCTGAGGTCCCAAGGACCCCTATGGGTGTCTCCCCTGCTCCATTTACCTGTGACGGAACCCATCTGGGACATGCAGGGTCCAAAAGACCAGGGGTTAGAGGTGGACAGTGGGACACTGAGGTGGGGGTCAAAGGTGCAGGAAGGGGCGGCCCAAGGATGAGATGGGATTCAGGGTCTTCTGGGCGGGGAGGGGCATTGGATGGAATGGGCTTCTGAAGCCAAGGCAGGAGTCGGAGACCCCAACCCGAGTAGCCCTCACCTCTCCCCGTCGACAGGGCCTGCAAAGGCCTGGTCCTCCAGCTGGGCCATCCTCAGGACGCAGGAGGCCAGCCAGCCATGGTCTGGCCTCTGGCAGGGAGGAAGATAAGGCTCAAGGTGGCTCCAAGCCCGGGGTAATCGTCAACGTATTTACAACCAATGTGGTAGAAGCCCTGACCGATGAGAATGGGCCCAAGCCCCTTGCTGTGGCGGGTGTTAATTCTTTAGTCGCCGGAGGATGGGGAGATCTGGGGATCCCAGGAGGGAAGCCAGTGGATCTTGGCGGGGGGGGGGGGGGGCAAGAGAGGACCCGGACGGAAGCTATTTACCGAAAGGCGCAGAAATAATTCAGCTTTTGACAACCAGTGCTGCCATAATACAGACGGGAACGGGTTGGATACCAACCCTGGCCAGAACCCAGCGCCGGGACCAGTGCTCAGCCCACAGGGGGCGCCCCGTGAGCGTGACCTGTCTTACACAACATCCCTTCTTCCTCCCTTCCCCAACCACAGGGGGGCCCTCAAATACTCCCTCATTTCACGAGGGACATTTTCAAACATCCAGAAAACCAGAATTTGACGGGGAACATCATATACCTACTACCTAGATATTACCGCTGGCATTTTCTCCTTTGCTTTGTAACGCATCTGTCCCTCTGTCTGTCGGACCTCAACTCTCCAGCAGGTGCAGAGTCCTAGCTAGCGTGAGTTATCACTCGAGGTGGGCCTTTTTGGGTATTTTCCCTGCAGCAATGCCAGGGGTAGGACGCCTGGGTCCGTTCATCAGGGCACGGAACAGATACTTAATAAGGAGAGGCCCCGACTGCGGGCCCTGGGGAAATGGTGGTGGAGAGAAGGGGCACCTGCCCTCGGAGGGGGGTGGCATAGATGAGTAACCAACAGCTAAACGGAGCAATCAGCCCGCTGCCTAGAAGCCCGGGGTTTTAGGAAGGGTGGGGACAGTGACCAGGTGCCCTGCCCAGAGCAGGCAGGAGGGGTGGGGGCAGGGCGGCGGACGCTCGCCTGGGTGGCCGGTGGGCGCTGGGCGGGGCGGGAGGGGGCCAGCAGCCTGCTAGCAAAGGGAGGCAGTGGGGGGGTGACGCTGCCAGCCGCTAGGTCCCTGGGGACCCCTACCTGTTCTCCGAGGGGAGGCCTGGAGGAGCAGGAAGTGAAAGTGTTCCTCAGAGAGAGAGGAAGCTGGGCGGGCGGGGGAAGAGGCGGGGCTGGGGGGGTATCTGAAATCCACCTTCCTCTCTTTGGGGGCTCAGGCCTCAGGTGACTGGGCTTTGGAGGAAGGGACTGGCAGTCTGGGAGTCCGGTGGGGGGAGGGCCGCGGGGCTCTGTCGCAGCCCCAGAGTGCCCTGTCAACACCCTTGGCTGTCTCCTCTAAGGGCCTGGAGGCGTTCAGGTTCCCCGGGCCCCCTCCCTCCAGCCGCTTCCCTACGTGCCCGCAGAAAGGAACAGGGAGGCCGGACAGCTGATTGTTAGTTGTTTTTGTTTTTAATTTGTCTCTACTAAGCAACATTCTCTGCCCGTCCCGGCAGGGGCAGCGGGTCCCAGAGGGAAGGGGTCCAGCACCCACTTTGGGAGCCGGAGGCCCAGACTCGGGAGGTCTTCAGGCTCAGCACCCCCCAGAGGGTGTTATGTCGGGAGGGCCCGCACTCCACCCACGGTACGTCAGGCTTGGCGGACCTGGCCACAAGCCCCCACGGGCAGCAGAGGGCACGGGGAGCCCTGGGAGGCCTGGGGCCCCTGTCCAGGACAGTTAGGAGTTTAGAGGCAGCCCTGGCCCCGGGAGCAGTTAGAGATTAGGGGAGGTTGACCCCCGTCCCCGCGGGTGGTTAGAGACTGCAGGCTGTCACAGCCGGGCTGCCCGGGCCTCGGCCCCTGGGTGCTGTTAGAGGTTTGCCAGGGTCAGGGGGCGGGGACCCCAGTTTTGAGAGGGGGTGGTTAAGAGACTGGGGCAACGTTCTGAGCTCCCCAGACAAGAGCTGCAAGTTAGAGGGGGCCAGGGCTGGCGGGGTGCTCTGCTGTCCGAGAAGAGCCAGGAGTCCTGCCCGGGAGCCGCAGCTCTCACTGGGGCCGCTCTCCCTCCGTGGTCCCGGCCTCCTCCTTGGCGGGAGGTGGAGACTTCCTGGGGGAAGCTGAAGTGTTGGGGTTGGGGCTCCCCGAGCCTGCCTGGGCATCAATGCTGGCATGCTCCTTCCGCACGAGGTCCTCCAGCTCCTTCTGCAGGGGGCAAAGGTCACAGAGGTCAGAGGTCACCATGCATCACGGAGTCAGAGGACCCGTGGGGCAGGGCTCTAGGGACGGGGCTCCAGGGGTGTCCCAGACTCCTTACCTTCCATCCAAGGAGGTCGGCAAGGGCCAGGCAGCCCTGGTCACAGTCACCCAGCCAGGCCACGTCCCTGCGGGTGGGAGAGTCAGAGCTCCCAGGCTTGTCCCCGGCCCTGCCTGCTCTTCCTGGTCCGTGTGCCTTCCCGCCGGCCCTCCCACCTCGGCTGTGACGCGCGAAGGCCCAGGACTCACCTGTAGGCCTTCTTGGAGTCGAAGTCCATGCCTCCTCCGAGGCCCATCATCATCCCCAGGAAAGGATCAGTCTGTGGGGGGACGGGGAGGTGAGGGGCTCAGAACACAGACCCTGGACCAGGTGGCCTGGCTGTGTTCCCTGCTCTGTGACTTCGCTCAAGTGACCTGGCCTCCCCGAACCTCGGTTTCCTTATCTGTAGGGGGGGGTGGGCATCACCAAACTGCTCTTAGCACAGTACTGCCACTGGGTGAGTACTTAGAAAGTGCTTAGGGGGCGCCTGGCCGGCTCAGTCGGTAGAGCATGCAACTCTTAATCTTGGGGTCGTGAGTTCAAGCCCCATGTAGGGCGTGGAGCCTACTTAAAACAAAAATTTAAAAAATAAATTAATTAAATAAAACAAATTGAAAAAAAAAAGTGCTTACAACAGCACCTGGCACATGGCATGTTTGGTCTGTTCGAGGAACCATCCCTCCCCAGGGATGAGGGAGCGAGGCCACCGCAGGAAAAGAACCGAAAGCGGGAGTGGGCGCCTCCCGACGCTGGGCTGCGGGCCCTCGGGTCCGGCTCGCCCTGACTCTTCCCTTGCACAAAGCACGGCATTCCTGTTCTGGCTTAAGTTGCTTCGAGTTGGAGTTCTGTCCCTTGCTCAGAAGGGTCCTGAGTGACCCAGACGCCTGTAGAATCAGAGTCCAGGTGACCTGGATTCTAGAACTCCTGGTTCTGAGCTGGGGGTTCCCAGTGAAAGGGGATGTGGGGTCCCTGTGAGGGGGAGGAGGGGGAGGGGGAGGAGGAAGGGGAGGGGGAGGAGTGGGAGGAGGGAAAATCAGAGGAGGGCTCAAATAAAAGCCAACTCACCTGCCCAGTCTTCTCCTTGTTGATGAGCAGGCGCGGGGTAGAGAGGGGTGCCCTGCGGGGTGGCGAGCTCGGTGGTGAGGACCTGTGCAGGCTCCCCCGGTCCCCAGCAGTCCCCACCCCGGCCCAACCCCCAACCTACTTGCTGATGAGGGATGCGAAGGGCTGCACCTGCAGGGAGGTGCCCATGATGAGGAGGAGATCCACCTTCAGGAAGTCCTGTGAAGGGGGGCGGCCAGTGAGGGCTCCAGGGGCTCGGCGGGGGCTGGGCTGCCTCCCCCCAACACCCCATCCGTGGCTAGTTGGGGAGGCCACCGGCCCCCACATCGGGGAGCCCAGGGCCACTTACTGACTGCATGCAGGAGAAGAACCTTGCTGGGAGGTTCTCGCCGAAGAACACGATGTCTGAGGCAGAGGGACAGACAGACACAGAGACAGAGAAGGTGAAACAGGAGCCAGAGGCAGGGTCAGAGAGAGAGAGAGAGAGAGAGAGAGAGAGAGAGAATGGGCAGGAGCAGCGGGCAGGCCCGAGGGCTGGGAGCTGTGGAGCGGTGGGGATAGATCTGGGGCACCGGTCAGGGAGGGAGGGTGGCCTTCTTGGCAAGGGGCTCGTGGAGGGGTGGGGGTCCCAGCCCAAATCTCTCTGGGTTGGCCCTTGGCCCCGAGGCTCACCGGGCTTCACCACACTGTGACATTTCTCGCACTTGGGAGTCACCTCGGAGAAGATCTTCTCTGGGCACGGGGAAGGGGAAGGGAGAGAAGAAGGTAAGCGACTCTGGGCTGGGGGCTGGGGCTGCGGCCAGCCTTCGTTGTCCACAAACACGCCTCAGTCCCTGGGGAGCCTCCTGGGGTGTCTGCCTGGCTCACCCCGCTTGGAAAGCTGTCCCCCCCCCCCCCCCCGCCGGACTCCAGGGGCGGCCCCGAGCACCAGGCTAGGACTAGGGACTGAAAGAATAAACACAACAACACAGGCGTTTGCCCTTTTCAGGGGTAACTGGATCCCACCAACCCCTGACCCGGGCAGGAAAGCTCTCCCGGTGGGCCTTGGAGGATGGCTCTATTTTATCGTGGGTGAGGGGCCTGGTGAGTCCTGGGCCCGGCGTCAGAGACAGGGAAGATTCTGCAGACGACCCTGGGACGGGGACACATCCTTAGGCCCAGTTGCTTCCCATCCTTGGGTTCTGGGACAGACGCCTACACACACACACACACACACCGGCCTTATGACAATCCTGCTCCTTATTGCTTATTGATTAAGGAAGCTTGAAAAGCATTTGGGTGCTTGCAACCGACCCACTGAATCCTAGCTCATTTGCTCGACTCTCCACTCATTCCCTCGGCGAACACGCACAGAGCCCCGTTGTGCTGTCTGTAATGCCCTTGAAAACCTTTCAGCACGACAGCGCCAGGGATTTTGTGGGGGCTGCACGCGCCGTCGCTGTGAGGGACACACAATGGGTGGCGTCGGCTGCCGATCCCCCCCAGCGGCACGTGCTGAGCTCTTCTGGAAGCCTCGGCCCAGTGGTGGTCGGGGGGCATCTGAGCAGAAACGCCACCCCCCAGAGGCGCCACCGCAAATGCCGCAGCTGTCCCCGTCCCCGTCTCCCGCGGACCCTGGAGACTTTGTGAGATCAGCACAAAGAGCAGCAGCAATGGCTCGCCAGGGCCGAAACGCGGGGCTATGAGCAGCACGGTGATGTCAGACAAGGCTCTTGCGGCCTCTGAGAAATGTGGGCTGGCTGACTTCACCCCCCCTTTTCTGGACGCTCTGCCCTTCCGCGAACGGGAAGCCGACTCGAACAAGCCCTGTTGTCTGCACTCCCAGGGGCAGCCCCCACTTCACCCCTGAACCAGGCCTGTGTCCAGCTTCACATTCCACGGACTCACTCCCAGACCTTTGGGGAGGACTCTCACACAGTCCTGTCCAACCTGGTGGTCCCAGCCACGTGTGGCTTTTAACACTGAAATTACTACAAAGGGCGTAAAATGACAAATTCAGATGCTTGGTACCGTTGGGCACATCTGCCAGTACCCATGAGCCACACGTGGCCGTGGCCACCATATTGGAGAGTGCACATCTGGATTCGAAGGTCGCTGGGTTTGCCCTCTGCCCGGAGCCCCCGGGGAGCAGACAGCGGGGGCAGGAGGCCTGCCCTCCCGATGACCTCGGGCGCCTCACCCTTCATCCAGCTGAGCGAGTACTCCCGTCGGCAGAGGGGGCTGATGCAGTGCGAGGTATAGAAGGTGCCGTGGGCCTCCACCAGGTCCTCGGGCTCCAGCCCCGCCACTCGCTCCAAGGTGTCTATGTTCTGGGGGGACAGATGGAGGGAAGAGGCTCAGGAGTGAGACACACCCCCCTAAGGGGCAGAAGGCAAAGCAGGGCCCTGCGAAGAGAAGCAAAGGGAAGAGAGGGAGAAGGGAGAGAGGGAGAAGCACGGGGGCCGGGTGTGCCTATAAATCCCTCTGTTCATTCTCAGGGGGACCACCAAAGTGGAGAAGTCACAGATGGTTAGAGGTGGGGCCCAAACTCATATGTCTGTGAGCCCAGGCCCACTGCCACTGTCAGCCCAGATGGAGGGTTTCTGCATAGTCGGGCCACTTTGTTTCCATTTCTCAGAAAATTTGTTTTTGTTAGGACCACACAACGTTAGTGCCACCTGCCAGAAATTTTGTTGGCGCCGACGGGCCTACAATGGCTCCGTTGGAAATAAGAGCACCCTCAGATGTGGCATCCTTGTGCAGTACCCAACCTGCACAGCTGTCTCTGGCAGTCCCGGCTGAGCAGTAACAGAAATAAGTGAATCGGGAGGGTTTATTTGGTTTCAATCACTGTTTTCCTAATCAGCAGTTGGGTTTCTTACTGTGGTCTGTTTTCACAGAAGGCACATTCACTGGCATTCTTTTAAGATGCGGATAGATTCCTCATTAAACCAGCAAGATTATTCTTCCCTTCTACATTGACATATGTGCTCTCTCATTTTTCTGAAATCACGCAACCCCCCCCCAGGAGCAGCTTTTGTTTGCCTGTGAGGAATGCTGCAGAGACAGGTGCTGACGGAGCCGACGGAGCCCGCAGCACGCGGCCAGATGCACCCCCCGCCCCCCGAGATGGCGGGTCATGTGCAGCCCACAGCTGACTGGGCACAGCCTCCCTGAGACTCCATGCACAACCAAAAGGGTTCTCTTTCAAGGGCAGACGGCCCCAACTGCTGTCTCCGCTCCCTGCCAGCAATCAGCTTGTTCCCCAAACGTGCAGACAAGAGCCACTGTTCCCAGACTCTCTGCAGGCCTTCCCCTCCCCCCTGCATTAGTTTTGCCTTTGTTACTTGACTCTGTCTATGGCCCCACTCACATGTGAGGAAGCAGTGTGCATGCAAATAATTAAATAGCGTGTAAAAAAAAAAAAAAACTACTGAGCCACCTCTGTTGTTCTGAGGCCACTTCTGATAGAAGAACCACGAATGGGAAAACAACGAGGTTGTACTGTATGTCCTGATATGGAAATGATCCCTTCAAGAGGTTAAAAGGCACAGGAGAACAAAGGCTGTGGGAAAACTATATATGAAGGTGTGTATTTGTTTGCCGGGGTATAGAATGTTTTAAAGGTGATACAAGGGATGCCTGGGTGGCTCATTGGTTAATCGTCTGCCTTTGGCTCAGGTCATGATCCTGGGGTGCTGGGATACAGCCCTGAGTCCGGCTCTCTGCTCAGCGGGGAGTCTGCTTCTCCCTCTCCCTCTGCCCCTCCGCCCTGCTTGTGCTGTATGTCGGTCAAATAAAGAAAATATTTAAAACAAAAATAAAGGTGATAGAAGTCAGCAACACCAGGGGCTGCTAGGGAGGGAAGCTGGGGGCCGGGAGGACGGCCTGAGATGCCCTCCTCCAAAGAACAGGTGGTGATGAACGCCCGATGGGACAGTGTGAGTGAGATGTGGCCTGAGTGTGTGGCAGCAAGCAGGGAACGGTGAGGACCGGCGGTGGTCGGCGCTCCAGCCCCGCCCCCTCACGGCCCCACCCCTGCCCGGGCCAGGGGGCGGGGCCTCAGCTCTTCTCAATCTGCAGGAGGAGACTGAAGTCCGGATTTTCAACGGAAATCTCTTGCTTTTTAAACCTTGGCTCCCTTTTTGTTTCAAAACACGGTGTCCCCCTGATGGACACAAAGACAATAGCAGCTTTGAAAAAGCATGAAGTTGGGGGTGCCTGGCTGGCTCATGCTGTAGAGCACGCGATTCTTGATCTCGAGGTTGGGAGTTCGAGTCCCACTTTAGGTGGAGAGGTTACTTAAAATCTTGGAAGGAAGGAAGGGAGAAAGGAGGAAGGGACGAGGGAGGGAGGCAGGCAGGAAGGAAGGCAGGGCAGGAAGCTGCTATGTGGGTGCGGATGTGGAAGGGTCTTCCACACAGGAAGTTAAGTGGGAGAAAGCCAAGAACAAGCCCCACGTGTAGGATAGACGTCACGACTATGTTTAGAGGCCGCTGTGCTGCGGAGACGGTGGGGGCTTGAGCGAACAGGGCAAACGTCCGCGTGTCTAGACGGAGATTCGCATCTGGGGATACAAGCAGCTCTCGTGCGCGGCCCACAAGTGCAGCGCCATCACAATCCGGAAAAAGGCGAAGACAGCGTGTTCCAGAAAACTGGGTCAGTGACTCAAAAAGTGGCTGAGGTTGACGGAGAGGGTGACAAGTTTGAAGAAAAAACAAAATGGTCTCTTGAGATGTGAGAATGGAACGTTTTGTTTTGTTCCCACGGTTGTCTGTTTTCTGTAACCCGCCGTCTTGCGGATGTGTGTGCAGTTAGAGCCGCGCAGTCACTGTTGCCGGGAGGGGGCGCTCGCCTGCACCTTTCCTGCGGGCCCCGGAGCGCACTGCGGCTTGGCTGGCTTTCCGGGCACAGCGGGCCGCAGCCTCCTCCTTGGTCTCTGTGCCCCCTCCTCACCGCCCCCAGTCGGTCCCCGACGTGCAGCCAGAGGGAACCCTGGGTCGGGTCACGTCCCACCCTCAGAGCCCTCCTGTGGCTCCCTCTCACTCAGCCCTTCCTGTGGCCCCAAGATCCTACATGGTCCCCCGTCCCCCCCATTCTCTCCTGCAGTTCTCTCTGCTCACTCAGATCCAGCATCTCGAACATGCCAAATGCATGTCTCACCTCAGGACCTTTGCCTGGAACACACTCTCCCCCTAGATGATACTGTGGCTCCCTCCGTCCCCTCCTAGAGGTCTTTGTCTAAACCACCCCTCTCCGGGAGGCCTTCCTTGATACCTGTTGACAATAGCAACCCCCAACACTTCTGATTCCCTCTCCTGCTTCATCGTGACCCCCTAGCTCTGCTTCCTACTCATCCTGTCCACTGTCTCTCTCTCTCCCCACAGCAGACTGTCAGCTCTAGGAGGACAGGGATGTCGCCGCCAGCAGGGCCTGGCACGGGGTCTACACTCGGTAAACATTTGTGACAGAAGATGCCCACAGCAGGACTGCGGTGCGGATTTCATGGAATCGAGCACGGAGGAGCCCTTGGCTTGGAGTAAGCTGTGCGTATCGTGTCTGAGCCACGTCTCGCGGGTAAAACGGCCTCTGGGAAGCAAGGTCAGGTTTATGCGGAGCGGGGGCTCCTCCTGGTAGGAGGAGGCTGTCCTTTCTCAGGCCACCACCACCGGTCCTAGGCAGTGGACTGCTGCCCCCATTTGAGAAATCGGGACTTGAAAAGAAATTCATCCTCCCCCTGGTGGCGGCTTCCCAGGCTGGCGGGCTCCAAATTGCCAAGTGCAGGAAGAAAATGTCAGAAAGCCCATTTGTAGTCAAAAATATTCTCTCTCTCTCTTTTTAAATTTTGGGTTCTGAGGTATCATTTTTAAAAAACATTTATTTATTTATTTCTTTTAGAGAGAGAGAGTGAGCGAGCACACAGGGAGGGGAAGGGCAGAGGCAGAGGGAGAGAAAGAACCTCAAGCTGACTTCCCTCTGAGCGCAGAGCTTGACGTGGGGCTCGATCTCACAACCCCGAGACTGTGACCTGAGCCGAAATCAAGAGTGGGGCGCTCAACCGACCCGGCCCCCCAGGCGCGCCCTGAGGGATCACTTAGAGCACGATGTCACTGTTACGGACGCTGTGTAATTTCAGTATGTGTTCACCCGTATTCATAAAACACACATTCCTAAAACAAAGGAAGGGGCGCCCACCGTTTTTATGGTAAGGGGTGCGAGACTCCAAAAACGTCTTGCCGACTAGTCCAGAAGCCCGCGACGCAAGCCGTCCTTGCCAGAGAGCCCCAGGGCAAGGCCCTCGGCTCGGCCCCACACGTACCGTGGCACACGCGAGCCCTTTGCACAAATGCTAAAAAGACGCCCCTTCCTCAAGACTCTCCGTCTGCCAGCTGGAAACGGTCGCACGCACTGATTTTGCTAGAGCCAGTCGCTCCGTGCCATCTGCTGAAAACCCTAAGCAACCCGGAAATCTGCGGTGCGAGTGTGGCCCCGCAGACGTGGCCGTGGCCTGGCGGCCCTGAAGGGTGAAGCTGTTCCGGCCTCTGCTTTACAGAAGGGGAAACCGAGGCTGAGGGGGCCAGGGGCTCCCTGCAGGTCCCGTGGCAAGGACTGAGCGGCCCGGGCTCTCAGGCCCGGAGGTGCCAGGACGCACGCAGCCAGCCCTCCCCCGCCCCCCCCCCCCCCGGGGGGCCCGCGGCCGCCTACCTGCGTGTAGCAGCGCAGTAGCAGCCCCTTCTCCTTCAGCAGGCGGATGAAGTAGTGGCAGACGGTCGGCTGGAGGGGGGCAAGCGGAACAGTGCCCATCGCGACGGAGCCCGTTCACCGCGTGTCGCCCCGTGCCAGGCACTCTGGCTCTTTTACCTCATGGACTCGTCACCCTGGCCTCGGGAGCATCATTGGCCCCGTTTCACAGATGGGAAAACCGAGGCTCAAGGTCACAAGAGCAGGAAATGAGGGACCGGGAGGTGGACCTGCACGGCCTGGAGGCCGTGTCCCTCTCGACCATGGGACATTTGCCTGAAGGGCCCCAGAGGAAACCTTTCCCACGCCTGCTGCCCCCCAAGCTTTTCTGAGCCCCTGGCAAGAAAGAGCTCACCTTGAACTGCCCAGGATAGAGTTCCTTGGCGAGAGCAAAGAAGGGCTCTGGGTGTTTCTGTGGGAGAGAGAACCGGAGGGCAGTGGGCACCCAGATGCCCCGGTGAGCTGAGAGCTAGAGTCAAGCGATCCCATCCCCCACCCCTTGCACACCTTCCTGCCTGGGGAGCACATACCTTGAAGTAGCCAATCTCAAAGATGGCCTCCGGGTAGGGAAGATGGTACTTCTCCAGGTTGGCGTAGAGGCCCGTGGACGGGGAGCGGAAGTCAGGGATGCCGGCAGCTGGGGGCAGCGGGGGTGGGGAGCAGTGGGTCAGGGACCTCCATCTATACCCCATCCCTCTGCCCCCGAATCAAGGGCCCAGACATGGTTCCCTCCAGTCCCTGAAAGGGGGTCTCCCAACATGGGGGTGGTTACAGGGGGAGGGGAGGCACTTACACGTGGAGATCCCAGCTCCCACTAAACAGATGACCCTGCGACCTGGAGGAGAGGAGTTTCTGTATCATGTGACAGTACACTCGGCCCCGAAATAACAGCACCCATCGCAGCCCCTGACGCCGTTTCCTCAGTGCCACGCCCCACGGCGGGCATTTCAGATGCATGAATGATCTTCCCAACCATCTCGGGGCGGGGAGTGGGCTAACACCCCCACTTTACAGATGAGAAAACCAAGGCTCAGACAGAGGAAGGATCACACAGTTAACTGGTGGCAGAGCGAGTATGGGGACGAGGAATCGACGGTTTCAACTTGGATTGAACAGATTTGAGAAAAGGCCACCTGGAGAGAAGTTTCTCCTAACTAGATCTAAACAAAAACACATGAGCTCATAGAAGGCTGGGGGGTGGTGGTGGGGGTCCCCCCGGAAGAGCTACAGGTCATTGGAAAAATCTCTGGCCATGCTTCACTTTTTGGACACAATCTTGAAAGACCATCTATTTCTAGCATGTTCCTTTATCCTATTCCTTTCCTCTATAATCAAAAACACATCAGCCATTGGAAGTCTGATCATTTTCTGGTGAAGACCAAAAATTTGCCCCTCTCGGCCCCCACCCAGTGAAAGCAGGTACATAAGGGGGCTTCAGAGCCTGGCTCTCCTGCTCACCAGCTGAGGGGCTGGGGAGAGGGCTCTTAGTTCAGTTCACCCCTCTGGGCTTCAGCTTCCTGCTCTGCAGAGTGGGCATAATTACAGTCCCAACTTCATGGGGCTGTCGAGAGAATGAATTCATTTGTGTAAAGCTTAGGTCAGTGCCCGGCACCGAGCGAACACTATATGTGTGTCTCCTATTCTCTGAGTCAATTGTACCTCCTGAGACCCAGGATTTGTACGCCTATAAGCACTTCGTTCCCTCGCTTTTCTCCTGGCTTTCAGAAAAGAGGATGGGAAGGTGTGGTAGGAGTCGAATCATTTCGCTGACACGCAGGGCCGTGCAGACACAGCCCCGATGTCTCGTCAGCGGCTGGTGGGCAGCCCTGCCATGGGGGACCCGGGCATCTGCCCGTCAGCCGATGGCCAGGCACAAATGTGAGGCCCTTGAATTGGGGACCTCTGGGGTGTCCTGTGTGAAGGAGGACAGCAAGGGGGACGAAGCCCTCGGCTTTGTCTTGGGGATGCCATCAGGCCAGTCCCAGCTAGACCTAGCTGGGGCCACGCAGGAGGGAGTGTGTGCTCTGGATTCAGGGGAGCCTGGGGTGGAGTCCTGACTGCTCCTTGCCAGCTGTGTGACCCTGCACCGAGTCCCAACCTCTCTGTGCCTCCGCTTGCTCCTCTGTCCACATCACTCCTGTGATGACCTCACAAGTACAATGTGCAGACTAAAAGAGACGACGTCTATCAAGTGCCTAGCCCAGCGCCTGGCAAATGGTGAGAGCACAGCTGTTGTTCTTCACTGTGCCCCTCACAGGCAGCCTCGTGAGCCAACTGTCCTAAAACCCAAGTGCAGGAGGACAGAAGGAACCAGAGCTTTGCGGCCACTGCCTGTTCTCTTTGGGGAGGAGATGTCTGCAGACAGCTGCCCAGCCTGGCCCGGGAGAGGGGGAGGCTCAGGGCAGCAAGCCTGGACGCCTGAGCAGGGAGCCGGCAGCAGCTGGAGGACAGGGAAATGGGAGAAGACGTTCTCAACAAAAGGCTGTTCAGGACCCTCAAAGGGTCGATTGTTCTAGTTGAGGACTGCCGAGGGCCCGGTTTCTCAGACTCTGGTGACCTCAACTTGCATTAAGAAATAGAAATGACATGGTGACCTAGTAGAGAGACACCCACATAGCAGCCCGAAACACGGTAATAGCCGTCCCAGGGCACGCGGCTCTTGCTCTGCTCCCGGCCCTCTTCCAGGAATATCCATCTCTATTGTGTGTCGCCCCCAAGGACCCTCTGTGGTAATTGCTATTGGTAGTGCCTTCAGTCTGTCAAACAGCCTGGCCAATCAGCAATGGAGGCGTGACCCACGTCTGGCCAATCAGAGACATGGTGGTGAGTTTGTGGTAGGAGTGTGACCCAACCTGGCCCAATTGGGGCGCGATCTAGGCCCTTTTGCTTGAACCCCTGGAAGGAGATACTAGGCTGGTGGAACTGACATTCGGTACTGCCAGGAGCCCCCTCCACCTCCGCACTTAAGAGCGGGGCCAGACGGGGTGAAGATCTTTGACAACACAGCAGCTTCTGTTACACGGTCAATGCTCCCTTTTTGGCCTAAGCCGGTTGGAGTTGGGTTTCTTGTTACTGGGAAGGGAAAGGTGTGACGGTTCAAGTGGTGGCAGCTGAGAAGTCACTTGGGGCCAGGAGTGGGGCAAGTGGCGCGAGGCAGGGCGGGGACTCACAGCGCTCGCTCTGCATGTAGCGGGTCACCCCTTCCAGGGTCAGGTCGTCCAGCAGACGCTCCTTCTGGGTGCCCAGGCCCAGTGTCTGGGAGAAGAAGTTCCGCAGGAAGTCCACTGGCGAAAAAGCAAAGAGACAACAGCAAGGTGGGCGTTCAGTCGGCGTGCCCAGGGGCCCCGAGTGCCCCGGCCAGCCCTGGGATCCCGGACCCTCCCACAGCCAGGTCCTCTAGGTGCTGGCACTGCACCCAATAGACATACGTTGAATGTCACCCTCAGTGGAGGTGAAGAGTAGCAACTACACCCTTGCCCTAAAGTGCTCCCCCAGAACCCCACTCCCAGGGAAGATACTCACTCTCTGCTTCACCACCAGCAGCTCCTTCCTCAGAGTCTGAATCTGAGTCCTGGAAGGGGTGGGGGTAGAGTGACCAGGCCCCAGAAGTGGGGTTAGGGAGGGAAGAGAGTGGAGGATGGCACCCGGGTTTGGGGGGAAAGGCTCTGGCTGGGAGTGGGCCCAAGGAAGAGAGGGGTGGTCTGGGGACAGTGTATGGGCTCTAGAACGGGCTGCAAGGGTTAGACATCTGGTCCCGCTGCTCCCGAGGAGCTAAAGTTCTTTGCTGTTTTGAGTCTGATGCCCCTCATCTTGGAAGTGGAGCTCAGAGGAGACAGCACTATCTGGCATGAAGCATTAACCTACGGGAGGCGCTCCGAGGAGCACCCAGTGGGGAAAGTACTTAGGAAGTGCTGACATTGCCAGGTGTCCCGCCTCCTTGCCTTGCTTCCCTGCCTGTCCCCTGTAGTGTGGGCCTGCCGCCCTCCTCACCAAGTCACTCCTGTGAATAATGCCAGCGGAAACGCCTCAGTCCTCACCCTGGGGCCCGAAGCCCTCCTGCCTGAAGTCCCAGGCTCCACCCTTCGAACCCCTCTGTGTCATTATCTACTCTTCCCCTCGGCCAGGCTCCCAGATTGCAGATCTGAGACTGTGCTGGGCGCCCCCCACTTCCTCTCTCCACCTTTCCCGGGCTATTTGCCTCACCTGTGCCAATGTTCTTGGGCTAGGCATTGATAATGTCACCTCCTAGTCCCCATATCCGGGTTCCTGCAGCCCCTTAGACACCTCCCCTTAAGTGACTCCTGCCTTCCCTCTCCCCCTACATCTCAAACTTGGCTGTAGCATCTCTCCTAAACCTGCCCCTCCTCCTAGGCCCCATCTCCTCCCCAGGGCTCTACCTGCTCTAGCCGGTCTTCCCTCTGGGGGCCCTGTCCTGCCCTCCTCCCTAAGCTCCCAGCCTCAGCCTCCACCCCGATGGATGCCCTCCGGCTGATGCCTGGCTGTCAGCCCACCCCACCCTCCGCTCCTAGCGCCCCCCACTCTGGTTTCTCCGGTCTAACCATCAGATCACCACCAGGTATGGAGTCCGCCATGATGTCAGCTCCAAGATGGCGGGGATTTTTCGTGTTTACCAGTGGACGCCCAGCACTGGGAACAGAGCCCGGCCCCTGGCAGGAGCTCCAGACTATCCACCACTGAACGACTGGATACTTGCTGTGTGCTACACCAGGGCTGCGCCCTGCAGTGAACCTCACAAAAACACAATTCTGACGGATGCGATCTCCTGCCTAAGACCCCTCCCCCAATTATTCTCTGCTCTGGGTTTCAAGCCTTTTGAAATAGGAACTGCCCTTCCAAACATATTTAAATTTTTTTAATTGTTTCTCCATAGGCTTTGGAAAAACTTTGACCATGAGACCATGTGTGACTTGAGGCCCTTGCCTCTAGTCCCCTCACCCCCAGCTCCCGCCCCTGTCACGATAACCGCCATTCACAGTACAGTGGTAATGACTCTAGATTTTTTTCCCTGCATATAAAACTCATTCATTTTCCAGAAATGGGCCGTGGCACAGTACAATGCTGCACCTTGCCTCTTCGGCAGAACAATATACTATAGATCTAGCTCCTCCTTTAAAAAAGCTACATAGTGTTGTATTGTAAGGATGAGCCATAGTTCATTTAACCGGCCTACTGACAGCCACTTGGGCTGTTTCCAGCGTTGCCCTACCACAGACAATGCTGCGATTTACCCCCTCGAATCTCTCTTTCTGGGACTGAGGATCCCTTTTTAACATTAAACCTTCCTCTGTGACAGTGGCTGAGCCCTCGGAGCCAGGCGAGGGAGAAACCCCAGCCCGACAGGAAGCTTTCAGACCCTCAGTGTGGCCCTGCTGTGCAGCTGTCAGGGGCCTTCCTCTCAGCTTCCGCGTTGCCCCACATCTGAACGGCGATCTCGCGCCTCGGCGTGGGGGGGTTGGCATTCTTTCAGGCTGTAGACACTGAGGCTCTGTGGAAGGACTTGAGGGCCCTGCCCAGCATGTGGGAGCAACTTGGCCTTAGGGGGACCTGGAGGTGCTGGTGGGGTCTTCGGGTTTCTGTGAGGAAGCCTGGCTACCTCTTCCTCAAGTTTCTGGAAGGCAACTGGCAGGGTGCCCTGGGTTGCAAAGCAGTCCCTGCTCTTCTAGTAGGAGGGTGAGGGGGTGGGTAGAGGACTAGTTACCTAACAGCTCTCTCTCAGAGTCCTTGTTGGTAAAATGGCCCCAGTAGGCCCTGCCCCCCCGCAAGGGATTCTGGGAAGATGAAATGAAATGTACACAGAGACCCCAGAGGAGGCCCTGGCTGGAATAAGTACTCAATATATGCTAACCTTGGCTACAATTAGCCAACCACCCCCAGCCACCAGGCTACCGACCACACCACACCCTTCGTGCCCTCCAGTCTTTGCACGAGCTGTACACTGTGAATGGAACGCCATTTCTCATCCTGCCTAAGAAAATTCTAAGTCATTCTTCACTTACTGTGAGGTGTCCGCACCACAGTCTGACTCCTAGGCCAGCCTGTGGATTCGCCCAGGGAATGGATCGGCCGGAGTCTCTGTGACCCCACAGAGTTTACTCTGCCGTGAGCTACCTTCGTAATCACCCTGGAGGGTCGTTTCTAGTCACTTGTCCGTGAGATCAGTGCATTCAGGGAACAAACCGGACGCCCGTCTCTTCCATGCCCAGCATAAATGAGGTTCAGAAAAGATGGGGGAGGGAGCAAGGAAAGAGAAAAGTTTGGGAGGGCAGGCCTGCAGTTGAGGCTGCACACCCTTCTCTGGCAGTCCCCAGAATCCACCATTCCCCAAGATTGAACCAGGAGTTGGGGCAAGGGACTGGGGCAGTGAGCTGAGGGCCTTGGGGTGACTATCTCCCCGCTACCACCTCCCCCCAGTGTGGGGTGCAGGAATAAGTCCCTCTCTCTCCTTCCCTCCACCCTTCCCCAAATCTCACCTGAGCCTCCTGCACCTTCCCTGCCTGGGTCTCCAGAGGGTCAGAGGCTGGGGGAGGAGGGGGAGCAGACGTGGTTACAGTGGGGGGCATGGTTAAGTGGGAATGAAGGTCTTCCAAGCAGAGCGGCAGGGGGCAAGAAGACCCACCAAGCTAATTACACTGGGGTGGGAGGTGGGGTAAAAATGGAGTAGAGGGAGGGAGGGGATGGAGAAAAGCAGACGGCGTTAGAGTAGACAGTGCTGTCAGAAGTAGTTAGTGAGGGACAAGGAGGCTGGGGCAGGAAAGTTTAGGAGAGGGAGGAGAAAGTAAAGCATACAGGGCATGGAGGAAAACTTAGAAGTGAGGAAGGAAATAGTGTGTGTGTGTGAGAGAGAGAGCGCGCGCGCCTGTGTGTGCAGGGCGGGTCAGGTTTACTAACAGACGGAAAGTTTAAAAAGGAAGAGAGGAGATAAAATACTGAGTGGAGACGGGTTTAGGAGAGGAGGTTTAGTGGGGATGGTATGTGCAGGAGGGACACAGGAGCTAGAGAGAAGAGATAGGAGAGGGCAGCAGGGGTCCCCTAGCATCCTACAGTTCCCCTTAACAACCAGGTACCCTTAGCAACCGGGTCCGCGGCAACCTAAGTCCTTAGCAACGAGGGTCCTCAGCAACCAAGGTGCGAGAAACACGCGATCATTAGGAACTTGGGGGACGTGGCAAACGGACACTTAAAAGCTCGAGACCCAGAAACCCATCAACCTAGCAAGATGGATCACTTAGCAACGACCCGGCCCCCAGCGCCCCCGCCTCAAATCCCACTCCCCTCCATGCGGGCCCAATCTCTAGCCCTACCATGCCCTCCTCGGGCCCCGGGGCCTGCAGCCCTCAGCCAGGCCCCGGCGCAGCCCGACCCTCCCACCGGGGCCCCCGACTCACGGTCCGGCTCGGCCATGGGCGCGGGGCGGGGGCCCTCGGGACTGTCACCGACAGCTCTGTCCCGTGACGGCACCGGAAACAGGAGGGGCAGAGACAGGGCAAAGAACTACAACTCCCAGCAATCATCGAGGATGCGTACAGGCTTTCGAAAGCGACTGGCGCAGGCAGCTCTTAAGTTAGGAAGACACGCGAGGGCCGGACTACGAGTCCCAGAGCGCTCCGCGCAGGCAGCCATGTTGGTAAAGGGCGGCCGGAAAATGTGGGAATGGGTAGAGAGCCGCAGTCCATCTGAATACTCTGATTTGTCACAATGTGGCCAGTGGGCGGGGCATATACTCTTTGGCTCACTTTGATTGGGTGAGTCGAGGGGGAGTCGTGGGGAATTCCCCGCAGGGCGGAAGCGCCAGGGCTTCAGGCAGAGCCTAGCTACAGGCGGGCGGCCGCTGGGGCCCCTGAGGCTTGGGGGGCCATGGCCGGGGTCGCGTGCTTGGGGAAAGCTGTGGAGGCCGACGAATGGTGCGACAGCGGCCTGGGCTCTCTGGGTCCGGACGCAGCAGCGCCCGGAGGACCGGGGTTGGGCGCGGAGCTGGGCCCGGGGCTGTCGTGGGCGCCCCTAGTCTTCGGCTACGTCACTGAGGATGGGGACACGTGAGTGAAACTTCTGCTGCCAAACCGGGCCCTAGGATCGACGTCTCATTCCCTATTAGTCTCTGATCCCGGCTTCCTAACCTTTCACTCCTATATCGAACTTCTGATGCTCGACTTTCTGATCTCTAACCCTTAAGTCCTAACCTTTAGTAAAACCAATTTCCTATCCAACTTTGCCCCTAAACCTTTAATTTCTCTGACCTTCCTTTCTGGAACTATGGTTCGTAGAGCTCCACATCCCTATCCATTGATCCCAAAACTCGATTGGACCTTCCTGGCTCTAGTCCTGAGACTTTTGTTAGAGCTGTGGTTCAGACAGGCCCCTCCTATCTCCAAATATGATCTTTGATCCTTAGCTCCTGGTTTATGCGCCTTCAACTTAGATTTCCAAAATTAATAGTTGGCCTTGACTCTAAGATTCTCCTCTCAGAGCACTGATCTTCAGACCTTACATTCAAAGAGAAAAATGTAAGCTCCAGGATAGCAGGGATTAATAGCTGTTGGATATTTATTGAACACTACCACCTTCCAGGCCGTTTTAGGTGCTGTGATAAAGCAGTGAAGCAAACAGACAAAAACTTACACCCTTGTGGAGTTTACATTCTAGGGTGGGTATAGACAGAGGACAGACTGCCAGACGGGAAGGAACAGAGGGTAGGAAGAAAAGGGGAGACAAGGAATGAAAGAAAGGGGCAGAGAAGGAAAGAAAGAAAGACACAGACACAAAGTGAGAAAGAAGAGAAAGGAAAGGAAGAAACAAAAATAAAAAGAAAAACAATATATAAGAAAGGCAGAAAAATGGTATGTGTGAAGGTAGTACGTTCTTTGCGGGAAGGAATAAAGCACCAAAACGAGACCAGTAGATTATCTGGGGGAGAGCTCTCCAGGTAGAAGGAACAAGAGATGTAAAGGCCCATGAGGGATTGCACTGGGGGTTTTTGTGTATTACGTTTACTGTTCTGTCCACAGTGACTCAACAGTGCTTGACCTATAAGACGCACTCAGGAAATATTGATCTTTCCCAAGACCCCGCTTAGGTTTCATTAATTTTCTTTAATGTTTTTTTGCTTTCTATTTCATTGATCCCTGTTCTGATTTTCATTATTGCCCTCTTCTGCTTACTCTGGGTTTAATTTATTCTCCCCCCCCCCCCCAGCTTCTTAAGGTGGCAGCTGAGATCATTTTGAGACCTTTCTTTTCTAATATAGGTGTTTCATGCTATAAATTCCCCATAGTAGTGCTTTAGCATTCTCTCACATATTCTGATGTGCTGTGTTTCCATGTACAGTTAATTCAATACACTTTGTAGTTTCTCTTTTGATTTCTTCTTTTGGCCAGTGGATTATTTAGAAATATGTTATTTAGGGGCGCCTGGGTGGTGCAGTTGGTTGAGTGTCTGACTCTTAGTTTCGGCTCAGGTTGTAATCTTGATCTTGGGGTCCTGGGATGAGCCCTCCCCCCCCGTTGGGCTCTATGCTAAGTGTGGAGTCTGCTTGGGATTCTTTCTCCCTCTCCCTCTGCCCCTCCTGCTTGTGCTCTCTCTTTCCAAAATAAATAATCTTTTCTTTTTAAAATTTCTTTATTTGGGGGAGGGGGATAGGGGCAGAGAAGAGGAGAGAGAAACCAAAGTAGGCTCTGCTTGGAGCTGGATGAGGGGCTCGATCCCATGACCCTGAGATCACGACCTGAGCCGAAACCAAGAGTTGGTCGCCCGACCAGCTGTGCCACCCAGATGCCCCTAAATAAATCTTAAAAAAAAGAGAAAGTATGTTATTTAGTTTCTAGATACTTGGAAAGTCCACCAAATATCTTTCTTTTATTGATTTTTTAAATTTAATTCCATTGTAGACCGAGAACATACTTCGTGTGACTTGAATCCCCTTAAATTTATTGAGAATTGCTTTATAGTGCCGAACATGGTGTGTGCACTTGAAAAGAATGGATATTCTGCTGTTGTTGGGTGTAGTGTTCTCTAAACGTCAATTAGAGGTGCTATTGGCTTATGGCTTTGCTGTAGTTTTTTTTTTTTTTAAAGATTTTGTTTATTTATTTTTATTAGGAAAGAGAGAGAATGAGAGAGAGCATGAGAAGGGAGAAGGTCAGAGTGAGAAGCGGACTCCCCATGGAGCTGGGAGCCCGATGTGGGACTCGATCCCGGAACTCCGGGATCATGACCCGAGCCGAAGGCTGTTGCCTAACCAACTGAACCACCCAGGCGCCCAGCTTTGCTGTAGTTTTATATATCCTTGCTGATGATTTCTATCTCCTTGTTCTATCAGTTATTGAAGGGGGGCATTGAAATCTCCAACAGTCATTGTGGATTTATCTGTTTCTCATATTGTTCCATCAGGTTTTGCTTTGTGTAATTTGATGCTCTGTTATTAGGGGCATATATGTTCTCTTGCTTAATTGACCTCTCTATCATTATGAAGTAACCTTCTCTATACCTAGTGATATTCCTTGCTCTAAAATCCAGTCTGATATTAAAATACTCCTGCTTTCTTTTGACTGACTGGTGTTAGCATGGTATATCTTTTCCCACCCTTTTATTTTTTAACCTTTTAATACTTATATTTAAAGGGTGTTCTTATAGGGAGTATATGTAGTTGGGTTTTGCTTTTTTATTCAGTCTGACAATTTCTGCCTTTTGATTGGAATGTTTACACCATTTACATTTAACTTAATTATTGATACAGTTATGCTAAGTTTATCATCTTATTGCTAATTTTCTACTTAACACTTCTTCTTTGTTTACCTTTTCATCTTTTTCTGCCTTCTTTTGGAACCTGTAAATTTTGTCCTATTGTATTCTTTTCTTGGCTCATTAGCTTTATTTATTTATTTAATTTTTTAAAAAGTTTTTTAAAAAATATTTTATTTACTTATTTATTTGAGAGAGAGAGATCACAAATAGGCAGAGAGGCAGGCAGAGAGAGAGGGGGAAGCAGGCTCACCACTGAGTGGAGAGCCCAATGTGGGGCTCAATACCAGGACCCTGAGATCATGACCTGAGCCAAAGGCAGAGGCTTTAACCCACTGAGCCACCCAGACGCCCCTAGCTTTATTTATTTAAAGATTTTATTTATTTTTATTTTATTTATTTTAGCAGTGGGGAGAGGGAGGGAGAGAATCTCAAGCAGACTCCCCACCGAGGGTATAGTCCCATGCAGGGTGTGATCTCACAACCCTGAGATCATGACTTGACCCGAAATCAAGAGTCTGACACGTAACCGACTGAGCCACCCAGGCACCCCTTAAGATACAGTTTTTAAGTAATCTCTACACCCATCATGGGGCTCGAACTCACAACCCTGAGATCAAGAGTCACACACTCTATCAACTGAGCCAGCCAGGAGTCCCTGGCTTTATTAGCTTTAACTCTTTGTTCTGTGGTTTAAATGGTTGGCAAACTGTGGTTTCCAGGCAAAATCTAGCCAGCCATCTGCTTTCATATGGCTATAAGCTATGGATGGTTTTTACATTTTTAAATGGTTGGGGAAAAAGCAAAGGATTATTTCTGGGAAAGTGAAAATGACATGAAATTCACCTTTCATACTCCACAAATGCATTTTTGCATACAGCCCTGCTCATTCATGTACACATTGCCAGTGGCTGCTTTTGTATCACGATGGCAGAGCTGAGTAGGTAAAACAGACACTGTAGGATCCACAAAGCCTAACATCTTTATCTGGCCCTTTACAGAAAAAGTTTGCTGACCTCTGCTTTGTGGCGTATACAGTACAGCTTCAGCTTATTATGGCCTGCCTAGAAGTGACACTGTCACCTTGCATAGGGTAAAAGATAAAAGCAACTTAGAATAGTATATTTCCATTTGTCCCATCCTGGCCTTTATGTTATCGTTGTCCTACATTTTACTTACATGTGTGTTATAAACTCCACCGTACATTGTTAGTAGTTTTGTTTAAATACTCAACTATTTTTTTCAATTTACCTTCTAAAGAGACTTAAAAAACAATAGAGATTTACAAAATGAGGAAAAAATCTTCCACATTTAACCACAAAGTTACTATTTTCAGTGTTTGTTATTCTTTGGTATCGGTCTATATTGCTGCGTGATGTCATTTTCCTTTTGCTTGCAGATTTCCTTTAACCTTTCCTTGGCGATATGGGTCTGATGGCAATAAGTTCCTTCAGCTTCTATATACCTGAAAACATCATTATTTATTTTTCTTGAAAGATATTTTTGCTGGGTTAAAGAATTCTAGGTTGGGGGTGCCTGGGTGGGTCAGTCAGGTAAGTGTCTGCCTTCGGCTCAGGTCACAATCCCAGGGTCCTGGGATCGAGCCCCGTGTTGGGGTCCCTGCTCAGTAAGGAGTCTGCTTCTCCTTCTCCTTCTGTCCCTACCCCAGCTCGTGTTCTCTCTGTCACTCAACTCTCTTTATCTCAAATAAAATCTTTTTTAAAAAAATTAAAAATTCTAGGTCGAGGGGCGCCTGCATGGCTCAGTCAGTGAAGCATCCAACTGTGGATCTCAGCTCAGGTCCTGATCTCAGGGTCATTGAGTTCAAGCCCCGAGCTGGGCTCCACACTGGGAATGGAGCCTACTTAGAAAAATCAGAATCCTAGGTTGACTGTCTTTGAAGACTTCAAAGGTGTTGCCCCAGTTTGCTCCCCTGCCTTATTTCCTCTATGACATCTGCTATCACCTTTATTTTTATTTTTCTGATTTGAAGTATCTATTTCTCTGGCTGCTTTTGAGATTTTTTGTCTTTTTTTCCTAAAGATTTTATTTCTTTAAATAATTAGTTAATTAATTAATTAAAGGTTTTATTTCTTTATTTGAGAGAGAGCATGAACAAGGGAGAAAGGCAGAGGGAAAAGCAGACTCTCTGCTGAGCAGGGAGCCTGATGTGGGACTCGATCCCAGGACCCTGGGATCAGGACCCGAGCTGAAGGCAGATGCTTAACCGTCTGAGCCACCTAGGCGCCCCAGATTTTATTTATTTGAGAGAGAGAGTGAAGGAGCGAGTGCCGGGTGGAGGGGGCTGGAAAGGGAGAGGGAGAGACGGAATCTCCAGCAGACTCCATGCTGAGTGAGGAGCCTGACGAGGGACTCAGTTTCACGACCCTGAGATCATGGCCTGAGCTGAAACCAGGAGTTGGACGCTTAACTGACTGAGCCACCCAGATGCCCCTGAGATTTTTGTCTTTATCGTTGTTTTTTTTTTTTTTAAAGATTTTATTTATTTATTTAACAGAGAGAGAACACACGTAGGCAGAGAGGCAGGCAGAGGCGGAGAGAGGAGCAGGCTCCCCGCTGAGCAAGGAGCCCGATGCGGGACTCGATCCCAGGACTCTGGGATCATGACCTGAGCAGAAGGCAGCTGCCCAACCAACTGAGCCACCCAGGCGTCCCTGTCGTTGGTTTTGAACAGGATTTTTATGTTGGGCCTTGGCGTAGTTTTTTGTTTTGTTTTTTTTTTTTTAATATTTCTTGTTCTTGGATCTATGAGTTTATAGTTTTCATCAAATTTGGAAAATTTTCCAGACATCATTTCTTCAAATATTTTTTTTCTACCCCCCACCTCCATTTAAGGACTTAAGTTTCAAATATTATCAGGCTGCTTGAAGTTGTCCCATGGCTCACTGCTGTTCTTTTCATTTTAAAATCGCCTTTTTTGGGGGCGCCTGGCTGGCGTAGTGGGCGGAGCGAGACAGCACGCGTAGCGGGGCCGAGGGAGAGAGAATCGCAAGCAGACGCCGCGCTGAGCCCGACCTGGGGCTTGACCTCGATGACCCTGAGATCGTGATCTGAGCCGAAACCAATCAAGTCAAAACCGTGATGCTTGACCGACTGTGCCATCCAGGGGCCGCTGGGGTACTTAACCTCTGTCCTCTGCTCCCTGTTTTTGTCTTCAGGGCACTGCACTTGGCAGTGATTCATCAGCACGAGCCCTTCCTGGATTTCCTCCTAGGCTTCGCGGCTGGCACCGAGTACCTAGACCTGCAGAATGACCTGGGCCAGGTGGGCCACCCAGGGCCAGTACAGGGCTTGGGGCGGGGTCCTCAGTGCCGCCCCTAACCCCTGCCCTCTGCCCCTGCAGACAGCCCTTCACCTGGCAGCCATCCTGGGGGAGGCGTCCGCGGTGGAGAAGCTGTACGCGGCGGGTGCTGGGTTGCACGTGGCGGAGCGTGGGGGCCACACGGCGCTGCACCTGGCCTGCCGCATGAGGGCACACGCGTGCGCGCGCGCGCTGCTCCGGCCCCGTCCCCGGTGCACCAAGGGAGCCCCCAGCCCCCACCTCGCTCAGGGCCCTGACCGCACCTCTGACGCCGACCGCCCTCCCGTCGCCTTGTACCCCGAACCTGACTCGGAGAAGGAAGATGAAGAGAGTGAGGAGGATTGGAAGCTGCAGCTGGAGGCTGAGAACTACGAGGGTGAGGGTTCCCAGTCCCTGGGCAGAGTGAGAGTGCTGGGCACTGGGCTCGGTTCTCCTGACTCAAGACCCAGCGCCTTGGGAAATAACACTGAGGCTTCAGGGACCAGGCAGGGGGACAGGGGGCCCTTAGGCTCCAGATTACTGAGATTCGCTCATGTGGGATTCAGGACCCGGACCATGTGGAGGCCCGAGACCACTTGGGACCCAGACCCGTCACCCACAGACCTAGAACTACTAAGATCCCGGTGTTGGGCCCAGGTTCCCCCGCTGGAAGGCCCAGCTCACCCCAGACCTCGCCCCCTCCCACCAAAACCATAGATCCCAGTCCGCCCAGGATGCAGGCACTCAAGGCCCAGGTTCCCCGAGATTGACGCTGGGTTCAGAGACAGCCCTCAGCCAGGCCTCATGGAAAAACAGAGCCCATCAGGGCCCTGGCATCTGAGTCTCAGCTCCCCCACCTCTAAGCCCAACTACCCGGACGAAGCCCCTTCCACAAAGGGACTAAGATCAACCAGGACTCAGGGTTCAGGGCCCAGTCTACCCCCCAAGGTCACAGGCCCTTCACGTACTCAGGACCCAGGAAGCTGGGTCCTTTATGAAAGGACCCAGGTCCTTTGTGAAATAAAGACCAGAGACTCAGTCCCCCGGTCCCAAGATCCAGGCTAACTGTCCAAAGCCCCCAGGTTCTTCACCCGTAAGCCCCAGACATCCCAAAGCCAGGCACTGGCATCGCCGACAAGTTCCGGACCAAGACTTAGGCATTGAGGGTGCAGTTGCCTCTTTGGCCTACCCAGGAATTCAGGAGCTGGACCCTGAACTCAGGCCAAGAAGCCCTCCCCTAGGACCTTGGCATTTGGGGCCGGGCCCACCCCCGTCGTCTGACAGCAGTCGCTCTGTCCACAGGCCACACCCCGCTTCACGTGGCCGTCATCCACAAAGACGCCGAGATGGTCCGGCTGCTCCGGGAGGCTGGAGCGGACCTCAACAGAGCGGTGAGCTGCCCTAGGGAGAAGGCGTGGCAGGGAAGGCTCCCCCAGAGCGGGGCGGGGCCTCCCTGACCTCTCTGCTGCTCCTTGCAGGAGCCCACGTGTGGCCGGAGCCCTCTGCACTTGGCAGTGGAGGCCCAAGCCGCCGACGTGCTGGAGCTCCTCCTGAAGGCAGGAGCCGACCCTGCCGCCCGCATGTATGGAGGCCGCACCCCACTGGGCAGCGCCGCGCTCCGGCCCAACCCCATCCTCGCCCGCCTTCTCCGTGCACATGGAGCCCCCGAGCCCGAGGACGAGGACGACAGGCCTGGCCCCTGCAGCAGCAGTAGCGACAGTGACAGCGGGGACGAGGGCGTGAGTCAGGAGGAAAGACCGGGCGGCCCAGCTGGGGGGTCAGGGTAAACGGGCAGGTGGGAAGGGGAGAGAAGAGAAGTTAGGTGG
>CM052803.1:10360307-10386764 GCA_028533885.1 Nasua narica | reverse complement strand
CCGTTCGCCGTGCTAGCGGCCGCCTCGGTCACTGTCACCTCCGCCATCTCGACCATCTTGGTCCAGCAGCGGCGTTGCCGGGCTATTGCTGCCTAGCCCTGCTGTCAGCCCCCGTCGCCGTGAGCCATTTGTGGTGGATATTGGCTACTTGTGGCCCGACACTGGTTCGCGTTTGGTGGGCACCCCACCCGCCCGTCGCCGCCTCCACTCACCTCCCTCTCCGAAGCCTCTTCCTTCTCCTCGTGCTTGGGCTCGGCTTCTGGCTGGTGGGGGCGGGGGCGGTGCGGCGAGTCCTCGTGCCTCTCCCCTCCGCCCCCCTCGGCTCCCTGCCACAGGCCGCGGCCCCCGCCTAGCACCTCCAGGCCCTTCTCCGCCTCGAACTGCGCTGTCTCCTCGTCGCTGGCCTGCTCTGCCGCTCGCTTCTGGGGGCCCCCTCCGCCCTCTAGGCGCCGCTTCCACAGGCCTTCGAAGGGTTCCATGGGCCCCCGCTTCTTCCTTTTCTCCTCCTCCTCTGCCCTCTCCTCCTCCTCCTCCTCGTTGTCCTCCTCCTGGCGGAGGCGGCTGCGGAGCTGCTCGCGGATGGTCTGTTCTCGCACCTCGGACTTGTGGGCCCTCTCGGCCGCCTCCTCTTCCTCCTCCCTCACGTCCTGGCTGGACCTCGTCTTCCCCGCCTCTTGCTTCTTGAAATCCCCAAGCAGTAGGCCTTTCTCTTTGGCGGGTTCACAGCCGTAAGGCTCTGCCTCACACATCTCTGGCAGAAAGAGAGAGGATGCTCTCTGTGCTGCAAATCGGGAAACTGAGACCTGGAGTTCTGGGGCCTGCCTGAGTTCCCACAGGGGGCTACCCAAAACTGGGAGAGGAGGATCAGGTCTGGGGGACCTTCTCTGCCCCCATCACACACCTCTGCAGGGAAGCCCAAGGCTAGAGCCGGAGGCCAGACAGGACACCGCACAGTGCTACGCCAACCCAGGCAAGGGGGCTTGGGAGGAGACACCCCTTCCTCCAGGAAGCCCTAACCAAAACCCTGGGTGGGGTGGGGGCTCCCAAGAGGAACTGGGGCGTGGGCCCTGCTTACCTTTGTGAAGGAGAGCTGTGCAGGGGCTTCTCTGGGCCTGGCCCAGCGTCAGCACTTCCGTGACCACCTCGGCCAGACAGCGGGTCAGCTGGGGGTGAAGGGTCGGAGGGGAGGTTGAGGGCAGGGCAGATGGGGGGATGAGAGCAGCTGGGCGTGTGGAGAGGAGATAGTCATGCAGGCTGGTCAGGGAGGGCCAGGGTGTGTGGAAGAGGGGCAGGGCAAGGGGTCTGCATTCCTCACCTCTTCCTTGGAGGGTCTTGGCGCCAAGGGAGCAGCGGTGGCTATGGAGGAAGGAGACGGGTGCTGGGCTCAGACCCCCCTCGGGCTGTCCTTGGTGCTGATCCCGGCTCCACGCTGCATCCTGTTCCTCAGTGTCCCCTCCCCCAGCCAACCTGCCGGGTGCATCTTCCCCACCTGGAAAGCTCAGCCGGAGAAGTCTCTAGTCCGACCCCACTGGGTGCACCGTTCCCACCCCCGGTCCCTCGAGTCCCTGGTCCCTGAGCTGGCTGCAAAAGTCCCCTCCGGTTTCTGGCACTCACCCGCCCCCAGCAGCAGCGCCAGCAGCAGGGGCAGCGGCAGCAACAGCAGCACGGAGGCGGGCCCGCGGCGCTGCATGGTGGGGCGTCCCAACCAGGGTGCTCGGCAGCGGCACTGGATGGCGCGGCAGCTGCTTATAACCCGTGCCCCTGGCCCCGCGG
The DNA here is from genome assembly GCA_028533885.1 of Nasua narica. Taxonomy (NCBI): domain Eukaryota; kingdom Metazoa; phylum Chordata; class Mammalia; order Carnivora; family Procyonidae; genus Nasua; species Nasua narica. Next base: position 10,384,991 of record CM052803.1, on the reverse strand, counting down.
GGCAGAAGTGACGACACCACCACCCCTTCCCTGCCTGCAGCTGGGTGACAGCTGCGGGGCGGCCACCTGCCCGAGACCCTCAATTATTCATGGGGACCCACGTCCTGCACCTGCTCTCCTCCAGCTAACGGCCCCTGAGCACCTGCACGGAGGGAGGGTGCATCCCCCAGACAGACATGTCTGATGAGCGCTGGGAGGCCAACTGGGGTTTGAATCCAGCGGCAGCCGCTTGCAGACAGACCTCAGGCAACTCTTCTTCTTTGGTCACTTCCTGCATCTTAAAATTGGGGTCTCCTAAACCTATTTCCCCAGAGATTGTGGCTGGGCTCTGCCTGAATCCCAGTTCCACCACTACCAGCTGTGCGGCCCGGGGAAAACTGCCGAGCCTCTCTAGGGTCGGGTCCGTCCTTTGTGAAATGGGGCTGGTGGCCACGCCGCCACGGGGGAGGCGTGGCGGTAGGTGGGGAGGGCACAAGGTCATTTAGACGGCACCGGGCACCAGGAATTTTTATTGAGCACCTACTCTACGCCTAGCCGTCTTATAAAGCCTGGGGCTCCAGCGGGGGACACGCTGGCAAACTCCCCTGTGCTCTTGGCACAGACCTATGAGAAGGAGCACACGCAGTACTCAACTAGGCGTCAGGAAGGAGGAGATGGCCGCAGACTCCTGCATCGCAAGAATGTTAGGGGCTTGTACTCCGGCCGGTCAGGGAGGTCTTCTCGAAAAAGGATTATTTGGGCCGGAGTGATAAAATGGAAGCATTCACACCAGATGGAGGGGAAGCGTGGCCAGGGAAGGGACCCGTGAGGGCAAAAGTATGAGTCCAGATCGAGTCTGCAGAGTTCGAACAGCCAGACCTAGAGCACGACAAGAGGCGGGCTGAAGGAGGAAGGGCAGATCATAGGGTTGCTTTGTGGATCCCAGGGACCACTCGTCCTTTCCTGAGAGAGAGGGAGAAACCTGAGGGCTCCGAGCAGGGGAGGGACGTGACCTGGTACGGGGGTCCACAGGGTCGCTCTGGCTTCGCGTGGGGCCCGGGCAGCAGGCAGGCAGTGAAGAGGCTGGTCAGTGACGGTGGGCAGGACGAGGGAGGGACCGGGGAGGACTAAGTAAGGGCAGCTTCTGGAGATATTCTGAAGGAGGCTGCGGTCTGCTGAAGGAAGGACTGACGGCGTGAGAGGAGTTGAGGGTCGCTGGAGACGGGCTGTGGCTGGAGAAGCTGGGAAGACAGTTCCGTGTACCGCGAAGGGCAGAGCGAGTTCCGGCCTCGCTGAGGCTGTGCTGTCTCCCGGACCTCCCGGGTGGCCCTTGTCCTAGGCAAGGGGAGAGGACTCGGCATCCTCTCTCGGGTCTGGCGGTGGCCCCCAGGTCATGTGCCCGGGGGTTGCTGGCCACTGCCGGCCACGGCCCCCGTGAAGGTTTAGTGCCTCCGCCCAGCTGCCTGGCACCCCCAGCGAGGTGGCCAGGGTCTTCCCCTGCTCACAGATCCACAAAGGCCTTGGTTCTGACTGTTTATTGGGCACTTCCTGCTAAGTACTGATGGAGGGAAGAAGGAGGGAGAGTTGGAGGGTTTTTCCTCTCCTCCCCCCGTCCCTACAACCTTCAAGTCCCCAGACGCCCTGCTTTCTGGTGCAGGTTGGGACCGTCAGTGGCGACGGGGTCACTGGCTGATTCTGGGGAAGTAGGGGAGTAGGGAAGGGGCCCAGGCACAGAGCTGACACAGAAAGCGTCAGGAAAATAGGTCCCAGGCTCTCAGGGTCCCCTGAGCTCCAGGAAGCAGCCACAGCCCTGCGGATGGATGAGGGCGAGTTCTCAGCTCGAAACAGGCCGGCCTGGGTGCCTGGGCTTCTGGGGCTGGTTGGGGCCGATGTATTGGAGAGGCGCATGGGTGGGGGCCGTGATCCGCTCGGTGCCGAGGTAGGGCTGGAGAACGGGGGGCACGAGGACCGAGCCATCCTGAGGACAGAGCAGGCCGCAGGTCGCTGCCACTGCCCAGGCCTCCACCCTCCGCCTCCCCCAGGGTGAACCTTCCGGCCCTCACCTCTTGCTGATTGCTCTCCAGGAGGGCGATGAGGATGCGGGGGACGGCGCAGGCCGTGGCATTCACCTGGGGGAGAGGCACGCTCGTGTCCACGTGACGGGCTCTGCTGGCCCGGGAGAGGCTGAGGTGGCATGTCCCTAGGAGGGTGGGAGGGGGGTGCAGGTGCTCACCGTGTGGGCGAACTGCAGCTCCCCGGCCTCCTTCTGGAACATGATGTGAAGCCGGCGGCTCTGGAAGTCCGTGCAGTTGGACGCGCTGGTGACCTGGGCGAAGGCGTGGGGCGGGCTGAGAGGATCAGCTGTGTGTGGGGTCCTATCCCCCCTGTCCCCACCGCACTGGGGGCTCACCTCACCAAAGCGGCCGCGGCCTGGCATCCAGGCCTCGATATCGAACTTGCGGTAGGCAGGAAGGCCCAGTTCCTGGGTGGGCATATCCAGGACGCTGCGGCAGAAGAGAGGGTCACGCCGAAGGTCAGTGGGCGAGAGGGGGAAGCACGAGGAGGAGAAGGCAGTGATGGCAGCAGAGGTGGCAGAAGTGGATGGAGGAAGGTGGGGAGGAGAAGGCATGGGGTACTCTCAGCACCCTGGGATCGTAGCGGGTCCCCAGGAAAAAAACCCACATCCCCAGGCCTCCCTGGGAGCGTGCCAGCCGGGGCTGGGGCGGGGGCGGTGTAGGACCCGCAGGTCCCGCCTGAAAGGGAAGGGCTGTGCCCCCATTTCCACTCTGCCCGGGGTGCTGAGGAGCTGCCTGGGGGGGGGAGCGCAGGTGGGGCGGCACCTTGGATGGGAGCCACGAGAGGGAAGGGGCCTGGGCCCCCACACTGGGGCGCCCTGTGCTGCTCAGACCGCTGGCCTCGTCCTGCAGTCCTGCACGGGATTTTACAGACGGACAGACACACACCCTGTACGTATTCCCAATGTGCAGGAAAGGGGGTGGCAGGCAGGGGGCGGTGAGGCTGTTCACCACGAGGGAGCACCTAGCTGGCCCATCCCTCCTCCCACGCCCGTGCCCCACTCCGCACCGGAAATGCAGGCCCAGCTCCGTCAGGATCTCCATCTGCAGGGACAGGAACTCCTCCAGCAGCTGTGAGCTCTGCTCCAGCCCGGGGCCTGTCACCCCAAACATCTCCACCTGGGGCAGCGCAGCGGGCATAGGAGTCAGGAGGCCCTGGGTCCCTGGAGTGGCCCTCCTCCCCGGTCCTGGCCACACCGACCTTGGCGAAGTGGTGTACTCGATACAGCCCCCGGGGCTCCTTCCCTGTGTCCGTCTCGGCCCGATAGCAGGTACTGGAACAAACCATCCTGGGGGGTGGGGCAGGGGAGGTAGAGTCAGGGAGGAGAGAGGGACTGTCACAGGCGGGGATGAGATGTAGAGGAACTGAGCATCACCTGATGGGCAGGTCCCTGAAGGCCACGGAATGGTCCATGAAGTAGCCTGGGAGGAGAGGGGAACAGGATGGGTCAGCCAGGGGCACTGCCCATCCACGGGAAACCTCTGAGAATGAGAAAAGGTGTCTCCTCTGACGGACACAACCTCACGGCGGCGCATGTGGCTGGATCCTCCAGCGCTGTTGTGCAGTAACCAGCCTACACAACCGTACACGTTGGCCCTGGGGTCACTGAGACATCCTTGGCAGGCAGCCATCACCCCTGGGGTACTCCTGGTTGTCCCCCTACAATCCCTGCGGCTCTGAGGATGCTGGAGGTAACCTCGCCCTTGCTGTGGCCTCCCGGCAGGTGCTTACCAGCCAGCCCCACCTCTGCTGTCCCAGCCAGGTTGAGGTCTTCGAAGCGGGAGGGGTCGATGTTGTAAATCTGGGACGGGTTGGCATTTGGGGTCATCCCACAGCCTTCCTGGGGAGGAGGCCAAGCCACAGAGGTCAGGGGACAGACGACCTCGGCCTCCGTTTTGCAGTCGCAACTCCCGCTGCTCCCTAGGAAGCTTCTGGAATTGCCCTGGCCTCCCTCTTCTGGCCTGACATCCTCAACCCGGTCCCAGGGCGGCCTCTGCAAGGGAGGCGGGCCCCAGGACAGGGCCTGGCACACAGCTGGGAGTGGGGAGCACTCACAAACACAGCTCCTCGGAGAAGGTCTGGCACCGTCATGGGAGTGAAGCCCTGTGAAGAGGAAGGGGTGGGGTGAGGAGCGCGGCCAGGACCCCCACCCGGCCCCAAGCTCAGACCGGAAGAAGTGGCACTGCAGAGTGGGCCAATGGCTCCCGCTTGTCCTTCCAAAGCCCAGTCTACCTCCGAGGAAACGCAGGAAGGCCTGAGCGGTGGGCTTGGCGCTGGCTCCGGGACCCTGGTATCCCCGTCACCGGGGCCCTCTCTGCTGGGGCTCCATCGTTTCCTTGCTCAGTTCAGCCCACAGGGGAGCGGGAGGTGTAGCGAGAGCTTTCTGTGGCTCCCTAGTGCCCCCAGGAAACGTCCGAGTCCCCCACCGCTGCCCACGCCCATGCCTGCCGCCCCTGCCAACCCCTCCCGGTTCAGCAACACGGCACTCCCCCGTTCCCTCTGCGCTACAGGCACGCGGTGAGGTGGCGAGCACAGGCTCGCCCCAGGCAGCAGCCACGAGATCTCAGGCTAGTTACGCCCTCTCCAGGCCTTAATTTCTCCACCTCTGAAGTGGGCATAATAATGACATCTACCTCCTACCCCTGCTCTAAGAATTAAACATGACAATTATATGCGTAAAGCTCTGGAAACAGTGACTGGAGCAGAGGTGAGCCATCAGCATCCACGTCACCTCCTCCAGGCAGCCCTCCCATCCTGGTCCATACCCGGTGGATGAGCTTGTTGAGTGTGAAGTTGACTAGGCCGTGCTGCAGGAGGGCTCCAGCCCCTCGGAGGTAGTAGGAGCGGTGGCCAGACACGTGGGACAGGCGCCTGGGAGACGGATGGGCAGACAGGCGGGTGGTGTGGGCTGGGGCTGGTGGGGGGCGAGGGGACTCTTCTGTACCCCAGGGCAGAGGCCAGCTGCAGGGCGGGGGACCGGGCATCAAACATTCATGCGGGGTGAGGCTCCGGGCGGCTCCCCACCCGGTGCTAAGCCAGCTGCTGGGGTTTGGAGGGCGCGCTGGAGGGGCGGGTGGGACTCACTTCTGACGGATGATGTCAAGTTTCTCGGCGATTTCCAGGTGGCCCCGGGGTTGGAAGGAGAAAGCTGGGTTGGGATGAAAAGCGACGGGGTAAGGGTTGGGGGGAGAGACATGGGACAGGGACAGAGAGAGGATTAGAGAGATGGCGGGAATGAGCGGCAATAAGACAGAGACAGAAGACACCAAGGGAAGGGGAGAGAGGAAGGGAAGGGAGGGGAAAGACAGGGAGAGAAAGGGAATGGGATGGTGGCAGAGACAGGACTGGCAAAGGGGGAGAGAGATGGAGAGAGACACAGGAAGCAGAGGTGGAAAAGGAGAGAGAGGGCAAAGGGAAGAGAACATTAGGAAAAAGCGAGAAAGAGGGAGGGCAGCAGAGAGCCCGAGCCAGACGGGAGTCAGGGAGGAAAACCTAAGGAAACAGAAGCCAAAGCGGGGCAGGGTCAGAGTGCCATGCACACACAGACGGGACGGGAGGCTGGAGGAGGGGCGCACAGGACCTCAACAGGCCCCACCCCAGCCCGGGGTCCCTGGGGCCTGTGGGGTGGCTCACCTGGCTTGTCTCCGACCACGTGGAGCACCCGGGCCTGGCTCTCGTCCCCGAGGGGCTGCAGAGACACAGCAGGAGTCATGGGGGGGCGGTCCCAAGAGCCCCCCGCGCCCCGGCCCGCGCCCAGCACGGTGCTCACCACGTCCGGGTGGGTCTGGTTGGGTAGCCTCAGCGCCTGCAGGAAGAACCGCTCCTCAAGCTGGGTCTCCTTGGGGCACAGGACGCTGAGCTGTTTGCGGATCTCCCGGCCACGTGCCCGCAGGCTCTGATACTGGGGGTCCTGGGGACAGGGGCAGGTGGGATCGGCCCAAGAAAGGGCGGGGGTCCCTCAAACCAGTCTGACCTCGAGCCTTGCCGGCAGAGCCTCTGTGTGGGACGCTCATTGTCCCTTTGGCCCGATATCCTGAATTTCCTTTTGGGAAATTCTCTCCCCCTCACCTCACCACCAAGTGGCCTGTCCAGAGGGTCATGACTCAGACCTGGCCTTCTCGAACATTCCATGGCCTTTGGCCACAGTGACTGGCTCAAAGACAGGCACATGACCCCAGCCCCAGGACTATGGGTGCGGCTACCAGGGAAGTGGTCCCCTTTGCGCCCCACCCTGGCTCCCCTTTCCCTAAGGGGAGAAAGTTGGTCTAGGACTGAGAGGGAAGCAGAGCCAAATCCGGAGTCCGGACCCCGAGGCAGCCTTTCGTCTCGTGAATCAGCAGATTCACTTGGGTCGACAGTCCTGTTTGTCGCCCCCGGTCACATGGTAGGAATGAGGGCCCACGTGGCCCCTGCCCGCTCCCACCCGTAGTACCTGCTGCACCTGACCTTCGTCCTGGTTTACCTGGTAGAAGAGAGACGGGGAGAGTGATTAGTTTCCTGAAGTTGGGGCCGGGAAGGAAGGAAAAACTGAGGGGTGAAAGGCCAAACAGGGCCAGGGGGTGTGGGGTGGGAGTGGGGAGGGGTTCTGAATTCCTTACTTTGCAGGAGCCTTTTGTCGTTTGCACCGGCTGCCCGCCTGGGACGCACAAAGCCCGGGGCCTGGCACTTCCCCAGTGGGGTCGCCAGGAGATGTAGCTAGTCTTGCAACTGCCCCCGACTAGAGGAGTGGAAAGCAGCCCGTGTGCCTGGGTGCGAATCCTGCCTCCCCCATTTTCTGGCTGTGACGCTGAGGCACATTTTTAACCTCCTGAGGCCCCGGTTTCGTCAGCTGTAAGTTGGGTTTGGACTGTTCCCGTCTCACTGTGGCAGGAGGGCTGCACCCAGTACGGTGCCTGGCCCACAGTGACGGGTATATAAAGGTCTGCTATTGATTTCATGGGAACCTTCCCACCCCCGGCAGGTGCTATCTGCTGTCTAACTCAACTGTTTGCTCTCCCTCCTCCTGTCCTGCAGACATCTGACTCAGTTCCCCCTCCCTGGGCGGCCTGTGGTTCCGGGAATGTGGGCTGAGCCAGAGTCCAGGGTTCTCGAGGAGCCCTAAGCCCGCTGCCATGACTGTTTCTCCTGCTGATGACGGGTGTGGGTGTGGGGTGTCTGGGCCCAAGAGGCATGAGGGGACTCTGCTGGGAGCTTCGGGAAAAGTCTCCCTGCTCTGGAGAAAGGGCATGCGAGCCCCGGAAGTCCTATTTTCTGCCTCGAGCAGTCATGCAGAGAGATGTGGGGAAACTGAGGTCCAATCAACACGGTGAAACTCCACCCACGTAGGACCCCCATGCTCACCAGGAGGGCCCGGACTGCCTCAGCCACAGCCCCCTTCTCCTCTTCCAGACTCCGAATCTGCTCCCGCAGCTGCCTCAGTTCCTGCCAGGCGGCGATCTGGGGGTGGACACAAGAGGGAAAGGCATGAAGTGGCCACTGTCTCCTGCCCCGTCTTGCTAGAGCCTCGGCCTCTGTCCCCCTGGACCCCAGCGGCCAATCCCCCTCTCCTCCCCTCCCGCACAAAGCTCATGGCTGCCCAGAATGAACATGCGTCTCCCAGCCTCCCTCACAGCTGCCTGTGCTCCTGAGTCCAAGTTCAACCAGCGGACATGAGCGAAAGTGGGACTCGCGGTCGCCTCCATTAAGATAAGCCCCCATGTCGGGTTTTGTCTCTCACTCCCCTTGGACTGGATGAGGGACTCTGAGGAGAGCCAAACTGGACAACATCCTCGGGGATGCGGAGCGAGAAGGTGAAGGGACCCAGGTGCTGAGGGGCGTGGACCCTGCCGTGCTCACCTTGGAGCCTCGCAAAAGGGAGAAGCAGTCATTGTCCTACGGGGCTGCTGCGCCAAACCTGTCCCCTCCCACGTGGCAGGCTCGGCTCTCCTTCGTGGGCACCCCCACTGCTGTGAGGTCCCTCTGTGAGCCCACATCCCTGGGCAGACCCCTCTGACCGCCCTGGCCGCAGTCCTCCCCTTGACCAAATGGCACAAACATCGCCCTTCCCGCTCCTCCCACCCCCGGGGGCCGGAAGGGGAAGGGGAGGGCAGGCCGCAAGGTGGCTCCCCCTGGATGTCTCCTGTGCAAGAGTGACCGATCTGCTCTTCCTCCTCAGGCACAGCCCTGCGAACTCCCATCCCACATCCCAGAGCCCTGAGCCTCCTGCTGGATGCCCCCCGGACCCTTCTGTCCCAAGATCATCCATCAGGTCTGTCCTCCTCCCATCCCCAACTCCCGCCCCCATCCAGAGCCTGTCCTCTCCCTCGAGGACCCCTGCGCCATCCTCCCAGCCTGCAGGTTCTCCTCTGTCCAGAATTCTGACACAAGCCCTCTCCCACCTGAGAGCACCCATAGCTCCTCAGGGCTCCTAGGAACAATTCGCATGCCTCGTAACTGCCCGGAAAGCCATATGCCATATTCCTCTTCACACTTCACGCGCTAAAGACATGTTTTTCAAGCTTTGGGATGTGATCCATTAGCAGGTTATAAATAATTTAGGATCTCTAAACCAGCTCTTTAAAAGGGACACCTGGGTGGCTCAGTTGGTTAAATGTCTATTTTGGCTCAGGTCATGTTCTCGGGGTCCTGGGATCCAGCCCTGTTCAGGCACTGTGCTCATCGAGGAGTCTGCTTCTCCCTCTGCCCCTCCCCCTGTTTGTGCTCTCTCTCAAATGAAGAAATAAAATATTTTTAAAAACTATATAAAAGGCTATGGTAAACTCTGCATAAAATTTGCCATTTTAACCATTTTAAAATGTACAGTTCAGTGCCATTAAGTACTTTCACATGGTTGTGCAGCCTTCCCCACCGTCCATCTCCAGAACTTTCTTTCCAAACGGAAACGCTAAACCCATTAAGCAGCATCTTCCCATTCCTAGCCCCTGGCAACCACCCTTCTGTTTTCTGTCCCTATGAATTTGACTACTCCAGGTACTTTAAATGAATGGAATCCTACAGTTTTGTCTTTCTGTGATAGCCTGTCACTCGGCAATAAGGTCCTCAAGGTTCATTCAGGTTGTAGGCTGTGCCACAATTTCCTTCCCTTTTCAAGGCTGAATCGTATCGCACTGTACGTCCGTATATACCACATTTCGTTTACCTATTCATCCATCCATGGGCACTCGGGTTCCTTCCATCTTTTGCTACTGTAAGTAATGCGGCTACGAACGTGGGTATACAAATACCTGAGCAATCCCTGCTTTCAATTCTTGGGGAATTACCCGAAAGTGGGATGGCCCGATCATATGGTAATTCTATGTTCAATATTTTGAGGAACAACCACCCTTAATTAATTTTTCTGAGCCTTAGTTTTCTCTCTGATAAAATGGAAGCAATAATGGCACCCACCTCACAGCATGGTTGTGAAACTGAAAAGAGGCATATATGTACAGAGCACTTAGAACAGACCCAAACTCAGCACCCCAACAAGGTCTAGCAATATGGCGACCCTGGTTCTCGGTCCTCAGCATGTAGTATTATATTATTTACCAACTTACTCTCAACAGCTGGGACATAGTAGATGCTCCTTAAATATTGTTCAGTAGAACCACTCATTCATTCGAGAACCCTATTTGACTGCCTACTACCTGTGGGGTAATGGCAGGATTCTACCTCTTACTCACCAAAGTCAAACCCCTCCACCCTCGTCTGATTCACATCCCTGTCCCTTATTTTCTTTTCCCCTCCCCCCATTTTCTTTTGTCGTCTGAAGCCTGGCTTGAGGTTGGACTAAGTTCCTAAGCAAAGCAGGTACTCAGCACGCATAATGGATGCGGAGACAGTAGAGCCCTAGCACTCCGGGGATAACTGGCACACGTATGCGTGCCAAGCACCTGTTGGCTAAACTTGGGAAGGAACTAAAATTCCGGTAATAGGTCCGTCCCCTGCTGGAGAGCTGGAGAGTATGTTTTGCGAGCCCAGTTGGACTCCGCAGCGGACAGCCCACCGAAGCGCACTCACGATCTCTGGCAGGTCTTCTGGCCGTAGCTCCCCCTTGCGGAGCTGCAGGGCGCGCGCGGCTTCTTCCGGGCATGCGCACAGCGACTCCATGTCCAGCTGAGGGAGCGCGCTGTAGCCCTCGCGCGCGTGCTCGTACAGGAGGTTCCGGTCTCGTCTCTCCGTGGCAAAAGTTCTCTTTGGGTTGTGGCTGCAGACGCAGCCTCTCCGGGGCCGAAGACCCCGACCAGCCACCAAAGGCCACAAGCGCCGCGCCATGGACGCAGCCATCTTGGAGGGGGGACAAGAAGACCCGCGCCCTTCGTCCCGCCCACCCCGCGTTTAGACCAATTGCAAAGCAGCCCCGCCTCTCGTGCCTCAAACACAGTCCGACGAGAAAAATTGACCGAGATTGACTCTATGTTTGACCAATCATAGATTGGTGTCCCTCCCCTTCCGTGCACGAGAAACAGATCCAGCCAATCCCTGCCGGGACGGCCTCCGGAAGTGGCTAGAAGCCGGTCCAGCGTGCCTGTGGACCCTCCTAGGGTCTGTGAAGTTAATGGAATCCTGGGGTTCCCCAAATCTCCCTGGCTCTCTCCTTAGTTTCTCTTCTCTTCCTGTGTGCGGGGGTTGGGGGGCAGGGAGAGGTTGCTGGGTGCCCGAGAGCCTATTCAGAGGGAAACTAAATTTACAGAGGGAATTTCTGTCCGTAGAGGGGTTGTAGTCAGACCGTCAGAGGAAATTACGTGGATTTAATCCGAAGGCTCTGAGGACGGGATGGGGGAGAATTGGGGCCCTTCCCTGGCTACGGCCACTTTTCTCTTTTCCTTCTTGATTCTCTCATCCCCCAACAGAGGGACGCTGCAGGCGGCGGGATGTCCTGGTCCGGCCTTCTCCGTGGCCTCAACACGTCCGTAAATTATGGTAAGTTGGGGACTTGAGCTGCAGAGGGTTGGACGAGGGTTATCCCCTCTGGGACTTGTATGCCTCTGCCGCAGCCCCGGGGAAATCGGGGTTTTATGTTAGGGACGCACGGATAGCACGGTGGGTTTTAGCGGAACTCGGACTGCAGGGGCAAGAGGTTTCCCACCTTGAGGGCGACTATCCGTCTTCAGGTGGGTACCAGGAGTTTGGGTCAGTTCCTGATTTCTTCAGCAAATACTTATTAAATAACCTCCCGTGAGTGAGACATCCAAGCAAAGGGTTGATCCTAGTGTGCGCCAGGCAAGGAGAGGGATGCCGTATGTCCTTATGGGCTCTGCAGACATCAGATGCTTCTCACGGCCAGGCTCTCTGCAAAGTATCTCAGTTACTCAGTTGCAAACTTTTATTAAGCACTTTCTAGTTGCCACTTACTAAGAATCCGATAACAGGCTTGTGCCCTGCCAGGGAATTCTGGGTTAGCTTGACCCGCATCTCTCACCATAGCCTCTTGTACACCAAACTCAAGGGGGAGGTGTGATTCTGGTGTCTGTGACACAGTAAGGACGCTGAGGCACTGAGAGGCAGAGTCTTACTCAAGGGCATACCCCTAGGAAGAGGCTTCTAACAATGTCTCACCCCTTTAGGATTCTGCTGTAACTTGACACATAAGGAGACACAGAAATGGACAGTAGGGCCGGGACCTACCCAGGATAGGGAGGAAGTGTAAAGTTTTGGTGTAAAAGGGCATCCGTGCTAGTGACAGGAAAAGGATGAACCTAAATCCCTGAACTGGGAGCTCCAAGAGGGTATGCCCAAGGGTGTCTCTGTCACCATTGTGCCTCCATTACTGGGGCCAAGACAGTAGGTGCTCGGTGAAAGTTTGCTCAAGAGAATCTGATTATGGTGGCACCTTCTTACATTCCGATCCCTTTTCTGTTGGTGTGTCTGGGGATACCAGCTGGAGCACAAAGATCAAGGGGGCAAGAAGGGAGAGGAGGTCAGGGAAGTGATGGGGGCAGAGCACGTGGGGCCTCATGGGCCCCGGGAAGGACTTTGGCTTTTCCCCGAGTCAGATGGCACTGCAGGAGGGAGGGCTCTGAGCTGAGGAGGGACCTGATTTGACCCAGGTGTCCACAGGTTCCCTCTGGCTGCATGTGGGGACCAAACTATGGGAGGAGGGAGAAGGAGGGCTCAGTAGACGAGGCTGGACAGGACCACATGGATGCAGTGGAGAAGGGAGGAAAGGGTCTGTATCGGAGTTCCGGGGACATCATCTGCTTATGGGGGTTGGAAGTGGGTATGCCGAGGAGGAGGGCTCTCCGAAACACCCCTTTGGGTTGCTATGGAGATGGCACGAGTTCACATAGATACACGGCATAGACCAGTCCATGACACGGTGTGAATCTGTTCGCTTTTATTATTGTTTCCAAACAGCATTAAAGTCAGTACCTTCCTTGCAGAATAAAAAGAGCTAATTCACGTTAAATGTTTAAAATAGAACCTGACACATAAGGGTTATTACTCTTATTTGTGACTACCCCTAGATGGAAACAAATACCTCCTGGTAAAGTGCTTGGAACCGTGCTTAGAACTCTTAGCCGTTCCCTGGGATAACCCCCCGCCCTCCCGGTTGTGTGTCTCCAGGTCTAGCCCTGGCCTCCCAGCTCCGGGCCACCCGGCCCATGGCCACCCTGAACCAGATGCACCGCCGAGGGCTTCCCAAGCGGCTGCCTCCACCTCCGGGCCCCACCGCCGGCCGGCCGCAGCTGAAGGGAGTGGTGTTGCGCACGTTCATCCGGAAGCCCAAGAAACCCAACTCTGCCAACCGCAAGTGCTGCCGCGTGCGGCTCAGCGATGGCCGAGAGGCTGTGTGCTTCATCCCCGGGGAGGGCCACAACCTGCAGGAGCACCACGTCGTGCTGGTGCAGGGCGGCCGCACCCAGGACCTGCCTGGCGTGAAGCTCACTGTTGTGCGTGGCAAGTATGACTGCGGCCACGTGCGGAAGAAGAAGTGACTGCCAGGGCCATGGCGGGCTGGGGTTCCCCCCGGAACCAGAACCCTCCTCTCTGGGTGCCTGCAGTATCCTTGGGAAGCTCGTCCAGCTCTGGAAGCACCTGGTCCTGGTGCAAATCCTTCTTCGCCTCTTCCACTGGGAACACTGCTTGCCCACAGGGCTTTTGGGTGTGAATCAGTAAAAGCCCGCTTCTGTCCACACCCTTGCCTTCTGTGTGTGGAGCATGGGCTCCAGGGACCTCTTCTGCTGGGAAGGGGTAGCAATAAACACCTAGACCCCCCCCCCATACTCCCCTGGTTGTGGTGTGACCCCTCTTGCACAGTATTTGTCTTCTGCGTATTAGCCATGGACATCCCCGATGGGCCTCAGTTTCCTCCAGAAAATAGCCCCACTCACAGTATTCCCCTTGCTGGGTTTGGTGAAATGAAATTCGAGGCCCGAGGTGCAGAACACCTGCCGACGGCTACTCTGTAGAGGCAGCCCTGGGGCCCTTTTCCCTTTCCCGAAGGCCCAGGATCGGGGCAAGGACAGCCTGGCCGTGCAGCTTCCCCATCTGTGGACGGGGGGCCGGAAGGCTCGGAGGGGGGTGTGCTGCTGGCTGCCTGGGAGCTGCTTCTCCAGCTTACTTTCAGACCCACACACACCTGGGTCTGAATCCTGGCTCTCCCTCTTTGTTCTGTGTCTTTGGATATATTTGTTGCCCCCACCCCTGGCCTCAGTCTCCTCCCTTGGGAAATGGCACTGAGAGTAATACTGACTTCGCCTGATAATGGGCTTAGATTTTAAGATTTGGGAGCCGTCCTTCCGTCACTGGGCTCTGTGCAAGTCCTATCTTCCCTGCCTACTGGCCAGGTGACCTTGGGAGGGTCATTTAAACTCTGAGCCTGTTTCCTCCTGGACTGAATAAATAACAGGGCCTGCCCTCCATTTCCTGCACAGAGCTTAGCACACCTCCTAAAGTTCTCACTGTGGAAACATCCCACAAGGCCTTTTACGATCAGGCTTGGGGGCAGACAGTGCATTGATTACAGACCAAAGTCCCCCATCGTTTCACATTTAGCACCGGTTTTATTGAGCTAGTTGGTTGGCTGTGCCCAGCTGGGGAGATAGCAGGAGACACTAGGGAGGCAGGCCCAAGCGCTTCCCCTGTGGCACGCCTTGCTCTTGGAGCTTGAATGCAAGGGAGCGGAGAAAAGGAGTCTTGGCCAGTGGGAGGGGAGCTTCCCATGAGGTAGGGGCAGGAGGTCGGGTAGGGGACATGGTTTGGGGATCAGCAGGGACTTGCAAATTCTGAAAGAAATGGCACCAGCCAGGCCCAAAGGGCAGGTGCTGATGGGTGGTGCTGGAGGAGGTCACGCAGGCCCCACAGCTGAGTGAGTCCCAGAGACTCCTGAGACTAAAGAAAGGGTTCCCTTTGATGCCCCCATTAGTGACCTTAAGGACAGACCGCCCCGCCTAACCTCTGCTCCCTGCCAGCTTACCCCACAAACATACGGCCAGGAGCCACTGTCCCGGGTGGCCAGCGGCTTTCCGCCATGGTTACAAATCCTAGTTTGGCCTTTGTCTTGTGACTCAGTCCGCTGACATCCACCCGTGTAAGAAAACAATTTGTAAGCAAAGTAAACATCTCTGAGTTACTCTTGGAATAACTTCCCCCACCCCGGGAAGCTGGGGAAGTGGGAAGCAGCCTGGTGGGATCCCTGGTTTCTTGCACAGCACGTGGGCCCCATGCCAAAGCAGCAGCGAGTGGGGTTCCCTGGAGGGCCGCCGGGAAAAGGGCCACATGGGACCCCTGCTTGTCCACAGGCACCCGGCTCCTGGCTGGGCTCCCAGCCTCACAACTGCCCTTGACTGATGATGTCCGGCAGACGGCAGCACATCTTGGAAGGCTGGGTCAGTCGGCTAGGACAGGCAGACCCTGACCCTGACCCTGACGCTGGAGTGGGTCACCAGGGCGCCATAGTGCCCCACCCAGGAACGCGTGTCCCTCCCGTACTGCTCAAAAGACACGTATCGGATGCCCTTGCCAAAGTTGGTGAAGACGTGAGACACCTGCAAGGGAAAAGAGAGCGGGGGTGGGGGGTGAGAACCCGTGGGCCCTTCCCCTCCTCCATGCCCTCAACAGGCACTCCCCAAGGACCAGCGAGGTCCTAGGCCCTGCTCTAGGTGCTGGGGATACAGCAGTGAAGAAAGCAGAAAGGCCCTGCCCACGTGCAGCTGATGCTCAGTAGGGGGTTCGGACACTGAAGACAGCTGGGGTAAGGGGCAGGGGCCTGGGGTTGTACAGTGAGTGAGAAAAGGGACCACAAATGCAAAGTTTGAGCACAGACCTGAAGGAGGGGAGGAAGCCATGTGGGGATCAGGATGAAGAGTGTTCCAAACAGAGGAACAGTCTTGGGACCTCTGGGAGGCTCAGTTGGTAAGGCATCTGCCTTTGGCTCAGGTTGTGATCCCGGGGTCCTGGGATGGAGCCCCTTGCTGGGCTCTCTGCTTGGCGAGGAGCCTGTTTCTCCCTCTGCCTCACCCCCTGCTTGTGTTCACTCTCTCTCTCTGACAAATAAATAAATAAAATCTTTAAAAAACAAAAACTTTCTCCCTTAAAACAAAACAAAACAGAGGACCAGTCAGCGCAAAGGCCCTGAGGTAGAAGTGTGCCTGGAGCAGACAGGAGAACAGGAAGCAGTGTCAGGTAAAGGGCAGATCGTGTGGGGCCCTGTGGGCCAAGGAAGGACTTCGGCTTCTGGCTTTTCTTATCTTTTGCAAATTTTTTTTTTAAAGATTTTATTTATTTATTAGGAAAGAGAGAGAGTGAGAGAGAGCAGGTCAGAGTGAGAAGCGGACTCCCCATGGAGCTCGGAGCCCGATGTGGGACTCGATCCCGGGACTGCGGGATCATGACCTGAGCCGAAGGCAGTCGCTCAACCAACTGCACCACCCAGGGGCCCTGCAAATTTTTTTTTAATTGAGATAATATTCACCTAAGAAAGTGCACCATTAAAACTACAATTTCATGGGTTTTAGTATTTTCACAATGTTATACAACTGTGACCAGCTAATTCTGGAACATTTCTATCACCCCAGAAAAAAGCCTCATATTAGCTGTCACTTCCAATTCCTCCCTCCCTCTAGCCTGGACAACCACTCCTCTATCTGCTCTCTCTATGTCTTTGCTGCTTCTGGACATTTCCGATAAATGCAGTCCTACATTTCCGATAAATGCGTGACCTCCTCCAGCACCACCCATCAGCACCTGCCCGTTGTGCCTAGCCTCTTTTCACTTCACATCCCATGGCCAGGGTTCATCCATGTTGTAACATGGATTTATACTTCATCCCTTTTTATAGCTGCATGATAAAACTTTGGCTTTTCCTCTGAGATGTAGCCCTAGGATGTTTACAAGCAGGGAGACTTATGATCTGACTCACTTTTCAATGGGATCGTTCTGGACACGTGTTGGGTGGGAGGGAAGGGTAGGGAGAAGGAGATCAAGAGAGGAAACAAGAAAGCCTCCTCAAAGGTTTGTTGCTGTTTTTTTTTAAGAGATCATGCCCAAGTGGGAGGGGTTGGGGGGAAGGGCAGAAAGAGCGAGAGAGAGAGAATCATAAGCGGGCTCCGACACCAGGCTCAATCTCACTACCCTGACATCATAACCCAAGCTGATTTCAAGTGTCAGACGCTTAACTGACGGAGCCCCACAGGCGCCCCACAAAGGTGACTTTGATAACAGGTGCGGTGACTCCTAGCACAGGCTTGGGAGCCAGCCTGGGTGTGACTAGAGCCTCGCAGGCTTTAGTGGCACTTGGGGCCAGTCACTTAACCTTGCACGACCCTCGAATGGGGACAGACAAGGACTTTGGTTTCCTGCTGCATCCCAAGCCCCTAGGGCAGTGCCCAGCACACAGTAGGTGCTCTGCTAGTGAAGTGAATTAGTTGGTGAAATTCTTGGAAGAGCACCCCGGGCGAAGTAAGGGGGTAAGGGCTCAGTGATTGTTAGCGGTTATTGTTAGAGACCTCGAGCCACGAGGAGGGCCGAGAGGGGAATCCGAGCAGGTGGAGGTGGGGTGTGTCTCTGCGCAGCTCGCGGGTGGTCTGGAAGGCAGTCTGGACCCACCTGTCGGCAGCCTCTCTCCGTCCACTGAAGGACTGGGTTGGGTGAGGCCGAGAACTTGACCACTTCATTTTCATACACATCCAGGAGGCGGACCCGGAGCCGGTAGATGCAGCCACAGTTCTCTCGGGCACCCCACCTGCCAGGTGGTGGTGAGCCTTGATGCCCTCGCCACCCGCCCGGTCACTGGGGTGCGGAGAGGGAGGCTGAGGGCCAAGCCTCCCCGCACTTGGATGAGGGTCGCACACCCCACACCGAATATGAAGTCAGGGCCTGGGAATTTGCAGAGAGGAGCCTGGGTGCTCCTGGGGTGGCCTCTGGGGCCTCTGGCTTGGATATGAGTGTGGAGGGGGAGGAGAATGGTGTCTGGAGAGGAACCACAACCCGGAAGAGGAGGAGCCTGAACATTCTGGGGGAGGAGTCAGAGCCCTTGGGAAGAAACTGGACTTTGTGTGGAGGAGCGAGAGCTTGAAGGAGGAGCCTAAGTGCTTTGTGAAGGAACCGGCTGCTCTGGAACCAGCGCCCGTTGCCAATTCTGCCCCTCTGAGTCTCAGTTCTCAGGGCGCAGTGCTCCAAACCTCCCTGAGGACTTGGGTGTCCACAGGCCCTTAGGGTCCGTGCTGAGTGTGGGTGATGAGGGTGGAGTGGGTGAGGTGGGGCGCCTTGTTTCAGAGCAAGCCAGTCAATGGCCTCCCTGTCAGCAGCCCTGGGGCCTGCTGAAAGGGGAGAGGGAAGGGTGCGGTGAGGGGGGGACCTCTGGGTTCATCAAGGCTCTGCCCCTCCCAGCCTCTGCAACTGTGAGAGCATCCCCTCTCCCATCAGCCTCACCATGCCGTAGCCGTGGCCAGGCCAGGGGGTTGACGGGGGCACAGAGGAACCCTTTCTGCAGCGTAGCTGCCAGCCCTGATGGAGCGCGGGGCGGGTTGCCATTATTGACTCACCAGTCGGCCACACAGATCTCGATCTGGGCGCTGTCCAGCAGCTCCTGCCACACCCCCTCCATCACCAGGTCTACAAGCTGCCTCTTGAAGCACCATCTGGGAAGGGGAAGATGGTATAGGGATGAGGCAGAAAGCCACAGCCCAGAAATCACCTCCTCCAAGAAGCCCCCCGCCAACCCTGTCTGAAGCAGCAGCCCCTCGGGGTGCGTTCTACTGAACAAGATGCAGGATGGGCCAGGCATGCCCGCTGGCCTCTCCCCCCTTCCCCCATTCTCCACCAGGCTCTGAGATCCAGGAGGCTGACCTGATGTCCCTAGTATTTGTGGGGACCGGAACATGAGTACAAATGGAGGCCCACACTGAGCAGGGAATTCTGGAGCCTCCTAATAATAAAGTGCAGAGGTCCAAGGGCTAAGGTTGAACTGCCTGTATGGACGGGATTCCCTTACCCTCTGCTTCCTGCTGCGTCAGCCAATGAGAAGCGCTAGCAGGAGAGGGAAGGGTGAGAGGAGAGTAAAATCAGACTATTTAGCCTCCCAGCTCCCTCCCAAGGGATCAGCGTGGACTGCTGTGTCTCTCCAGGAAAGGACACAGCTCCATGGGGCCCTCTCCTCATAGCCTTCTCTGTCTTATGATTCAGGAACTGCTTCCTCCCATTATCCTTGTCGGGTCTCAGGCCAGTAAGGACCCTTTCCCTCACTCTTACTAGCCTGGGGTTCATGGAATATCCCTTGTGGTCTGCCTACACCTTTGTAAACAATGCTTCTCCCCTGACTGGATACGCCATCTAAAGATCTAAATGTGAAGGATAAAACTGTGAAGTTACTGGAAAAGATTATGAGAGAATATTGTGAGGATCTACGGGTAGGGAAGGGTTTTTCATGCAGAATTTCAAAAACAGACTCTAAAGCAAGAAAGAATTTGATCATAGGAAAATGACGAAGAACACCATGACACAGTGAATACAGATGATAGAGGGAGATTCCCACAGCACCCAGGATGGGCAAGGGGCTAACATCTAAAATACACAAGGAATTCTTGTACATCGACAAGAATGAGACATCCCCCCAATGGAAAATATGAGTAGACAATTTCCAAAAGAGGGAATGTAAAAAGCTAACAAGCACACGAAGATATGGTTAATTATTAGTAAATCAAAACCTCAGTGAGACACCACTTCCATCCCTAATATACGGGCAACTACTAGAGTTGGATAATGCCACAGGAGAATGGTTGAACGTGGGGGGAGGGAGCGAGGACAATGGGTGTGGGGTGTGAGAAGAAAGAAAATCAATCAATCGTCAGCTGTTCTGATGTCTTCATAGAATTTGTTACAGTCAGCAGCTCTGGAGCCAGATTACCTGGGTTCAAATCCCAGCTCCACCATATATTAGGTGTTGGCTACCCCTTGTGCCCGTTTCCTAGTATCAAGTGGAGATAATGCTAACCATGTCACAGGGTTGTTCCCAGGATTCAGAGTCATATGTAAAGCAGCTGCTATCGAGCAAATCCTCTAAAGGTTTCTTGTTTTGTTGTCATTATTTTACTGTTTATGCGTTTAATGTCCCCCCCCCTTCGGAATTCCTCATTTCTGAATTTTTCCTGTATTTCTGGCATATAAAGCAGTGCCTGATACCTGGCAGGCCCTAAACAAATATTTGACAACTATTTGACTGAATGAATAAATGAACGAGGGAAGGAGAGGGTGAAGATGAGTGAGGGTGAGGATGAGGACCGAGGGCTAGGGTCCCTCTCCCTCCTCCGGGCCCTTGCCCCGGGGCTCAAGGGCAACTCACTGGAAAGAAGTCACGAAGCAGGTCTGGGAAGGAGCCCCCGGCACCAGCGTTAGGTTCTTTTCCACGGCCCAGCCGTTCCCACCGTGTTCCACCTCCCAGCCTCTGAAGCCCTCTGTGGGATACAACACGGTTTGAAGACGAGGGATTCACCTGCCGCTTGCCCAGCGAGCCGACAGCCCGCCACCACCCAGCTTGCCCCGCCCACAAGCTCCTCCCTCTCGCGCTCCACCCCGGGTTTCTTCAACCCTGGCCTCGCCTCCCAGCCGCTGCAGCCGCGTCACTCAGCCCTGCCCATCCACTCAGCTTCTCCGCAGCCCCACTCGACCCCGCCCCCAGCTCGCCCTTCAGCCCCTCAATCTACTCGGCTTCCCCCGGCCCCGCCCCGGGCTCTTGCCATTATGGCCCCACCCCTTCCAGCCTCAGTCTTCCGGCTCCTCTTGCCTTGGCCCCGCCCACTCGCTCCGTGACCCCCTCCCCACAGGCTTCATAGTTCTATGCAAGCTCCGCCCCCACCAGCGCCCGCTCAGCTTTTTCCCAGCCTTCCCTGGCTCCTCCCCCCTTAGCCAGGCTCACTGAGTCTACAGTCCCAGCCTGAGTCACTCCTGCCAGGGCCCTTGGCTCGTCCAGCTCTGGGTCGCCCGTCCACTTCGTCTTCCTCCAAAGCCCACAGCACCTGGCCCCTGCCACCCAGTCCACCTCTTGCCAGCCCCGCCTGGCATGTTTCCCTGGAGCCTCTTCCCTCGGTCAAGCCCCCTGACTTCCTGCCCTGGCCCCGCCCCGTCCATGCATCCAGCTCACGCCCACTCCGCCTGGTCCGGCCCCCTCATCCCACACACCACTTCGGTCTACCCGGCCCCGCCCCCGCCCTCGACCCCGCCCCCCTGGTACACACGCTCTCCGCACGAGTTGAAGATGAGGTTGCGGCCGAGGGGCGCGCGCAGGCAGTAGCGCGCCAGGGCGCAGAGCGGGAACTCCTCGTCCTCGCTGCTGGGCGGGCAGCGCTGGGCCACCGCGTAGAGTGCGCGGCCCTCCGCGCTGCGGTCGCGGGCCAGCTGCAGCAGCCACACGGTGGGCCCGTCCACCACGTCGCGCCAGGCGCGGCACACTGCGCGGCAGCGCATCACCAGGGCGCGCGGCGGCACGTGGCTCAGCACCTGCACCAGCAGCTCCGGGGGCAGCGCGTCCAAGGCTAGGGGCGGGTCCGCGGGTAGCCGTCGCCGCGAGGGCCGGGCGCCCATCTCTGGCTGCTGGAGTCCTGCGGGTTGAGAGGGGTCAGCAGATCAGGGCAGTTTGGCCTCCCTCACCTCTCCCAGGACACGAAGTCCCTGCGACTTGACCATGACCCCACCAGCTCCAGTGCAGGACCGCAGGACTACCGCGGCCCTTGAAAACCGGGCACCTAGTTACTGCCAGTTGGCTCTGAGGGCGACTGGCTTCTCACCTTACCCCTTGAGCATAGGGGTCCTGAACCGATCACGACTCCCCCAGGGCCACTAACCACAGCTTCCAAATCAGGCCGGAACTTGTGTCAGGCTAAGCAGTTTACATGTATGACCATGAGCACAGAAAAAAACCACCCCATACCCCAACCTGTCCAAACTCCTCGGGCCTTTGGAACTCATGAATTGTCTTCAGTTCATGAAATCTCTTCACTGAACATTCTTGTCACCTTACTCGAACCAAAACCCAGTCCCCCTGGGGCCCTTCCAAGTGGTTAAATCTTTGCTCCTTGTGCTGCCTCCAGACCATCCTTCCCTCCTCTGCCAAACTCCCCCAGCTATGACTGCTGTGTCCTCAGAGCAGATGGTTCACTGCCCTGCCTTGTGCATCACCGGCTGATTGAGCTCACTACTCACTTCATGATTTTAGCTCCAGGCTCCCAGCCACTCAGGCTGCTCTTCTCAACTTTCCTGATGATTTCCACATCCAGGTAGATGATCCTTCATTCTGTTACCTGCTTCTCTGCTCCCTGACCTGCTCTCCTCTCAGCCTCTCCCTTCCATGGTCACCCCTAGACTTTGTCTCGGTAACCACAGAGTCTTCAAGAACCTCACTCTCAGGGAGCTCACTCTCCACTCCTCACCTCTCTCCTCTCCAGCTCTTTCCTTCCAGTGCCCCCGACCCCCCACAATCCTTCCAGCCCACTGTGATCCCCCATCCTTTGCGTCTACCTCCTTCTCATGCCTCTCATTCCCTCAAGTCCTCGTTTCTCCTTTATCCTGCTTAAGTTGCTTAGATAATCATTAAAAACATTCTTTGCCCACACCCTTGTCTCTGGCTTCCTCCAACACGTGACCCTGGTTCAATCCAGCCCAGTACCCAGCTTAAGGTGGCTGAAGAACACACAATTCCACTGACTGGTCTCACTTCCAGTTTGTGAACTTGACCCTTAAGCCGGGAAGGCTCTGTTGCAATCAGATAACAGCTGTTATCCACAGATTCCTCCTCTCTATAGATAACTCGTTCACACCTTCTCCCCCATCCCCTAGCTTGTCACACCTCCTTCCACCTCTTCATTCTCCTTTTACTTCTTATTTTGCAGAAAAAAAATTACAAGCGACGAGAAGTGAACTTTCACAGGTGCCTACTCTGTCTACCACCCACCTGCCCTGGGGCCTCTGTGCTTTCCCACGGTGACTGCCCTGAAAACGTCAGCCCTCCGTGTGACCCGCTCGCACCCCTCCCGCCCACTCCAGGTCACAGTCTCACAGTTCTTGCTGTCTGCTGCGCCTTGGACTCCCCCTCCGCACTCGATCATTCTCAGCAGCCCACACGGCGTCATCCCTCTTGTCTGAAAACAAACCTTCTCTTGCCGTCACCTCCCATTCCGGCTATGGCCCCATTTCCTTGCTCCTTTTTACGGTAACTTATCAAAAAAATTGTCCCAGTCTCTGCCACCAAATTTTCTACTTCTGTTCTCTCTTAAACCTTCTCTAATCAGGCTCTTCCCCTTTCCCCTGCCCTGAAATGTCAACAACCCCTTAGGTGCTAAGTCAAAATCAGGGTTCAGTCCTCACTTTGACACTGACGCTGAGGGTTACTCCCACTTCACTTAGCTCCAAGCCACCACACCCTCTGGCCCCCTCCCATTCGCCTGGTGGCTCCTAGTGAGTTTCTGGCTGTCATATCTGGCAATGTGAGAGACTGGTGTTTAAACTTCTAGTATTCTCCATCACTACTCACTCTCTTGGGGATCTCGCCCATTCATACACCTCCCACCTGGCCCATCACTGTCTCTCTGCTTCTTTCCCCAGTCGTCTGTTCCTCGCTAGTAGTCAGGTCAGGTATGAGCACCTGAGTCAGGTCCTCTCCCTGTCTTGCTCAGAACCGCACCCCCCCCCCCCCAGGGCTCCACTTCACTCCAGATAAAGCCAGAGTCCTCACTGTGGCCCACAAGGCCCCACACAGTCTGTCCCCATTTCCCTGGCCTCGCTCTGCCCAGCCAAGTGAGCCTCCACACCTCAGGCCCTTTGCACAGGCTATTCCTGCCACCTGGATCCCGAGGATTTCTATGCTCACCTCCACACTTCAAGTCTTTGCTCAAATGTCAGCTTCTCCATGAGACCATCCTTAACCACCCTATTTCAGGTCCTCATGACCAATCCCCTACCCCCTACTTCCCTTTTCCTTACCGTATATTTCCCTAAAGCTCTCATCACCTCTTAATACCACACGTATAAATATATATAATTTACTTAATATCTTCTTTTTTAAAAGACTTTATTTTAAAGTAATTTCTACACCCAACATGGGGCTCAAACTCATGACCCCCAGATCAAGAGTCAAACACTCTATTGGCTGAGCTGGCCGCGCGCCCCTGTGTCATACCTTCTTCACCACGAGGCAGATCTGTCGCTTTTTTTGCATACCGGATACCAATGTCCCCACCAGTGTCCGGCACATAATAAGTGTGCAATGAAGAGATGTTAAGTAACGAACCAACACATCACACATCAGAAACCCACTCCACAGATGAGGAAACTGAGGCACAGGAAGGTGAAACACCTTTATTTAAGGAGAACTCAGTGACTGGGCTCAGAGCTAGTGAGAAACTCATTTCATCTTCCCCACTGGGGCGGAACAGCCTCGCGATGAATGCCTTGTGGCCGGATGCTGCTGGCCTGGGTTCGAGTTCCCGCCCGGCCTCTAGCTAGTTCTATGACCAAGGGCATGTCCCTTAATCTCTCCGTGCTCTGAGAATGAGGATGTTAACAGTACCTACTGCACAGGGTTGTTTTAAGGATGAAATGGGTTCATATTTGTAAAGCACTTAAGAAAAATTGCTGGTGTCTCAGAAATAAGAGAGATATTCAATTAATATTGAACACTAAATTATGTTAGTTACTATTATTATTACACATCATAAAAGAAAGATGAACAGCCACTTAGCTACAATTTTTTCATCTGGTGACATTTATTAGGCCCTTACGAAGCCACTACGCTAAGCATCGGAGCTGAGGACATCTCGTGGAATCCCATCATTTTGTTTAATGGGCAAAACCATCATGGGAGGTTGCCCTGGGTTAAGAGACTTCAATGATCTAATGCTTGTTATGTTGTCTAACGTCTGTAAGTGCTCAACTCATGACAGCTGTTATTATTTTTTAATAAGTTGATTAAGTTTTTGTTAGGGGGCGCCTGGATGGCGCAGTCAGTTAAGCATCTGACTCTTGGTTTCGGCTCAGGTGTCATGAGATCAAGCCCTGTGTCCGGGCTCTGTGCTCAACATGGAGTCTCCTTGAGATTCTCTCTCCCTCTGCCCCTCCTGCTTTTGCTCACTCTCTCTTTCTAAAGTAAATAAATTTAAGAAAGGAAAGGAAAGGAAAGGAAAGGAAAGGAAAGGAAAGGAAAGGAAAGGAAAGGAAAGG
>CM052803.1:10338727-10359807 GCA_028533885.1 Nasua narica | reverse complement strand
CCCCCCCCAGAAGCTGGGCTTCAGGGAGAACCTGGAGGGTTTTACACTGACACCCCGGCCTCTCCCCTGTCCTAGGGAAAAAGGGCATTCCGGGGAGGGCTGACTCACAGTTTAAGAAAGGACTGGATTTTATCCCCAACCGCCTCTGGGAGTTGGCCTCTGTCCAAATACGTCCCCAACCTTTAACTAGTTACCTGCTCCCTCCGACCTTCCCTCCATACAAAGGGCCTATTCACTGTCAAGTTTCTTTTCCTGGGATCAAAATACATCCAGTGGCCTCTGGACAGGAGAGGTGGGGGCACAGAAACCAAGCTGGTGGGGCGCCTGGGTGCCCCAGTTGGTTAAGCTGCTGCCTTCGGCTCGGGTCATGATCTCAGGGTCCTGGGATCGAGCCCCGTATCGGGCTCTCTGCTCAGTGGGGATCCTGCTTCCCCCTCTCTCTCCACCTGCTTCTCTGCTTACTTGTGATCTCTCTCTGTGTATCAAATAAATAAATAAAATCTTTAAAAAAAAGAAAAAAAAAGAAACCAAGCTGGTGACCCTTTAATGCCCTTGGAATTAATCGCATAGCCTACCTCCCAACACCTCAATGTTCCAGAGTTTCTACTTCTGCAAACTGGCCGGGCAGGTTTCCCCTCCAACCTCCCAAACACACCTCCAGTGGAGAGAAGGACCGGTAGCCCCCCCCACCACACACACACACAAGGGAGCCCTTCCCACCCCGTCCCCAACGGAGCCAACTCCCTGATTTATGGCAAATAATTTCTCAAGCCGCCTTTATGCCTTTGAAATGAAATACTTAGCTAATGAAACCTACCTCCACAGAAAATTCTTAAAATGTTCATAAAATAGCCCTAACTATAACATAAAGGTGAGATAAAAGGAGAGACTTAATTTTCAAAATCCCCTGGGAACTTGTTACACCTACAGACCTGACGATTCAGAATCTGTGTTGTTGTTGTTTTAATCTCCCTGGAGAGTCTGATGTAGCCCCAGGATACTTCTCCCTCCCTGGGGGGTCCCTGGAGCCCCATCAAACTCGGAGCTGGCCCTGCCCTGATGAAGAGATTTTCTGGTTTTGTGAGTCGGAGAATAACCAGTTAAGTCCCCACCAAGCCAAGCTCCGTCTTCCGATTGGCCCAGTAGCGCCATCCCCTGGACGAGTCCCTGTTAACTCACTTTCCCCTGATACGCACAATGGAATTGGGTTCTAGCCTCTCACATCAACAGGCTTTCCTCCTCCTACATGAGAATTCATAGGACACCAATTACGTGCGAGAAGGAAGGAATCCATGAAAGTTCTCTGCCAAGTGGCATTGTCCTGTGCTTGGCTTCCCAGCAACACCCTCCCCCCAATTCCTGTGGCACCAAAATGCCCCCATAACCTTCCCAAAGGGCCCCTGGGCTGCTTGGCACACCACCCCGCTCCTGGGAGAACAGAATAATTTCTATTGCTTACCTTCTAGGTGGTAGGCACTTCTTGAACCTATTTATATTTGTTTGTTTTAAAGATTTTATTTATTTATTTGAGAGCGAGAGATAGCCAAAGAAAACAGAGCAGGAGGGAGGGGAAGAGAGAACAGACTCCCCTCGGGGCTCGGTGACGATCATGATCAGCATCACACATGGGACGCTGGGATCATGACCCGAGCCTAAGGCAAATAGATACTTAATCAACTAAGCCACCCAGGCACCCCGTTTGTTTTTCTTCTCATCAGGTACAGCTTGGGCCCTCATTCCAAAAGTTCACAGAGATTGCCTCTGAGAAGAATGGAGAAATAGGAAGCAATCTGACTTGTCGGTGTTGCCTTCTTATCCTATTAAGGATAAATAGGATAAGAAACTTAAACTTTTTTTTAACCTCTAGTTAAAAGGTTAAAAGTTTAACCTTCTTAAACTTTTTTTTTAACCTCTTAAAAAAAAACGTTTTGAACTCACATACTTGGGTCATAACCAATTTTCATAACCTCATTATCAAAAATTTCCACAGCTGACCTATTAGGTGAAAAAATAATTTTCATTATGGACAGAAGGGTGTAATGTCTAAGATTTGCTTCCAATTTTCCGCGGGAAGCAAGTTGGTAGGAGCGGGGATGAAACCCACCTGGCCAGGAGGTGATCACGGAGTTGGGTACTCCTTACATCATCCCAGTTTTGGACAGGTTTGAAAACGTCCAAAGTATATTGAAAACCTATGTGTTGAAAAGAAATAGGCCAGTGTAATAGTCACTCTATCTTTCAGAATTAAGGTCTCCCACTCACACTGCTTGTGCCCTATTCCCCTTCCTAGTCTCTTCCTCCATAGCATTAATTACCTTCTAACACTCTATGTAATTTACATGTCATGTCTCTTTTTCATCACGGCCCATACGCATCGTCCTCTGGTTTAATGCTTTGATAATAAAACTTCTCCATTCTTTCCTGTTTATGGAGAGGTTTTCCTGAAGCTGGCAGGAGATTTTTATTTTTAATTATTTCCCCAACACGCTGTAATTTGCTTATTATGTCTTCGGTTCATCATCTAAGTTCCGCACTAACAAGGATCCGTGTCTGGTTTTATTTGCTGATATTTATAATTACATGTGTGGCTTACATTTTGTTTTTACTGGATAGAGTTAGTATAGAGGTTAGAAGCAGGGCCTCGAGAGCCAGCCTGGCTGGGTTCAAATCTCAGCTGTGTCACCTACTAGCTGTGTGACCCTGGGCAAGTCACTTGGCCTCTGCCGGTCTCAGTTTTCTCATCTGTCAAGGGTACATAGCGGTACCCACCTCTGAGGGTTGCCCACTCTGCCCGGTAGGAAGACGCTCTGTAAACGGAGACCGGTGTTATTTCAGGTTAGAACCCTCATTTTTGGAGTCAAATAGATACGCCTTTGGCGCCTACCTCACCTGTTTTCTCCTGTGAAATGGGGTTAATTTTGCCCCACCATAAAGGTGATGGGGATTTCTGAAGGACTGGACAGGTCTGAGGCCGCCCGCCCGGACGCCTGACCAAAATAACGGCAGTTGTTCCTCCCCAGGCGTCTTGCGGGCGGGTGTGGACAGACCCGGGATCCCGGCGCCCCGCCCCTCCCCCGTCTGCGGTGTCAGGCCCGGTTTGATAGTCCTCCCCCCGCCCCCACCGTGGGACTACCTGGGAAGGAGGGGGTCTGGCGAGAACCGGGATGGGGCAGTGGGGTGGGGGCCGCTAGGCGGCCAGAGGGAAGAGAGCGCGGACATCCGCCGACCAAAGGGAGGTTGGGGTGGAGGGTGGGAATGTGGACTGTTAAAAAGGGAGGGACTGGCGAGTAAAAAGGATGGAGGCGGGGAGGAGGACGCCGGGGGACAGGAGAGAGTACGCGGGCGAGGAGCCCTGGCCCTGATCCAAGATAGGACTCGGGGGCTGGCCGGCCCTGGCGGGAGCGCGCAACACAAGGTGCGCAGGGCCGGCCGGATCCGCTGCAGGGAAGGAAGGGTTGGGAGGCTGGGGGCTTGGGACCCGGGGCCGGAGCCCGGGCGTGGCGGGGGCGGGGCGGGGCCGGCGGCAGCTGCGCGCGCGCCGCGGAGGCTGCGGGCCCCTTCCTCCTTGACCTCACTTTCCCGCAGTCACCGCCCGGCCTGGTGCGGGCTGGGCCGGGGACCATGGGCGCCTCGGTCTCCCGGGGCCGGCCCGCCCGGGTCCCCGCGCCGGAGCCCGAACCCGAGGAGGCGCTGGACTTGAGCCAACTGCCACCGGAGCTGCTCCTGGTGGTGCTGAGCCACGTGCCCCCGCGCACGCTGCTGGGATGCTGCCGCCGAGTGTGCCGGAGCTGGCGCGCCCTGGTGGACGGCCAGGCCTTATGGCTGCTCATCCTGGCCCGGGACCACGGCGCCCTGCTACCGCTCGCCCGCAGCTGCCTGCCCGCCGCCCGCGACGGCTGGCCCTGCCTCCTGGGCCGCTTCTGCGAGCGCCGCCCGATCGGACGCAACCTCATCCGCAACCCCTGCGGCCAGGGTGGGGACGCGCCGGCGGGGGGTCGGGCCGGCCGGGGTGGGGCGGGGCCGGGGGCGGGGCTTCATCGGAGCCGGTGGGAGGTGGCCGCCGGCGGGTGGACGGGCGAGGAACTTGGGCGCAAGGCTCTTTCTTGTATTTAACAGAAGGCCTCCGGAAATGGATGGTGCAGCATGGTGGGGACGGCTGGGTGGTGGAGGTCAACAGGTCAACGGTGCCTGGGGCCCCCTCGCAGACCTGCTTCGTGTCTTCCTTCAGGTGAATGCCCCTACCCCGCAAGGGCCAGGCCCGTTGTGAGGAAGACTTGCCTGTTCTCACTGACCTTTCTCCCTCTTTCCTAGCTGGTGTCGCAAAAAGCAGGTGTTGGACCTGGAGGAGGAGGGTTTGTGGCCAGAGCTGCTAGACAGTGGCAAGATTGAGATTTGTGTCTCTGATTGGTGAGTATGAAAACAGCCCTTTGCTCAGCCCTGACCACAGGCGCCGGGACCGTTACGTGGGTGACTTCGCTGGGGCCGCCTCTAACAGTCCCTTAACAGATAAAGAGGTGAAGCTCAGGGAGGTGAATGACTTAACCATTGAACCCCCCTTCTCACCCCCAAATGGAGCTGGATTGCAAGATGCCTAATTGAATCCTGATTGAATCTCAGTCTTGTCTGGGAATGCCATGCTCCTTGCCTTAGGAGGACACAGAGTAGGAGAGTTAGTTAAATTGGCATTCTGGAGCCAGACTTTCCAAGTCCCTGGCTCTGCAGCTTTGTGGCTTTGGGCAAGTCTCAGTGTGCCTCAGTTTCCTCATCTTTACAAGATAGGTTTACATGTCAAGCACATAGCCAGTGCTTTATAAGGGTGAACTGTTTTAGTTGTGTTTTTTTTTTTTTCCGGGATTTTTTTGTTTTTTGGGGGGTTTGGGTGGTTTTTGTTTTGTTGAGCCTTGATCCTCTAAGAATGTATATTTCAAGACTTCAGTTTTCGAGCAATGGAGAGGTTCAGAAAGGGGAGGAGTTTTGCTTTGGTGGCACAGGGAAGGATTGGTGAGACCTGGAATTAGGCTCAGACTCCTGCTTTGTAGTGATGGTCTTGAAACGAGGGTATGTGTACGTGAAGACTTTCCACGGGCTACGTGACCCAGATCATTTCAACGGCGGCAATGATGGATCCTCTACAGCTGTGTTCCCCGGTTCTGATATTACCAGCTACACATCACATCTCTGGTGATGGTGTGTATGATGTGTCCTTGTTCAGCCCCTCCCTTTCTCAAGAGTCCTCAGTCATACAGCAAAAGCAGCCCCTCACTATGGTGTGTGCCCCCCCCAAATGTAAAGACTACCGGAGAGTTAGGCAAAGTGACTGCTTGAAATTGCAGCCTTACCAAGTTCACTTACACTCTGGTTTTTTGTTTTGTTTTTAAGTAGGCTCCATGCCCGATGTGGGGCTTAAACTCATGACCCTGGATTAAGAGTCGCATGCTCTACTGACTGAGCCAGCCAGGTGCCCCCAAGTTCACTTTTTTTTTTTCTTTTAAGATTTATTTATTTATTTGAGAGAGGCAGGGGGAAGAGAGGAGAGACAGGTGGAGAGGGGGAGGGAGAATCCCAAGCAGACTCCCAGCTGAGCACAGAGCCGGACATGGGGCTCAGTCCAACAACCCTGAGATTATGTTGTGGCCGAAATCAAGAGTCGGACACTTGCCCAACTGAACCACCCAGGTGCTTTTAGCTAAAGACGCTGTAACTTACCCCCACTCTGCAAATCCATCTCATTAGGCCATGTGTTTTATAATAAAATTGTTTTTAATGTAATCATCAGTTATCAAACTATTGTAACATACTTGTGTTGTTTTGGCCAGCGCCGTGCCCTTTGAGTGTAACAGTCAGTGGTTCCCAAATTTTGCTGTGCATTACACAGGAACATTTAAAACTCCCAGTGCCCAGGTCCCACCTCATCGCAGTTAAATCAGAATGCCTGTGGGTGACAGCCGGGTCCCAGTATCTGAGAAGTTTAGAGCTGACTGCAAAGTGAGAGGGCACAGTCCCCAAAAACCATCTTCCCTTTGACCCCAGCTGCAAGTTTGGGGGATTTGCAAAACCACGCTCGCCTTCTGTAATTCACTGGAAAGACTCATAGAACTCACTGAACTATTACATGATTACGGTTTATTACAAGGAAAATGTAACAGATTAAAAATGAGCCCAGGGAAGAAGAGCTAGGGCAGCATGGAAACACAGAACCTCTATTGTTCACTCCTGCCTTGGGGTCAGTATGCAATCCTGCCCCAGCCACCGTGTGACGACATGCATGGAATATCGCCGACCAGGGAAGCACACCTGAACTCCATTGCCCAGAATTTCTACTGGGGCTTCATCACGTAGTTAATCTCGGACTCCTGGTCCATTGATACCACCTGACGTAGCCTAAGTTACATGGTGGGGTCTTTCCGGAGTGGCTAGCCCCCCCATGGGAGACTATCTGTGTGGATGTGGCCAGCCCCCCACTGGAATCCCGTTAGTAGGCTATCCAGTATGACCCAAGGCCCCGAGGCAAGCAGATATTTCCAGCAGCCATAATATTCCCAGGGCCCAGAGAGAACCTCCCAGAAGCTGAGAGCAAAGGCCCTCCATAACCTCCGGACAAGGCTAAATTCTTTGCTATACAATATCTTTTCAACATTCCAGATGATTCCAACCTGCAGCCAAGTTTGGAAACCACTACTGGGTAATAATTCAATCCCCAGGGGAAAATGTTAACATTTAGATCTTTATGATCACAGGAAAAAAATTTGATTTCTATTCATATAGGTATATTTTGGTATGTGATTGGCAGATTGCAGTGTGGAGGGGCAATCTTTTGACCAGTCAGAAGAAAATAAGAATATGTTCCTATTCCATGAGGACAGAATTGTATGGGAGAAGTAGAGCGGACATCTACTTCTAGGACGTAGAATGATGTAAAGTCTCTGAAGGAAGAAACTGAATTTGTGTATTTTTACAGCCCATTACCCTTGAGTTAAACTTTTAACTTCTAGCATCAAAAGTGTACATTTTTTTAAGTTTACATATTTAATTAACGTACTTATTTAAAGTGTACGTATTGAGGCGCCTGGGTGGCTCAGTGGGTTAAAGCCTCTGCCTTCGGCTCAGGTCATGATCTCACGGTCCCCTGCATGGGGCTCTCTGCTCAGCAGGGAGCCTGCTTCCCCCTCTCTCTGCCTGCCTCCCTGCCTACTTGTGATCTCTCTGTCAAAGAAAGGAAGGAAGGAAAGAAAAGAGTGTACCTATTTTAGGTGTGCAACTCGGAATTATCGCAGAGCGAACACACTCGTGTTACCAGTTCCTTTCCCATCACCGCGCACCCCGGGGTAGCCAACATCCTGAATTCTGTCACCGTAGATAAGTTCTGTCCATTTTTGTACTTGAGAGAGAGAGAGAGAGTCCTGCAGTATATGTTTCGTTCCTGGCTTCTTTCAACTCGATATTTGTAAATGGATTCCTAGTTGTGTGTAACCGCAGTGAGCTTGCTTTTTTTGCTGTATACTATTCTGTGAATATACTGTAATTTATCCATTTACCATCGATGGACATTGGATGTTGTTATGTTGTTGTTTTTATGTTGTTTATCCCATCATGACTCGATATATTTAGATTCCCATGATCCTTTTATTTTTTATTTTTAAAAGATTTTATTTTGTAATCTCTCCACCCCACATGGGGCTCAAACTCATAACCCCAAGACCAAGAGTCACATGTTCCACCAACTGAGCCGGCCGGGTGCCCCTCCTGTGGTCCTTTCCGATGTCTGATAGGAAAGTTGTATTTTAAAAAGTCGATGTACCCATTGGAAATTACATCTTTTGCCACTGTTTGAACAATGCGCGACTTCTATTGTCACCTTAATGATATGGGAGGAGGCGCCTTGCAGGGCTCTGCTCTGGGTCACTGCTTCGAGAATGCACGTGCTCGTGGACCTGCTGGGGACCTCGTTTAATGCACGTTCGGGGTCACTGGGTCCGCAGGGGGGCGGAGCTCCCAGGTGACACTGGTCGTGCTGAGCGGAGGACTGCATTTTGGATTTGCACCCATGGGGAGGCCATTCGGGGGGGGGGGGGAAGGGCAGGCAGACACCCAAAGAGGTGAGGTGGGCGCGTCCAGCCTTCAAGGGCTCGCTCCTCTCATAGGTGGGGAGCCCGACACGACAGTGGCTGTATGTACCGACTCCTTGTCCAACTTTTAGATGCCAATCAGACTGTGCTGGATAAATTCTCCGCTATGCCCGTTCCCGTCCAACAGTGGAACAACAACGTCTGCTTTCAGGTGAGTCTCCGGCAGGGACCCGGGGAGAGGTGGTGGCGCCTGGGGACGTTATCTATCACCCCTGTGGTCTCTGTAAGGAGGACCCTGCTGGGGATGCTTCTGGTTCCCGGCTCTCGGGTAGTTGCTCCCGGACAATGGCTGGAGCTGAAGGGCGGGTGGGGCTTGTGTGTGCATGCACACGCGCGTGTGTGTGTGTGCACACGCGTGTGTAGACATGTAGGTCCAGCAGTTGGTGGCTCCATTTAGTTCCAGAGCTTCCGTGTGGGATCTCTCTGCGAGGGCTGGTTTGGATTTCCTCACTGTATGGCTGCCTCGAGGCAGCCAGACTCCACTCACTAGTGGCTCAGGACTCTGCCAGGAAGGTTCTAGAGAAACCAACAGAAGCTGCATTGCCTTTTCTGACTTAGCTTTGGAAGTCACTTGGCAGAAGTCACCCGGCATCGCTTCCGCCACGCTCCGGGTTACGAACAAAACCCACCCACCCAGACTCAAGGGGACAGGAATTAGGATGAGGAGCCCTGCGATTCCGCTGAGCCACAAGGCCCCAGGCTCAGCTTTCGAGAAGGCTGTGGCACGACACGCCTGATCTCTTCTCTACCTACAGGTCACCCACGTGTTCTCCAACATCAAGAAGGGCGTCCGCTTTGTGTCTTTCGAACACTGGGGCCAGGACACGCAGTTCTGGGCTGGTCATTATGGAGCCCGTGTGACCAACTCCAGTGTGGTCGTGCGGGCCCAGCTGTCTTAGTCGAGGGCTGCTCTTGCACAACCTGACCAGTCCCTTCTAGGAACGGGGACCGTGGGCCAGGATGTCTCATTAGCCAAGGGCATGTACCTCCCTGGCATCCTGGGTACTCCAGGATCCCTGCGAGGGCTCTGCCGGGGTCCCTCTTGAGGTTCTAGAAACTACTAGAAGGAAGTTTTTTCCTCAGAGCTCCCTACTGCTGTCATAGGGCGGTCCTCCCCCCGGGAGGCCCTCTAAGTCAACCCCAGTCCCCTCTGCCCTGTCTCTTCTCCTTTCTGCTTTCAGGGGGCTCCGTCGGTCCCCTTAGAGAAGGCCACTCATCTCAGAAGTTGAATCTCGTCCTTATGGCTGGGAAAATTCCAGCCACCTTGGGTGGCAGACTTACCCTTCCACAGCTTCAAGGCTGGGAACAGATCTCAGAGCTGAAAGTCAGCCAGCTCAAAAAACTGTGTGGAGATCCTCAAGGACCCCTGTGATCGTGTGGTGTATAAAATTATATTTTATTTTGAAATTTTCTGCAAACATGGAGAGAATAACACATCAGCAACGACTCTCTGCCGATCGTATGTAATAAACTTATTATTTTCCAAAAGTGCCTCAGATCTTTGAAACAGGAAATACAACCTTACTGTCTTGGTTGGTACTTGGTTTGAAAGCAACAAAGTGTCCCAGTGGAGGAGGGGAAAGTACTGAAGAAAACTCCCTGTAGTAGAAGGGGTTTTAGTATGGAATGGAAAAGTGAGGACAGCATTCTTTGCCACGCCCGAAGGAAATCATCGCTTCCGACAAAGATGATCAGATACCACATTAGCGACTTTTTTTTTTTTTTAAGATTTTGTTTATTAGAAAAAGTGAGAGACAGAGCATGAGTGGAGGGAGAGGGGCAGAGGGAGAAGCAGACTCCCCGCTGAGCAGGGAGCCCAACATGGGGCTCGATCCCAGGACTCTGGGATCGTGACCTGAGCTGAAGGCAGACGCTTAACTGATTGAGCCACCCAGGCGCCCCATCATTCGTGACTTTCTAAAGTCACAGGGAGCCAGGATCAGGCTGGCCTCATGCCAGTCCAGGCTCATGGCTAACTCGCGGCTCGTGGGTCAGTGAGATGTTCTAGGTCATCTTTTCTTTCTTTCTTTTTGTAAGATTTTAAAGTAATCTTGACGCCCCGTGTGGGGCTTGAACTCACAACCCTGAGATCAAGAGTCGCACACTCTACTGATGGAGCCAGCCTAATGGTCCTGGAATGTGCCATTGCTGTATTCCAGGATGAACTGCTCATTGGAGGGGTCAGGTGTTCGGGCCCTTTCTTGCCATAGAAGGGAAACACGGGCAGAGAAGCAGCCAGACACACCGAGAAGTGGCAGTTTCTTAAAAAAAGGAGTCGTGACAGGTTGAAACACACATTAAGAGTCATGACCGGATGGAGTGTGTGGGCCTCCAATAGGTACTGGTTTGGACAGTTCAGCTCTAGATGGTATTTTTGGGTCAACTGGGGGAATTTGGATATGAGAAATACGGGAAACATCCAGGAAGGGAAAGGTGCAGACCACTGCCTTAAAAAAAATTTAATTTTGGCATATGTTATATTGTGTGTGTGTGCGTGTGTGTGCGTGCACGCGAAGTTAATACTATTTTATACACACACGTATATACAATTACTTATATCCTGGGTGACCTTCTGGATATGCGTGTGTACATAGATATGTATGTATTTATATTCAGAAGAATAAGAATATTACCTGTAGGGGCACCTGGTTGGCTCAGTCCATAGAGCATGTGACTCTTGATCTCAGGGTTGTGAGTTCAAGCCCCTCATTGGGCGTGGAGCTTACTTAAAATAATTTAAATAAATAAATATATATATTATGTATATAATATATATAAACTACAGTGTTACGGGGTTAGTGCAATCGTGATCTCTGGTCATGGTGATTTTGTATTTATTTTGCTTATCTCATTTTCTGGGGTGTATTGGTATATAGACGAGATGCAAGAAGACAAATACATAGTATCCTCCGATGCAATTTCCCTCCCCTTCCAGAAAGAACCACATTTCAAAGGCATCTTTGCTGACAGGGTTTTTGCTCGTTTTATTTTGTTACAGAGGATTCGAAATACATAGAGAAGCAGAGAGACGAGTATTCTAACCATGTATCTATTTCCTGGCACCAGTCTTACCAGCTAATGGCCCGTCAGCCCACATCCCCATTTCCACATCCCCTCTTCCATATTGTTGTTTTTTTTTAATATGTTTTTATTTTGAAACAGTCTCAAAGGTAACAGAGATGGTGTGGATATGGCACGAAGCTCTTTCCCCCCCCCACCGAAACATGTAGTACATTTCCAGCATCACGGCCAAATTCTTTCGTGGCTATTTTCTACATCCGAGGACATTGTCCTGCATAACTACAATACAAACATCCAGATCACTATGGTCCCGTCAATTCAGTAACTGCTCCAAAGGGCTAAGCTAGCTGGCCTCGCCTCAGAAAGGCCCGTTGGCTCAGTCGGTTAAGCATCTGACTCTTGATTTCGGCTCAGGTCGTGGCCCCAGGGTCATGAGAACGAGCACGTGTAGCCTGCTGAAGATTTTCTCTCTCCCCTACCCCTTCCCACCTCTCTTAGAAAGAAAGAAAAAGGAAGGAAGGAAGGGGGGAGGAAGGAAGGAAAAAGGAAAGGGAGAGAGGGAGGGAGGGAGGAAGGAAGAAAGGGAAGAAGGAGAGAGAGAGAAAGAAAGGCCTGTTTGCTGGGGCACCTGTGTGCCTCAGCCAGTTAAGCGTCTGCCTTCGGCTCAGGTCATGATCCCAGGGTCTGGGATCGAGCCCCACATTGTGCTCTCTGTTCAGCGGGAAGTCTGCTTCTCCCTCTCCCTTGGCCTGCCACTCCCCCTGCTTGTGCTCTCTTTTTCTCTCTATCAAATAAATTTAAAAAATCTAAAAAAGGCCTGTTTGCAAGGTTGGCCCTTAGCTGGCATTGGGAACTAGAATTTTGGAAGTGTTCCCACCATTCCCTAACTGACACGTGGCTCTTAGACTATTTGTGCCAACAGTATGGTTTATGGTGAACACTTGCTGTCTTCTGCGAGTCTGGAGTTTGGGTAGGAGCCGGGCAGAAAGACGGTGTCTCTAGGACTAACCGTTTGCGCCCCGCCCCCAGCCCGCAGGTGAAACCCTGGGGTACTGAGTCTCTGATGAACTTCCCTGGGCATCACACACCTGCTGCTCCATTTTTGTTGCTGGGTCTAGAGTGCACTCTGCAGTACCCCTCATCGGAGGCGGAGGATCCGAGGAACTTGCATATAACCCTCCAATGTCTATCTTTTCCCCCGATGAGCCAGCTGTGCGTACAACCGCACCCCTGTAGTAAATCTCAGGGGTGAGTGCGACTATGTACTGAGTTTCATGAGTCCTTCCGGCAAATATCTGAGCTTGGGGTAGTCCTAGGATTATACACACACAAACACACACAGTGGTGGCAGCAGTGGGACTTCTAGAAGGATCCTGACTCAAATATGGCCACAGCAGGATTTGGGGTAAAGGGAGAGGGGTGAGGGATGACGAGACCCTGGTGCCTGGTGGCCCCGGAGTTCGTTGCCCATGGTCTGAAACAGCCCAGGTGCTGTCTGTCATAAGAGGGAAAAGTTACCTAGGGAATTAAAACGATAGGTTCACCCCTTGGGGACCTGGCTGACTTGGGTATGTGCCAGCTACAGTGAGGAAAGCCTTAAGCCTGGCGATGCCTTTGGTGTTTTCCATTTTCCTCCAGGCAGGAGGGGAAAAGGCACAATCATTCCCCTAAAGGAGTTGGGGTCAAAGACAATAAACATGAGTTTCTAGTGACACCTTACTCCATGGGGGAGGAGAAAGGGGCTGCATCCCCCAAAGATGGGCTTTAGTGGAACTGAAAAGTTTAAAGGTTTGCCTTGTTCTCCCCTCCAAAGGGGAGGACACCTGGTTAAATCCATTCCTGGGGAGATCCAAGCTTTAGATAAACCAGAGGGGAAACGATGGGGGGAAAAAAAATAACACTCCATCTCTTCAGCAAGGCCACAAAAGCCCCACCTATTCTAGCTGGGATCTCTGAGCAGCCCTAAGTTAACCCTGTCGATGCTGAATCTACCTTTTTTTTTTTTTTTTTAAGTAGGCTCCACACCCAACATGGGGCTTGAACTCACCACCCCAAGATCAAGAGTTGCGTGCTTTACCAATTGAGCCAGACAGGTGCCCCAGTGCTGAATTTACTTGTAGGGATTTGAGTAAACTTGCAATGAGAGGGGCAGGGGGAAAAATGATGAATTTCCCCAGAAATTCGTAATACAACACTATCCATCATTTATATCTCAAAGAGAAAGGGAAGTTTGAAAAATGGCTTTGTATTTGGTGGCCATTTCATCTAGAAGTAGCATTAAAAAAAATCAGTGATCACTGTATATGTATACACATAACACACACACACACACATATATATATGTTGGTTTGTTTTCTGTATATTATGACATTTTGAGAGCTTAAAAGACCTTTTTGGGGGCACCTGGGTGGCTCAGTCGTTTAAGGGTCTGCCTTAGGCTTAGGTCATGATCCCAGGGTCTTACCATCTAGTCCCACACATCAGGAAGTCTGCTTGTCCCTCTACCCTTACCCCCACTCGTGATCTCTCTCTCTCTCTCAAATAAATAAAATTAAAAATCTTAAAAAAAAACTTTTGGGGGGGCCTGGGTGGCTCAGTTTTTGAGCGTCTGCGTTCAGCTCAGGTCGTGATCTCAGGGTTCTGGGATTGAGCCCCATGTCGGGCTCCCTGCTAAGCAGAGAGTCTGTTTCTCACTCTCTCTGATCCCCCTCCCTGCTTGTTCCTTCTCTCTCTCTGTCTCTCTCACAAAAAAACAAAAAACCCAACTTTTTGGCTGGGGAGACACTGTGCCTTTTTCAGGTTGGTTTCTTTCACTTGGTAATATGTGCTTAAGGTTCATTCATATCTTTTCATGGTCTGATAGCTCATTTCTTTTCAGCCCTGCATAATATTCCATTGTCTGGCTGGGCCACAATTTACTTATCCATTCACCTCCTGAAGGACATCTTGGTTCCTTCCAACTTTGGGGAGTTATGAATAAGGCTGCTATAAACATCCACATGCAGGTTTTTGTGTGTGGACAGAAGTCTTCAGCTCTTGGAGGTAAATGCCAAGAGGCTTGATTATAGGGTAAGAGCACGTTTAATTTTGTAAGAGACTACCTTCCAAAGTGGCTGCATACGGTGTGTCTTTCTCTCTCTTGCTCTCTCTCTTAAGATTTTATTTACTTATTTGACAGAGAGAGAGAGCACAAGCAAAGAGAGCTGCAGGGCGACAGAGGGAGAGGGAGAAGCAGGCCTCCCGCTGAGCAGGGAGCCCAGTGCAGGGCTCGATCCCAGGACCCTGAGATCATGACTTGAGCCAAAGGTAGACATATCACCAGCTGAGCCACCCAGGTGCCCCATGGTGTGTCTTTCTCATTAACTTCTATAAAAATGTTTTTCTCTTGGAAAAAACATAGAAAACACTAGAGAATCCCTTACTGCAGAGATAAAAGAACTAAAATCTTTTCAGGCCCAAATTAAAAATGCTACAACCAGGATGCAAACCCAAATAGATGCCATAAGAATGTTTTTCTGGGGCGCCTGCGTGGCTCAGTCGGTTAAGCCTCTGCCTTCAGCTCAGGTCATGATCTCAGGGTCCTGGGATCGAGCCCCACATCGGGCTCTCTGCTCAGCCGGGAGCCTGCTTCCCCACCACCCTGCCTGCCTCTCTGCCTACTTGTGATTTCTCTCTCTCTCTCTGTCAAATAAATAAATAAATAACTTTTAAAAAAAAGTCTTTCTGTGAAAATGCTTTTGTCCCTTATTGCATCTAACCCTTCTCGATGAAAAGTTTGAATGAGAATTTAAAAATAATCACTTATCAGCTAAGATCAAGTGTGGAGAGTTTTAAAATAATTCAGTTCTCCCTCTGACCTTCTCCCCTCTCATTCTCTCTCTCTCTCTCTCTCAAATAAATAAATTAAATTAAAAAAAAAACACAACTTCTAAAATAATTCAGAATTCAAAAGCACACACACACATATACACAAACTATTGGAGCTAATAACTGAATTCAGGAAAGTTGCAGGATACAAGATCAATACACAAATTTCACTTGAATTTTTTATATGCTACCAATGATCCTCTGAAAATGAAATTAAGAGAACAATTCCATTTACCATAGCATCAAAATGAATAAAATACATAGGAACAAATTTAACCAAGGAAGTGAAAGACTTGTACACTGAAAACTACCAAACATTGCAGAAAGAAATTAAAGAAGACATAACTAAATGGAAAGATACCCCAGGTTCACTGATTGGAAGACAATATTGGCAAGGTGATAATACTCTCCAAATTGATCTACAGATTCAGTATAATCCTTATCAAAATTCCAACTACCTTTTTTGCAGAAATGGACAAGCTTATCCTATAATTCATATGGAATTGCAAGGGGCTCCAATTGCTAAAGTAATCTTAAAAAAAATAAAATTAAGAATTCACAGTTTCGAGTTTCAAGACAGTACAAAGCTACAGTAATCAAAACCGTGATACTGGCATAAGGATAGACATGTAGATCAGTGGAATAAAATTGAGAGTCCATAAAAAAACTCATCTACAGTCAATTGATTTCCTAGAAGGGTATCGATAGCACCCAATGGGAAGAGAATTGCTTTTCAACAAATGAGGTGGGACAACTGGATGACTGTGTAAAAGAATGAAATTGAATCCTTATCTCACACCATATATAAAAATTAACTCGCAGTGGATCAGAGACTTAAATCTAAGAGCCAAAACTATAAAGTTCTTAGAAGAAAATATAGGAGTCGATCTTTATGACCTTGCATTTGGCAATTGATTCTTAGATATGGCATCAAAAGCACAAGCCACAGAAGGGAAAAGAGAGAAATTAGACTTCCTCCAAGTTAAAAACCGATGTGCTTCAAACGACACCCTCAAGA
The DNA here is from genome assembly GCA_028533885.1 of Nasua narica. Taxonomy (NCBI): domain Eukaryota; kingdom Metazoa; phylum Chordata; class Mammalia; order Carnivora; family Procyonidae; genus Nasua; species Nasua narica. The sequence goes on along the minus strand of CM052803.1, from coordinate 10,343,775 downwards.
GAGTGAAAAGACAACCTACATAAATGGAAAAGAATATTAGCAAATCATTATCTGATAAAAGCCTAGTGCCCAGAACATTGAAAGAACTCTCACACTCAACCACGAAAAAATAGCCCAGTTTTTCAATGGGCAAAGGACACGAATAGATCCTCCTTTCTGCAAAGAAGATATACAAGTGGTTGATAAATATACAGAAATATATTCAACATCATTAGTCATTAGGGAAATGCAAATCAAAGCCACAATGAGACACCACTTTACGCCCACTAAGATGACTGAGCAAAAGCGTGGAAAATAACAAATGATGGTGACGATGTGAAAAACTGGAACCTCAGGGGCGCCTGGGTGGCTCAGTGGGTTAAAGCCTCTGCCTTCGGCTCAGGTCATGATCTCAGGGTCCTGGGATCGAGCCCCACATCGGGCTCTCTGCTCAGCGTTCCCCTCTCTCTACCTGGCTCTCTGCCTATTTGTGATCTCTCTCTCTCTCTCTCAGTCAAATGAATAAATAAAATCTTAAAAAAATTGGAACCTCAGACACTGCGAGTCTGTGGGAATGTGAAATGGTGCAGCTGCTTTAGAAGGCAGTCTGACAGTTCTTCAAAAAGGTAAACGTAGAATTACCGTCTGAACTGGCAATTTCATTCCTACACGTATACTTAGGAGCCTTGAAAACGTGTTCACACAAAAACTTGTATGTGAATGTTCAGAGCAGCATTACTCATAATAGCTAAGAAGTGGAAGCAACCCAAATGTGTATCAGCTGATGAACGGATAAACCAAATGAAATATATCCATACAATGGAATATTATTCAGCCAGAAAAAGGACTGGAGGTGGGGAGGAAAGAGATACAGAGCCACACTATAACATGAACCTACCTTGAAAATCTACTCAATGAAAGAAAGCAACATATGATATGATTCCATTTCCATGAAATGCCCAGAAGGGGCAAATCCACAGGGACAGAAAATAGACTAGTGGTTGCCAGGGGGAGGGGGAGGAAGAGTGCTTCTGAGTAGTTTTGGTTTTTTTGGTTTTTTGAGTTTTTTTAGTGAGTAGTTTCTTTATGGAGGCATGAAACGTTCTGGAACTATATGGTGTAGATTCCTGCACAACATTGTGAATGTACCAAAAGCCACTGAGTTGTACATTTTTAAAGATTTTATTTATTTGCAAGAGAGAGAGGGAGAGAGCAGGATCGAGCAGGAGCTGAGGGAGGGGCAAAGGGATAAGCAGACTCCCGGCTGAGCAGGGAGCCTGATGCAGGGCTCGATCCCAGGACCCTGGGATCAATCACAACCTGAGCCAAAAGCAGTTGCGTAACCCACCAAGCCACCCAGGTGTCCCTGAATTGAACATTTTTAAGTGGCTAACATGGAGTACAAGGTATTATGTGAATTTTACCTCCATTAAAAAAAAAAGTTCGGGAAAAAAATGTAAAGTGATGATAACCGAATGAGCCACACTGATGTAACAAAAAAGGAAAAACACAACCTTGGCCCCTTAGGAGGTACCAGAGTCAGGGGAGAGACAGAGGTGGCCTGCATCTTTCAGAACTTCTCCTGGAAGCGGAAGTGTTGCTGGCCTCCCCAGCTGAAAACACCAGAGGGATGCCCACTGGATTGTGTGAACAATATCATTTATGTTACTTTCCTTTTGGAATTTTGCTGCATGCTAGGAATTAGGTACATGCTAAGTTCAGCCCAAGACATTGTTAGGAAATGGTGGGGACACTTCCAGAAGCCAAATTTCCAGATGCCAGTCTAGGGCCAAACTTGCGGGAGGCCCTTCTAAAGATAGAAGCCTCAGGGCACCTGGGCGGCTCAGTGGGTTAGCCATTTAACTCCGGGTTTCAGCTTGGGTGATGATCTCGGGATCATGATCTCAGGGTTGTGAGATCGAGCCCCATGTCAGACGCCACGCTCAGCACGGAGTCTGCTTGAGATCCTTTCCCCTCCCTCTCCCTTCCCCTCTGCCCCTCCCCCTGCTTATGCTTGCTCTCACTCGCTCTCTCTCAAATAAATAAAAAATATTTATTAAATCTTTAAAAATAAACAAATAAAGATTGAAGCCTCAGACCTGCTATGATCTTTTCTTCAGAGTGCCCCATTCAGTTCTTTGTAGCCACACCCCCGAACCTCTTTTAGTTACTGTTCTAAAATATACAGAAACTCCTTTTTTATCTCTCTGACTCCGCAGCCCAACGCTGTCTCCCCCACTGAAAGGCTGCGACCTCGAAGCCATCGGAATCCATAATCTGGGTGTGAGACCGGCATCTTCCATTTGAAGTTTGCAGCGGGATGGCCTTCCGCTGTCTCCTGGAGACATTGAACCAAAGCTTTAGAGAGGGATCTCAATGACTGGAGCACAGGGCGTTCGCTTTTCTAACTCTTCTTGGTGGCCAGGGTCTGGAGTCGAGTTATTTTAGATCACAGGCCACAGGCAGAGAAGAATCCCTTAGTGGAGTGCAGTTCCTTCCATCTCTGCTTACAAACTGGCCAGTTCTTGCCCGAGCTCCTCTCTCTTAGGAGGATATTGCAAAAAGCAGAAAGGGCAGGCTTCACACTAACACTGAGCCACGGGCTCAAATGAACAGTCACCTGCTAACCTCATTATCAAACAAGAGAGTTCTACAATTTTTTTTTCCTCCCAACATAATAAAAGTCACCGGTTTCTCATCCCACCGTAGCTGGTCTCTGCCACCGGCGGCACCTCTTAGACTTTTATTTTTCACATCAGCACCCCACTTCTGGACTCAATTTCTATATTAAGTCAGATGCAGACCAGGCTGTTGAAACAGCCTCTAAAACACAGCACCCGGAGCGACACGGAAGTTCATCCCCCATCTACTATTTTATAGGTTGGTGGGCAGTCCAGGAAAAGGAGATGGCTCTAATCCTTGATCTGTCACTTCTACCACCTTGAGCATGTGCCCTATGTCCTAGGGGCACCTGGGTGGCTCAGTCAGTTAAGCAACGGATTCTTGTCTTCGACTCAGGTTGTGATCTCAGGGTGGTGGGATCGAGCCCTGTGTGGGGCTTCATGCTCAGTGGCTTCTCTCTCTTCCTCTCCCTCTGTCCTCCCCCCCCCACGCCCATGAATAAATAAATCTTGAAATTGCTATTTTCCATCCAGTGGGGAGGCAGACAAGGGGAAGTATAGGAGATTGGCTTTGCTTTTAAGGAGATACACTAGAAATTGCACACTGTAACTCTTTTCACATCCCATTGGCCTGAACTTAGTCACATGGTCACATCTAGCTGCAGAGGAGCCTGGGAAATGTAGTCCATGGCTGGGTGGCCAGCTTAAACTTGGGGGCTTTTATTTCTAAAAAGGAAAATGGTTATTGAGAGACCTGATAAATTTAGCAGTCTCTCTCATGGACAGTGTGGGATTAACTACTCGATGTCCTCCAATGTCCCTTCCCTCCATATCTCTGGTTACAACTTTTCCTGGAATAAAAACCACATTTCCCAACTTCCCTTGTAGCCAAGTGTGGCCATGTGACAAAGTTCCAGCTAATGGAATGTAAGGGAAAGTGATGTGTGCAACTTCTGACATGTGACTTTAAGGTGGGGGAAGCATGCCCTTTCTATCCAACATTCCTGCTTCTGGGAAGGTAGATGTGACAGCTGGAGCTACATCATGGGCCATGAAGACGAGAGCCACGTCCTAAGGTTGGTAGAATGAGAAGCCAAGAGCAGCCTAGATCTCAGACAATGGCGGAGCCACCGTGCCCAACCGAACAGCCCACAACAGAATTTTACCTAAGAGAGAAATAAACTCGTAACTCATTTAAATTACCATGATTTTGAGTATCTATGACACCCAGCCAAATCTTCACAAATCTTCACAGCCTAATTTTCACAGACAATGCCATAATTCCTGTACCTTTCACAACTGGCTTTTTTTCATTCGGCATTACATTTTGCACACATATCCACATTGGTTTATGTATATCTGATTTTTTTTTCTTTTTGCGCAGTTCCTTCAGAAGTCATTCCCCCGAGACATTTTATTTTATTGTGGTAAGATAAACAGAACATAAAATTTCCATGTTAATTTTTTCTTGTGATCTGTACACCCTGTACAACAATAAGTACATTCACAATGTTGTAGAAGTACCACTATCCTTTCCAGCACTTTTTTCATTGTCCCAAAGATTTAAATTTAATTAATTAATTAATTAAACGTACCCATTAAACAATAGCTTCTCCCCTTCCTCCCCCTGCAGCCCCGCTACTCTACCTTCTATCTCTATAAATTTGCCTATTCTAGGCTCCTCATATAAGTAGAATCTGACAGTAGATTTGTGTTTGGTCTCATCATTCACCTTAACTACTGTATGACATAGTATCTGTCTCTTTGTTGAGGTCACCTCCATCATCCTTTAATTAAGTCTCATCATTTATTCTAAAATGAGCTCGGACATCTTTTCCTGGCATTTGTTATGCACCTTACTTTTTTGTTGAATAAGAAAATGGATTCTTTTCTTATGAATTATGCTTTCTAGCTGGTCATTGCCTTTATTATCAGAGTGATATGTGTGTTTATATATATGTGTATATATATATATATATATATATATATATATATATTTTTTTTTTTTTTTTGCAGGTTGGGCTTATACCCAGCAGACTTGCTAAAATTTCCTCTCGGTTCTTTGCAGGAAATTTTTCTAATTAACCTGCTATTTGTTAAGGAAGTCTCCTTATATCAGGTTGATGATTCCCCTTTATCTCTAGCTGGGTCACAAAAGTTTTGTTATAAATGAGTGTTGAATTCCATCCAATGTTTTTCCTTCTGCAATTTGTTAATATGGCATATTACATTAATAGATTTTCTCTTTTTTAAAGATTTTTATTTATTTATGGCTACATTCATAGATTTTCTTTTAAACTTTTATTGTGGAGGCGAGCCTGGCTGGCTCAGTAGGTAGAGTATTCGACTTTTGGTCTCCAGGTTGTAAGTTCAAGCCCCATGCTGGGTGTAGAGATTCCATTAAAAAAGGAAGAAGAAGGGGCCCCTGGGTGGCGCAGTTGGTTGAGC
>CM052803.1:10286587-10338227 GCA_028533885.1 Nasua narica | reverse complement strand
GTCCTCCCGGTAAGCATCAAGGAGTTAATGACATCTTCGGAGGCTTATGGCACAACAGATAATATCTAAGGAATGCCCGGGTGACAATGACCAGGCGAGGCCACCATGCTCGCATTCCAGACAACAGGCCCTACACACCTCGATGCCAAAGCGACTTACGGAGGACAGCTGGACCCTTGTCCTGTTCGGACTTCTGACTGGTTGCTAGATGCCCAAGAGGCCGTCTGGTCTCCTCTTCCTTTTCGAGCATCTGAGACGCTCCCTCTGCATCTGCCCTCTCTGTAGATCTCCAGCAAACTCTGCTCTCATTTCCTCTGGGCTCACATTTGGTTTCTATCCTGTGCGAAGTCAAGAACCTTCTCGGCTGGTCCTGTGGGAAACCCCCCAACCCGGGTCCTCAGACCCGGCCTGCCTACGTCATATTCACATGTGTACCACAGACGTACATGGGAAACACCTGGGGAAATTGAGTACTCCTCCAGATGGCCCAAGCCACCACCTTAAATACAGAAAAAGACAAAAGGCCCTTGTGGGGGTGTGTGTAGGGTGGCGGGGGGAGGGAGCCACTTATGAGAGGTTACCAAGTAAAGTAGGGTAAACAAAGGTAAGGTTGTGTGTAGACTTCAGAGGGTGCTTTTCTCCAGTGATAAGATGCTCTTCTGACCCATAGTCGTCTTTCTCTTCCCGGGGCAGGGAGACATTCTTACTCATAGAGATTTCCTTTATTTTTTTTAAAAAGATTTATTTATTTATTTTTAAGAGAGCAAGGGAGCACCTGGAGGAGCGGCAGCGGGAGACAGAGAGAGAGAATCTCAAGCAGACTCCCCACTAAGCACAGAGCCTGATTCGGGGCTCGATCTCCTAAGACCCTGAGATCATGACCTCAGCCGAAAATAAGTCTGATGCTTAACCAGACTGAGCCACCCAGGCGCCCCTAGAGATATCCTTTATAAATGTAAATTCCCCTGATGAAAGGGTCACTTCTACTCTGTCTTCAGAGCTTTTCCTGTGTCTGTGGTCTCTCTCAAGATCATCAGCTCAAAAAATAATCCTTATGCCAAAGACTTATATTTTGGGATGGTGTCTTCTGATACCCTTCACATGTAAGGTAACATTCATTTCCAGAGACTGGGACCTGGATATATTTGGACCCTGACTGATAGTTATTGGTGCTGAAAGTGGTACCAGGAGAATAGACCCTTAGGGATCTGACATTGATCTGAAATTGATTCTCTGATCAGTTACTTAAATGGTCACCTGTGGCCACCTGTCATTTACAGGCTCAGCTCCATTCCACACCAGACCTCTTGTTGACCAAGGATGGTGGCCATCATCAATCAGGGCTGTCTGCTTGCTTGTTCTTATTCCTATCGTCTCCCTGAAATTCCCCTTAAGTGTGACCGGCCTCATAAGTGAGTAACTAATGTTCTTGGTCTCCCATGGGCTAGATGGTGTAAGCCCACCCCACGTCTACCTCAGCAGGGATCCAGTGCAACAGATCAGTGCGTGGGAAAGCCCACTGTAGACATCAGATGTTGTTCCCTGGCTTTGTGTGTGGTGGGCACTGTGGAGGCCTCCCCATCCCCTTTCAGTCCCTTGTCTGCTGAGGAAACCCCACAGTGGTGGGAGCCTGACTCCGTCTGAGGGGCTGGTCCTGATAGTCTAACCAGTGAAACCCATCACCCTTGGCAATAATTGGTTCAGGAACCAATTATTGACCCAGTGCCCATGGATGCCAAGGGATGTTGTCTGGGGGGTTTCCAGGAAAATGTAGACAAAAGGATCACAGATTAAGAAGATTTTGTGGCTTACTAGAATGATCTGGAAGAAGGAATGAGGGAAGACGCCTACAAGCTGGATGACTACCTCATTCCCCTTCCTTGAGAGGTGTGGATGGGCGGCCACAAAAGAAGGAAGTAAAAGATAAAGGATTTCCTTTAGGACCATAAGTTATGGGGCAAGCCGCTTGTGGTGAAATCTTACGACATTGGGAAATAGTGTGGGCTACTGACTTGGCAATCAAGCCATAGATAAGACATCATTTTGCGAAACCATCAACAAAGATACTCATGACACAGTCTTGAGGGGACCACAGTATTGGTCCAGGATAAAAACAACAAACACAACAAAACAAAGCACAGAAATCCATCATGTGGATTGAGATTGTAGCTTTCCCTTTAAATGGCAGTTTACATGACACACAGATCTGTCTACGAAGGCAGCCGATCTCTTCTTTGACCTGTCTTTTGAGGGCCACCCAAATATGCCACTTCAAAATATGCCTCTTCAGCATACAGATTCTTTTGAGCTAAAGGCCATCGAGAAGCAGTGGGTGTAGAGAAAGCTCTAAAATCAGGGCACAAGCTTTCCTTTTACAAAGGAAATGTATATTTATAAAGGAAATTTCCATCTGCAGAGAAGTCTCCCCCTCCTTACCAGGAGCGGGAGGACTCTTGACAATTGTCATCAACGAAGAAGGCAGGATTCAATCTGCATAGCAAACCTTACTAAAAAAACCCTGTTTATGATACTTACCCTGGTCACCTTCCCTTAACTTGCCTCTCCCTCCCAAAAGTCTCAACCCCCTTTTCCTTTGTTTCAGCCTCAAATGATACGTAAACCCAAGGTCTACTAGCTACTCCTTTGGCTTGCTCATCGCTGGGTGCTCCCATGTACGATTGCTTTGCACAAGATTTTTTTTTTTTTTAAGATTTTATTTATTTATTTGACAACGAGGAGAGAGATCACAAGTAGGCAGAGAGGCAGGCAGAGAGGCAGGAAGAGAGAGAGGGGGAAGCAGGCTCCCTGCTGAGCAGAGAGCCCGAAGTGGGGCTCGATCCCAGGACCCTGGGATCATGACCTGAGCCGAAGGCAGAGGCTTTAACCCACTGAGCCACCCAGGAGCCCCGTGCACATGTTGATAAACTTCTGATCGTCTCTTGTTAATCTGTCTTCGGCCAGATTACTTTGCAGGACCCAGCTGGATAACCGAAGAGGGTGTTAAAAAGGAACAACAGGCTCCAAATGGAGTCACTTGGGCTAAACCCACATCACCTAACCTAACTGCAGTTTCAAACCTCACCAGGAATGTAATCTCTAACCAGTCAGGCTGGAATTTCCTGGTTGGCCCTAGGGAGGTAATCCACCTGCTAGCCCCTCTTATCCCCCAGAGGAAGGTGACTTGCTCAGAACAAACCTGTTTTAAAAGTTTATGGCTTCCTTGTCCCATTCCCTGTCTGCCGTTAAAAACCATTCCTTTCCTGCAGCCCTTTGGAACATCTTTCTCTTTGCTAGATGGAGTGTTGCCTGATTTACGCCAATTAGATCTTCGAATTGACTCAGCTGAATTTTGTCTGTTTAATGTATCTGGTGGCAGCGGTGGGATCCGAAGGGAACGTCTGATGGCATTCGGGGGAAAGAAACACAGGCATGTGAACACTTTGAGTTCTTCTGAATCATCGTTCTGTGGGTAAATTCCTTCTGGTTCTGGGTGAAACTGTGCCCCATGGGGTTAATGAGGTTGAAGCCAGCAGAAACTCTAAAACTTGTGTTTTAGAGAACTGTTTCCCGCTAATCAGCCAAGGCGTCTTTTCAGACCCCACTAACAAATCCACTAGCTGTCTCTGCAGACACGGGGACTCAACGTCAACTGATCTGGGGGCAGCCTAGGAAGAAGCAAAGCCCCTGCATTCCTTTCCCAGGATAACAAGATAAAAGCCCAAGATCCCATTCAGTTGATACCACCTCTTTGAGCATGCCTGTAGCCCCCTCTCCTTGTCCTAAAATAACCTCGTGACGTCAGCGGCTGAATTTCGCGTGGTTCTGAGGTTAAGTCTACACCCCAAAGCGAACTTGGCATGTATGTTACATATCTATTTGTTCCAACTTTCCTCATCATTAGTCGAAACTTCACCAGCCCTTCTCATCAGTATGCTTGTCATCCCAACCCTTATGATTATATAAAAAAAAACGTGTTCTCTCCCCCTTCAGGAAAGCGGACTTGAGACTTGCCCTTCCATCCCCTCGTCTTCCTTGTTTGTCTGGGTCTCCAATAAACCCTTTCCTTGCCACATTTCTGGTGTCTCAGTGACTGGCGTGGGTCTGGGCCTATGCGCTCCGCTGTCTACATACAGCTCCCAATCTCGTTGGCTTCGCGATACAAGGCAGGTCAGCTCGAAGTGGGCGGACAGCTCTGGCAGAGCCCAAAGCCCTTGCCTCGATTTCAGACCACAGTTCTCAACTGATTGGTGATTCTGTCCCAAGATCCATGTGGAAACTGTTGGTGGCAGTTCCCAGTTCTCCATTCCTTGGGGTTTTCACTAGTTTAAGACTCCACAGTGGGATTTGTTTGGCGAGGCACTCAGGGCCTTTGTTCGCCAGGAGGTAGTGGCATCTCTTGGTTATTACTGATATATTAAGGTGTGTGTGTTTGACTTACTTTGTATAAATAAAGGCTAATCGTTAATGGGAACCTCAGAAATCAAAAAAGCACAAGAACTGGGCATGGGTCAAGCATTTAAGAGCTGTTAGAGCATTCGCCACCTCAAGACGACTCTTGTGCTAGGATAAGTGCTCATGGAAGAGGTAAGATCAACACTAAGTCACCTGCTGGCCTTAAGAAACTTCCGGGTGGCTCAGTGGGTTAAGCGTCTGCCTTCAGCTCCAATCATGATCTCAGGGTCCTGGGATCGAGCCCCACATTGGGCTCCCTGCCCAGCGGGGGAGCCTGCTTCCCCCTCTCTCTCTGCTGCTCCCCTTGCTTGTGCTCTCTCTCTTTCTCTCTCTCTTTCTCTCTCTCTCAAACTAACAAACAAAAAACCCCCAAAACTTGTGCCACAAGTTACACTATAAGACATCACCCCCCCCCCAACCTGGTGGCACATCCCTTTTAGATATTAGCTTGGCTCTGAGAAACCCAAAAATTTAGCTGGAAAAAAAAATAATAATAAAAATGGGATCCTTAAATCCTAAAGAGTTAGACGCACCAAATTCCAGCACACCTCTTTATTTTACATCTAAGACCTGGGGTCCCAAAAGCTATGAAAATCTACAAAAAGCAGCACAATCTTACTTAGCTTATTTTGTGTCCTGAGAACTTGGCTTGATAACAGTCAGGTCAGGGACCCAGAAATGAGGTCCGGCAGACATGTGGGGTATGCCCCATTTGGGACTGAGGTCCTACCAAACTGCTGCCGGCCCCTCAGACGAACTACAACCTAGGAGGACAGTGGCCATGAAGAGGAGCATTGCAATTAGGTAAGATCATTTCAGAAGTGCACGTAAAAGCAAGGCTTCCCGAAAAACAGAATGGGATACCTATTTTCATTGGTGTGCAAAAGCCTGCAAAATTCCAAAAGGGCTTCATCAAAAGGTTCACTAAGGAAAACCTGAAGAAGGGACAGGTTCCTAAAAATGAAAAACAAAGGGTGCCTGGGCAGCACAGTTGGTTAAACGACTGACTCTTTTTTTTTTTTTTTTCTAGATCTTATTTATTTATTTGACAGAGAGAGAGAGAGATCACAAGTAGGCAGAGAGGCAGGCAGAGAGAGAGGGGGAAGCAGGCTCCCCGCCAAGCAGAGAGCCCGATGTGGGGCTCAATCCCAGGACCCTGAGATCATGACCTGAGCCAAAGGCAGAGGCTTTAACCCACTGAGCCACCCAGGCGCCTCAAGCGACTGGCTCTTGATATCGGCTCAGGTCGTGATCTCAGGGTCGAGGGATCGAGCCTCACATCAGGTTCCAAGCTCAGCACGGAGTCTGCTTGAGATTCTCTCTCTCCCTCAGCCCTCTCTCTCTTTTAATGTTCTCTCTCTTTAATAAGTAAATAAATAAATCTGAAACAAAACAAAACAAAAATAACACACAAAACAAGAAGACCAACATAACTCTTACCGTTTCCTTCTCTCCTCCTTTACTTGAGCGCTCATTCCATTAAATCTCCCAGGCACATTGCCTTTACTCGACTGCAAGCAAAAATTGGCCAGCTTGATACAGATCCCCGCCGTATTGACCCTCAGAGACAGGGAAACTGAAGGGACCCCGTAAAAAAAAAAAAAAACAAAACCATTTTTTTCCTTTGCTTCTTTTCCCGCTTCTTTTCTTTCAAGGACCTGCACCTCCACTTTACATACGCCTTAATGTATGTCCTTCTTGTAAAAGTCAAGGTGTTCATGATTTCTTTGGCGTCTTATAGCACCATAGCTAACATCTAAGGGGTAACCGGGCCGGGTCGTGATGAATATTCTCCAAGACCACCGAATCCAAATACCCTGATGCCAAGACCCCTGCCTCCAGGGTGAACGTGACTTACGGAAGACACCTGAGCACTCCTGCCTGGGAGGACACACACCAGACCACCCCCCTCAATAAATACCCCAAACCCCCAAGAAAAAGTCGAGACTTATTCTCCTTTTCCTTTCTGAGTCTCCCAGACGTTCGTCTGTTTATCTGCTCTATATCTTCAATAAACTCTCCTCTCACTTCCCGCAGCCTCGCGTTCAATTTCCAACCTTTGAGAGGCCAAGGGACCCTCTTGGCTGGTCCTGCGGGACCCCCCCTTGGGGTCCTCGGACTCTGCCTGCCTGCATCAAAAGGAGGGCCCCAAAGTTGACCAGGATTCCGAGGGATTTTCTGATACACTGCTGTGTTATTCTCTTATTAAACAGCCAAGGGAAAGCTGAAATTAACAATGAACAACTTTGCCAAATTCCGCGAACTATTGGAACTACAGATGGGATTCTAGAAAGACTGGCAGAAGCCAGCTAAGGGTGAGAATTGGCGCCTGAGTCAGCTCTCCCAGATCTCGGTCTGTAGGACGCAGAACAAAGAGGAAAATAAAATCTCCTCTGTACCCTCTTCAGGAATGCCTCCAGAGTCCAAGGCGTTGTTACATACTGCCAGAAATATTTACTGCTTGTCCTGGCTAAAAAAAAAAAACAAAACAAAACTATAAAGGAGCTCTGTGGTCAGAAATCGGCCAAATTGCAGAGCTTGGTGGAAACATTTTTTAAGGCCTTCTCCCCTAAGCTAAAATAAAACCCTGTACCCAGAAGGAAAGGAAAACCTTCTCAAGCCCGTGTATGAGGACGACCTACAAGGTCATTTTAAGTTGCAAATCTGACTCTTTGAGGAACTGAGAGCAATTGTCCTTATCTTACAAATCTCTGTAAAATCAGAAATTCAGCTCTAGAGGAAGTTGGAAGTTCATTTATTCCTTCCCCCCCAATTCCAAAACCTCCCCTATTTACCTTAAAAGGCTTATAACTTGCATTTTTTCCCTGTGCCTTGGAGATGTAAATGTTGAAGTTGAACCTCAGGGAAGTGATTCGGATCTGAAGGAAAACAAAAGGGGGAAGATCATTTGGAACCCTGGCTAACGGGAAATCTTAATTGTGCGGAAGCCATAAGTTCTTTGTGTTTGTATGTTTGTGTCACAATGTACGCGTGTGTTGAGGGCGTGTTATTTTCTACCCTCGAGGGGTATTGTCAAAATTAATTTGTAAAAGACCTCTATGTAGGGGCGCCTGGGTGGCTCAGTGAGTTAAAGCCTCTGCCTTCGGCTGAGGTCATGATCTCAGGGTCCTAGGATCGAGCCCCGCATCCGGCTCTCTGCTCAGCGGGGAGCCTGCTTCCCCCTCTCTCTCTGCCTGCCTCTCTGCCTACTAGTGATCTCCCTCTCTCTGTCAAATAAATAAATAAAATCTTAAAAAAAAAAAAGACCCCTATTTAATTGGCTTGAAGAAAATCAAACACATGACTTAAGTATTCATAAAAATTCCCAAAAATGTAATAGAAACTAAGCCAACTACTCTTCAGGTCCACGTGATCTCGGCTCATCCTTGTCAAAGAAAATCTAGTTCAAGTTCCTTAAAATAGACATTTTAATTATCTTCAGTTACCAGCATTTGATATGACATCTGATGTCTCCTGAAGCTTTTGTTTTTAAGTTTTAAGTAATCTCTACACCCTCCATGGGGCTCCAACTCGGGATCCCAAGATCAAGAGTCCCTCGCTCCTCCGCTCCTCCGACTGAGCCAGCCAGGCTCCCCTCTCATAAAGTTTTTGTGGGTGGTCTAACCATAAGTGTAGCGTCTCTTCTGATTGGAGGAGGTTGCCCCCAATGTGAGTTGTTGGCCCAATCAGGATGGGGGAGGGGCGGGCCTGTGGTGCAGGAGGCAGAACAAAAGGAGATAGAAGGTTATTGAATATACTACAAGGGAGAGGTGGGCGGACAGCAGAGGAGAGGCCTTCCGCAAGGAGGCAGTGGGTTGGGCCCGTATTTTTATTTTATTTATTTATTATTTTAAATTTTATTTATTTGAGAGAGAGAGAGAGAGAAGCAGACTCCCCACTGAGCAGGGGGTGGGGGCGGTATTTAAGGCGGGAAGGTGAGGACATCTGGGGATGCCTGGGATTCTCCCTTCTTTGGTAACTGGGTCTGGTTTAAGTAGCCTGTTGGTGAGTTAGGTGAGTTAGGGCCTCAGGTGGGTGGCCTGCTGGGGCTGTCTGGATTCAGCCCGGGGGTCGCCGTGCCCCTTGTGCCTGGGTCGTTTCCATCGCTCATGCCTGCTGTCTCGAGGCGACCTCTACAATAATTGTGGAGAACAGGTAAATTAGGGGCGCCTGGGTGGCCCAGTCGTTAAGCGTCTGCCTTAGGCTCAGGGTTCTGGGATCGAGCCCCGCATCAGGCTCCCTGCTTGGCCGGAAGCTCGCTTCTCCCTCTCCGACTCCCCCGGTTCTGTTCCCTCTCTCACTGTGTCTCTCTCTCTGTGAAATAAATAAAATCTTAAAAGAAAGAAAGAAAGAAAGAAAGAACGAACAAGTAAATTAAATAGATGTAAGTATAACAAAAAGGTTTTAGGTGAACTTTTTAAAAAAATGTTTTATTTATTTGACAAAGAGAGCAAGAGAACACAAGCAGGGGGAGCAGTAAAGGGAGCAGACTCCCCACTGAGCAGGGAGCCTGAGGCGGGATTCAACCCTGGGACCCTGGAATCATGACCTGAGTTGAAGGCAGATGCTTAACTGACTGAGCCCCCCAGGTGCCCCGGAACTGTGGTTCTTTTCTTTTTCCTTTTTTTTTTAATTAACATATAATGTATTATTTGTTTCAGGGGTACAGGTCTGTGATTCATCAGTCTTACACAATTCACAGCGCTCACCATAGCACACACCCTCCCCATGTCCAGCCCCCAGCCACCCCATCCCTCTCACCCCCCTCCCTTCCAGCAGCCCTGTTTGTTTCCTGAGATTAAGAGTCTTTTATGGTTTCTCTCCCTCTCTGGTTTCATCTTGTTTCATTTTTCCCTTCCTTTCCCTGTGATCCTCTGTCTTGTTTCTCAAATTCCTCATATCAGTGAGATCATATGATGATTGTCTTTCTCTGACTGACTTATTTCACCTAGCATAATACCCTCTAGTTCCATCCACGTCATTGCAGATGGCAAGATTTTGGGGTTTTTTGATGGCTGCATAATATTCCATTGTGTGTGTGTGTGTGTGTGTGTGTGTGTGTGTGTGTGTGTGTATATATATATATATATATATATATATATATATATATATATACCACACCTTCTTTATCCATTCATCTGTCGATGGACATCTAGGTTCTTTCCATAGTTTGGCTGTTATGGACATTGATGCTATAAACATTCGGGTGCACGTGCCCTTCGGATCACTACACTCATATCTTGAGGGTAAATACCCAGTAATGCGATTGCTGGGTCGTAGGGTAGCTCTATTTTCAACTTTGTGAGGAACCTACATACTATTTTCCAGAGTGGCTGCACCAGCCTGCATTTCCACCAACAGTGTGGGAGGGTTTCCCTTTCTCCACATCCTTGCCAACATCTGTCGTTTCCTAACTTGTTAATTTTAGTCATTTTGACTGGTGTGAGGTGGTGGTTTTTATTTTATTTTATTTTATTTATTTACTTATTTTTAAAAGATTTTATTTATTTATTTGACGGAGAGAGAGATCACAAGTCGCCAGAGAGGCAGGCAGAGAGAGAGAGGGGGAAGCAGGCTCCCCGCTGAGCAGAGAGCCCCATGCGGGGCTCGATCCCAGGACCCTGAGATCACGACCTGAGCCGAAGGCAGAGGCTTTAACCCGCTGAGCCACCCAGGCACCCCTTTATTTTATTTTTTTAAGAGTCGCATACTCTACTGAGCCAGCCAAGTGCCCCTGGAGTTGTGGTTGAGAATCATTTCTGGAGTGGCCACCTCTCCACAGGGGTGTTTGGGAGACTGGAGGAAGTTTGCTGTTACCAGGATTAGGGGGAGCCCCCAGCACTTCCTTTCCCAAACAGGAGATCAGGGCACCAGGATGCCAAATGTCCCATGAGGCTTCTCACAGCGCCCCAGACAGACACAGTCCAACACTGCGTCCCACGAGATGGCGGAAGTAAAGAACCTGTTTATAATTGCCGAGTCCCACACTGAGCTCCACTGACTCAAACAGAGTTATGCATTTTCCAGGAATGCAAATACTGGTGAACAAGCGAAGTTTGTTCATTGTTCCCCATTGGGTTCTTTGTATCGCGAATACAGTATACCCTATCTGTCTTGTTTGTGGCAGTCCAGAGAGCATTCAGGAAGATTCTGCTCCTAGTACACACCCCTAACCCCATCATTATGTCTCGCAGCTTAATCAGGCCTGAGTCTTTCATTTTTGTATTACACGTTACTTTCCTCTTATTCTTTCTTTATATGATAATAAGAGCATTATCTTGATTTGAAAAAATGCATTTGTATGCGGGTAGGTTATATTACCCATACATTTTATTTAAAAGTAGTACAAGGAGCATTTAAAAATATTCGTTGTAACATTAGTCTATGGTGCTAAAAAAATCACAACAGCAGTTACCCCCAGGGAGTGGTTTGTGAGTGATGAGAGGTTTGACTGCAAAGGGGCACAAAGGAACTTTCTGGAGCGATGGGAATGTTCTTTACCTTGATTGGGGTGGTGTACAATTGCCAAAAGTCCATCAAACTGCACACTTCAAGTAGGCTTGTTGCATTTTAATTGTAATGTAAATTATGCCTCACTCAAGTTGAATAAAACCAAATTTTAAAATATCTGTGCAGAAAAATTTGAAAATATCTATTGGTTACAGCAAGGAGGCAATGGATCTACTAAGGCCTTGAAATCGATTAAGTGGGTTTGGACGGGAATCCAAAAACAAACAAACAAAAAAACAATAGCAAAGGGACCATTTCAGCCAGCGCTGTTTTGTGAATCTCGCACACAAGTTATGCAAAACTTTCAACTAAATAATAAATACGCAGATGTGTGGGCAGGCTGGGTTGTGATGTGAATACATTTCTGATTCCGAATCGTAGTCAGAAAGCTTGGAGGGCGCCTGGGTGGCTCAGTTGGTTGGGCGACTGCCTTCGGCTCGGGTCATGATCCCGGAGTCCCGGGATCGAGTCCCATGTCGGACTCCCGGCTCTGCGGGAAGTCTGCTTCTCCCTCTGATCTTCTCCCCTTTCATTCTCAGTCTCTCTCTCTCTAATAAATAAATAAATAAATCTTTAAAAATATATTTAAAAAAAAAAAGCTTGGAAAACCACACTCTAGGGATGCCGGGGTAGCTCAGTGAAAAGCAGAATGGCCTGAAGTATACTGGTTATTTACCCTCATGATCACGGCGCTGCTTGGAAGTTGCCGTTTGTGCCCCTGCCCAGCCTCCCGAGAGGGTAACATACGGCTTATCTCTAGCGTGGGAAAAGATCAAAGTTCAAAATTTGAAATATAGTTTCTACTGAAGGTGCATTGCTTTTGCACTTTTGTAAAGTCAAAAAAATCGTAAGTTGAACTATTGTGAGTTGGGACTGTCCTGCTAACAGGAAGACAAGGGAGAGGTGCCTTCAGAATTCTGAAGGAAGCCACTTTCTATAACCAGCTGAACGATCAATTAAGCAAGACTGGGAAGTTGAAGACATCTTCTGAACCGAAAGCTTTAAAAAAATTCACCCCCTGAGAAACCTTCCTCAAGAAGTTAAAGGATGTGCTCCGCCAAAATGAAAGCATTACCAAGAGAGAGGAAGAATTGGGATCCAAGATACATGGTACGTGGGACCTCTCACAGGAGGGAGGTGAGGGGAACCCCAAGGCTGATGGAAATCCCAGCATGGCAGCTGCGTATCAAGGTTAGAGGTCAACCAGTCCAGGTAGAATCATGTGACTCAAGGGACACTCATGATGAGGGCTGTCATCCCCGACATGCCAAGTGACACTACACTGTTTTGTTTCATTTTGATTTTTAACCTGAAGCGAGAATGGCTGGGTGGACATGAACCACATCCTTGTCTGTACCTGACTTCTCTTCGCCATGACTGAGACACAGCTCTCCCTCCACCACTGGCTGCTGGATCCACCGAGGGGACTCATTTCTCCCTCAATAAATGGGCTACTTGGCTCCCACTCACGAGAGCTGTGGAAGGCTGGGGGATTTCTCAAAAGTGGAAAACCCAGGGCTGACCACGTTCCTCCTGGCTCGGACGTGCGGGATGCGGCCCACATTCTGGCCCTGACAGTTAAATTCAATTATGGTTAGCCATGTGCTTTCTAGCATTCACTCAGGCCCTCCTCCACTGAGTTCTCCAGATGGGGTTTGTGTAGAATCTCAAGGAAGCTGCCACCAGATTGTGACCTGGATATGGTCCAGCTCATGCTCTTCCAAGGACTTCCACTTACGAGTGGCTGGTCCACTCTCCCTTATGTAGATGGATGACTCCTTCTCTTTACCCCTTTTTTCTCCTACAAAATAGGTTCTTGCTTCCATTTGGGCCATGGCTTGGGAGAGAACTCCACAGTGGTTACAGAGCTCCCAGTGGCTGCAGGGAGAGGCTCAGGCACGAGCACCAGCACCAGGGGATGCCAGATAGGCCCCTCAAAGGTCGCTGGCTCCCAAATTTCCTAGTCATGTTTCCACTCTCATGACTTTTTAAAGACATAATAGTGGATAAATAGAAATTATTATATACTAGGATCACAGTTACCATGAGAAAGGTGTTTGTGCTATGAGAAGGAAAGTCCAGAGTGCCTGGGTGACTCAGTCGGCTAAGCGTCTGCCTTCCGTTCAGGTGATGATTCCAGGGTCCTGGGATCGAGCCCCGCATCTGGCTCCCTGCTCAGTGGGGGAGCCTGCTGCTCCCTCTCCCACTTACCTGCTTGTGCTCTTGTTCTCTCTCTCTTTCTATCAAATTAATGAATTAATGAATTAATAAGAAAAATTAACAGAGGCCATGGTAAAGTTTACTGGGCACTTGGTTGCCAAGGCACTGATAATGATCTGGTTCCTTACCCTGCAAAACCAAAACCTTAAAGGCTATTCTACTCAATAAGCATGTGTTTCAGTGTTCTATTAGTTCCTTTTCATAGCCCAAACACCTTTCTCGTGGTAACTGTGTTTCAGGATGTAATAATACATATTTTTTCGATATCATGGATCCCAAATGCAAGTTAACCATGTTCGGTGGTGTTTTGTCATTGTTCTCAGATTTCAACCTCAACTCAAGCTTTTTCTAAATTGCTCTTCAGGGGCGCCTGGGTGGCTCAGTCACTAAGCATCTACCTTCGGCTTGGGTCATGATTCTGTGGTCCTGGGATCGAGCCTCGCCTATGTGGTGGCTTACCCAGAGGCAGGAACTTTATGCTTGGCTCTCTTCATCTGTGAAATGAGTATTATAAAATCCCTACCTCACAGCCTTCTTAGGAAGCACATAGAATGACACCCTAGCACCCACTGAGTACTCTGGAAATGTTTTTTTTTTTTTTAAAAGACATATAAAGAGTTTTTAAAAGGTAATTTTCAATAACATCTGTTTTTAACTCTTATATGTTGACTTTAAAGTCAATCCTCCCCTATCCCTCCCAATGTGATTCCAGTGGAAAACGTAGCCAAACAATGGTATGGGAAATAGTTGGGCAGAGACAGATGAGAACTCACATTTGCTGAGGGTTTACTCTGTCCCAGACCTCAATTCTGGATCTTGTGGAACCATCACTCCTACCCTGTGATTGAACTGTTTTGGGAGATGCCGTTGGACTTGAGGCCTGAAATCCAGTGTACGATGGCTGATGTCTCTGGGCAGAGGGATGAATAGAGATGGTGGAGCCCGGTGTGAAGGTCTCAGAGGCAGGGGACCCTGCATATTAATCTCAGCTCTTCTTCTTACTAGCGGGGTGATCTCAGGTAAGTGAGGTCACTTCTCTGAGCCTCAGTTTCCCGTTCTAGAACAGGAAGCTATGAGGAAGGACATGGAATCTACACAATCACGCTCATGGTACCTGACACACAGTGAGCGTCCAACTGGCTCAGGCCATGATTAGAAGGATGAAGCCTCAGGTAGGCGGGAGACGGCGTGTTCAGGGGGGGCTGCCCTGGGCCATCACAGGAAGTGTCCATATCCAAGAGGGTGAGTCACACTTCCTTCCTACCATAATTCGAGGCAGAGTGGCATCTCCTGGGAGGTGAGCTGTGCCCTGGTCACACCCCTCACCTCCGGTGGCTCACAGGTCCCCTGACACATGACCTCATAGGCAGAATGAAGTAGTGAGCTCAAAGGTCGGGATGAAAGGAAATTG
This sequence comes from Nasua narica, assembly GCA_028533885.1. Classification (NCBI taxonomy): domain Eukaryota; kingdom Metazoa; phylum Chordata; class Mammalia; order Carnivora; family Procyonidae; genus Nasua; species Nasua narica. The sequence continues at coordinate 10,323,634 of CM052803.1, read as the reverse complement.
TCTCTGCTTGTCTCTTCCTCTCAATCTAAGTCTTGGACCTAGCACTTTTGGGTTCCTCTCGAAGCAGCGGGGTCCTAGGGGATGGGCAACAGCCATGGTTACCACCAGCGAGGAAGGTGGTGTGGATGTAGTGAGCCCACATTCCCAATAGTGAAGATTCATTCATGCGTGCAATCATTTAACACATCTTTATTGTACACCTACCATATGCCAGACAGACAAAAAATCCTGGCCTCCTTGAAGCTGACGGTCTAGTGGGAAAGTTAAACGACAGACACAACACAGAGGTAGGTCTTCTAGCCTGTTGGAAGGTGGTGAGCGCCATGGGAATATATTGGGCAGGGTGAACTCGGAAGTGTCAGAAACCCACTACCTGCCGATCATATCTCGCCTGTCTTTTTTTTTTTTTTTGTACAGTTCCCAAGCTAGGAGCGCTTTTTATTTCTTTTAATGGTTGGGAAAAGGAAATCAACAGAAGATTTTGTGGCTCATAAAATTTGCATGAAATTCACATGTCAGTGTCCATAAATAAAGTTTTACTGGAACATGGCCACGCTCGTTGGGTTGCATATTGTCTCTGGCTGTTTTTGTGCTATAATCACAGAGCTGAGTAGCTGAGCCAGAGACCATATGGTCGGCAAAGCCTAAACTAGTTAATATCTTGCTCTTTGCAGAAAAAGTTCGCAGATCCCTGGCTTAGGAGATTGGGAATGGTATGTGAAGGTGGGTTGCAATTTCATATTGGAAAGTCAAGGAGAGCCTCATTGACAAAGTGACATTTGGGTAAAGCCCGAAGGAAAGAGGGAGGGAGCTATGTAGGTGTCAGGGAAGAATGTTTCAGGGAGAGGGAACAGCCAGTGCGAAGACCCTGAGGCAAGAATGTGTTCGAGAACAACGTGGAAGCCCCCCTGTCTGGAGCAGAGTGAGCAAGGGGGTGAATGGTGGGAGAGGAGGACAGAAGGGTGACGGGGCAGGTCATGTGAGGTGGGCCAGAGGGAGGACACTGGCTTTTATCCTGAGTGAGATGGAGCCACAGGAGGGCTCTGGGCAGGGGAGGAATGTTAACAAGCTCCCTCTGCTTGCATCTAGGGAAGACTGTGGGATCAGGTTGGGGGCAGGGAGACCAGGGAGGGGGCTGCTGAGATAGGCCCGGAAGGAGACGATGCATAGATGCTGGGGATCAGGGAGAAGTGGGCAGATTCTGGATAAATTTGAGGGAGGAGTTGACAGTATTTCTCCATAGATAATATCTTTTTTTAAATTGTTTTATCTCACCTAACCTTTTTTTTAAAGATTTTATTTATTTATTTGAGAGAGAGAGAGAGAGAGAGAGAGCACGAGCAGGAGGGGCAGAAGAAGCAGATTCCCCACCGAGCAGGGAGACCGACACGGGACTCGATCCCAGGACTCTGGGACCATGACCCGAGCCTAAGGCAGAAGTTCAACACTGAGCCATCCAGGCGCCCCGATAGATAATATCCTAATTGGATAAAGTCTCTCCTAAAAGTGCTCACATCCTCGGCTTTCAAATAAGACACATCAGGGTTTTAGTCCCAGCTTGACATATCAGCTGTGTGGTCTTAGGTAAATTGTTCAATCTCTCTTAGCCTCAGTTTCCCCATCCATTAATGGGGTTAATAACCAGGGTGCAGTCTCAATGAGAACATTCACATAAAGCATTCATAATGATGCCTGGTACATGGGGAGGGCTCCATGCAAGGCAGCTATAAATGAGGGTCATTCCCCAGGTGGGACCCCCAGATCTGTCGCCCCAGGTCACTGTCCCTGAGGTGCACACCACCTTCTTGGAAGGAACCTGTCCATTTACTGCTTACTCCGCTGGATCCTATACTCCTCCCCTGACCCCATCTGGCCAAGTCAGTGACCTAAAGGCCACCCAGTGAAGTCCTAAGCCTTGCCGAGCCTCAGTTTCCTTAGCGGTAAAATGGGCCTCCTAAAGTCTGCATTACAGAAAGCCAAGGCCATGAGAAAAATGATTCCATATAGGGGGCCTGGCCCACACCAAGTGCTCAGGAATCAACTTCTCTATTTCTCCCTAGGACCATCATCCACAACAGCTATGTGGATCCCCTCAAATATTTCCCCAACATTTTATTATGAGAATTTTCGAACACACAGGAGAAGGGAAAGAAATTTACAAGAAACACACCTGTTTCCACCACCTGGATTCTACCATTAACCTCTTACACTTCTTGCTTCATCACATGTCTATGGATTCCTCTGTCCGGCCATTAATCTGTCTTATTTTCTTATGGTGAATTTCAAAATCCTGAAATATTTCTATCAAGATCTTTGAGGACCCAGTGGGCACCAAGCACAGTTTTCATCACTGCCCTTAGTTCATTACTTCTACTCACTCACTTGGTTCTCACATCAACCCTCCCAAACATGTCAAATATGCAGTGGAGTATATTATCTCCAAATTTACAGGTGAGGAATTTGAGATACAGAGAGGCAAAAGACTTATCGCTACTAAAGGCTGGAGTTGGGTTTGAACACAGACCGTCTGGTTGCAAAGCCCTGGCTTTTACTCATTGGTGCTATCTTGCTTCTCCTTAGTCTGGGTGAAATACGGCATCCATTGGAATATCATGCAGTCAGTATAAAAGAATGTTTAGAAGAGTCCCGTAAAAATAATATAGGACTACGGCATGATCACGATTCAACCCAGATCTGGTGTCTAAGAAAAAAATGCTTCAAGGAGGGGCACCCACTGTCACCAGTGGTAGCTTAGGAGTAAATGGACACTGAGTGATTAAATAAAATCGTTTGTTACTCAGTGCAGCTACTATTAATTGAGCTCTTTCTTTGTGCCCCACCCTGTATCACAGGCTTTACATGCTCTATCTTGCCAAGCACTTGTGATGGGCACTGCTCTGCTCATGGTAGAGATTAGGGACTGAGATTCTGGAGGTAAAGACTTCAGGATTCAAATCCAGGTTTGTTTGTTTGTTTTAAGATTTTATTTATTTATTTGACAGAGAGGAGAGAGATCACAAGTAGACAGAGAGGCAGGCAGAGGGAGAGGGAAGTGGGCTCCCCGCTGAGCAGAGAGCCCTACTCGGGGCTCGATCCCAGGACCCTGAGATCATGACCTGAGCTGAAGCAGAGGCTCCAACCCACTGAGCCACCCAGGCGCCCCTCAAATCCAGGTTTTCAGTTCTCTGAGCTGGTAAACCTTTCTGGCTCTTTCTAATTTCTTACTTTTCAGTAGTAAGATGATTTACTTCCATAATGGAAAACTACTCTTCTAAAAAGGAGTCTCCTTAAGAAAGTAGACTCGTCTATCTTAAGTTTTATTCGCCACATGTATTATTTTAACAAAAGTAACCACCCTACCTCACACGACACACTGGAAAATCAGTTCCAGATAGATCGTCAGCCTGAATGTAATGCAAAATGATACCGTTTTTGGAAAACAACAGAAAAGACTATCAACACGTTTTGGAGCTATGGAAAGGTTTCTTAAATAAGACATAAAAGTAACTATTCATAAGGAAAGATCAAGGAATTGGACTGCGCTAAAGTTAAGAACTTCCGTTTATTTAAAAAATGCCATTAAGAGAATGAAAAGGCAAGTACAGTAGGACATGTTCGTACTATAAACAACTAACAAATGGCTTGTGTCAAGAGCATATAAAAAACAAATCCTTTTCAAAAATAGATAGCCAGGGTACCAGGGTGGTCTAGACGGTGGATGGACCAGCTCTTGATCTCGGCCCAGGTCATGACCTCAGACTTGTGAGAGCCAGCCTGTGTTGCCTCTCTCGCTCTGTCTCTCTCTGTCAAATAAACTATTTTTTAAAAATGAAATAAAACAAATGGAGAATAAATAAACTATTTTTAAAAAATGAAATAAAACAAACGGAGAAATCAGGGCGTCGGGTGGTTCAGGAGGCTAAGTGTCTGCTTTCGGTTCAGGTCATGATCCCTGGGTCCTGGGACTGAGTCCCACATTGGGCTCTTTGCTCAGCGGGAAGCCTGTTTCTCCCTCTCCCGCCTGCTGTTCCTCCTCCTTGTGCTCTCCTTCTCTCTCTGTCAAATAAATAAATACAATCTTTTTAAAAATTTGAAATTACAATTAAAAAATGGACACTCCAATAGAAAATTGGGCAAGACGAGGTGCCTAGGGGCTCAGTCAGTTGATCGTTGGACTCTCAATCTTGGCTCAGGTCATGATCTCAGGGTTGTGAGATCCAGCTCTGCACTCAGCGGGGAGTCCGCTTGAGATTCTCTCCCTCTCCCTCTGCTCCCCCCCCCCCCTCTGGTGCATATGTGGGCATTCTCACACTCTCTCAAGAAAGAAAAAAGGAAGACTATTTATAACAAATGGACAACCCAATAGAAAATTGGGTAAGACAGGGCACCTGGGTGGCTCAGTAGGTTGAGCATTGGACTCTTGATTTCAGCTCAGGTCATGATCTCAGAGTCATGAGATCGAACCTGTGCAGGGCTCTGAGCTCAGTGGAGAGTCTGAGATTCTCTCTCTCCTTCTACCCCTCCCCCTGTTCATACACATGCACCCGGATGCGCTCTCTCTAAAAAAAAAAAAAAATCTTAAAAAAAAAAAAGAGGGGCGCCTGGGTGCCTCAGTGGGTTAAAGTTTCTGCCTTCGGCTCAGGTCATGATCTCAGGGTCCTGGGATCAAGCCCCGCATCGGGCTCTCTGTTCAGCGGGGAGCCTGCTTCTCCCTCTCCCACTCCCCCTGCTTGTGTTCCCTCTCTCGCTGTCTCTCTCTGTCAGATAAATAAATACATAAATACTTAAAAAAAGAAAGAAAAGAAAGCTGGTAAGATTTGTCTCCTCACCTGGGTGGTGGTTACCCAGGTGCGTTTCCTTCTTCATAATTCGTTAAGTCTATTTACATTTCAGGGACTTTCTGTAAGTATGTTCTATTTCACAATAAAGAAGACTCAAATAATTTTTAAATGATTTGGAAAAGCGAGTTCGTCACAGCCTTATCTTAGTTACACTGAGCAGCCCAGATACCTAAAGGTGTAATAATAATTGGAAGGCGTGCAGGCGACACTTGTTTTGTGCGAGGCACTGTTCCCACTTGTTGATATCTGTCACCTTATTTAATCTTTACAGCAACGCCATGAGCCTGTTACTATTACTATTGACATGCAACAGAAGGGGAAACTGAGGCACGGTGGCGTTCAGTAACCTGCTGAAGTTAGGGCTTGAGCGCGAGCTAATCTCAGGCCATCTGGCCCCTGAGTAGCAGCACAAGGAGCAGAAGAAATAAGAGAAGTGGACGTATATTTCTTAAATATATTAAGAAGAATATAAATATATTTCAGAGCTGTCTGAAAAGAGGAACAGGAAATAGTTCTAGGGCTGCCCCGAGAGTAGAGGAGGGCTGAGATTTGAGAGGGAGGTGGGGGGAGGGGCCACAAGGGAGCTGGGAGCCTTCATGCACCGCATCACGGACCAACAGGTATAATTGTCGTGGGGCTTTTAATCGGAGCTGGTAGATGGAATTCAGGGGCTACATGAACTTGGGTGGGAAGCCCAATGACCTCTTTGTTTTTACTGCCCTTTAACTCGGCAGTCCTCAAAACGTGGTCTGAGAATCCCCGAGAATCCTCAAGACCTTTTCCAGGGCGTTAATGAGGTCAAAACTCGTTTCACAAGGATACTAAGAGGTGTTTGTCCTTTTCACTCTCCAAGGGTGCCCGACGTGTGGTGACATCATTGATATGACGGCTAAGGGAATGTGTATGCGTGTGTATTCTTGTGTTTTAAAAAACTTCTCATCTTAATTTTCTTACATGACGAATATCAACAGATATAACCCATATATACAAAACCTCTTTGGAGTCCTCCATAATTTTTAAGAGGATACGATTTAAGAACAACTGCTGCAGTTGAAATTTACTGGGTCCTTCTGTCCTATTTGCAGATTTCCAAGTCTGCCATGAGAAGGAATGAGGGGCGCCTGGGTGGCTCAGTTGGTTAAGTATCCAACTCTTAATTTCAGCTCAGGTCATGATGTCAGGGTCATGAGATCAAGTTCTGTGCTGGGCGTGGAGCCTGCTTAAGATTCTCTTTCCCTCGGGCCCCTGGGTGGCGCAGTTGGTTGAGCGGCTGCCTTTGGCTCAGGTCATGATCCCGGAGTCCCGGGATCGAGTCCCATATCGGGCTCCCAGCTCCATGGGGAGTCCGCTTCTCACTCTGACCTTCTCCCTTCTCATGCTCTCTCTCTCTTTCCTAATAAATAAATAAATAAAATCTTTAAAAAAAAAAAAAAGATTCTCTTTCCCTCTCCCTCTGCCCCTCCCCTCACACTCCCTCTCTCTGAAAGAAAGAAAGAAAGAAAGTCACAGATATTTTCACATCCCACTGCAGTCATTCAAGCCTCTCAAACATCTATATGCTCACTGAAACTTCCGAGTTACCATAATTTTTTGAACCTGTGTAGATCTTAAAGTTTAATGCATTAAGAAAGAAGCACATATCTTACTGTATCACATATTTGTTTAAAAAATATTTTTAGGGGCGCCTGGCTGGCTCAGTCAGAAAAGGATGTGACCCTTGATCTCAGAGTTATGAGTTCGAGCCCCACCTGGGGTGTAGAGAGTACTTAAACAAATAAACTTAAAAAAAAATATTTCTATAATTCAGTAGCATTGGATTCTGAGTCAGTGTCTGAACTCTGTGTACCCAACAGGCGGAACTGCTGTCCTTTGTTTGTTTGTTTGTTTGTTTGAGAGAGAGAGAGAGAGAGAACAAGCAGGGGGAGCAGCAGAGGAAGAGGGAGAAGCAGACTCCGCTGAGCAGGGAGCCCGATGCCAGACTCCATCAAGGGACCCAGAGATCATGACCCGAGCGAAGGCAGACTTGTCACAGACTGAGCCCCCCAGGCGCCCCAAACTGCTACACTTTGAATTTAAAAAGCCAAGTGGTTTTATCTACTGACAGGAAGGGAGAACAATGAAAAACCTGGACCCTCCACCCTTTTCCTGCTGCTGGGGGAGCCCCCAAACAGATTTTGTGGTAAGGCACTCTCAACCTTCAAACAGCCCACGAAGGTTTACAGGAAAATTCTCACTGGCTCCCACGTAGACCGGGGGCAATTTCTGGAGTTCATGCACTCATCATAATAAAAAATCGGATTCTTATCCAGCCCTTGCTCTGGGCCAGGCCGCCTTCTCAGCATGAAATTTCATGCCTCATCTGGTTTAATCAGCCCATAGGGTATGTACTATTATTCCCTTCGTTTTACAGATGAAGAAGCCAAGGCTCAGCGAGGTTAAGTAACCCGCCTCGGGCGCCCAGCTCGGAAACAGCACTGCCTTGGGCGGATTTTGATTTTGTGTTTTCAGTAAGCCTCGGGATGGAGTGGGGGTTGGGGGAGGGGGAGGAATCCGTGGGCTAAGTTTGGAGAAGGAGGAAGGAATTGCGAGGAAGAGGAGCGGGCGGGAAGGGAGAGGTGAATCCCCTGGGTCGCAGGCCCCGGCTGCTGGCACACCTGGGTACCGCGGGATCTGGCAGGGCCGGGGGTGGGGGCCGGTGTCCGTGCCCCGGGGCCTCCGCAGGCGCGGGGTGGGGCGGCTGGGGAACGAGCTCAGCCTTACCTGTCCCGGCGCTCACCTGGTGGTCGGCCTGGAGGTGGCGGCTGCGGCGTACCAAACCTTTCTGGGTCCCCCTTCCCGCGCCCCGCCTTGGGGGGAGGTGGGCGGGTGGGCGTGAGGCGCCCAGGACCGGCCGGACCAGTGAGACCCGGGGCCCCGGTTGTCTGGGGAACCTGTCTGTCACTTCGAGAAGGCAGGCTCTTCCGGGGCTGGGACAGCTGTGGGCGGGAGGACGCCAAGGTACCTGCAAACTCATAAATAGCGCCGCCTCACTGGTGGCCGGAGACGTGCGCGCGCGCGCGGGCAGCTGGCGCCCCAGGGTGAGCCGGGGACCGGGAGGGAGTCCCCTGCCCCAGCTCCCAGCCTCCGGGCTGACGGTCCCCGCCCGGCTGGGCGCCTCCCCGCAGGTCCTCCGGGAGCTGGAGAGCAAACTGGAGCCGGGGACAAGGGCTGGGGAGAAGGGGAGTGGGTATGCAAGTGCAGGGCTGGGGGGATTGGGGTCACCAAGGCAAGGGGGGATGCCGATGGAGGGAATAAAGGGGAAGGGGCCGCTCCAGGGAGGATGGAACTCCGGGGGGACCTGGGGATGGACTGGAGGATTGGGTTCGCTCAGACCAAAATGGAAGGCTGGAGGCTGAAATACAGAGTGATGAGCTCTGAGAGCAGGGGGCAATGCTAGGGAAGGAGGCCATAGGTCCAAGAAGCTGGGGTTGCTGAGAGCAGGGCGGGATGCTGGGGATGGGGATGGGGTTGCCAAGGTCCCCACCCCACTCCCAAACCTCTCACTGCGAGTGAGCTGTGGTTAAGAGCTAGGGCATTGGAAGCAGGACCCCAGGGTTCCAGCCCCAGCTCCGTCCCATCCTAGCTGTGCAGGGAATCACTGTTGCGGGTTGGTCTCATCAGTGATCCAGCGCGGATGATCGGATGATCGTCGCAGCCACCACACGTAGGAATGTTGTCAGGCTCCCATGAGTTAATCTATGCGAAATGCCTGGCACATTGCGAGTCTCAGAACACTCGGTGCTGGGTAGTGATTGATATTTTTATTTTCTCTCTAGCATCTGGATAACCACCCCCTTGAAGACCTCTCCACTGTCCTGCCCCCCCTCCCCTGACATTGGCCCATCTCCCTCCACTCTCCATCCTCCTAGCCCCTTTGTGCTGTTCCGGAGGGTCGGGATCTGATCTACTGTGGACCCCTCCCCTTCCCCATCTGCCCCGGGCACTGTCCCCTTACCATGCGCCCCCTTTGTCCCTGCTGTTCCTGCTGCTGTCTGCTCCTGGTTTTCTCCTCGGGAGTCCTGGGGACCCCAGTGGCTCCCAAGGCTGCCCCTGAGCAAGTCCACCTGTCCTACCCAGGTAAGTGTCCGGGACCACTTTCTGGCATTTCCCAGGGAGGCCCAGTGGGTTGGGGGCTCAGGTGTCCCATGCGGCTTCCAGTGGGACCCTGGGCTGGTGGCTTGTTCTTCCTGAACCTCAGTTATCTGCCTCTGTTAAATGGGTCTTCCAAGCAGTGGTGCAGCTGGATATGTGGGAAATGATTATGGTGTCCAGGCTGTAGTAAGTGTTCTCCAAAGGGGACCGCTATTATCCTTGCTCATTGTGTTCCCACAAAGCTGCCTCCTGATCCTTGATCTAGGGTTGGTGGTAAGGCCTTGGATTCTGGATGCTCTGGACCCAAACTTCCTGGGTTTTAATCCCCATTTTGCTACTTTGCTGTGTGACGGTGGGCAAGTGACTTAACCTCTCTGGCCTCAGCTTCCTCATCTGGACAATGGGAAAATACTAGTGTGACCTCAGAAAGGAGAGTAAGTGTGCTCTCACCTGTGAAGTGGCAAAATGGAGTATAGCCATGGTTTTTTTTTGTCTCAGGGTCCCTTTGCACAGCTAAAGATGATTGAGAACCTCAAGGAGCTTTAGTTTATGCGAGTTATATCCATAATATTTGCCATATTAGAAACTAAAATGGAGGCATTTAAACATGTCTAAGTCATTGAAAATGAGCAGTTAACACATTCATTCTGCGTTAAGGTAAATGGTATTTTGCATGAAAAATAACTGTACTATACAAAAGAAAAGAAACCTAATGAGAAGAATGGCATTGGTTTACATCTTTTTAAGTCTCTTTAATGTCTGGCTTAATAGGAGTCAGCCAGATTCTCCCCACATCTGCTTTCGCTGCTGTCTGTTTCCATGTGTTGCTTTGGATGATATATATGAAGAAAATTTGGTCTCGCGGCAGACCCGGGTTGAAACAGGCAGGAGGATTTTAAAAGGAGTTTCAAATAATTGTGCCCTATTCCTTTTTGATACCACACTGACACTCAACACGCAGCCCTTTCTGTCTGTCTTTCAAATAATTTTAGCTTTCCATTTTGAAATAATTTTAGATTTACAGAAGAGTTGCAAAAATAATGCAGAATTCCTGTACTCCCGTCGCCCAGCTTCCCCTAATGTCAATGTCTTACGTACCCATCGTCAAAGCTAAGAAATTAACATTGGCATCATATCACTAATTGAACCATGAACTTTGTTCAGGTTTCACTGATTTTTCCACTAATCCGATCCATGATCCCACATGGCATCCCGATGCCGCCTCTAGTCTCCTCTTAGCTGTGACAGTTCTTTAGGCTTCTCTTGTTTTTTGATGTCCTTGACAATTGCAAGGAAGATCTTTTCTTACAGGTTAGTTGCAGTGCAGAATTTGAAACCAGGCGAATGAACCGGCTTTGGTGGTCGTTGACCAACTGACCTTGGACAAGGCTCTTTGCCTGGAGACCTCTATGAAATGGGAACGGCAGTAAAACCCATCTCGTGGCGCTGCTGTGAAAATCCAGTGGGAAGACAGGGGTCCCTTGTCAGGTCTGCACCAATGTAATAATGGCAGATCTCCTCTTACTAAGTGTGTCAGACGGTAACTCGCTTAGCTTCATATTGGATATTAAGCTATAAGTTCTATGTTCCTCCCGTGTTACAGAAGAGTAAACTGAAGCTCACAGAGATGAAGAGGTCTGACCCCAGGTCACAGAGTCTGGAATTCGAAGCCTGGCAGGTTGGCTCAAAGAGCCCACGGTATTTGTTTTAAAACTTGAACTTGGTACTAATTTTAGATTTAACAGAAAATTTACAAAAATACCACATAGTTCCCATATCCTCCGCACCTGGTTTCTCCTGCTGTTATGTTAGCATCTTACATAATAATGGTATGCTTATTTATTTAACTATTTTAATTATTATTATTTTTTAAAGAGAGAGTGCGCACACGTGTTCAGGGGGAGGGGAGGGGCAGAGAGAGAGGGAGGGAGAGAATCTTTTTTTAAAAATTTTTTTCCCATTTATTTATTTGACAGAGAGAGAGAGAGAGAGAGAGAGAGAGAGAGATCACAAGTAGGCAGAGGCAGGCAGAGAGAAGGGGAAGCAGGCTCTCTGCTGAACAGAGCCCGATGTGGGGCTTGATCTCAGGACCCTGAGATCATGACCTGAGCCAAAGGCAGAGGCTTTAACCTACTGAGCCAGCCAGGCACCTCTAGGGAGGGAGAGAATCTTAAGCAGACTCCATACCCAGCGTGGAGCTGACTCGGGGCTCCCGCTCACGACCCTGAGATCATGACCTGAGCCGAAATCAAGAGTTGGACACTTAACCGACTGAGCCACTCAGGTGCTGCAATGTGTTTATTAAAACCAGAAAGTTGGGCGCCTGGGTAGCTCAGTAGGTTAAGCGTCTGGTTTCAGCTCAGGTCTTGATCTCAGGGTCTTGGGATGGGGAGCTCGGTGGTTGGGCTCCCTGCTCGGCGGGGAGCCTGCTTCTCCCTCTGCTGCCCCCCAACTTGTGCTCTCTCGCATACCTACTCTCTCTCTCAAATAAATAAATAAAATCTTAAGAAAAAAAACACAGGAAGTTAACATTGGCACAATAGACTATTAACTAAACTTCAGACCCTGCTGGAATGTCAGCAGTTCTCCCACTTGGTTATTTCATTATTCAGCATTTAGCTGTTCTCCTTAGTTACCTCCAACCGGCCAGTTGCTCAGTCTTTCCTAATCTTTCATTATCTTACATTTTTTAGTACCACACAGTTACTTTGTAGGGTAGCCCTCATTTGTTGGGGTTTGTTGGATATTTTCTCCCGATCAGAATGAAGTTATGTGCCTTTCTGGTAAGATTATCAGAGCTGTGATGTTGTGTCCTCCTCAGTGCCTGGTATCGGAGAGCTCATGGTGCTGACTCAGCTCATTGCTGTTACTGATGATATTGACCTTCATTGTTTGGTTACAGTGGTGCCTGTTGGGTTGCTCCACGGTAGGATTTTTCTTCCTTCCTTTGCAGTTAATAGATGTCTTGGGGGAGATTCCTTGAGACCATGCAAATTATGTTTCTCTTAAAACTTCTGCCCCCTTATTTCAGCATCCGTCAGTCGATCTCGCCTGTGACAATTGTAAGCGTGGTGTTGGTCTAATTGTGATATTGAGGCTTTCTAATTCCTTCTCTCCGTCTAACAGAAATTTTACTGTAAGGAAAACTGTCCCTTCTCTCCTCTATCCATCCATTCACTTATTTATTTATATATTTCAGTATTGACTTACAGATATTTATTTTGATTCCTTGGATTAAATATCCAATACCATCGTTACTTATTTTGTGATTTAAATTGTCCCAGGTTTGGTCTTTTGGGATTCCTTCGGATCGGCGTGTGTGCTCTTTCGACGAGCCCCCGTCGATTCTTGAGCACTCCCCCACTTTCTGGCACCACATGTCATTCCAGGCTGATCTTGTGTATTTCCTGCCCTGTCTTTGGAATCAACCTCTTCTGCAAGGAGCCTTGGTTTCTTTCACTGGAGAATGGGTGTTTAGAAACTAAGATCTGAGCGCTGGCTGTGTTCGTGGCTACCGAGGTATCATGGCTTCCAGGCCCTTCCACTATTATGTGTGTGTGTCATATGTCATATGCATATGCACAAATCTTCATTTCTGTGTCTATCTGTATGTACATAGCTCTTACCATGAGATCATACTGATACCTCTGATCCTAGTCCAACATCCCGGGCTTATTTTAGCCTTCTTCTTTCCTTATTTGTAACTTCTTTCTCCAGCATTGCAAAACCTACCTCCCACTTCTACAGTATACTTAGATATTTGTTCGATGCAAGTACAGGCGTAGAGCGGTTTCAGAATTATTTGCCTGTATCCCTGTGAGAACATTTACTAGGTGACAACATGTATATGCAGTCCTTTTTCTCTGCAGGCTTTTTTTTTTTTTTTTAAGATTTTATTTAGTTATTTGAGAGAGAGAGAGAGAGACAGAGTTAGCGACAGAGATCATGAGCGGGAAGGAGAGGGAGAAGCAAGCTCCCCGCTGAGCAGGGAGCCCAATGCAGGGCCCCATCCTAGGACCCCAAGATCATGACCTGAGCAGAAAGCAGATGCTTAACCGAATGAGACACCCAGGTGCCCCTTCTCTGTAGTCTTTTTAGACACATTTTTGTGTCTGGAGTATAAGTTGACATCCAATGTTATGTTAGCTTCATAGTGATTTGATAATTCTGTTCTTCATTCGGTGCTCACCACGGTAAGGGTTGTCACCGTCTGTCACCATGCCCCCTTAGTTCAATATACTTGACTCTATTCCCTCTGCTGTACTTTTTTCATCTCCATGACTTATTTATTTTATGAGTGGACATCTGTACCTTTTCGCTATAGTCTTACAGCATCCAGTCCAGACCTATCCCATGATGACCCACCCCTTCGGTCTGGTTGCTTTATTTACTTTTTAAATATAGTTACATCCATTGGTCATTGCTCAGTGTTTATATTCCATACTGACTTCTTCTCGCATTGTTATTGTAATCGTTCGTTTATTTTGGGGGTGTGTGAAGGAAATATGGAACATGACTATAATTCTATGAGTCAGAATTACACTAAAAAGGTAGTAATTTTCCATCCCGGTCTTTCCTGCTCTGTACCTGTGTCCCCCCATCAACCCCATGTAAGTAACCCATGTCTTTCCTTTCTGCTGCATCCTTCCTGTATTTCTTTCGTACAGATGAGCATGTACCTGTGTCTATCCTCTTACCTAAAGAGTAGGCAACTGTCGACACTCTTGTGTACTTTGTTAATTTCACTGGCTGTCCTGGATGTCATTCCTAGAACTTGTCCTCCTTCTTTGGAGAGCTCCCTTGTGCTCCGCTGTCTGGAGGTTACATAGTCTATTCAGCCCTCTCTTATGGGTGGGCGTTTTGGTCGTTTCTCATACGTTGTGATTACAAACAGGGCTGCAGGAAGAGTCTGGAGCACATGCACTCTCCTGCTCGTGGGACAAGAACGCATGCCCTTAACAGCCTATAGACCGTGCAGTGTGTTGAAAGATTTGGTTGCTGGCGTTTACCAATTTTGAGTTAATCACTTAAAAGTTTGGATTTACTGGGGCACCTGGGGGGCTCAGTTGGTTAAGCGTCTGACTTCAGCTCAAGTCATGAGCTTAGGGTCCTGGGATCAAGCACCACCTCAGGCTCCCTGCTCAGTAGGGAGTCTGCTTGTCCCTCTCCCTTTGCCCCGCTCCCCTATGCTGGCTCTCTCTCCCTCTCTCTCTCTCTCTCAAATAAATACATAAACATCTTAAAAAAAAAAAAAAGTTTGGATTTATCTATCTATGTGCCTGGCATATAAAAACCACAGTAAAGAGATTTACTCTAGAAGTCTCTAAGACAGATTTAGGGGCACTGGGCAGCTTCCTGGATGGAGGCCACGCGATGGCTGCCCCTGTACGACAGGGCAGGGTCTGCAGTTTGCCTCAGACTCCATCACTGCCGTTGGCCTGACTCCTTTCGGCCGGCCTTCGTCCCCCTTTATATTCCCTACCAGGCTTCTAGACGTCTGCATTTATAACCCCTCCATGATGTCATGTATGCAAAACGTTTGGCACGAGGACTGCACGCCCTCGTAAATAACGATATTGAGAGTAATATCCACTCACTCGTGTAACCCTAAACAGCACCATCCCAAGTGCTTTGCTTGTATTCATTCTTCTAAGCCTCAAAAAAACAACCCTTAGAGTAGAAGCCATTATTATTCCACTTTACAGATAAGGAAAGCGAGGCCCAGGGAGGTGAAGTGACGCGCCCAGGGGAGTGCCCCTTGGGAATGTCAAAGCTGGGGTTTCACCTGGGGAGCTCCGGAACCGGAACCGTGTCCCTAACTCTTAAGCGTTCCCAGCGGTTGGCTCTCCCCCCTCGCTCTGTCTGCCCCCCCTCCCTGCTCCAGCTCAGGCCTCACTGCCCAGCGGCTTTTCTCCTTTCTCGCCAGGTGAGCCGGGCTCCATGACCGTCACCTGGACCACATGGGTCCCCACCCCGTCTGAAGTGCAGTACGGACTGCAGCTCGCGGGGCCCCTGCCCTTCCAGGCCCAGGGCACCTTCAGCCCCTTCGTGGATGGGGGTGTTCTCCGGCGGAAACTGTACATACACCGGGTCACGCTGCAGGGGCTGCTGCCGGGGGTCCAGTACGGTGAGAGGGGCCCCAGGCCCCTGTGCTGAGGGGGGAGCAGGAGGATGAGTGGGGGGTCGACGAGAAGCTGCCACTGGCAGGGGGGCTCAGGCAGGGCTGGTAACAGCTCTCTTATGAGACTCTGGCATGAGAATGGAAGGTGCTGGGGTCCTGGGCGGGGTGGACCCAAGGGCATGGGTCAGAACCCCTCGACCCCCACTTTCTCCCCTGACCCACTGAAGACGGGTTGGGGGGGTAGGGAGGAGGCAGCCGGGGGTGCCCCTAGCTGCCTGTGACCTTCCCCTCTCCCTCAGTTTACCGCTGCGGCAGTTCTCAGGGCTGGAGCCGTCGGTTCCGCTTCCGGGCCCTGAAGAATGGTCCCCACTGGAGCCCCCGTCTGGCTGTGTTTGGGGACCTGGGGGCTGACAACCCGAAGGCCTTCCCGCGGCTGCGCAGGGACACCCAGAAGGGCATGTACGATGCTGTTCTGCATGTGGGTGAGGCATTGGCAAGGGCGCGCCCGGAGGCGTGGGGCGGGACCTGGGTGGGGCCTGGGTGGGAGGCGATCAGGGCGATCAAGGGCACTGGGCTGGGGTTAGTGTGGTTCTCAAGGGATGGGAGATGAGACACCGGCCCTGGAGAGGGTGTATGTGGTTAACCAGCCTGCCCAGGTTCAAATCCCACTCCAACAGAGAGCCGTGTGCCCTGTTGGTTTTGTCCTCTGTGTTATTACAGCGAGGGCTAAGGCTGGTCCCGAATTCACGGGACTGTCGTGGTGACTACGTAGGTAACCTTGTTTGGCATGCTGTAAGTGCTGCACGTTCCCTGTCATTATCATTGCTGTGGCTTCAGGGGACAGGGACCCAGAGGGGACACGGAGGTTGGGGCTTATATGGTTCATGGCCACATGCTCTGGAACCAGACTCCCAGGGCCTGATTCCTGGATCTTTACTAACCAGCCCCGTGACCTTGCGTGAGCACGTAACCCCTCTGGGCCTCAGTTTCCCCATCTGGAGTGGGGTAATAACGACATCCACCTCAGAGGGTGTTTGGAAGATTCAGGTGATCAAGTATGTAAAGCATTTGGAACCGTGCCTGGTACAAAACCAGCACCAGATCGTGTCAGTCTTAACGTTGTTGTCCTGGGAGGGGACAAGAAGACTGGCAGAGATGGCGGCCGGTGTGATCGGAGCGCGAGAGACCAGTGTGGTCTCCGCCGGGGCAGGCGGGGCTGGGGGGGTGTCTCAGGGGCCAGGGGTTCGGGAAGGAGCTCCAAGTGCATGGACGGGTGGGTGTGAGGTAGGGATCAGACAATCGGGATCGCTCGGGGTCAGGGGGTGCCGAGACGAGCAATCGGGTCTCTCGGTTCCGGCAAGAGGAGTGGGCCCTCACTGTCCCCCACCCCCAACCCCCAACCCCAGGAGACTTCGCCTACAACATGGATCAGGACAATGCTCGCGTCGGGGACAGGTTCATGCGGCTCATCGAGCCCGTGGCTGCCAGCCTGCCGTACATGACGTGCCCTGGGAATCACGAGGAGCGCTAGTGAGGGCCTGGGGCTTCAGGGCGGGTGGGGGCCTGACCCGTGCAAACAGACGTGTCCTTCTGAGTGTCTCGCCTTAGACCCTCGTCCTACAGCCGCGCGTTAGCAGTGGCAGTAGGAGACGAGCCAGAGGCCAGACTGGTATCCAGGCCCGGCCTGGCAGTGGGGAGGTGGGGGCTGCGGGCCGAGGAACCCAGACCCTCTCTCCACCCTTTCACTTCCTTTTATCCAGTAACTTCTCTAACTACAAGGCCCGCTTCAGCATGCCAGGGAACAATGAAGGCCTGTGGTACAGGTAATCTGGGGGACCCTGGGCACTGGAGGATGGAAGGGAGATGTTGAGGAGAACCCCCCCCCCACCTCTGACGCATGCCCTTTGACTTCTCCAGCTGGGACCTGGGCCCTGCACACATCATCTCCTTCTCTACCGAGGTATACTTCTTCCTTGGCTATGGCCGCCACCTGGTAGAGAGACAGTTCCACTGGCTGGAGAGCGACCTCCAGGTAACGTGGGTGGTTACCCTGCCCGGCCTCCCCTCCCCTCCCCTACCCCACCCCACCCTTCACCCCAGGCCCTTCTCTCTAGAAAGCCAATAAGAACCGGGCAGCCCGCCCGTGGATCATTACCATGGGCCACCGGCCCATGTACTGTTCCAATGCTGATTTGGATGACTGTACGTGGCATGAAAGCAAGGTGAGGACACCCTCCTTGGGGTGGGGTGCCAAGAGCCGGCAGGGAGCGCCGGGCCTGAGTCCCCCATTCCCCTCCTTGTGCTCCCTGCCCAGGTTCGCAAAGGCCTCCGTGGCAAGTTCTATGGGTTGGAGGATCTTTTCTACAAATATGGTGAGTGACCTGGGGACTCCCAGCCCCTCCCCCGCGGTCTCTCTAAGATCGGGCGGCTTGACCCCACCTTGTTCTGTCTCAGGGGTTGACCTGCAGCTGTGGGCTCACGAGCACTCCTACGAACGCCTGTGGCCCATTTACGACTACCAGGTAAGGCTCAGGGAGGCCAGTGTCGGTGGACCCCAGGCCACCGGGTGCTTGGCCCCCGTGTGACACGCCCCTCCCCCTTGTTCCCATTTCCAGGTATTTAACGGCAGCCGAGAGATGCCTTACACCAACCCTCGAGGCCCGGTCCACATCATCACGGGATCTGCTGTGAGCATCGTGGGGGAGGGTGTCTTGGCTTCTTGCCTCTTGATTTTTACTGCCTCCTGTACCGGCCAGGTGTTCATACAGCTGCTGTCCCCACCTCTGCCCCACCCACCGAGAGCTTAGGTAGCCCTCGTTGCAGGCCCGTTATACGGATGTGGAAACAGAGGCTCGGGCAGTCAAATACTGGTTCAGTTGCAGGCTCAACAAGTGGCAGGGGTTGGGGGGAGTGGGGCTTGCCCAGGTTTACCAGATGGATCCGAAGACAGAGGGCTTCTTATTATCATCATTGCCACCGACCTCCAGACTCCATTCACATTCCACCAAACTTGTCCCTGACGGCCGCTTTCTGTTCCAGGTTCCCATATTCGAGGTAGTTACTGTGTCTCCTGAGTCTTACCTTGTCTTTCATCCTGCACGTCTTGGAAAACTGGCCAGTTGCTTTGCAGCAGGCCCCCTGCTCTGGGTTTACGTGTCATTTGGCTGAGATGCAGGTTATGCATTTCGAGCAAGGCAGTCACAGGAGTGATGTTGTGTTCTCCTCAGTGCATGGGACCTGGGGCTCCTGCCGTCCGTGTGTCTCTGAATCACCTGGTTGAGGAAGTTCCTTCACTGTAAAGTTATTATCTTTCCCTTTCTAATTAATAAATATGTTCAGGGAGATACTTTTCGGCCATGCAAATCTCCCACCTCTCCTCCAACTTTCACCCACTGATTTTCGAATCCCCCGGTGGGTCCTACCAGCAACAATTATTACTGCGGTGTTCTAGTAGGGAGTTTCTATTTCCCTCATTCCTCCTGGATTTATTAATTAGAATCCTCTCATGAGGAAGAGTCCTCCCTTCCGTCCCATTTAAGTAGTTCGTTACTGATTTATACCAGTGTGGACTCACGGGTAATTATCGTATCCTGTGGGCGATAATCCGATATGACTGTATTTTATGCTATTGTTCACCTTGCTCCAGGTTTGGCCACTGGGAACTCTTCAGGTCAGACCCTTTGGTTTGGTTTTGGTTTTGGTTTTGGTTTGAGTGCCCCTGTGATTTTGTGAGCTCTTTCTTACTTTTTGGCCCCATCCGGTGCTCCAAGGATCAACTTGCAGTTTCCTGCCCTTCCCCTCTCTGCCCTGGAATCATTCACTTCTGCAAGGAGAGAGGGCTTATTTTTTAAGCTGGTTCTTAGAAATTAGTAAGATCAAAGCAAGAACCACTTGTGATAAAAACTCAAACAGTGCACGGGGCATCCGGGTGACTCAGTCGATTAAGCACCTGCCTTCGGCTCAGGTCATGATCCCAGGGTCCTGGGATTGAGTCCCCACTTCGGGCTCCCTGCTCAGCGGGGAGCCTGCTTCTCCCTCTCCCTCTGTGATCTCTCTTTCTCTCTCTCTCAAATAAATAAAATCTTTAAAAAATTTTTTTTAAAATATTCAAACAGTACAGAGGGCAGGAAGTGAGCACCAGCTATCCATACCCCTTCTTCATCCCGCTCTGGGGTTCTGTCTCTTGGATGGCATTTTCGAATGTTCTCTGCATGTGCAATGGAGTAATTAAGGGTCTTGCTAGAGACGTGTCATTGTACTACCCACTTGTAAAAACCAACTTGGATCATGCTTCATCCCCTAGGAGATTCCCAACTTTGGTGCACATTACATGGGGAAGTTTTAAAACTCCAGCGTCTGGGCCCCATTGCAGAACGAGCCCCAGATCTCTGAGAACGGGGCCCTGGCATTGGCCAAGTGCGGCCACCACCTGGAGCAGGAAAGAGAATGTTATCAGCACCACATGGCTCCTCAGACCCCTAGGTGATCGCTATTCTGAACTTGAATCAGCGCGGAGGGGTTTTCCCTTCAATTTCCAAATTTGAAATTATTTCAGACGTACAGAAAAGTCCCCAAAATACAAAGACTTTCCCTATCCCCGATGGTACCAATGTTTCCCAAGGGTGAACATTTAACCACATCTGTTTTTGATTTGTTTTGTTTGTTTGTTTTGAGAGAGAGAGAGAGAGTGCCTGTGCAAGCGGGTGTGTGTAAGCGGGGAGGGGAGGGGCAGAGGGAGAGAGAATCCCAAGCAGGCTCCCTGCCCAGGGAGGAGCCCAACACAGGGCTCGATCCCACGACCCTGAGATCGTGACCTGAGCCGAAATCAAGAGTCGGACCCACTCCCCCGACTGAGCCACCCAGGCGCCCCAACCACATCTGTTTTAATCTCTGTTTTATCTTCCTATTTTACTTGTAGCTGTTACTATATCATTAATATTTTATAATATTATTGTATTATATATAATGAATGATGATGAATATAGTATTCCTCCTGAAGAGATCATGTGGGACTGTGCCATTATCTGGTTAGTCCTCAGACTTTCACGGTGAGTTTTACCATCTACTGATGATCCTTGCTTCCATTAATGATTACGATGATGGCGGCCAAGCGGTGATATTTTTCAAGGTCCCTCATGGTCTCCGTTCGTGCCGGCTGGCATAGCTTCTGCAAGGTTGAGCACTCGCTCTCCCCAGGTGCTGGGGACCTTAAAAGCTTTCTTGGGGAGTGGGGTCTACTGTACAGACAGCGTTAGACCCACCGGTTCTGTCTCTTCTTCGAATTGCATTTTCCCTTTTACTGTCCATCTCAGCCACCTTTCTGTAATACCCTGCTTTGCGACGGTCATGCTATGATGTATTTAACCGACCTCCCACTGATGGGCCTTTGGGTGCCTTCCGGCTTAGGGCTCTTGCAGGAAACGCTGCAGTGGGCAGTCTCTCACAGCCAAGCCCTTTTCTAGAAGTCTTAGTGAGGTCAAGGCTTGACAGACTTTGTCTTCCTCGGGGACATCGGGGTCCTGGCCTGGGAGGTTGTTTCTGCTGCTCGCGGACCCCCCACGCACCCCAGCCCTGGGTCTAAAAGATTCTGTCTGGCAGGGCTGCGAGGAGCGGCTGACCCCCTTCTCCCTCTTCCCCCGGCCCTGGAGCGCTGTGCGCGTGAAGGAGTACGGGTACACGCGGCTGCACATCCTGAACGGGACCCACGTCCACATCCAGCAGGTGTCAGACGACCAGGTCAGTGAGCGGCGTGCCCGATCGCCTGCCCGAGTAGCCGGGCCCAGCGGGCTCCTGAGCCGAGCGGTTAAAAGCACGGATTCCAGAGCTGGAAATCCTGGGTTCAAATCCTGCTTCTGCTACTTCCCGGCCGGCTGACCTCCAGCAATTTACTTCACCTCTCCGAGCCACAGCTTTCCCATCTGTTAAAGGGGATGATAATAGCTGATGGGTTACCCATAAAGTACTGAGAACCGTTCCCAAAGCATGGTAAATTCCATAGGTACTTAGCAACCTGAAGCAAGGGCTGAAGAAGGTGGGTGGTAAGAGCGGGGTGGGGGGAAACCAGTATGATTAGTGGGTGGCAGAGGTGGCCCAAGGCTAGAAGGACCCCAATACTCGTGGTTCCCCTTTCTTTATTTTTGCCATGGTAATTTTATTATATATTTTTTAAGGATTTATTTATATATTTGAGAGGGATGGGGGAAGGGCAGAGGGAGAGAGAGAATCTCAAGCAGGCCCTGAGCTCGATATCACGACCCGGAGGCCACCACCTGAGCCGAAACTACCCTTTAGTGATTGGCGCCCACACTGGGGGTAGGTTTTAAGGTCGTGCATTTATTGCAGCCAGTTCTCCCCTGTGTAGACAATACGGAAGTGAGTTGGGAGCTCTCTGAAGGCCACGTAGAGAGCGGCAGTACCAGGCTTTAAGTGATGCTTGTCTCACTCCAGGGTTTGTGCTCCATAATGATGGCCCACACCTTACACAGTCCTTGTCATGTCCCAGGATCCCTTTTTAAAAAGCCCTCTACGAATAATCTCTCCGAATCCCCACAACATCTATGGTATAGGTATTATTCCTAGCATCCCCACTTTTCAGATGAGGAAAACTGAGGCTCAGAGAGGTCTAGCACTTCGCCCAGGTCACACAGCCCATTAAAGATCTGGATTTGAATTCAGATCCCTGGCTCGGGAGTCTGGATTCGCAGCTCTCATTACCTCCTCTGTTTTCATCCCTTGTAGGACGGGAAGATTGTGGATGACATCTGGGTGGTGAGACCCCTGGTTGGCCGGATGATGTACCTCTAGGCACAGGGGCAGCTGTTGTCAGGAGCCCTCGCTGCCTTGGCTCGTGTGACCAGACACTGCCCAGGCCCCAGTGGAGAGTTGGGGCAGGCCTTGACTCCCAGCCCTTCTGAGGCCCCATGGGGGGGGGGGCAGATGCAGCCCCGAGGCAGCTGGAGCAGCTCTCCCCTCCTGGAGAGGTGGGGGTACCCACGGGCTGTGATGGGCAGGCTGGCTCCCGCCACAGAGCAAAGCAGGGCTCTCCTGCATAGCACTGACAGGGCGGGGCGCCCACAGAGCCCCGGGAATAAAGAGGCTTACAGCTGTGGCTCCGTGGACTCTACACTTCTGCCGGGGATGCCCCCTGGGCCGTCTCCCCCACTCCCCGCAGGGGTGAGGGGCCATCACCAGCCCTAAGTCTGCAGAGTGGGCACGGCTGTCATGACACCACTCCCCGGCAGGTGGCGTCGGTGATTTTCTCCTCCTAGCCTGGCCTTCAAGCATCCTGCCGCCCAAGGAGCACTAAGTGTGCCCTCGTGCCTCAGTTTCCCAGCCCAGCACTGAGAAATGTTAACACTCCCACTTCCGAGCTGGGGCTGATGACAAGCCTTAGGATCTCACAGACCTGCCGTTTTCCTCCCCTTTTCTCTTCCTTTTCTCCCCCCTCTCTCTATCCCCTTCCTTTTGATGTATCCACCCGTTATTTCTTGGGCCTCTCCCATGTGCCGGGCCCTGGTCTCAGTCCTGGGAAACAGCTATGAGCAAGCCAGAGATCTCTGCCTTCACAGAGCTGATACTCTAACCAGGAGGTCAGACGGCAAAGATAATCAGTAAGAAAAATGTAAAGCAGGGTAAATATTGGGAAGTGCTCTGAAAAAGCAGGGAAGGGGACTGAGGGGGGACAGTGGCAGTTTTTACAGGAATAATCGGGGAGACCTTACCCGGAGAGTGAACATTTGATCTGAAGAGGTCTGAGGGAGAAGCCACAGGCGCAGAGCATTTCAGGCAAAGGAACGGCAGGTGCAAAGGCCCTGAGGCAGTAACATGCCGGCCCTGCCAGGGTATCAGCCTGGCCGGAGTGAGTAGGGAAGATAGAGACAGGGAGCTGATGGGGAAAGATCATGTGGGGCCTCATGGCGCCCAGGAGGACTTTGTCCTTTATCCACAGGAGGGCTATGAGCTGGTGAAAGACACATCTGACGACAGGAGTCCTAGACCGAGCCGGGTGCTGGCCCCAGGCCTAAGAGCTTCCCCGGGGTAGCCCGTGGGGTCCCAGCTCTGCAGGCAGACCTCACATTATTGCTCTGTGAGCTGTACGGGCTCAGCTTCCTCATACCTACTCCCCCCGCCACCCCCACCCCAAGGCACACCGGCTTCCTGCGGTTTCTTGAATTATGCGAAGCTCTTTCTTACCCTCGGCCCTCTCCCTGGCTCTTCCCGGGCTGGCATCTTCTCAGCCTGACGCCTCAGCCTTCCCTGACAGCCCCAGAGAAGAGAGCTGCCACCATTCTGTCCTGTCCCTGCTGTATGTCACGTCTTAGCTTCCTGGAGCCCTCTTATTGATTCATGCTTTTCCGTGGTCAGTCTGCGCCCTGGATCTAAGGGTCTGTGTAGGTGGAGACCAGGGGCATCTTGTCCCCTCCACCACCCCCTCCCAGACCCCTTCTCAGGCCGGGTGGCGGCCCCGTGCCTGCTCAAGCCAGCCCTGCCCATCCCGGGCCGGCAGTGGGGTGGCTCTGTCTCCCTCACTGGACTGTCAGCCCCGGGAGGGCGGGGCCCAGGGCTCAGCCCACCTCAGCCCAGCACAAGATAGGCGCTTCATACATACTTGTTGCCTTAATGAAGGCCACCACATGCCACGCGCTGGCCGGACAAGGCCGGGGACCCGCCGGGGACAGCGATGAATCAGCCCCAGCCGGGCCCTGTAGGAGTTCATGGGCGAGCAGAGCGACATGGTGACCCAACTCAGGTGACAGGCAATGAGGCGCCACCGAGGGAGGCACCCAGCCCGTGAAGTCACCAGCCGCGGAGTCATGCATCGCTCCCTGCAGCCAAAACCTGAGCTGGTGCCCACGTGGGACTGGCATGTTCTGTCCCAGGCCAGGGGAGGCTGCAAACAGGCCTGGGCGGGGGAGGGGGCACAGAAAGCGCAGGCCCGGCACTGGGGCTGGACAGAAATGGGGTTTGAATCTTGGCTCTGCCACTTGCTGTAGGATGTGGAGTCGCCAGCCCGCTCTGAATGTCGGTTTCATCATCTGTCACAAAAGAATGATCATACTTTATGGCATGGCCTTGGGATTAAATGAGGCTGAAAACCTTGATGTTGTCCTTGACTCTTCTTTTGCTCACATCCCACGTTTAATCAGCTAGCAAATTCTGTTGACTTTGCCTGTAAGGTCTGTCTAGAAGCTGTCCCCTTCTATCTCCAAGGCCTCCCCCCTTCGTCCTGTCCACCCATCCCCAGCCTCCTACCTGATCTCCTCCCCCCTCCGCTCCCGCACCCCCCCCCCACCGCCCCAGTCTGCTCTCTACATGCAGCCGAAGGGACCCGTGGACATCTGCGTCAGATCGTGTCCCTCCTCTGCCTGAGCTCTCCCGTGGCTTCCCCTTGGGGTGACAGCCAGGGTCTTCCCTGCGGCCCACCCTGCACAATCTGCCCCTGTCTCCTCCCTGTCCTCATCTCCCACTACTATTCTCTCCCTGCTCTGCTCCAGCCACACTGGCCTCACCGATATCAGACGACCGGCTGTTCCCTCCACCTGGGACACTGCCCCCAGGTACCCACCGGGCTCTCTCCCTCCCCTCCTTCAAGCCTCCACAGAGAGCCCTCCCCTGACCACCCCGTTTGAAACAGCATCCCACCCCGGACCTCCCACCCCCTTTCCCTGCTTTATTTTCCTTCAGATCACTTACACGTCGTGGCCTACTATGAAAAGACGTGTTTCACAATATATTCTTCACCTCCTCCATCAGAAAGTGAGCTCTGGGGGTGCAGGGGTTCCTGGGGTTTCTGCCGGTTCTGTTTACCCCTCTAGTTCCAGTACCCGGAACATAGTAGTTGCTTAATAAACACTGGTTGAATGGATGAGGGGAGGCGGGAGAAATTCCGATGAAATGCTTAAAATGGCACCGGTGCTGGAGGCACAGGTCAGAAATAGGAATGACGGTGATTTGGGTGAATCAGATAAAGGCCCAGGCCTTGGGGCTCCCCCTGCTTGGTGCGCAGGAGATGGGCACGTCCGGCAAACTGCAGCACCTATGATGCGTGACAGGCTCAGGAAGTGACAGGTTGCAGGACTGAAGACCCTACAGCTTCTGGGAGGCAGAGCTGAGCAAGGCTTTAGAAGGCTACGCAGATGCCTGCCTAGCCGGCCGGTGTGACTGCTCCCAAGAGGGGCAGCGGGGTCCCAGGGAGGGCCTGGGAGGTGGTTTGGGGTCTACGGAGAGACCGGAAGGGGGCAGCTGTGGGTCTCAGGATTCATTCATTAACAAATATTTATTCGCTGAAGGCCTTCATTGCTCAGATCAGCCAGAAACGGGTTTTGCTGGTGGCAGTTAAGAACCAGGAAAGTACAAGGCACCCAACCACGATCCAGCTGTTGTAGGTACTGTGGTGACTGAGACGACACTCTGGCTCTTGCAAGGCTGACATTCTAGTGGGGGAGACAGAGAAGGAACGGTGAAACCAAAAATGCTATCACCTGAGAATTCCAGATGGTGATCAGAACTGCGGAGAAAATGCAGAGGGAACCAGAGGTGGGAAGGCAGTGGGTGCTGTCACTATGGCGCCAAGGAAAGGCCCCTCGGAGGAAGTGACATTTAAGCCAAAGGACAGGGAGCTGGTCAAAGCAAAGACCTCTAAGAGTGCTCCGGGTAGGGAAACCAGCAGGTGCAAAGGCCCTGAGGCAGGACTGAGGCTGCGTGTTTGAGAGACGGCCATCAGGCCAGGGTAACTGGTGTGTTGTGATTGGTTTTACCAGATAAAACACAATGCCCAATTACATTTGAATTTCAGACACAGTACGTAAATGTTTAGTCTAAATACGTCCCAAATACTGTGTGGGGACACACCTATGCAAAAAAATGACTTAAGGTTTATTTGAAATTCAACACTAACTGGGCCTCCTGTATTTTTATTGGCTAAATTTTTGTTGTAACCATAGGAATGAGCAAGAGAGGATGTGGAGGAGATGAGGACACAGAAAGGACAAAAAGTTCCTCTCCGAATCCCACGCACATGCCTGAGAAAGACAGGATGTTCTTTGAGTTCTTCAGCAGACCTCTGTTACCTGGCATCCCTACTCCCTGGGCTGAGGCGCCTCCTCTCAGCCCTCCCCCTATCCTCCCTCCAGATCTCTGCTGCTGCTTTTTAGCAAATTTAAAAAATAATAATATTGCTATTTTACTTCGGAGGAGAAAGTAACACACTCATTGTTTAAAAAAAAAAAAAATCAGGAGCACCCAGCTGGCTAAGGCAGTGGAGCGTGCAACTCTTGATCTCCGGGTTGTGAGTTCGAGCCCCACATTGGGTGTAGAGATCACTTAAAAATAAATTCTTTTTAAAAAAGGAATTTCAGGGACGGCTCGGTGACTCATTCGGCCTTAAGTGTACGACTCTTAGTTTCAGCTCAGGTCATGATCTCAGGGTCGTGAGATCAAGCCCCAACACAGAGCCTGCTTAAGATTCTCTCTCTCTCTCCCTCTCCCTCCAACCTTCTCATGCTCTCTAAATAAATAAATAAAATCTTAAAAAAAGAAGAAGAAGAAGAAGAAATTCAAACCATGCAAAGGATAAAGTAGAAAAGTAGAACCAGAAATTTCCTGGCTGTCCTATTCCTAACAGCTGCTAACTTTCAACATTTTCTTATTTTCCCTCATAAATCCTGATTTTTTTAAAAAAAATTTTAATTTATTTATTTAACAGAGAGAGAACACAAGCAGGCAGAGAGGCAGGCAGCGGCAGAGAGAGGAGCAGGCTCCCCACCAAGCAAGGAGCCCGATGCAGGACTCGATCCCAGGACGCCAGGATCATGACCTGAGCCGAAGGCAGTCGCTCAACCAACTGAGCCACCCAGGCGTCCCTGATTTTTTTTTTTTTAATGAAAATACTAACATATGATTTATGGTTTGTACCTTGTTTTTTCTTTCCCGTATAAATTAACATTGGCATAATATCATCTCTGGTCTCTCTCTCTCTCTTTTTTCCATTTTTAAAAGTAAACTTCAGGGGCGCCTGGGTGGCTCAGTGGGTTAAAGCCTCTGCCTTTGGCTCAGGTCGTGATCTCAGGGTCCTGGGATTGAGCCCCGCATTGGGCTCTCGGCTCAGTGGGGAGCCCTCTTTGCCTACTTGTGATCTCTTTCTCTGTCAAATAAATAAATAAAATCTTAAAAAATAAAAAAAAATAAAAGTAAACTTCAATTTGACAGTTGGCAATTTCCAGAAAAATTGCAGAGACAGTAGAGAGTTCTCATAAACTCCATACCCAGTTTCCCCTATTATTAAAATCTTACCTAAACCAGGTACATTTCTTACAGCTAATGAACCAATATTGATACAGTATGATTAACTAAAGTCCATATTTATTCTACTGCATTTAAAAAACTTCTAAGTAGGGGCGCCTGGGTGGCTAAGTCTGTTAAGCATCTGCCTTCAGCTCGGGTCCTGATCCCGGGGTCCCGAGATCTAGCTGAGTTGGGCTCCTTGCTCTGCGAGGAGTCTGCTTCTCCCTCTCCCTCTGCCCCTTCCCCCTACTCTCTCAAAAAAAAAAAAAAAAAAAAAAAATCTGGGGCCTGGGTGGCTCAGTCCTTAAGTATCTGCCTTCAGCTCAGGTCATGATCTCAGGGGCCTGGGTTCGGGCCCCACGTCAGGCTTCCTGCTCCACTGGAAGCCTGCTTCTCCCTCTACCTCTCCCACTCCCCCTGCTTGTGTTGTCTCTCTCTGCCAAATAAATAAAATCTTTAAAAAAAATCTTTTTAGGGCGCCTGGGTGGCTCAGTTTGTTAAGCGACTGCCTTCGGCTCAGGTCATGATCCCGGAGTCCCGGGATCGAGTCCCATATCGGACTCCTGGCTCTGCGGGAAGTCTGCTTCTCCCTCTGACCTTCTCTCCTCTCATTCTCAGTCTCTCGCTCTCTAATAAATAAATAAAAAAAAATCTTTAAAAAAAAAATCTTTTTAAAACCTTTAAATATAATTCCACTTAATACAATTACCAGGACCCTTTTAAAATGTATAATTTCATGAGTCTTCTCCCATGTATCTTCCCATGAAATCACAACCACAATCAAGACGTGGACCATTTCCGCCATCAGGGTTTCCCTCTCGTCCCTTTGCAGTGCACCTTCCCTTCTGTCCCCCAGCTTCAGGCAACAACTAATCGGCCTTCTGTCACTATAGATTAGATTTACCTTTCCCGGAATGCTAGGAATGGAACCACAGGAGACTGGCTTCTTTCACGCAGTCTAATACATTTGCAATTCATCCATGAAGTCCCGCTTATCAAGAATTCCTTTTTATGGCGAGTAATGTTCCATGGAATGGATATACTGCAATCTATTCATCTGTTCACTAGTTGATGGACATTTTGGGTTGTTTCCAGTTTCTGGTGATTATGAAAAAAAGTGCTATGGCAAAAAAAAACAAAACAAAACCCCAAATCTAAAAAACAAACTTTATGAACTTTCCTGTACAGGTCACGGGGGGAATATATGTTTTCATTTCTCTGTATTGAACACCTAGGAGTGGGATTGCTGGGTCCCGCGTCTTCTGCATTCTTCCTACAGCTGCACAGGTGTATTCTGTGACATGTTTCGAGCTCTGCTCATCGCTTGATTTTATATTATTTATTTATTTATGTGTTCATTATCTCCCAAGCATTTGTTCTCTGAAAAAGAAGAGAAATGGTTAGAAGGCTAGTTCTTAGGCCAGGCTGCCTGTGTGACTTTGGAGAAGTTACTTAACTTCTCTGTTTCTGTTTGCACGCTTATGGAACGGGACTAACAGTAGTGCATAGGGTGGTTGTGGGGATTAAATGAGGTCATGGGGGCACCTGGGTGGCTCAGCCAGCTGAGGCGTCCGACTCTTGACTCTGACTCGGGTCATGGTCTCAGGGTTGTGGTATCTAGCAGCTTCGGGCTCCATGCCCAGTGAGGTGTCTCCTTGAGATTTTTCTCTCTCCTTCTTCTTCTGCCCCTACCCCTGCTCAAGCTTTCTCTCTCTCTCTCTCTCTCAAATAATATAAATAAATAAATAAAATATTTTTTAAAAATGAGGTAGCATATGAAAGTGCTTAGCATAGGACCTGCCATATAGGAAATCTTCAGTAAATGTTTGCAGTTGTCCTTATCAACATGCTTGCCACACAGATGGCATTCAACCAATCTATTTACTAAATGCATCTGAGCAGTCTTTCCTCCCTTTTTTTTTTTTTTAAGATTTGTTTATTTATTTTGGAGAGAGAGAGCGAGCAGGAAGAGGGCAGAGGCAAAAGGAGAGAGAGAGAATCTCAAGCAGACTCCCTGCTGAGCCCTGAGCCCAACGTGGGTCTCGATCTCATGATCCCAAGATCATGACCTGAGCCGAAACCAAGAGTCGAATGCTTAACTGACTGAGCCACCTAGACACCCTGAATTTGAGTGTTTTTTTTTTTTAAAGATTTTATTTATTTATTTGAGAGACAGAGAAAGTGAGAGCATGAGAGGAGAGAAGGCCAGAGGCAGAAGCAGACTCCCCGTGGAGCTGGGAGCCCGATGTGGGACTCGAACCCGGAACTCAAGGGTCATGACCTGAGCCGGAGGCAGTTGCTCAACCAACTGAGCCACCCAGGCGCCCTTTGAGTGGTTTTTAAGAGCATCAGCTTTGAAGTCAGAACTCCCAGTTAAAATTCCAGCAAAGCTGCTTACAAGTGGTGGGACTTTGTTCCACTTTCCACCCTCCCCTCCCGTGCCTTAGTTTCCTCGCCTGTGAAATGGGGCTAAGGGTCCCATCTTACAGAGAAGTGGTGAGGATTAGAGAAGATCACCTAGGCAAAGTGGAGAGAGTCTAGTGTAGCAAGTAGTGAAAAAAAAAAAATTGGAAGCGATCTAAACATGCAAAAATAGGGAAATTGTGAAGTACGGTGTGATACATCAATAATGAAAAAACAATGACGTAGTATAACAATGGGAACAATAGTAAATGGGAACAATAGTAAAACAATGGTGACTTTTAAAAATCTTACTAAAATAACACTAAGGATGAACATCGTTGACCCTTGAACAAGGTGGGGGTCAGGGGTGCCCACCCCCCCACAGTCAAAAGCCCAAGTATAACTTTCGATTCCCCTAAAACTTAACTACTCATAGCCTTGTGTGACCAGAAGTCTAACCAGTAACATAAACAGTCTATTAATGCATATTTTATATGTTATACGTATTATAAGCTGTGTATTGTTACAATAAAGTAAGCTGGAAAAAAGATGTTATTAAAGAAAATCATGGAGAAGAGAAAATACATTTATAGTACTATACTGAATTTAATGAAAAAAATCTGGACTGATGCCATTCAAACTTGTATTGTTCATGTATAGACTCACGCCATTGTCTATGTCTTTTTTTCCCTTTAAGAGCAATTCCTAGGGGCGCCTGTGTGGCTCAGTCAGCAAAGGCTGCGCCTGGCCCTCCTTCCATCACGGCGACCTGGATAAGTGCTGTCATCTCAGCTACTAGACTTGCTTTTTTTAAAACAAAACAAAACAAAAAGTCAAAAAACCAAAAAAAAAAACCAAACAAAAAACAAACAAACAAAAAAACCCGGAGACTCTGTGAGGCGTACGGATTTCAAAAGAGCACAAAAACAGGAACGTTTAATGCTGGCGAAGATACTTTAAAGTGCATGTTCCCTCTGAAAGGTGGGAGTGTGAACTGGATCCTCGCAACACAGTTGGGTTATGTGCTCCCCAGGCCGCCGGGAGGCAGCAGAGGGCAGTTAGCGAGAGGCTTACCTCTGATTAAAACTGGGGATGAGTCTCTGCCCCATTAGCTTGTGTGCCTTTGAGCAGATAAAGTTGCTTCTCTAAGCTTCGGTTTCCTCTGCGAAGCCTGAATAATCACAGCCCTTGTTGTTAAAATTACACAGCTTAGCTCCCTGCATGGGAACTGTTACTATTATTAAATCTTAAAGTTGTACACATATACACATTTCCCTTGACCCAGCAGTTCCATTTGTGGTAATCTATTTAAAGGAAATAATTAGAGATGTGCACAAATATTTAACTGCTTGAATTTGTGGGGCGGGGGGGGTATTATTTATAATAGTAAAATATTTATCACAGCTTAGATGTTCAACAAGAAAGGGTAGTTAAACAAGTTAGAGTTCGTTGATAGAATGGCATCTATGCAGCTGTGAAAACTAATGTTCTTGAAGAAAATGATGTGCAATGATACTGGTGATATTTCTAACCTTGTTTTTAGAAACATGTAAAATTCTTTGTAAATGTGTGCCCCTGATTCTGTTAAAAAACAAAAGAGGTAGGTAAATGTACAGGAAAAAAAATGACTCATCATGCAAGCATTCATTCATTGCTTTCCCATTAATTAACATTAATTAAATGGCTACTATGTGTTAGACACTGTGCTGGGGCGCAACAGTGGGGGGGATGCTCTTAGCATTTAAGGGTGTCTCTGAGCGGGTGGCATTAGGACTCATCCAACCATCCATTCAACAAATGTTTGTTGAGCATCTACATGCCCATAGTGCGAGGGCACTGGGCTCCACGGTGAACAAAACACACAAAAATCCATGCTCTCATGGGGCTGATGTATCAGTAGAGGAAACAACCAAAAAAGCTAATTACAATGAGCTAATCATCTAGTTTGTTAGGAGGTGATTGGAGCAGGAAAATAAGAAAAGGCAGCGGATGGGGGGGAGGGGTTAGTAGCATGCAAGAGGGATGTTTGCTGCTTTAGTTAGAATGGGAAGAAATAAACTCACTGATAAGGTGCTATTTGAGTAAAACCCTGAGGGAGGGGAGGGAGCCCTGACGATACCTGGGGGAAGACTCTATCCCAGACAAAAGGAACAGCCAAAGACCTTGAGAGGAGAGAGAGCTCCGGATATTTTTTCTGGAGGAGCAAGGTAGCTGGGACCCAGCGAGTGAAATCATAGGAGAGGATGTCTGGGTTTTGTTTATGGAGTTTGTTGTTGTTGTTGTTGTTGTTTCCTTTATTTTTTTTTTTTTACAAATTAATTACTTTTTAAAAACTTAACAGAAAAGATTAAGATCAAATAGTGTCTTGGTTCGAGGTCAAGTTCCTGGACTCAGACAGACTATCATTCAAAACTCATTATCGACTTCCTGTAATTCTGAGGCAGCTGGTTCACTGCTTTGAGCCTCGGTTTCTTTATCTGTAAAATGGATATTGACCATTCGCTAGAGTTTTAGTATTTAGTGAGACAATGCAGAGAAAGCATTTGTTAACTTAGTAACTTAGTAACTGTTTCTGGCCGTTATTAAGCATTTCTGTCTTCCACCCATCAACTCGTTTTGGTGTAAGGTGTGACTCCTACACGAGGATAGTCATTTCCCCTTTAAGAACCCAATTGGGCGGGGAGCCAGCTTCCCTCGCACCCTTTCCAAATTTTCCAATCCCCGCTTGGCATTTTCTGCCCGAAGGTCTCCGATTGGACAATCTGCGCCAATCAGAAGCTGGAGCGGGCTCTGCCAATGGCCCAGCTCCGCCCCTGAGCGGGCCCTGCCCCCTGCCCGGTCAGCCCCGTTGCTATGGGGACTGGTGGGCGGCGAGGGGGGAAAGCCCCGGATGTTCGTTGGGGATTTAACATGGCGGCGGCAGTGGCCGCGGTGGAGGCGGCGCAAGATAGCTGAGGGTTCTGTGAGGGTTTG
The DNA here is from genome assembly GCA_028533885.1 of Nasua narica. Classification (NCBI taxonomy): domain Eukaryota; kingdom Metazoa; phylum Chordata; class Mammalia; order Carnivora; family Procyonidae; genus Nasua; species Nasua narica. The sequence continues at coordinate 10,290,883 of CM052803.1, read as the reverse complement.
GAGTTCCCGGTCAAGCAGCTAGGCCGCAAGCGACTGCAGCGCCGAGCCGGTAGGATCAATGGTTTGGCCAGGAGATTGGGGTGGGCCGGGCGATGGCGGTGGGAGACCGTTTACGCAAGTAGGGGGCGGGGCCGCTGGGGTCAAAGTTCACTCGAGGAGGGAAGGGTCGCCTGGGAGAGGTCGGGGGTCAGTGCTCCTGGGGACCGTGGTGTAGAGGAGGTCGGAGGTTCAAACTAGCGAAGGGGGGCGTGGCGGAGGGGACTCCAAAGTTCGAAATTTGAAGTGGGGTCCGTTCGAGGGGGTCGGGGCGAGTGTCAAAAAATGGGGGTCAAAATTAATCATTTGAAGGGAGGGTGCGCTTCCCAGAGTCGGAGATCGCAACCGTGGGGACGGTGGTTTGGAGGTTTACGGAAGCAACCAGCGGAGCAGATGCATGAGATTTAGGTTGGGGGGGTACCTTTTTAAGGGATCAAATGTGGGGCGTGGCCAAAGGGGGCAAAGGTCCGAATCTGACAGATGTTATACCGGATGGTCAATAGTTAAAACCCTGGTGGGAGACTTTGCTGGGGAGGACAGGAGGGATGCCCAAGAGAGAAAGCAAGGGTGCTTCCTGGCCGGGTAAAGGGGAGCCCCCTCCCACAAATAGTGAAAATGATGGCAAACACTCATAAATCACTATGCGGCAGGTGATTATGATGCTTTCCATATATTTAATCGTCTCTGCAACCTTATGGGGTTGGCGCTGTTCTTACGAGCCCAAGTGATTTGCCCAGAATCACGTAATGAGTAAGTCATGGGTTTGGGATTCAGACTCGAGTTCTGGGCCCAGAGATGTACTATGCTCTACTGCCCCTCAGATGATCGCAATTTTGGCTAATATTTAGTGAGGGCTAACGCTGTGCTCAGCGCTCTTGTTTCATGATACCACAAGCTTGTGAAGTGGGTTCTGGGTAGACCCACCTCACAGACAGGAAAACTGAGGCTCAGGTAGCTTCCTCTGCTGCGTAACAGAGGCAGTTTCCAAGCTGGGTCTGACGGATTCCCGAGCTCCTGCCCCCAGTTGTTACACTGTAGACTCTTGAAGATCTGTTCCTGGAAGCAGGGGCGAGGGCAAGGCTGAGCCACTCCCTGAACTGGAATGGATTGTCTCTGGGCTCTGGGAAGGGTGTGATCTGGGAAGAGAAGTTCTCATGGAGCTGTAGGAGTGGGGTGTTTGTGGGTGGCCCAGAGTCCCAAATGAGTCTGATGGGCTTCTGTTCGGGGGTGTGTGTGTGTGTGTGTCTCCCTGAGTGGTATCCAGTACAAAGCTCTCCCCTTGTTTGCCAGGGCACCATGTGTTGTCTGCCTTCCCCACCCCCCAAGAATGTGGACCCCACATGGCAGGAATTTCTCCATGTTGTTTCTTCCCCGAAACCCCCCTGAAGCACTGTGGTGCCAGTGGAGGGTGCTTGGTGCTTGGTGGTTGAGTGTTGGATACTATGCTGGGTGCCGAAACTCCATCAGCGGACAAGATGCGGAACTGCCCGGCCTCCAGGGGCTCTCGGTGGCCCTTGGTGGGAGCTGACTGGAACCAGACCCCCAGCCAGGGATCCACAGCTACATCTGGACCCCTAGGGTGCCCGGCCTAGGGGTAGGGGGACAGGGGAGCAGGGGCTGAGGGGTTGCTGCCCTGTGTCAGTGGAGCAGTGCTGGGGACTGGTTCAGACCCAGCTCCATCACTCATGGGCCATGACCGTGGACCAGTCGCTTCACTTCCTGGGCCCCCGTGTCTTCCTCTGCAAAATGGAAATGATAGCGACCACCTCATGGCATGTCCGGGAGGGCGTAGAGCAGAAAGCGCGTGACCCCAGCCCTGTCCCCCACTCCGTGCTGTGTTGGCATCAGTCCCGCCGCCTGGAGAGGACCTCAGAGATGGAGGAGGGCCCCCCTCTCCACCTGCCTCGTGGCTCTCCCAGGCAGCCGTGCCACCCCCTTCCGGCTCTGGCAGGGTCACCAGGTGGGCACACTGCCAGGCAGTCCTGTGAGGCCGGCCCGTTCCTGCCCTCGTGGTGCCAGCTCGCTCAGCATCCCAGGCTTGGCGCAGATAAGGACAGCTGGGGCTTTGCCATCGGAGACCTGAACTCAGGTCCCTGCCCTGTCCCCCGCCGTGGGACCTGAGGCAAGTGCTTTCTTACTTGCTACTTTTGTTCCTTTGGACACATTTTAGATCAGGGGGGAAAGTAAAGCCTTCAATGAACAGAACCCCCATGCCTCCAGCATCCGGCCTGGGACGGGACTCGAGAGTGGATGGCATTCAAGGCCCCGCTCCCTCCCAGCCCTGCTGCTGGATTTGGATTTCATGTCTCTGGCTCTCTGCGGGTCTTCCTACCAGGACTTCCTACCGTTACTACCCTTGAATGCAACCCCAGATGATAGAGCCACAGCTCGCAGACCGGGAGAGCTTTCCAAACCACCGTGACCCAGGCCAGCCGGCCGGCCGGAGCTTCTGACTTGGATTCGCTCGGTCGGGGGTGGGGCACTCAGTCTGTGGTTTCAGTGACCGCCGGGGGGCGGGGGGGTGGGGACCACCGCTGTTCTACAGTTTGATGGCTGATGGAAGTGGTATCTCGGGAAACAACTCGCTCTTTTCTGCTCAGCATTCGAGTTTGCGTTCCTCTCTACAAGGACGTGTGTGTAGCTCTAGGATTCAATGTCTTTGCTGTGAATATTTCTTCTTGTGATTGTGCCACATAGGACTTGCCTGGTCACCTGTTGGTGGACATTGGGGAGGTTTCCTGTTGGGGCAGTGACATCGCCGCATTGAACATTCTAGAACACGTCTCCTTGTATACTGTGGCCGGAGGCTTTCTTGGGCATGCGGCTTACCGTGGACGTGCCGGGCCTTCCACCTTATTCTCCTTGGCAGTTGTACCCAGCTGCTTTCCCACAGGGCCCGAGGGCTCCCTTCACTCCACGTCCTGCTTTGGGGCAAATCCGTAGGCCTTGCTGGACTGGTTTACTCAGCCGTGAGATGGTGGGCTTACGGCCCCCCCGGGCTGGCTGGGCACGACTGGTGATGGGCTTGTGGGGGGCCTGACACCCACCGAGCTGCCACCCGCAGGCTTTCGCCCTCTAGGACATCCAGGACAGTGACCACAGCTTTGACCCAGCAAAGGAGGCTCTCAGGGCCTCCTTTCTCAGGGAAAGGAAACCGTACTGACTTGAACCTCCTCAGGAAGGGGGCAGGAAGGAGGTGAAGTGTGGAAAGGGAGGGGCAGAGCCTTGTTGCGCTCTTTTCGCGTGTGACCACTGGTCCCATGGCAACTCACACAGCCCCAGCCCTGCCTACACGGATTTTCGTACACAAAGGCAGACAGACCCGTCCCGAGACGGCGACAGCCCAGAGTGTCGGGGCTGGGATGAAGAAGCACAGGCGGGAACGTCAGGGCTAGGATGCGGGAGGCACAGGGACTGTCAGAATCCGAAGGAGGCCCCTGACCAGCTTAGGAAAGTCAGTGAGGGCTTTCTGGAGGAGACATCTGACCGATGAGAAGCAGTGAGCCAGGCCTAAGAAAAGAGGTAGAAAGAATAGAGCGGGTAGTGGGTACGAGAAGTGCAAAGGTCCTGAGGTCTGAATGAGCTTGGGATGGTCAAGTACCATCAAGGAGGCCCATGTAGCAGAGTAGGCAGCGAGGTCGGGAAGATGTGGCAGATATGCCAAAGGCTGACAGGCTGAGGTAAGGAGCGTGGCTTGCGTTCCGTGTGTCATGGGGAGTCACTGGAAGGCTTTCAGCAGCATCTAGTTTCCCTTTTATAAGGATCACACATGTTGCTGTGTGGAGAGCGGATCATGGGGGCAGCAGCAGGAAGACCCACGGGGAGGCTGCTGCAACGGTCCAAGCAGGAGACGAGGGTGGACAGGATGAGGGGGGCAGTGATGGAGGAGGGATCTGTATGCTGCTAAGATTGTGAGGTCTTGACCCATATATTGTTTTTTAAAGATTTTATTATTTTTATTCGAGAGAGAGAGTACACGCGTGTACGTGGGGGAGGAGGGGCAGAGGGAGAGAGAGTCTGAGCAGGCTCCGCGCCCAGTGCAGAGCCCAGCACGGGGCTCGATCTCACAACCCTGAGATCATGATCTGAGCCGCAGTCAAGAGTGGGACGCTTCCCCAACTACACTACCCAGGCGCCTCTACCCGTATTAACCCATTTGATCTCCACAACAACCTACCAGGTGGGTACTGTTGTTATCCCCATTTCAGAGATGAGAAAAATGAGAAAACCATCTCATTCAGAGATGAGAAAACATACAGA
>CM052803.1:10232229-10286487 GCA_028533885.1 Nasua narica | reverse complement strand
CCCCCCCCCCCGTCCCCACTGGGGATTTGGAAATGGTTTGGATAAGACAAGGCCACTTCCTGTCCAGTTGGTTCTGACCCAGGCTCCTCTTTTAGACGGAAGCTCCTTGGAGGTCTGTTCAGCCTGCGGGGTTTCTGGGCACCGGGTCCCTCCCTCCCTCAGGGCCCCCCCACAACCCCTTCACGTTCTTCGCCGCAGCCCCGCCCCCTCCTTGTCCGGCTGGCCTGCAGTAAAGCAGACTTCCTGGCCAGACGCCGGTTGGGGTGTCCCCAGCAGCTGTTGATCCCATCACCCGAGCCAGGCGGCCACAGATGCTGCCAGCAGGAAGCAGCCTCCTTCCAAGTCACGGCCAGGGAAATGGGACCCTTCCCGCCCCCGCCACCCTTTCCGGGGCTGGGGCTTGTTTTCTGCCAGATGCCTGGGCTCAGAGGAAGGTGTCGGTGGAAGCAAGGAGGGTCAGAGGGGAACTTTCCCCGGTTCCAGCAGAGCCAGCGATGGCAGATGTGACAGAAACCACCGCTCAGGGCAGCCTGTCTCCCTGGGCCCTCCGGTCCCGCCCTGCCTTTCCTCGGGTGCCGTCGCCATCCTCAGGGGCAGTGGCGACTTCTCTGCAGGAGCCACGCAGCCCGCTCACGTCCCCGACCCCCTAGCTGGGGCCCATGGGGAAGAGCCGGAGCCTCCGTGGGCCTCACGTTTCTCACCTGTTAAATGGGCCGTCGGGACGATCTTAGATCATGCAGAGAAGAGCTCCCCGAGTCGCCTGGCACTCAGTAAGCTTGTGGTAACAATTTAATAATTCAACAATTTTAACAATTTCCGTTTCCTCGTGCCCTGTCCCCTCTGGGCTGCAACCTCCCCTTCGCCAGCTCCCAGCCTCTGGTGATACTGTACTCAGCCGCGGCTCGCGGCCCGCCAGGCACCGGCTGTGTGCTCGGTGAGTGTTGGCTCGGCGGCTCTGCCCAGAGACCCTGAGGGGGAGGTGTTATTAACCTCATTTCTCTTTTCCAGCATTTTCATTTCAAGAAGGCACATTCTTGCTCCATGCGCGTGCATTACCTAGTCCCCTAAATAATAATTGCAGGTAGCACAGAACGGTATCCAGCGACGAGGACATCCCTTCCCCGAGATAGCTGTCGTTCCCGGCGTCTCTTCCGTCTTAGGATATCTGTCCCCACGCGTGTTCTGCCCTGTTTTGTTTCTACCCAGATGGAGCCGACTTCCAACGTTTGCGTTCTGCCCTAACCCTTGTAGGTTTCACTCTTGAGTTCTGTGTCAGGACCTGGAAATGCTTCCCTGTGCTTTCTGTGGCCAGGCCCCCTTCCCTGACACATGTGTGTTCTCGCTGATGGCTTCTCAGGCCCTTCCAGTCTGTCCCTCCTCCGAACAGGGCCGCACGTGGCCGCACGTGCATGGGAGCGCGTGCTGGGTGTGGCCTTGGACTTGAGCTCGGAGGGTCTGAGCCATGCGCCTTTCGGGCTCAGCCGGTAGCCTTCAGGCCTGCCCGAGAGCGTGAGCACGTTTGTACCCCTGCCCGGGTGCCTGATGGCCCCCAGGGTTTTCTCACATGCTGGCCATGTGCTCGGGCCGGTAGGTGACACCTTGGCCTTTGCCAGCCAGGTAAGGTTCTCACGGCGGTTCTGACCTTGAGGCCAGTGAAGTGGAGCATCTTTGTATTTGTTGGCAGCCACCTGGGCTTCCTTTCCCGGGAGCTGGCTCTCTGTGGGATTTTGACTTTCCTCGAGAAGGGGAAACCGAGGCATGGGCTGGACACCCCTCAGCAAAGAAGGGGCAGATCCAGGCCTGGAACCCAGGCCTGCGGGGCTCCAGTCTGGAGTTCCTAACTTGTGTGACACCGTGGAGGCTGAGGGCTGCGCTCTGGGCCAGCTGTGTGGCCCTGGACCAGTCACTTCCCTGTTCTGTGCCTCGGTGTCCTCCTCCACGTGACGGAGATGCCAGCGGAGGCTGCTCAGGGTTGTGGTGAGGCTGTAAGTCATGGTCACCCGGCAGAATGCATAGTAAGTGCTCAAAGACTGTTAGCTGGTGCCAACACTCTTAGCCTTATTCTCTATTGTCGCTATTAATGGGCGGCCTTCTGAGTGCTTCTTGTGAGCTCATGATTGGACCCTCCCAGTGCCCCAAAATGTAGGTGTTACTATGGTTCCCCTTTCGTGGGGGGGAGATTGCGACCCTGGGAGACTTGCCTGGGGTCACTCCCTCTGCCACCCCCAAACTAAGCCTGAGGAATTAGAAGGCTCTCCCTCCCTGCACCCCCCCATTGTGTTTTCCTTCTGGGCTTTGGAGGGGAGCACCCGTGACAGATGGGGGTGCCGTTAGGGTCCCCAGACAGCGGGATCCCTCCAGGGCCCTCCCTGACCCCACCTCCAGGTGCCCCGCCTGGCCCTGGTTTCGGCCACTTCCACACGCTGGGATGTGCCCTCCTCCCACTCCCCTCTTGCCCTCTCCTCCCCTCCCCTTGCCCTCCCCTCTCTTCCCCTCCCAGGTCCTTTCGAGGAATGGGGAGAAAGTAGGACATCCGGAAGGCAGGGCTCTTCAGCATATCTCCCTCAGGGGAGGACCCCCAGGCACTTCTCCCTCCTCTCTCCCTGGGGACCCCTCCTCTGCTGCCCACCAGGCCTCAGCAGCCTGGTCCTTCCTTCCTTCGGATCTTCCACAGCGGCCTGGCCCCGGATGATCTGACTCTGAGATGCCGTGTCATATATATATAGTTGTGTACATTGATGATTCTTCTACTTTTAAACCTTTAATAACTGCAAAGCGTAACGTGCCTCCGGAAATGGGCCTAAGTGCACACGTCGGTTTAACATGAGTGTGCGATGAACAAACACCTTCCCACATTTCGGGGAAGAGCGAACACTGCACCATAGGAGCCGCATCCCCCCAACCCCGTCACCCTCTTGAACACGACCCCGGTAGTGATCACGACCCTGACCTTGGGGGTCACCGTGTCCCTGCCTTTCTGGAGAGGTCCTGCCAGGCGTGCATCCCTGAATTACAGAATGCCGCCTTGCCTGCTTTCGAACTTCACCGAAATGGAATCCTCCCGCACGACTTGTTCACAGCTGCCTTCTTAGATCCCTGGTCTGTGGCGTCCAGCCACGTGGTCTAGCGTGTCCGTAGCCCGTCCCCCCTGGTTGCTGTGTACTCTCCTAGTGTGAGAACAATCCAGAGCTGATCTCTCTGTCTCCTGCCATGCGGATGTCAGTGTCCTTGAACGCGTCTGCCCCGGGCCTGCGGGCGTGCACGCATTCCTCCAGGGTATTCTCCAGGGAATTCTAGCTCCTTCTGACAGGAGACCCAGCCCCTTTTCCCAAACCCACACGCAGGCGGGTAAAATAAGCTGGACTCCGAAGCCCCCATCTCCGCCCACCCCCGCCAGCGACCTTCTCTCATTAACAGGCACCCCATCCGTCCTCTCGATCGGACCACAGTCCGGTGCAATCCTGACTCCTCTTGTCTTCTTCCTTCGCAGCCACGATGGTGGGAAAGCCACCTGCTCTACCTGCAGAGCTCCTTGGTGGCCGCCACTGCTTAACCCAGCCTCCTGTCCCGCCGGGACCGCCTCCCGACTCGCCCCTTCCCCATTCCCCCCACCCCACCCGCAGTCTGTCCTCACATGAAGCCAGAGGGAGCTGGGGTCAGATTATGTTGCTGCCCCGCCGGGGACCCCCCTGTGGCTTCATCTCTCTTGAGGGCAGGTCATGAGATCCTGGCCCAGCTTTCCCGCCAGCCTCCCCTCCTGCCAGGATGTTCCTGGAACATTCCAGGCTGGGTCCTGCCTCAGGGCCTTTGGTTCAGGCCGCCTGGTCTGGAACCTATCACTCTCCCTCTTCCACCTTCTCAGGCTTGATTTTCTTTGTAGCTCTCATCATTGCTACTTATATTACATTATGATTTGTGGGTCAGTTGGCTTCTTATCCTCCCTGCCCCTTGTAACTTGGCTTCATGGGTTGGGGGGCAGGGGGGATCCTTACTGTGTCCCTTGCTATAACCTCGGCTTGATCTGTGTGCTCTAGGGTGGCCCAGTAAACGCTGGCGGACTGAACGTGACGGGGAAGGCATGGCCGAGCCCGGATAAGCCCTGAGTGTGGCTGCCGCAGTGCGTGCTGGGGGGTCTGCCCGAGTGGGGAGGGAGTGGCACTGGAGGGGTGGGCAGGAGTTGGCCGAGGGAGGAGAGCGCAGGGCCCCCTGCGGAACCGGAGGGTGGCCAACATCACCATCGACTTGGTTCTGTGGTCGGTCTGGAAGAGAGCGCAGCAGCCGCTCGGGGCCTCTCCGCGTCCCGCTTGTTCTTTAGACTCGAGGCCGCTCCAGCGTTCTAGGGCATCTCTGAAGCTCTGCTCCTAACACACTTACACCAGCGCCTGGGGTATAAACACGAACGGGATTGTTTTCGTTTTTCTCCGACATACACTCTGGGGTGCCTGGCCCTTTGTGGCCCCTGGGGACACGGCGGTTGGTGGGTAAACAGATCCAGTTGCTACCCGCTTGGCGTCTGTCTCGTGGACTCTCGGCCTTCAGGGGCACCCCTGCTCCGAGGCAGGGGAAGACCTGAAATGACCTTGGGTCTGGGGAGTGATTATTCCTCAGGCTGATTAATGGGGAAAACTAATGGAAGGTTTGCACCTTGCCAGGCCCGGTGCCTCGCGTAGTGCTCCCTTGCCCAGTCCCTCCGGGGATCACAGAAGGGGGCTCTGACCATTCGGCCCATTTCACAGACGGGGAGGGGAAGGGTGGCCCCTGGTGAGCGCTAGGGGCCTGGTGCCTGTAGATCTGGCCGGATCTCCCCAGGGTGCCGATTTGCATTCCACTGGTGGCCGTGAGCACCTTTCCCCCTGTCTCCTGGAACATCTGGAGCGCCTCGCTTGGCCTCTCTTATCAGGAGCCGTTCTTGCCTACTTCCCATGGGGCTGCCTGCGTTTTTATTTGTTGCTTCTTTGAGTTAAATCCTAGGTTCTGCACGAGAGGCTTTGTCTCGAAGTTGCCATCATTCTCCTGGTCTGCTGCTCGTCTTTCGCTTCCTTCCGGGCGGCCTCTGATGGACAGAGCACTTACTTTTAAAGATTTTTTATTTATTTATTAGAGAGAGAGACTGAGAATGAGAGGGGAGAAGGTCAGAGGGAGAAGCAGACTTCCCACAGAGCTGGGAGTCCGACATGGGACTCGATCCCGGGTCTCCGGGATCATGACCTGAGCTGAAGGCAGTCGCTCAACCAACTGAGCCACCCAGGCGCCCCAGAGCACTTACTTTTAATGTGGTCAAATCTATCACTTATACCCCGTAGAGGTTTATGATTCTGCTTCTCCCCTTTCTTCGTTCTGGAATTGTGCGTGTATCCGTGTGTCCATGTGTCCTTGTGTATGGTGTGAGGTAGGCATCCAATTCCATGTTTGTCACCGGGATCCCCAATCATCCAAGGACCAGATACTAAAAACAGACTGACTTTTCTCCGTGGCCACATAGATCGCCTGTCTGTACAAGGGGTCCCTTGCCACATGGCCTGTCCTTTTCTCTTGCTCTCCCTGCCCGCTCCCGCATACCGCCACCCTGCCCTCACTTCTGTCATGGATGAGAAGTTTTGCTCTTGGGAAGAGCAAGCACTCCTGCTTGTCCTTCTTCCGGAGTGTCCCGGACGTTCTTGGCTCTTTTCACATTAGACACGCGTCTCAGTCGTGCACACAGACACAGCACTGAGCCTTGCAGTCCATGAACGTGGTCTGTCCGCGTATTTATCTTCTCTGATGTCTCCCGGGAGAGTGCCACACTTTTCCGGCATCCTCCTTGCCCACTTCTTGGTGGCTTTACTGTGAGGTGGTTTGTGATGTGGCCAGGAGAGTCTGTGCCTTCTCCTCTCACGAGGCGCCTTACCCCCTGGGTTGCCTTTGCTGGGTGAGGCTCCAATGAGGGGCAGGAGCCCCCCGCCCTCCCCCCCCCAACTCTGCTTCCTCCCTGGCACCACTCCTAGTCCCTGGCAGAGGGTGGGCAGGGTGCCTGGAGAGGAGGTTGTAATTTTCCTGAATGATTTCGAGGGCTAATTAAAGGTTTTCCTTGACTAATCAGCTTACGGTTTAATTATTGGGGAACAGGCTCAGGGCTGCGGGAAGCAGCTCTGGTGGGCTCTCCTCACAGCGTGGCAGGAAGGAGCCAGGGCCAGGCCCTACCCTGCGTGGGTGGCAGGACCTGGGGATCCCCTGGCACGCTCCGGCAGGCCAGCTGGTGTTCTCCCCGTGAAAGAAGGGTGGAGGGCAGCATGTGTGGCTGGAGTACGCGCTTGTGGGGTGGGGGGCCCGTCTCTGCTTGAAATCCTCCCGTGTCCCCCACTGCCTGGGGAGAGGGCCCAAACTGCTCCGTCCCCTGCCGGACCCGGCCCTGCCCCGGTCTGCTTGCACTTTAGCCTCGCTGACCTTTGTTAAGTGTTCTCCTCTCATGTGTTGTTTGTGTCTTGATCTAAGGGTCACCTCCTCTGGGAAGCCTTCTCGGGTCACCCCTGCCCACCGGAGCAGGTGATAAGCTCTGCGGGCTCCTTGTCGGCTGTCAAGGTTACTCACTCCACCACTGATAAGCACTCGGTAAAGGGGACCCCTGGGCGGGGGGCCCTGTGGTCCAGCATTTGAGGTGGAGGGGACCCAAGAGGAGAAGGGATTCAGGACTGGCACTCGGAGGAGAAGGCTGGAAATTGGGGATTCAGGACTGGGAGACCTCAGCTGGCTGATGGCTTTCCAGGGGAGGCTTCCGCCTGGACCAGACACAGGATGGGCTCCTGGGAGTTCACGAAGGGGGAGGGGACCCAGAGATGGCCGTGCCAGGCCCCGCTTCATTCCTTGGATTCCTCAGCAGGCCCCAGACTCCCTGTGGCCCGAGGTGGGGGAGGGTGGGCAGGCAGAGGGCCCTCCTGGGCGCTGCCCCTGCCCCTCCCGATCATGGGGCCACCATACAGTACCCCAAGCCTAGACCATTTGAAGCCCCGTGTCTGGCTGCGAGCCCTGAGCATTGACTGGGGGTTTTTGGTTTGTTTGTTTTAAGTTCTCTGTGTGACTAGCTGGGATGAGAACCCCCGGCCTCCAAAAATGATAGCAAATGCGTTGACTTGCGCAACGTTCAGGGTACTTTTCGAGGCTTCTGACATAGCGTGATTGAGCCACGTCATCCCACAAGCACACGGTGGTGTCACAGACAAGGCAGCTGGGGCTCGGAAGCTTCCATGGGGCGGTGCAGCCTCTGCCGCTGTCCTGTCTGCCATTCCTGGGTCCTCCAGGCTCCCGGCGGGCCGCCCTCTCTGTCCCCCTCCTCTCCTCCTCTCTCTCTCTCCATGTCTCTGCCTTTTGTCTTTCTCCCCCTTTCCCACCCTCAATTTCTGCTTCTCTCCTGCCCCCCTTCCCCGTTAGCCAAGATCCCGCTGCAGCCACACAGGGGTTCCCACGGGCCCAGGAGGGGGAAACACCTTGCCAGCCTCCCTCGCTTCTCCTGGCCCCGGGAGTGGGGGTGGGGGGCACGCCTCCCGCTGACATTCGGGGGCATGGGGACGGGCTTCGCAACCTCAAGGGCGGACTGTCCAGGCAGGCCGACCCTCACATGACAGATCCTGTGACCCAAGATCCTTCCGTGGGCCCAGAAGTCTGCTGGCGTCCTCTGTGGCCATTCACCGTCTCAGGCTCACGTGCGGCGGCTGCGGCTTTAACCTCGGCCGCGGTCACGCTGAGATGTGAATATGACGGGTTGGAGCCGATACTGCTCCCTGGGAACGAGGGCGTTAGGCCAGGGCTCCCGGCGTCCCCGCTCGCCGGGCCCGCTGGCCTCCTGTCCTGCACCCACTCGGGGACAAGGGCTGCCCGCCGGGGCTCTCCAGTCTCACAGAGCGCCTCTGACCTCGGGCCAGGCCCGGGGCCCCGCATTTCTCAGCGCTGGTTCCCACGGTTCCTGCTGCCTGCCGGGGTGGCCGGGAGGAGTGAGTGAGTCAGTGGCGTGTGTGACGCCCAGCACAGCGCTGCCGTCATTTTGCCATTAGAGTCACCTCTGCCGTGATCACTGTTAGTTATTAGAGGCAGGACCCACGTTTGGATTCAGTCACCAAGATTCACCCCGTGAGTGATCCGTAGGCTTAGGTCACATTTCCTTTTGCAAATTTTGAAAACCTTTGTATAATAGAAGCATTCATTCATGCTTGGCAGAATGGTCTCATGCCTTCCCCACGTCTGTGTCCCCGTCCCCGTCCCCACCACCATCCCCGGTGTCCCGCCATTAGCGGTGATGTCCAGGCTTTCTCATCTGTAACCCAAGCCCCACCTCCCTGATTACTTCAGAGCAATTCCCATACGTCATGCACTCGCGCCATCAATTTTTCAGATTTTTCTCCTGTAAGAGATTATAGAGTCTAAGAAAACAAACCCCACAATATTATTGTCACGGAGAAAAAAGAACGAGTGATTCCTTAAGATCCTCACATTTCCCCAGTTGTCTTATCCTCCCTTTTCAGCGCGTTAGTTTGATTTGGAATCCAGACGAGGTCTGCGCCGTGCGTGTTGGGCTGACAGGTCCCGTTAAGTCTTCTGAAATCTGTAGGATTTCTTGTGTCTGCGCTTCTGTGTGCTTGCTGTTCACCTTGTGTATCCGCCAAGACCCTCATCCTTTGTCCCCTCGAGCTTTCCACGGTCGGAATCCAGGCAGTGGTGAGTCCTTGTGGTGTCATTCGACTTGTTCCTCTATCCCTGTGTTGCCGGTGAACCGGGGACTCGGGTCTGGGGGCTCGATCATATCCAGGTGCTGTTTCCCTCCCAGGTGGTTCTGTATGCATGAGCCTCAGGCCGGCATTAGCGTCTGGGTCACTTTTCAAATAAATTTAGGGGTTGCCTGACTGGCTCTTTTGGTGGAGCATGCGACTCTTGCTCTTGGGGTCATGAGTTCGAGCCCCATGTGGGGTGTCACGATTATTGGAAAAAAAAATGTAAAGTGAGATCAAATAAATTAAATTCCATTAAATTAAAAAATTCAGTAGATGAGGGAGAAAAAATACTTTCTTTGCTCCTAGTCAGACTGGTACCAGACTGAGCAGGAGGGCCTGAGGATCGGGGGTCGGGAACTGCGGGGGGCCCAGGAGCCAGAGGCGGGGTGTCAGCCTCCAGCTTCCCCGAGCCATCTGTCGTAGGAGTACACGGCTTTGGGGTTCTGCTTTGCTGGGATCGTGGGCCCCCAGGCGCGAGCCCCCCACCCCCTAGCGGCCCCCCATCCCTGACTCCGCCCGCCTCAGCCGGCCTGGTGGTTACCCTGTGGGACAGAGTTGCCCTCCGACCCTGGCTGTGTCTTTGGCCAGCGGCCCACCCTGGGGAGCTTTCCCCTCCTCCACCCGCTTCCCCCTCCGGACCGTGCTGGGGGCGACACCTCCCTCCGAGGCCTGTGGTCAGGACTCGGACAGGCGGAGCCGGGACAGAAAAGGGCGGGATGCCCGGCGCGGGCTCCGCCAGCCGCTGTTCCTCCGCATTTAGTGCAGGCCTCTTTTGACCTCAGCTCCACCGCTTTCCCTCCCAGTCTCCCTCCCGGCCACGCTGGCCGCCTTGCACATTCCGGCACGTGTCCGTCCTTGGGCCTTTGTGGCGGCCCTTTCCTCTGCCCTGATCGCGCTTCCCTGGCTCGCCCCGCGGCTTCCTCAAGGCCCTCTGGTCTGGCTTCAGCATCACGCCCCTCAGGGCCCTTCCAGTGCTCTCTGTCCTCTCCCTCTGGTTGCACACTCTTCTGTTGACTTCTGTATTGTCTCATCTCCCCCGCGGGAACGTCAGCCCTGGGAGGGAGCCGCTGTCTCCTTTACTGCTCTGTCCCCGGCGTCTAAAACCGTGCCTGGCACACAGCGAGCGCAGAATACAGTCCCGGAGCGCGTGGACGAGCGAGACAAGAACATGGTTCAGTGAGCGGACTCGGGCCCGGGTCCGACCTACCGTGGACTCCTGGCTCTCCTGCACTCTGTGTGACCTGGGGCCGCCACCCGCCCTCTCTGAGCCATGCTCTCCTCCCCTGCCACATGGGGGTGTTCACAGCCCTCTGCTCACTGCTTGTTTGGCGCCAGTGCTGCCCGCACGGAATGCTTTGTAGCTGGTGTCGCCACTGTCCTGTGTCCCCAGTGTCCGGCCCAGCCGAGCCAGCCAGGGGCCACCCCTGCCGTGGGGACACTTTGAATCTTAAGTAACTCCTTCCGGTCTGTGTGACGGGCTGCTGGGGCCCCAGGGCAGGGCAGGGGCACCGTGGATGGGTATGTTCCCGTGGCCAGACAGGCTCCCCGAGGAGTGTGGTTCCCGCAGGACCCAAGAGCGCCCGGGATGTGGAGAGACGTGGGGCTGTGGCCGCCTCGGAGGGCTCCAGGGCTGCCTGCTTCTGGCCCTCATCTCCCTGGCAGGAGACAGGCCGAGAGCCACAAGTGGCCAAGGAAGACTGCTGTTCTGATGGTGGTAGCAGTTCACGGCTCTTGGGTGTGCATATGTGTGTGCACGCGCATGTGTGTGATATGCGTGCATGCGTGTGGTGCATGTGTGGCAGATGTGTGCATGTGTGTGCACACGTGTGTGTTGAGAGATAGCGAGGGCTCAAAAGAGAGAGATTGAAGGTACACACGTGTAGAGACAAAGCTCCCAGCTGTCAGAGCCGCTGCCCCCGGTGTTCGCCGCGAGTGTCAAGGACACGCGTGGAGAGTGTCCGTAACTCCCCGTTGAGTTTCATGGATGATTATCACCATCGAGCATACGCCCATCCAACAACCGCCCAGACCAAGAAGACAGGCATCCCCGGCACCCCAAAGGCCCCCTCCTTCGTGTGCTTTTTCCAGCCCATGCAAATAAATTCGGCCCCCCCGTTTTTTCCTTTTAATTGTAGCTTCTGTTTCCGTGACTCGCGAGAGACATCCAACGCCCCCAAGGGGACAGAGAGTCACCTGACGGAGCCCACCTTCGGCGCTCTGCCCCCGCGGGAGAAGACGCTCCCGCCCTGGTCAGAGGCCTCGGTGCCCACTGCAGGTGTGCACGACCCCCACCCCTCCCCGGCCCCGCACTTCCCTGAGCCAGCTCCCACGTTGCACTTGTGAAGCCAAGTGTGCTGGGACTGGACCACGAGCACTCGGCTGTCACTCGCTCTCACTGTTTTGCTCTCGAGGTTTCTCCAGGTGGGTAAACGAAGTCCCACGCCCGTAGGAATGTTCCCCAGCGTGGGTCAGAGCCACCCCCACCCAGCAGCCAGACGAAAGCAGCCCTGCCCTGGTGGGGCGTCAGGAGGGCACTCGGGGGGCGGGGGGGGAATCGAAACTGCCGCCTCACGTGACAGTGGGCATTTTCTGTCTGTGGGGGGCACTGCTGGCTTCCCCGGCCGCCAAATGGGAGTCAGTCACAGGCCCCAGAGACATGTACGGGGTCCTCTCCTGAGCACCTGTAAAGGATAAAGGGGGCTCTGGTATCATCCTGGGTCTGCCTGTCCCTCCACGTGGGAGTAGATGGGGGCTGGGAGCCGGACGATCTCTCTCTGACCTGCCCCCTGGACCCCTCTGCTTCCCCTCTTAGCGAGGCTGGTCCGGCCTTTCGTGGAGAGGCCCTCTGGGATGGAGAGTACTAGCAAAGGCTGTGGATGCCGAGGCCCGGGTCTGCTCCCCGGCCCTGCCGCCTACTAGCTGGGTGACCTTTTGCATGTGTGACTTCCCCCGTGTGCCTTAGTTTCCCCATGATAAATAGGATCGTTTAAAGGTTATTTTGCCCACGTAGAGAACTCAAAAGAGAGTGGCACTTAGAAACCTCATCATGAGTGCTGCCTGTGGTATTACTGTCCTTACTGCCGTTCGCTCATTCATCCCCCTGCCTCCAGCCCTGTGCTGGCGAAGGGCTGGTGATTTGGCAGCCTGTGGCCTTCCCTCACGGAGCTGGCAGTCCAGTGATGGAGACTCAGCACCAGTTGTGACAACCCAGCACAAGCTCAGGGGGAGCACGGACCACTGCCATGGCTGTGGTGGAGGAAGCCCAGAGGACTGGGCCTAGGAAATCCGGGAAGCCTTCCTGGAAGAGGAGACCGCTGAGCCGAGGGCAGAAAGAGAAGCGAGAGTTAGTGTGTTCCAGGGAAAGTGAATAGAGTGTTCAAAGGCTAAAAGGTGGGAAAGGGTCTGGCGTGTTTCATAAATTATTACTATTTTAAGTAAAATTATTTCAAGATAACTTTAGATTTGCTGGCAGTTTTAAGAAATAATGCAGAGAATATCCCTGTTTCCCCCGTGGTAACATCTTGCAAAATTCTAGTTAGTGCAAGACCACAACTAGGATAATGACATTGATAAAGTCAAGAGACAGAACATTCCATCACAAGGATCCTTCCTGAGGCCTTTTTATAGCCATGTCTCCTCCCTGACACATCCCTAACTCCCGGCAACCACTCCCCATTTTCATAATCCTGCATTTCAAGAGTATGGTGTGTTATGGAACAGTTTTCACAACCATAACGTAAAGACCAATAACAATAAGGAGAATTTAAGGTATAAAATAAAGCAAAAAAAAGTCTAACATTTCAAAAAAAAAAAAAAACACATTATGTAAATGGAGACATTTCTTTCACTCAGCTTTATTCTCTGGAGATTTCGTCCAGGTCATTGCCCGATTCAGTTCATCCCTTTTTCTTGCTGAGTAGTATTCCATGATATGGACGCAGGGCTATGACACATAAAGCCACCATAAACAGTTGCATACAGGTTTTTGTGCAAATGTAACTTTTTGTTTCTCCGAGATGGATAATGAGAAATGCAGTTGCTGGCATAGAGAAATCACCAAACTGTTCAGCTCTACCATTTTACATCCCCCCTGCAGCAGCATGCGAATGAACCAGTTTCTCTGCATCTTCACCAGCATTTGGTGTTGCCACTGTTTTTTATTTTAAGCAGTTCAACTGGGCGTGTAATGATAACTCACTGTGGCTTTAATTTCCGCGTCTCTAATGTCCGGTGGTGCCTCCCATCCTTTCATGGGCTCATCTGCCATCTGGGCATCGTGTTCGGTGAAATGTCTCCTCATGTCTTCTGCCCATTTTCTACCTGGATTTTTGGGGGGGGTTTTACTGTGGGTTTTGAGGGTTCCTTCTCTCTTCTAGATACTAGTCCTTTGTCAGATAGGTTTGCAAATATTGTTTCCCCAATCCATAGCTTTCCCCCCGTCCCTTCTCATGGACTTCTACAGAGCAAAATTTTTTTGATTTCGATGAGGTCTGCATTATTAATTTTTCCTTTTATGGATCTAACAACTCTGGGCCTAGCCTTAGATCCTGTGGGTCAGTTTGGTTGGTTGCTTTCTGAAAATTTTTTAGTTCTATATTTGAGTCTGTGCTCCATCATACGTTCACGTTGGTACAAAGTGTACAGTTTAAGATCAAGGTCTGTTTTGGGGCGTGCGGATGTCCAGCGGTTCCAGCACTGTGGAAAATGCTTGTTCTTCCATCTGGTTGCTTACAGTTTCGTTTCGTTTCGTTTCTCTTTCCTTTCCTTTTCTTTCTTTCTCTCTCTCTCTCTGTTTTTTTTTTTTTTTTTGCCAAAAGTAAGTTACCACAAGCTACCACTTCATACCCACCAGGATGGCTAGTCCCCAAAAAAGGGAAAATCACAGGTATGGCTGGAGGCCTCCTGCATCGTGGGCGGAAACCTAACATGGTGCAGCCGCCGTGGAAAACAGTCTGGTAGTTGTTCAAACGGTTAAATATAGAACTACCCGATCACCTAGCAATCCTCCTAGGTGCACGTCCAGACGCATTGAAAGCAGAGACGTGGACAGACACTCGTACATCGGGGTTTGCGGTTGCGTCATTCACTAGCTAAGAGGTGGAGGGAACCCAGCGTCTATCAGCCGATGAGTGAGGTGGTGGGCACTGCGCAGTATTACTCAGCCCCAGAAATGAATGGGCTTTTGAAAAAAACCCTACAATATGGAATGGACCTTGACAACGTTACGCCTGGTGAAATAAGCCAGACAGAGGAGGAACGTTTGTAAGCCCCACTTATGTGAGGTAGCTAGAATAGGCAAATTCACAGATCCAGGAGAATAGAGGTTGGGGGGGGGGACCTCTGGGAGGCAGGAGGGAATGGGGAGCCATTGTTCAGTGGCTGCAGGGTTTTTGTTGGGGATGCTGAAAAAGTCCTGGGTGTAGACGGTGATGTGCACGACCCCACGGCGGTCTTTAATGCTGCTGAATCAGGCGCTTTGCCAATGGTCAAAATGAGAAATATTCTGTACGTTTTACCACAAAGAAGAAAAATCAGTGTTTTTAAAACCAGCGCGTGTATTTGGGGGGGTCTGTCTGTGGGCTCTTTTCTGCTCGCTGACCCCCGTGTTCATCCACACTGTGTCATTACTGTGGCTGTGGGGGGGGGGCGGGGTGACGCCTCCACCTTCTTCTGTTCCCGAACCGTGCTGTTCTAGGGCCCGGGGCCCGTCGTTTTCGGAGCCCCTGGCGGGCTCCCTTGTGCGGCAGGTGGTTTACCCGGTTTCAGGGTCACCCCCGGCACCTGCCTCGTCCTCAGCCCCTGCTTCTGATTCATCAACAAGTGTTGCTTTTCCTTAGCGACAGAGCTCGGGTCTGTCCCCCACTCCCCGTGTCCCGCCGCCCCGGCTGCCTTCGTCAGTTGCCGGGAACCGTGCTGCCTCCTGTCACTTGTCCCCACACTCACTCAGCCCACCCCGATCTCGTGCCCTGCGGATGGGACAGCCAGAGTTGTATTTCCAAGTGCAGGCCCGTCCGCAGCCCCTTGGCCGGCTGCTGCCTCTCTCTGGCCTGGATCCCCCACACTCTCGTCCCTCCAGCCAGCCCTTCTCAGCTGGAATTTCACATTTCTTCTGTGGGATTCTTGACTAGAGGCCCTGCCGGGCAGGGACGGAGCTGCACCCCCGCCCTGGGGGCACCTGGTGGCCGTGCGCGTGTTGGAATTTCTGTGCACAGTATCGGGGTGGGGAGTGGTAGGAGAGACTGCATGCCGCGGACCCCCAGAACGCGGGGAAGGGAAGGTGAAGAAATGAGCCCCGAGAGGCGGGAGAGCTGGGGGGTGGGGGTCCTGGAGAGGAGGTGGCTTTAGCTGTGTGAAACCCCTGGTGGGGTTTCAGCGGGAGAGGAACACCAGTGGATTTTACAAAGGTCTCCCTGGCCCCCCGGGGAAACTTGCTTTTGTGGAGACACCTGGCAGGCAAGGAATCCTGATGGCTCTCAGAAGGATGAGAGGATGTGCATCTGAGGAAAATGCAAGTGGAAAGTAGGCTCAGGTCCACAGGCTCAGCCTGGGCAGGGGGGCCGAGGGGCTCCGGGGGGGAGGGGCAGGCAGCCCTCACTCGGGCAGCTTGGCGGTCACAATCCCGGCCCAGCAAGGCCACTTCTGGGCCCGTGGCCCACCCGCGAGGTGACATCTGCACACGGCATCGCAGCTGGGCCACTTGTGAGAGCAGAAGGCCCGAACCCACGTCCCTGGCCCCGTGGGGACCGGCTCCAGGCCCGGCCGCCCTTCCGCGCTGCTGCTCAAGTAGGTTTGGAAAATCACTAAGATGGAGGTATTTTCTTTGTCTTTAACATCGTAATTTTAAACTGTTGGCGCACGCGATGCACAGCGTATGAAGCATGAACGTGCAGTATAACTGGTTACTCTAGAGAGAAAACCCACGCAGCCGCCTCCCCCCAGGTGAAGAAGCAGGGGTGCCACCCCCCCCAGAAGCCCCCCACAGGCCCTCCCCTGACCCCGGAGGCCCCCACTGCCTTGCGCTTCCCCTTGGTTTTGCCCGCTCTGTACGCAGCAGCCTCAAACAGCATGTTTCATTTCATCTAGCTTTGAGCTTTTTCTGAACAAAGTCACAAGACGTATCTTTTCACATCTCACTGCCTCCTTCTTGGTATTCGTTCACCTGTAGCTATGGGTCGTCTGTTCTCACCGTCGGGCACCATCCCGCGGAGCCCGGCAATCCCCGATCATCGTCCGCGCGGAGCAGCGCTTGGCTTGTTTCCAGTCTCTCTGGCTGATTCAGCCCGAGCTGCGGAACCTGCGGAACCGTCCCCGTGCGTGTCCCTGAGGCCAGCAGCCGGTTTCGCTGGGCTCCATACCCAGGGGAGCGCTTTCTAGGTCCCGAGGGAGTGAGCCTGGGAGAGCATTTGCGAGGTCCCCAGTGTGTGTCTTCCCCTCCGCTGGAGGCTGCCAGGCTCCTCCCGGGGGGGGGGGGGGGGTGCAGGGGAGCCAAGGACTGTTTTGAGAAAAGCGAGGTCAGAATAGTGTGCGAGCGTGTGTGTGCACACGCACCCACGCGCACGCGTGCATAAGCTGTCTCGGAAAGGAAAGAAAGGGGAGAGATGGCGCCCAGATGTGGCAGCTTGTAAGTAGTTGAGAAGCCGAGTGACGAGCTTTACATGGGTTTATTGCTTTAGTCTCGGTTTGGGGGTATGTTTACGAAGGTTCATAACCGTCTGTCTGGTGCGAGGTGATCCTGGGGCAACCTTTCCTCCTCCTGCCTGGCCTCAAGGAGCACTCCTCGCTTGTTTTCAGCGACTTCTGGGGCAAGGTACTTCCTCCCCCTCCCCCATCCCTTCCCTTGGGACCTGGTTTCCCTTGGCTGGCCCAGACTGCCCAGTCCTGCCTGCCTCCCCAGCCTGAGCCCAAACCTGCCTGTCCGGTTTGGGAAGGCCTGGGGGGCCCACCCACTTGGCTCGTCTCCAGGGAGGAGGGAGTGGCCTGGGATCCTGGACTTCTGGGGTCCCCTAGGCCTGCCCTGCTGTAGCCCCAGGCCCAGGCTGCGAGCCCCTGGTTTGATGGGCAGGTGGAAGGCAGGAGGAGGATTTCCGCGACTTGGAGCTGGGGCAGTGCTCCCGGCTCCCAGTGACAAAGTCCTCAGGGAGTTAGCTCAGTGGGAGTGGTCTCGGTCGAGGTGCCAGAGGCAGGGAGGGGGGAGGACACCTGAGTCTCTATCCACCTGCCTGCCTGGGCCACTTGTGGGAACCTGAGAACCTCGTCCTTGCGGCTCGCAGGGACCCCCCTCCCCCGCTTGGGGAACAGTCCTCCTCAGAAATCACCCCCTTGGAACAGGGAGTGCTGTCTAGTCTGTTCACTGCTGAATTGTCAGGGCCTCCAGCAGGCCCGCCCAGCAG
This sequence comes from Nasua narica, assembly GCA_028533885.1. Lineage (NCBI taxonomy): Eukaryota > Metazoa > Chordata > Mammalia > Carnivora > Procyonidae > Nasua > Nasua narica. Next base: position 10,269,359 of record CM052803.1, on the reverse strand, counting down.
GTGCTAGGAGCTCACGAAATATGTGAACGAACGGCGGAGACGGACATCTGGAGGGCTCAGCCCTGGAGTGGAGTCTAGAGGTCGTACCAGATGCAGCTGGGCATCAGGGAGGGCTTCCTGGAGGAGAAGGTGCCTGAGGCAGGCCCTGAAGGGTGACTAGTGATGAACCAGGCAGCCCCACCCTCCTGCCCCCCCAAGTCCCCTGTCAGGGCCAAGACGGACAGGGAGCCCTGACCTGGGCCTGGGGAGACTCTGCTGAGGGAGTGAGATCCGGAGGGGGAGGGCGGTGTGAGGCAGAGGTGCGGCCGAGTGCGCGCAGCCTTTCCAGGTTACCCCTGCCTGAGCATCCTTTTCCTCTGTCTGGAATGGGGGTTCCGGGCAAGCTAGCCTCATGCTCCGCTGCCTGGGAAGCCTGGTGCCTGACCCCCCTGCAGGGTGCCTTGGGCAAGTCTTTCAACCTCTCTGGCCTCAGTTTCCCCCATTTGGAAATGAGCCTGTTAAGATACCTGTCCCGTCAGGGCCCTGGTGGGGGGAAATGGTTTAATGCGGGTCAATGCTAAGAGCCGGGCCTGGCCCAGGGTTAGTTCTCTATGGAGTTGAGCCCCTCACTTTCAGGTTAGTTGCATCCTGGCGTGGTTGGCGAGTGGGAGCCATCAGGGTGGGCAGGAACCCCAGCCCTCCCACCTTTCTCCCCGTTTCCACCTTCACACCCACCAGCCCCACTTTCACACCTGGAGATGGCTATGTCTGGGGTCCACTGTGACCTGCGCCGCGTCTAATGAGAGAGTGGGGTGGTGGAGTGGGGAGGGGCCCCCTTCACGCACCCTCTCGGGGTTCTGGCTGGAATCACCGGGTGGGGGGCCCATCTGGCAAGCTCCGGCTCTCCAGCCGCCCCGCCACATCAGAGAGCCCCCCAGCCCCGTCCCTCTGCCCAGCCCCCCCAGCCCGGGCTGTCGCTTCAAACCTGGCTGCCCTGCCAGCCACTCTCAGCCGCTCAACCCCGTGCGGTGTGACCCCTGCTGTCCTGGCTCCTGGCGCCAAGTCTGGCCCCGGGGGTGTGCGGGTGCCGGCGGGAGACCAACCCTGTGGAAGCAAGGGCTGGGGTTCGTGTCCCCTGCGCCTGTGTCCCTGCCCAGCCCTTCCCCCTGCCAGGGCAGTGGTGGCCCTGTGGCCCAGGCTTTCCGGGCTCGGCCCCTCCTTCCCTCCGTTCCGCCCTCCGACCTCGCCCTCCATGGACCGGAGCCACAGGCAGCGCAGCTCCTGCCAGGGCGGGGCCAAGGCACCTCCCGCCTCCAGGGAGGCCGGGGTGCGGGGCCAGCCAGCTCTCCTCAGGGGTGCCTGCGTCCAGGGCTGGGGGAGCCCCTTGGTCCCCATCCCCGCCCTGCCAGCTGGAAGCCTGTCCGTCCGCTGCCCTCTCCCACTGAGGGTGGCCCGGGACTGGGGAAGAGGATGGCGGAGGTGAGCTGACCCGGGCCTCCAGCCAGCAGGGAGAAAGGGGGAGGAGAAGGGAGGACTGCCCGGGGCGTGGGAAGGCAGTCCTGCCGCCTGGCCAGCGGAGCCACTGGACGAGTGTCAGCACGTGCCTGGGGGACCACTCCTTTCTCAGGGCCAAGGGCTAGGTCGCCGTGTTTCCACGTGTTCGGAGGCAGGTGTCTCTTCTGCTGACACTTACCATGTGCCTCTGCGCAGGTCCCTGAGCGCCTTCGGGGGAGCTCAGTCCTGGGGTCTGGTTCGCAGGGGGTGGCTCGGAGGGGCTGTGCCTCACTGGGTCACCCTGGATGACCCAGGACTTGGCAGGGGGCATGCCGGGGTCTGTTGCAGGGTCTCCTTTCCTCCTGTGTGTGTGGGTCTCGTGGTCTAACCCTGTGGCTGGGGGGAACGTACCCGGGTGTGTATGGGGTCCTTTCTAGGCAGTCGGGAGGTTAGGGAGTGTCTGGGATTAGCTATATGCACGCGCGGGCCTGTGTTTTGAGCTGGTGGCCCGTCTGTATCGTGTATATTGTTGGTGTGTGTTGCGGTCTCTTTCGGGAGTCCGCGCATCTCTTGGTTGGGGGGATGGGTCTTTACACCATTTGTGGAGGGGGTCCTGGGTCCACGGCTTCCTCAGAGACCCAGCTGTGGGCTTTCCGTTGGAAGAGGTTCCTCCGAGCCAGGCCCCTCTTTTGGACCGCTTCACGGGCATTCTCCCACTGAGGCCCCGAAACTCGGGCCGGCTCTGCTGGGGCCGGTATTCCAGAGGCGGGACCTAGGGCTCGCGTGTCCTTTCCTGGGCCAAGGCTGCTGTGTGGCTGCCGGGCGGCTTCTCAGGCTTCAGTATTGAGGGCTCCTGTGTGTGTGTGTGTGTGTGTGTGTGTGTGTGTGACAGGGAGTTGCATGGCCTAGGAGGGCTGTGCCTCTTTCCTGCCTGTTACCCTCCCCCTTCCTGCCCTGCTTTGGGAAGAATGAATGCAGTCTGATCTGATTTTCCTGGTCCCTGGGGGCTCGCCCACACTCTTAGGTTTGTTGTGCCATCCATCCCCACCCTGGGCACCCCTGGGGGGTGACGGACGCCGACAGTGCCCTTTGTGTCTGTGCCCTGTTGGGCCTGACCGGGCGGGGAGGGGGCACCTGAGCCCGGGGCTGCCAGACTTGCCGCCCGGCCTCCCTGGGGACTCAGAGCTCCGGCCCGGCTGGGCCCAGGAAATATCTTCTCTGCATTCAGCCACGCTATGTGAGCTGCGCCCCACCCCGAGTTGGGCAGGGCTGGGGACACAGGGTGGCTGGGGTCGCCTTGGGTGCTGCCCTCTCAGGGTCACCCAGCGCAGACAGTGCTCCCCGATCGGGGCCCTGGAGAGAGCAAGACAGTGGGGCCCAGAAGGCTGGACCCTGGCGCTGGGCAGGAGGGAAGTGTGCCCAGCAGCCTCTTCCGTGTATCTGTTCTGCCCCGTGCATCCAGCAGCAGCAGCAGCAGCAATGGCCGTGGTAATGCCAGCGGGGTAACCCGGAGCGAGGACCCGCTTGGTGGCAGGCACGTCTCTCTGCCGAGTCCTTGCGCTGGCACGGTCTGTGCAAAGGCCCGGTGCAGGGAGATGGTGCGCATCCGGCCAGAAAAGGAGAGCAGGGCTGCTCCTCACGCCCCAGACCGCCGACGTCAGCTGCTTCCCAAGGCCAAGGTGACCCGTGGATCTGTGTCATCCTATGGGATTTTACACATCGTGGGGGCCGGTGGACTTGCGGCGGCATCTCTCGTCATGTGACTTGCCTCTTGCCTGTAGAGCCACGATGAGCTGCCACGTCCTCACATTTCCAGCCGAAACAGCGTGGCTGGGATGGGCCTCCTCGGGGTGGGTGGGCCCGGGGATAGGATCACGGAGCGTAGGCCACCTTATTCACAAATAGCCAGGTTTGGTCTCTCAGGACTCAGACCGGTTCTTGCTCGGGCAGGAAGGGCTGCCCTCCGTCCCCACGCCCTGCTGTTCCTCCTCTGGGTCCTGACTCCTCACTTGGCCGCGGCATCGTTCATTTGTTCCACAAACACTTGCTGGGTGTTTGCTGCTCTAGAGGCCAAAGATACAGCAAGAAAGACGAGGGCCCTGCTGTCAGGGAGCCTCTGCTGGGGGCCAGGGAGGGGAGGGGACGGTCTGCATTTATGTGACGTCATATGGTAAGAAAGGCCACAGAGAAGTATGCAGCAGGGGCGCAGATTTTGTCAGGGATCACGAAAGACCTCTCTAACGAGCTATTATTCCTTAGAGATTTTTATTTGTTTATTTGAGAGCGAGAGAGGGAACACAGAGGGAGAAGGAGAAGCAGACTCCCCACTGAGAAGGGAGCCCGATGCGGGGCTCGATCCCAGGACCCCAAGATCATGACCTGAGCTGAAGGCAGACACTTAACCTACTGCTACCCAGGCGCCCCCGAGGGAAGTTTCATTTGCACAAAGACCCAAATATCAGGAAAGGGTGAGCCACACAGCTCTGGGCAGAGGGAATAGTAGGCACAAGGACCCTGAGGCCAGAACAAGCTTGAGGCGTCCAAGACTAAAATGTAGGAGGCCAGCGCAGGTGTAGCGCACTGGGAGAACGGGTGGGGTCCCAGGGTTGGCAGAGGCCAGCTGGGCAGGGCCTTGGTTAGCGCACGGTGGGGAACTTTATCCCAGTCGGAAGGCCCGGGAGAGCTGTTTAACGCTGCTTCTGGTCCCGTCCTGACCAAGGCAGCCTTGCTGGCCTTGGTTCTGGTCATTGACAGGAGTTGTCTCTGCCCTCGTTCTTGTCCCATGAACTTCTGGGGTCCTTCATTTAGACCATAGGCCTTGGCTAGAGCCGGGGCTGCCGGCAAACCGGAGGCGGAGGGGACGGTGCCGAGGCCTTTTCTGCGGGTCAGCATGGGCGCTTTGGTGACCTGGTGCTGGGCCGCCCTGGGCAGTGACTTCCCCTCTCTGGGCCTGGTCGCTCTGGCTTGGGAAACAGGAAGAGAGCTCTCCGCCCACCCAGCCACCGAAGAACTGTCGGGAGGGCTCAGCCAGGGCTCGGGGTGGCCTGGTCTGCATGCCCGGCCCGAGGGTGGGCAGGAGTCGGCACCAAAGCCCGTGCCTGGCCCTTCCGTCCGCCCCAGCGGGGAGAAGGAATGGCCTCTCCTAGGTGCTGGGATTGGGCCCTAACCACCTGCAACACGCTTCCCGCCCGTGCCGAGCCGCTGACTTCATGGGAAGCATGAGGCACGCTCATCGCTGCGGGACGAGTTAGGGGATGCAAAAGGCCGGGAGAGTGGAGAGGGGACGAGCGAGGCACTGGGGGCGCAGCGATGGGCAAGACCAGCCCCAGCCCCACCCCCGTGGCGCTCTGGCTGCGGTTGGTCCGGCAGGCGGTGTCGGTGTCAGTCGGCGGCGGCGGGTCCTGTCGTCTCGGCCCTTGCAGCACGCCCAGAGCCTGCCCGCGCTCCCGCCCGGGCCCCCACGTGGTCCTGCGCACCCCTGGGCTGTCACGTCCCCCACCTCCCCGCGCTCCACGTGGCCACGGTCCAGCCTGTGGACACCTGAGTCAGACCACGTCCCTCCGCTGCTCAGAGCCCTTGCGTGTCTCCACCTCCCCGGGGGAAGGGACAGAGTTGTCCCCGTGGCCCACAAGTCCCTACGCGATCTGCCCCCGCCCCCCACCACTCAGCCTCCTCTGCTCTGACCACATCAAGCCCGTCCGCGCCTGGGGGACGTTTGCACTGACCCTTCCCGCCCCCGGGTGTCCACGTGGTTCCCTCGCCCCTCCCCCCCTCGGGTCCCTGCTCAAGGGTCACCTTCCGAGCCAGGCCCTCCCCGACCTCTTCACTGACACTTCCAGCCTCTCCTGCCGCTCAGCGCTCTCCTGGTCCTTGCTTTGTGTATGTCCTCAGCATTTACCCTCTGACTCACTAGATATTTTTCTGATTTAGCTCACTTACTGGCCGTCTCCTTTCCCCTAGAACGGGAGCTCTGTCCACAAGGGCTAGGATGCTTCTGGCCATTCCGACCGCCGCTAGGAGCCCCGGCCTGGCAGAGATCAGCCCTCAGTAGCCACGGAGAGTGGGCGGGGGCTGCATGAGTGGGATGGGGTCCTTTGGGGTGTTCGCCAAGGAAGGGGCTTGGGCACATGTGAGGCCCAAAGCTCGTGGCGGCATCTGGGGTCAGGGTCCCCGGGGGATTCCTTGGAGAAACTAGGCTCAGGGCCGGGGCGCCGGGAGAGAGATTTGGACTGCGAGGACGCGAGGCTGTACGCGTAGACACTCGAGCTGAGCAAAGGTGTGGAGGCGAGACAGGTGTAGGGGGTGAGGGGGGCAGTGAGGATTCTGCTGGGGCCTGGTCCCCCTCCTTTGTCAGAACACAGCCTGGGGAGACAGGGTAAACTGAGGTGAAAAGGGGCTTCCCCGAGCTAGTAGGTAAAAGTCTTGGAAGGGGCGCCTGGGTGGCTCAGTCGGTTAAGCGTCTGCCTTTGGCTCAGGTCATGATCTCAGGGTCCCGGGATCGAGCCCCACATCAGGCTGCCTGCTCAGCGGGAAGTCTGCTTTTCCCTCTCCCTCCTGCTTGTGCTCTCTCTCCCTATCTCGCTTTTTCTTTCTCTTAAAAAAAAAATCTTTAAAAAATAAATAAAAGTCTTGCTAGAAAGGTGGGTGGGAGCCGGTGGTGGCAGCCCCAAGTGCCGGCTGGAGACAGTGGCCTTCCTTCATGGTCCCCTTCCTGAGGGTTTCATTTTGGAGACCGTGATCTTGGCACATCCCCTGCTCTTTTCCCGGGCCCCTGGGTCCCGCTTCGGTTAGCTCCCTGAAACTGCAGGGGGGCAGCCTGATTCAGAGCCGGGGCTGGGGGGAAGGGGGTGGAAGGTAGGGAGTTTCACGCACGTGCACACACACACACTCGCCGGCTGGCTTTGTCCCACAAGTGCATCTTGCTCTTCCACCAGAGTGGATTTCCGGGGTGGGGGGAGTTGGCGGGGGGAGGCTGGGTGGGTATCATTTTCTTCCCATGAAAGCTCAGAGGACGGAACCAGCGAACGAAGGGGTGTCTAGAAACTTGGCAGCTTTGGCTAGGACAGGCTGGAAACCGACCTGTCCCCCAGGTCAGATAATTCACAAGCCTTCTTTTTCATTGCAGTGAACATTTAGAGTGGGGCACGGAATGTGCCTGCATTCGGGGGATCAGATGCTGGGCTTCAGAGGCATCTGTGGTCTGGGGGGGGGGGTGGCCGGTGGCTCCGATCCCGTCCCCACCCCACCCCCGCCCCGTTCCCTCTGTCTGAGGGAAACTCAGACAAACTGCAAACTCCTGGAGCTTCCCCAGGGATCGGCTGGGCAGAAGCGGAGGCGTCTGAGCAGGGGTGTAGCGTAGTGGGTACAGAGGAGTCTGTTCGTTCACCAGCGGTTCCTTAAGTGCCTGGTGGGGGCTGGGCCGTGTTGTAGACATTGGGGTACGGCGGAGAGCAAGACGGGTGACAGGTGCAAAGGGAAAGGCACAGTGGGGCGGGGGGTGGGGGGTGAGGACAGGACCGGAGCAGGGATATTTGAGGACAAGACATGGGCAGAGAGAGGGAGGGAGCCATGTGCAGATCCATGAGAATGAAGTTCCAGCAGGTAGGGTGACTGCCAGTGCAAAGGCCCTGAGGTAGGGATGTGTCTAGTGTTTGCAGAACAGCAAGGAGGCCCATGTGGCTGGGGCAGAGGTGACAGGCAGATCATAGGGGCCATGGGGATGGGTCTCAGGGGCCAAGAGAAGGTTTAAGGCGGTCGACGCTGTAGTGGATCCAGCTGTCTTCTAGGCCCAGCTCTGCTTGGTAACCCGAGCAAGAGATTTCACCTTCGTGGTCCTCGGTTTCCACATCTGCGAGATGGGAATGAGAATAGCTACTCTGTCCAGGTCCCAGGGAGTCCGTGAGCTGAGCGTCTGCATCCCGGCAGGGTGGTGGGGTCCCTCGCGGTGGAGGTAGTGACGTCAGCACTGGGGCTGAGCCTCGGAAAGGCACCTTTGTTGGTGGCGGGGACGGGCGCGTGGCCATCTTTTCCCCTGCAGATTGTCTTGCCGAAGGGGGGGGGACAGGAACCTCCCCTCTGGGCTGCCTCCCACTACCCTTGGGGGGCTGGAACAGGTCAGATAGGAGATGGGGACCCTCAGCCCCAGGAGGGGTCAGGGCAGACCGGAAGGGCAAGGTGTGGGGGTGGCTAGCTGGCTCGGGGGGAGCACGTGACTCTTGATGTCAGGGTAGAGATTACTAAAGATGAATAAATAAATAAACTTGAAAGAAGGAAGGGCAGGGTGTGGGCTTGGGAGCCAGGGAGGGAGGCACCCTGGAGGTGCAGGGACGGAAGCAGTGGCATCCCCGCGGCCCTCGCGCAGGCCAGGCAGGTAAGAGCGTGGGCTCTGGTGCCCGCCTGCCGGAGTTTGAGTGCCCGGTGCCCTGGACAAGGGGCTTCCTCGCTCCCAGCCTCGAGCTCCCCGTCTGTGAATTGGGGCCGGTGAGTTGTGAGCGAGGAGAGCTGAACTCGGTGCGCAGGGCCCTCCAGGGGCGCCACCGTCTTTGTTTGCAGGAACCGCCGGCCAGGCCGCAGGTCCGCTCTTTTGCCAGGCGGTGGGTCCCGGGTGAGTGGGGCGCCCTCCCTGCGCCTCGTTTCTCCTTGGCTGTAACGTGGGGCTCATGGTGGCTGCATCCTCGTGGGTCCCATGCCCGGGTGAGATGAGGGGCTCTGAGCGGGGCGCTTAGAAGAGGGGCCAGCACACAGTAGGTGCTCAGTGGGCGGCTGCGGGCCAGCGCCTTGTGTTCTCATCTCAGAACCCCAGGGAGCACGGTCTGGCATTATCCTCCTAACAGAGGAGGAAACTGAGGCACGGAGTGGCCAAGCCGCTGGCTACCAGGTACAGAAGGTGAGGTGGCCCGGGGCACAGCAGCCAGACTCCTAGGTTCCGAGCTCAAGCTCGCTGGGGAGCCCCCAGGCCCCCTCTTCAGCCACCTCCGTGCTCCTGGCACAAACCTAGCTTTGTGTAGCAGCTGCTCCGCCTTCCTCGCTGTGGTCCCCATAAGGTCAGGAGCCTGGGGACTTGGTGGGGGTGCCCGCCCAGCTAGAGGCTGCCCCAGGGTGGAGCTGGATCCCGAGCACTATAAACACGGTCAGTTCCTCTGTTTGTCCCTCCCTCCCTCGGTGCCCAGAGGGAAGGGGTGGGTGGCCCCGGGCAAATATCCGGAGGTGTGTCCCTCCATCCCCTTCCCCTGCGGGGTCCCACGCCCCGAGGGCAGGATACACGGGGGCGGGGGGGGGGCGCGGCTGGCTGTGGGGTCCCACGCCCCGAGGGCAGGATACACGGGGGGCAGGGGGCCGCGGCTGGCTGCGGGGTGCTGAGGCGGCTTGAGGATTACCGGGTTGAGGGCTCTAAGGAGGCAGTCCCGCGGTCCCGGCGGCCTCCCGCCCACCCCGTCTCGTTGCCGAGCTCCTCCCACCGCAGGGTGGCCCCGCCCTCTCCTGGGCTTAGTGAGGGGTCACGTGGCTAATCCTGCTCCCGGGAGTGACTTGGTGCCTCGGGCTGTGGGCTGCAGGGTGGAGGATGGGTAGGGCCCCGTGAGAGAGGCCAAGGTGAGGGCCCAGGCCAGGCCAGGCCAGGTGGGGGCCCTCTGGGAAGCCGGCCAGGAGGTGGAGGCGAAGCTCTGGGGTGTCAGCGGGAGGATGGGGGAGGGTCTGGCTCGGGGGACAAGGCGAGGACCCGTGCCAGAAGGGCGCACGGCCCAGGGCAGAGAGGCTGGGAAGCCAGAACAAGGTTGGCGGGGCGGGAATGGAAGTCAGGGCGGGAAGGATGGACACCATTCTGTGGGCTGCGATGGTGGGGAGACGCCGATGGTGGGGAGACGCCGAAGGGGCAGAGGCAGAGGGGCCTCCGTCCTGGCCACCTGCTGCCCAGGAGGACCAGTTGAGACAGATCGGCTGCTGGGTCCCCACCCCCTCCCAGCCGGGCCCTGCTGCCGGACCGGTCCTCCCAGGTGGCTGCCCACTGCTGGCGCCGCCTCTGGGCTGGGGCTGACCTCACACCGCTGCCCCCAGCGAGAGGGCACGGGCAGGGAGGGCCGCGTCCCAGACACTAGGTCACAAGGCTCCCCGCGCTTGGGGCCGACCCTGTGTTGGGCCCCGTGCCGGGCTCTGGGGAGCCAGCACGAAGCCGGCAAAGAGCCCGGCCCAGTGCCTTCCCCCTCATCCTCTGGGTCTCAGCTCACACGGCCTCTCTTGTGGGGAGCCTCCCCTGCCCCCCGACCCTCCCGTCCCTCAGACTGGGTCTGGTCCTCCCTGACCCCAGCCCCGACCCCGCTGGGCCGTCGGAAGCGATCCGGGTCTCAGTCCCCACTGTGTCCCCGGCCACCAGCACAGGGCTGGGCACAGAGGGGTGAGGTATTAGGGAATGAATGGCTGCATGCATATTTGCTTCCCATTTTCCAGATGAGTAACTCGAGGCCCCAACAGGAGCCGTCACCTGCCCGAGGGCACGTCTAGCACAGCCAGCATCAAAGCAGGTCTGTGGGACTCCGGGGGCCCAGGCGTGGGACGGGGGCGCGGGACTTGGGGCCCCTCTGCCCCAGACGCTGCTAGGAGTCCTCCCAATGACCGGAGTCCCAGCCGTGGACAAGGGCGCGCACTCCGTGCCCTGCTCTGCTCCTGTCAACTCGGTTAGTCCTCAGAGCAGCCCTTCGAGGGAGAGAGACGTCACTTCACTCGCCCACGGTCCCACAGAGTGAGTGGCAGAGAGAGATTTGTGCCCTGGCCATTCGACTCCCTGCCCCCTCACGGCTCTGGTCTCCCTGTGGGACACACCGGCGCATCTCCCCGGAGGCGCCTGTGGTTTTAAAACCGGCTTTCCCTGAGCATCTATACGGTGCCTGGTACCGGCCGGGGTCTCGCCTGGCGACCACAGAGCCCAAAGACGGGGACTGTTTCGTCTGCTAGTGTCCACTATGCTGTGGAACTTTCCCCACTGTGTGACCCTGGTGAGGACCTCCCTTCTCTGGGCCTCGGTCTCTTTGTCTATGAAGTGGGAGCACCGGGGGCCGTGCATAGGGCGGGGACTATGGAAGCCCAGTCCCCGAGCATGGGCTATGGGAGGACACGGGCACACTGGGCAGGTGAGGCCTGGCCTTCGGTGCTGGTAGTCTAGGGGTGGGGGTGGGGTGTAGACCCCCAACTGGTAAACACAAGAATGAACGGTAGAGTTTCCGGAAGTTAAACGTGCTGCGAAGCTTTGTGACAGAAGGCTGTTGGGGCACCTCCTTCACTTGGGGTGGTCAGGAAAAGATTCACCAGCAACTCTGAGACCCGAGGGAGGGGAAGGAGGGAGCCCTGTGTGGATACTAGGGAGGAGTGTTCCACGAGGAAGGAACAGCCAGTGCAAAGGCACTGAGGTTTGAAAACCAGTGTGAGCGAAGGGGACGTGAGAACAGAGAAGCGACAGGGGCAGGTCATATGGCGGAGATGGACGCAGGGAGGACTCTGCCGAGGGCTGTGAGCAGGGGAAGGCGTACACGGGACCCTCGGGCTGCCTGTGGGGGGTGGGAGGCCCAAGCAGGAGGCAGGGATGGGACTGGGGCAGGGCCCAAGGAGCCCAGAGCAATGGGCGGGTTCTGGTGAGGGGCCCCCTCCTGCAGGCCTGCTGAGAGGAGCCCGAGTCTGCGCCCTCGTGGGGCTGAGAGCCTCAGCACCATGTTTGGGAAGAAGAAGAAGAGGGTCGAGATCTCTGCGCCATCCAACTTCGAGCACCGCGTGCACACGGGCTTCGACCAGCACGAGCAGAAGTTCACGGGGCTGCCCCGCCAGTGGCAGAGCCTGATCGAAGAGTCGGCTCGCCGGCCCAAGCCCCTCGTGGACCCCGCATGCATCACCTCCATCCAGCCTGGGGCCCCCAAGGTATGCCGGCGCCCACCACTGCCTCTCCTGCCCCACTCCGCCCCCACATGGTGCCCCCGGCCCTGAGCCCACGCTTGACCCCAGGGCCAACACCTCCTCCCCGATCCCCTCCCTGCTGGCAGCCAGACGGACACCCCAACCCTCTACCCTAATCTTCGCCCCCAGTCCTGACCCTTCACCCCACCACCCACCGATCTCTCCCCATGCCTCTCAACACCGACTCCCGCACTGACCCCTGCAGCAGCCCCCCGCACCAGCCTCGAGTCGTACTCCTCTCCCTGCGCTCCGGGGCCCCGTCCCCAGTACCAGCAACTTGTCCTTGGGCGAGGGACAGACCCCCACGGTCAGGGCTGGGCTGGGGGCACCCCCACCCCCAGTCTGGCCAGCTTTGTGGAAGAGGGGGGATGCCTGAGCTGTGCCCTGGGGGCTGAGGGAGGAGTCCTTGTGGCACATGGAGAGGAGACGCTTTTAGCCTTTTAGCGGAGGAAAGAGTCCACGGGAAGCCTTGGAGGCTTTTTGGTTTGGGGGGGGAGGGGGAGGAGTTGAGATTTGAACCACGGTCTGTTTCCACGGCCCGGGCTCTTAACCCCTTTCCCGTCTGCGTGGTCCCGGCGCGCGCGGGGTGGCGTGGTGAGGCCGCCGGTGGCAGGGCGTGAGCCTGCCTGGCCTGGGAAGCCAGCCGCGGAGGCCGGACTTGGGGCCGGCCACCCCAAGGGCAGCGGGAACCAGGAAGGGCCGAGGGCCAGGGGCACACAGCCAGGGCTCTTCTGGGGCTGGAGATGGAGACGGGTGTGCCGGTCAGCGGGCCCCGCAGCTGGGGACAGGCCTGCGGCTGACTCATCGTCCCCCGGGCCCCGGCGCGAGGCCACTCACCAGGGTGGGCTCCATCCCGCGGCCCCGCCAAGCTCTCTGTGCCTCTCATGCAGGCCTTTTGAATACTTTGAACTCTGCCGCTGCTTAAAGCGGAAGAGACTTCACATCCGAGTCTGGCTTCTGCTGACTAATCGCAGGGGCTGAGGGGGTGACAGCCGCCTCCGCGGGCCGGGGCGGTGGCTCCCTGTCCCCGCAGGCCCCACCCCAGCTGGCCCCGGGGCTCCTCCGTCCCGGCTGTGCCCTCCCGAGGGGACCCCCGAGTCTAGCCCCTGCTCTGCCCACCAGCCATGAGCCCTGCTTGGGCCTGTGCCTGCCAGGGGGGCCCACACAAGGGGCCACGGGGGCTTGCAGAGTCTTGGGGCCCCTGTGGGTATATGTTTACTGCCCTTGGCCAGGAAGCTCCCCTTGGCTGGGTCTTCCCAGGCCCTCCCCCAGCCCCTAGAGACTTCTCGGCCTCCTAGTCCAGCACTAGGGTCTGAGCGGGTGTCTACCTTGCTCACGGGGCACCCAGGCAGGGAGGCAGCCAGGCCCCAGAGAGGCAGGGGTTGGGAGGGGAGGCCGGGGCAGGGCCACGGGAGCCCTTTGGCCTGGAGGTGGGTTTCGTGCATGGTCAAGGCTGTCATGGCTTGAGGACGTGTGGCAGCCCTGGGCCCCTGTCGCCGCTGGCCAGGGGGTGTAAGTTCGGCCCTGCGCGGCTGCCTCCCTGCCTGCCTGCCTCCCTCCCTCCCGGCTCAGCTGGTGTTTCTTGGGCCCTGTGCACACACCAGACACCGCACTGGGAGCTGAGATGCAGCGAGAGCAGAACAGCGGGCAAATACGATAGCTGCCTTCGTGAGCGTCGCACGGGGGGCAGGTGACGGTCAGCCAACGCGTGCTTCCCAGCAGCTGGTTTCGAGGGCTCCGGAGAAAGAGAAGGCCGGGAAGGGGGATAGGGAGTGTTAGGCGCTGATGTTTGAGACTCTGGGTGGTCCACGGAAGCTTCCCTCTGAGAAGTTGAGTTCAGGCAAAGGCCTGGAAGAGGAGAAGAGGGACGGAGCCGAAGGCATACTTGTGGGAAGATGTTCTAGGAAGAGCAGACAGCCAGTGCAAAGGTCCTGAGGTGGGCGTGTGCCTGGTATGTTTGAGGAACAGTGAGGAGGCCTGTGTGCCCAGAGCTGAGTGGGGCGTGGGGGGAATCCCTGGAGGCCTTGACTCCGTACTCGAGGGAGGAGGCGGCCGTGACCGGGATTAGGGTGCTGAATGGGGCAGGCGAAGCTTGGGCGGATTTGGGACACACGTTGCATCCACCAGGCCCCAATGGGAATTCCCATTTGCCCCTGCTCCTCCTGGACTTCGGGCCTGGTCCTCTCTGACTCTCCCCGCACCCCACCCTTGGCTTCCAGGGGGACAGGGCATGGGTTTGGGGTTAACAGCGCTGGCGGGAGGCAGGGGGAGGAAGTGCAGGCCGAGCAGTCCTCTCCAGGACTGATGGTGGGGTGGCGCGGGCTGTGCGCCCCCTCCCCTCTCGCCCACAGGGCAGAGAGCTGCCCCCAGGCTGGAGAATAAGAGAGGGACAGGGCGGGTGCTTCTTGCGGGGGCCAGCCAGCCCGGCGGCGACAGCCTGACCCGTGGGAGGTTACCCCTCCGGCTTTCTTCCTGCACCAGGCCTCTCGGGGGCGTGGGAGGGGCTGCAGGGTCCCCCTGGTGCCGCACCCCCCCCCCCCCGCCCAGCCCCATCATCACCCCATGGCATTTCTTCATTCCGTCTCTGTCTTGTCTTTGTGTGTGTGTTGTGTTGTCCCATCCTTGTGTGTCGGATGCACGTCCCGTGTCCTCCTCTTCCTTGCCCGGCCCCCTCCCGCCACTGCCCTGGACCCCAGACCATCGTGCGGGGCAGCAAAGGTGCCAAGGATGGGGCCCTCACGCTGCTGCTCGACGAGTTTGAGAACATGTCGGTGACGCGCTCCAACTCCCTGCGGAGAGACAGCCCCCCGCCACCTGCCCGTGCCCGCCAGGAAAACGGGATGCCCGCAGAGCCGGCCAGAGCGGCCCCAGAGAAGGCGGGCAGCCGAGGCCGGGGTGCCGGTCGCAGCGAGGCGGGTGGCAGCGGTGGTGACAGGCGGCGGGTGGGGCCAGAGAAGAGGCCCAAGGCTTCCAGGGAGGGCTCAGGGGGACCCCAGGAGCCCTCCCGGGACAAACGCCCCCTCTCTGGGCCCGACGTCGGCACCCCCCAACCTGCCGGTCTGGCCGGTGGGGCCAAAGCAGCAGCTGGGCGGCCCTTTAACACGTACCCGAGGGCCGACACGGACCACCCGGCCCGGGGTGCCCAGGTAACCAATCCCCCTGCCCCGGGACCTCCTACTGCCCCTCTGTCCAAAATGTCCCCAGTTCCCTGCCCACCAATGCCAGCCTGTGCCCAGCCCACTGTCCATCTCCATCCGGACCACCATGTGTCTGTCCCACAGCCAGGGCCCCTGTCCCGCACAGGGAGCAGGGCTGCCCCCCCCACCCCTCCACTGACAGCTACCTGTCTTTTCTGTTGCAGGGGGAGCCTCACAACCTGGCCCCCAACGGGCCATCGGCTGGGGGTCTGGCGGTCCCCCAGTCGTCCTCCTCCTCCCGGCCTCCCGCCCGAGCCCATGGAGCCCCTAGCCCGGGAGTGCTGGGCCCCCATGCCTCTGAGCCCCAGCTGGCTCCCCCGGCCCGCCCTGTCGCTGCCCCCGCCCCCGCCGGGCCCCCAGCCCCCGGCCCCCCCGGGCCCCGCTCGCCACAGCGGGAACCCCAGCGAGTGTCCCACGAGCAGTTCCGGGCCGCCTTGCAGCTGGTGGTGGACCCCGGCGACCCTCGCTCCTACCTGGACAACTTCATCAAGATCGGCGAGGGCTCCACGGGCATCGTGTGCATCGCCACCGTGCGCAGCTCGGGCCGGCTGGTGGCCGTCAAGAAGATGGACCTGCGCAAGCAGCAGAGGCGCGAGCTGCTCTTCAATGAGGTGGGCCGCCCGCCTGCCTTCCCCCTCCTCCCGGCGCCCTCCCCCAGCTGGTCTGCAGGCCGGGGCTGGGCCAGGCCCCGTCGGGGTGAGGATGGGAGAAGGCCATTCAGCGCCGGGGTCCGCAGGGCTTGGTTGGAGTCTGTCTCCTCTTCTTACTCCTCACACTTCCCCGGGCTGTCACCTCCCCCCCACCGCCCCTTACCCACCACTGTGTCCCCGGAGCCCCAGCCCCAGGCCCCCAGAGTCTCTCCCCCAGCCCTGTCCCTCCCCCGGTCCCCTATCTCCAGCCCCAGCCCGCCAGCCGCTGTGCAGCCCCGTCCTCTGCCCCTTGGCTCTGCCCTGGCGTCCCCTCGTGGACACCTCCGGGTTTCCCTACGCAGCAGCTAAAGGGCTCTTGGACCTGCCGGCCTGCCCTGCTGCCCCCCTTTATGACGCTTGCAGCTCCCCTACGCCGCCCCTCACTGTCCTCGGGACACAGGCCTGGCCTCTGGCAGGCATTTGAGGTCTGGCTCCCATCTAGGTCCTTGGTTGCGTCGGGCCTCTGGCTGGGGTTCCTGGTGCCGTTTGCCAGGGAGCTTGTTACAAAGGCCGACTCCCGGCTCCTTCCCCGGAGGAATCTGGGCTGGCTGGAGGCCCCGGACTGATGCGAGAGTCCCAGAATGTCAGGCCCGAGGTGGTCGGAACTCTGCTTCCTGCCGGTCTCTCGGCTGTCCCCATAACCCTCCCCGTCCCCCCAGTCTCCCCGTGTTCCGCCTGCACCACAGGCTCTTTGGTGGAACTCCTGCAAGTGTCCGGGCTTTGCCCTGCCAGGGCTGCTGGTCCCGCAGCCCCAGCCCCGTGCTTAGACGTCCTTGTCTGCGCCCCTGTCCCCACACCAGCCCGGTCGGCAGGGCCGCTCAGAGACCAGCTCAGGACTGGCCAGAGAGCGGGATCAGAAAATGGGGTATGGGGGCAGCGAACCCCCACAATGCAGGCATCAGGCCTCAGGCTGCCTTTGGGGTCTTCTGGCCTTTTACAGGGGCGGGTGGGCAGGAGGACCCCCGTGAGCGGGAGTGACAGGTGGGCCGGGCCCCAGCCTGGGCAGGAGGGGAGGAGGGGGTGGGAGGTGGCCGGATTCGTGGCAGGGGCTGGCGGCACTCACCCCGCCCGGTGCCCAGGTGGTGATCATGCGGGACTACCAGCACGAGAACGTGGTGGAGATGTACAACAGCTACCTGGTCGGGGACGAGCTCTGGGTGGTCATGGAGTTCCTGGAGGGCGGCGCCCTCACCGACATCGTCACTCACACCAGGTACCGCCAGGCGCCCGGCTCCCCGCCCGCTGCCTCCCCAGGCTCCCTGGGGCCGCCGCGTCCCCTCTCAGACCCCTCGGGGTGGGGGCCTGCGTCTCTGGGCGGGGAGGGCGGCGTCCCCCTCGGGCCCCCGGTCGCTGAGCCCTGGCCCGCGCAGGATGAACGAGGAGCAGATCGCCGCCGTGTGCCTGGCCGTGCTCCAGGCCCTGGCCGTGCTCCACGCGCAGGGAGTCATCCACCGCGACATCAAGAGCGACTCGATCCTGCTGACCCACGACGGCAGGGTGAGGAGCCGGCTGGCTTGGGTGCCCCCTGCCTCTCCCCAGTATCCCTCCATCCCTGACCCTCGGCTCGGTGGCTCAAGGAGTTAGAAGTTTGTTTGCTTGGGGCCAACAGCCCCCAGTCAGGCCCAGTCAGTGGGGGGCTCAGAGGGGCGCAGGCTGCCGGGGGCTGTGGTCGAGCCCTGGGCCCCGGGAGGCCGGGAGGCAGCTGGGTGGCCGGCCGCGGCTCTTCCTCCACCGAGAAGCTGTTCGCAGCCGAGCACACAGCGGTGGGCTGTCGACCCCGCTCCTGACTCCCCTCCCCCAGACTGAGGTTCGGACTCTGAGGCCCAGGGATGAGAGCCCCAGTGCCCAGAACCTGCGTTTCTACTCCGAGAGTGGACGTGATTTTCAGTAGGACGGGGTCCATGACTGTCCCCGAGTTCTCGATGATCTGCCTGCCCTCCCCTGGGAGGAGAACCCGTTCGGCAGAGATAGGGGTCGGGGTGGGCTGTCTTTCACGGGGAGTCTCAGGTGGAGGCCACGAACCCCTGAAGCTGTCCACAGGTGTGCTTGGGGGACATCTGTGAGCCTGAAACTGTGTGCGCACCGTGTGTGTACGTTTCGTGGGGGTGAGGAGATCACGTAGCCTCAGGAACAGGAAGGAGGCCCGTGGTTGTTGGCAGAATAAGCTACAGCCGTCATGCTCTCCGGGGCGCCCGCATCCGGGGACGCAGGGGCCTGGGACACGGGCTTTGGGAGCCAGCCAGGTCTCCGCAGCCCCACGCAGCATTTGGAACCTGCAGGACTCGGGCCATTTCCACCAAAGGCCCCAGGACAGACCCTGTCAGGAAGGCACATGGTGTCCTCTCCGGGCGGTGACGCACCTGAGGGCCCCCTGCTGGGAGGAGGTGGAGGGACCCAGTGGTCCGGCCCTAACCTCTAGGCTGCCCCGTGGAGCCCCAGCACGTCCGAGGAGGCCGGGTAATTGAGTGGGTGGACACCTCTGACCCCCCACTGCCCGTGGCCCCTGCAGGTGAAGCTGTCGGACTTCGGGTTCTGCGCCCAGGTGAGCAAGGAGGTACCACGGAGGAAGTCCCTGGTCGGCACGCCCTACTGGATGGCCCCAGAGCTCATCTCTCGCCTTCCCTATGGGCCAGAGGTAAGCCGGCGGGGCCCCGGCTGTCCCGCTGTCAGCACGCGTTTACACAGGAGTGCTGGGGTGGAGTGGGGCTCGGTGTGGCAGGTGGGTCACTGGGGCTGGTCCTGTGGGAGGGGAGGTAAGCATGCATGCGCGCACCCATCCCTGATGCGCCCGGCCCGCTGCTGACAAAACTCACTGAGATTTCGTAAAACCCGAAAGCTCTGGGTCCCGAGAACTGTGACGTTAGGGGCGGTGACAGGCTTCAGACCCAGCCATCCCTGGGCTCTGTCCCTCCCCAGCCCCGACTTGGTCTGTGTCGTCTTCCCCCAGGCAGGTACTCCCGCGGCCAGGGCAGAGCTGGCCTGGCAACTCTGGGACCCCGTCCCCCCACCTGCGAGTGCCAGGGTGCTCCTGGCTGTTGCCAGTCGTCTTCGGGCTGGCTCTGATTGGCTCTGCTCAGGTCACGTGTCTGCTCATGAGCCAATTACTGTGTCCCAACCATGCTGATAAGGCAACTGGCCAGCAGCTCTGGATGCTCCCGCGAGCGAGCGAGGAAGGGAGGACACTGCTTGAGCAGCGGCTTCCCCCAGCACTGGCCTGGCAGCTCAGCCCTTCTGTCCCTTCCCCGCTGCAGGTGGACATCTGGTCTCTGGGGGTGATGGTGATCGAGATGGTGGACGGGGAGCCTCCCTACTTCAACGAGCCCCCCCTCAAAGCCATGAAGATGATTCGGGACAACTTGCCGCCCCGATTGAAAAACCTGCACAAGGTGGGCTCCGGCCGGCAGTGGGTGGCTTGGGGGAGGGGACACTGCCTCCGCGTTGGGCTCTCTGCCCCCCTCCCCTGGGTCCCCTAAGCCCCGGTGGGCACCCAGTGGTTGCGCCTCAGCCGGCTGGCTGAACACAGAGCATAGCCAGGTCTGGGAGAGGAGTCTTCCTCGTAGAGGGGTGAGAGAGGGGTGAGAGAGGGGTGTCTCCAGGGCCCAGCCGCTGTCACCTCCTTGCAAATGGAGAAGAAATGAGCCCTTGGGGTCTTTGATGTGTTTCTACCCTTGGGGCCAAGCTCTAGACGCCTGGGCCCTCCTGGGCCCTTCCCCCAGCGCAGCGGATGTCGTCGGCCCATTTGACAAGAGGCAGAAACTGAGGCCCAATGGCAAGCGAGCAGCGGAGCTGGCGCTCAGAGCCGCCCCTGACTCTCTCCTCCGCCTCCCAACAGGTGTCACCCTCCCTGAAGGGCTTCCTGGACCGCCTGCTGGTGCGTGACCCGGCCCAGCGGGCCACAGCTGCGGAGCTGCTCAAGCACCCGTTCCTGGCCAAAGCGGGCCCGCCCGCCAGCATCGTGCCCCTCATGCGCCAGAACCGCACCAGATGAGGCCCGGTGCCCTTTCCCTGAACCAAAGAGCCCCTTGGGTCACCCCTGCCCCGGCACAGGCCAGTCGGGGGCCGGCCCCCACTCCTCCCCACCCGGGAGACACTCCGTGTGGCAGCGCCTCCTTGCCGGGGGTGGCGGCGCGTGCAGGACCCTACTACTGAACTCCAGGTTTGATTTGTGACTTGTAAAAAAAAAAACAAAACAAAACCACAACACGGACTTGTGGGAGCAAGTGAGGGTCCCCGGCCGCCCCACCCTCCGGGACGGTCCCTCCCTGTGTCTTCCTGTCTTCCAGGAAGGACAGGCAGCTCCCCTATCACTGGAAATCATCTGCAGCGGGCGCTGCTGTGGGTGGAGAGAACACTACGAGAGGCGCGTGCGTGTGTGCGTGTGTGTGCGTGTGTGTGTGCACGCCGCCCGTGCAGACGGTCCAGCTGCTTTGTCCACCAGCCCACGAGTGGGTGTCTCCGAGGCCTTGCCTGACATACAGCACGGCCCCCTGGCCCCCCTGAGCCATTGCGGGGGTCGATCATGAATGTCTGAAGAGTGGCCTTTTCCCCGAGTCCTGCACCCCCTCTCGGTGGCTGGCTGGGGAGATGGGGGTCGGGGCTTCCCGCCCATCTCCAGCCTCTGCAGATGACTACTGCACCTGGACAGCCTCCTCTTTTCTAGAAGTCTATTTATATTGTCATTTTATAACACTCTGGCCCCTGTCCCGATCTGGGGACAGATGGCCCCTGCCCCCTTGGGGCGGCACCAGGGACGGAACCACTGCTCGGAGAATCAGGTTCCCAGCCCCTTGGTGCGGCCTACTCTCCCCTCCCCTCCTCCCTCAAGTTAGTTTTACAATTAAAATGTTTTCTTGTTTTGTGTGTGTGCGTAGCGTGTGTAGCGGCCCCTCCCTGTCCTGGTGTGGGATTGGGGGAAGGGACCCGAGGGCGGGGAGAGGGCAGCCTGCCGAACCCCAGGATTCCAGCCCATATTAGGGCAAGGCCACGTCTGGGGGGTGGGGAGCGCAGGTCGAAGCAGCCCGTAGTGCCCACCCCTGACGTGGGACCCACTCTCGCCCGCCCCCTGGCCTACAAGCAGCCAGTCCACCAGGGTCTGTGTGCCGCGGTGACCAGCCTGCCAAATAGATTTGCCGGAATCTTGTTTTAAAAAGCGTTGCTTGTCTCGAGCGTGTTCAGTGGGTAGGAAGGATCCTTAAAGAGCTGATGTTAGTAAATGGGCCGTTCAGAAAACCGGTCGGTGGTCAGGTGGGCTACTGAGGACTCAACTGAGGCGGGTGGATCTGGAACGGCCAGCTTTAGGGGTACCGCACTGGCCAGAGCCCTCCCTCCAAATCGGGGTCCCAGAGGGCTGCGCCTGGGCCTCCACGAGGGGAGAAAGGAATTGGCCGGCACCCTCGGGGCAGTGCTGCCTCTATGTTCTGGGCGCTGAGCGCCCCGGGCTGGTGTGAGCTTGGACTGCGTGCATCTCCCCCAGAACCCGGGGGGGGGGGGGGCGGCAGCTTGGGGACAACTGCAGCGTAAGCAGCGCACCCCACTGCCACCGGCACCAGGGACCTCCGCCTGCTGTGTAGGCAGGAACCGTGGCGATCCCGGCTTGGGTACACCTCCTGCCCGCACTCCAGGGCACGCCTTTCCGCGGGCCCTGCGCTCCCCAGGGCTGGGGTGCTGCGTCTGTGCCCAGGGCCGGCCACCAACAGGCACCGTCTAGAGGGGGGCTCAGAGGTTTAAACATCCCCAGGGAAGCAGCTGTCGTCATGTCGAATGTGTTGGGTGCCTGGGTGGAGTTGTTAATCCCCGGGGAGAACTCTGCCAGAATGGGTATAAGGAGAAACGGAAAACAAGAAAAGACCAAAGTGACACCTCCCCCCACACACACGCGCATGCGCACCAAAGAAAAAGCTTTGGGCTTGAGTGCTTTTACAAATGAGTTCTACCAGACTTTGAAGGATCACGTAATTCCTACCTTGTACAAACTGTTCCAGGAAACAGGGAAAGGATAGCAGCCCGACTCATTTTCAGAGGCTGGTACGCCCATGTCTCCACAGCCAGCTAAGTAAGGACCATGAAAAACAGGGTGGCTCAGAGCCACTGCGCTCCCAGCCGGAGGGCCTGGCCTCCCTGGGCCCCGGGGGTGCTCCAGGAAGTGCCGCTGGGGGTGAAGGATCCTCCCCTCCGCCCCCTGGGACAGGAGGTCCCAGGTCCCAGGTCCCATTACATGGTGGAGGAGATAACATTCGGGCCCATGGCGACTCTGCCATGATTGTCACCTTCCATCAGCATCACTGCAGTTTAAAGGATGATTTGGGGTGACCTTGAGAGTGCTCCCGGAGGCCCCATGCCCCCTCCTCCTGCCCCTGTCCATCTGGAAGGAGTTCCCACGACATCCATGAAACCCGTCTAGTTGTTTCAAACGGGAGATTGAATACAGGGGGTTGGTCCCAAAAGTATCCAGAAGCCTGAGGGAGCCAACAGGGCCAAGTAACCCGGCCACCCAGGGAGCCGGAGGCACAAAAGGGCTCAGGGGCACCACCAAGTCCCCGGAAGTCGGAAGTCCGCTCGTGCCTCTGTGGCAGCGGGAGCAGGAAGGTTCTTCCAGCTTCCCGCCCCCTCCAGCTCCGGGGCCTCCTTCAAGCAGGCCCCCACTGGTCCCAGCCGGCGACGGAGTCCGTGCCACGCATCGGCGGGACAAGAGAGCAATCAGAAGGGCGAGTGTGGTCCCGAGCAAGGGCAGACACCTGCCCCAGCGGCGATGTGGCCCTGGGAACTGGCTTTGTCCCGATGGTACTGAGCCGACGGGGTCCCACACAGCAGCGAGTGTTACCTCAGCGGCAGCAGGGGGCGCTGTGATCTAAGCTGCAAAGGCCCAGGAGGGGAAGCCCGGGAGGTCCCAGCCCGTAGGTCAGGGGCGTGTTTACAGAGACCCAAAATGAGTGAGTGAAACAAGTCAGACCAGTGGTTCTCCCAAGTGTGGTTCCCGGACCGGCATCATCCCTGGGAACTTGCTGGAAATGCAGATTCCCAGGCCACACCCCAGGCTGAATCAGTGGTCCAGAGGAGGAGGGGAAGAGGCGGCCACGCTCCTGTAAGGACGTGACCCAGAGGTTGCGCCATCGCCTCATTGGCCAGAGCTTCGTCACGTGGTTGCACCCTGCAGTAAGGGAGGTTGGGAAACGTAGTCTTTATTCTGGCCGGCTGTGTGTCTGGCTAAAAATTCAATTACTGTAGGATTGTGATTCTCCACCTCTGCTAGACTCTCCACCTTCACTAGACCTAGACTCCCCGAGGTTCTCCGGAGAACCCAGAGGCAGACCCAAGTGTATTCAGGTTGCGCTTAATACATGATAAGGCTGGCCCTGCGAAACAAGGAGGGGAAAATAGATTGTTTAGTAATAGTGTTGGGGAAATTGGTTCATTTTCTCTGGAGAAAAAGAAAACGGGCTCCCTACCTAACACCACAACAAAAGAACCCTAGCTCTGTGCTTTCCCGGAAGGTGGCCACCAACCACATGTGGCTATTTAATTTTAAATTAACGAAATAAAATGAAACATTTCGGTCCTTTACTAACACTAGTCACATTTCACAACCTCCACTGTCACTTGTAACCAGCGGCTACTAACTAGACGATTTAGATATGAGATCTTTGGATTATCTGAGTTCTCCTGGACTAGGTTTCTCTGATGGATTAAACGTCCTCTGAAAGACAAACTATAAAGGTGACAGAGGAAAATACCTGATGACCAGCAGCATAGAAGGACTTCTTAAAACTCCAATGGAACAAATTGTCGGAAAAAAAAAATTAATCAAACTACGTTAAAATGTAAAGCTTTTGTTCAAGGAAGGCCATCATGAGCAAATGTACTAGTCTTCAGAAAGGGAAAAAAACATTTGCAGAGTGTAACATGGATTAGATTTTTTTTTTTTTTAATGAGAAAAGAGCAACCCAAATAGAAAAATGGGCAAAGGATATAAACAGGCAACCTACAGAGAAAAAAACGCAAAAGACCTACCAGGGTGTGCACAAGGGCTCAAACTTACCGGTAACCGGAGGAAGGCACATTTCAACAAGCTGGCATTCTACCACAAGCCTGGTAAAAATTCAAGTCTGACTTAGTCAAAGGAAGTATCGCACTTACACATCTTGCAATAATTCCACTCCTGAGTGCCTTCCCAAAGAAATCATGGGACCCTATGGGAGCACGCATGGGGATGTTCACTGAAGCAGTGTTTATGGGGTAGGAGCCGGAGGCGGCCAGGGTGTTTCACTCTAAGTCAGCAAATAGAAGACACAGGGGCCGCACGTCAAGGACTCCCGTGCAGTCCTCAGGAGCGGGGGACCAAGTGTGTCCACGGGGAGGGAGAGCCAGACCAGTGATGAGAAAAGTAAAATCAAGATCTATACCAGGCCACGTGTGTCGATTACAAATTAGGGACATAAGGGACGCCTGGGTGGCTCAGTTGGTTGAGCAGCTGCCTTTGGCTCAGGTCAGGATCCCAGAGTCCTGGAATCTAGTCCCACATCGGGCTCCTTGCTCGGCAGGGAGCCTGCTCCTCTCCCTGCTTCTGCCTGCCTCTCTGCCTGCTTGTGTTCTCTCTCTGTTAAAATAAATAAACAAAATCTTTAAAAAAAAAACATTAGGGACATAAAACAGTAATACCCGTTTTTCAAGATTAAAAAAGGCGACTCATTTACATAATAGAATGACTCCCAGTGGGGAAGAAGAGGGAGAGAGTGAGGGAATAAAGAGGAAGAATAAATGAACAGGAGAGGGGTCTCGGGAGGAATAAAGGCCTTGAAGGTCACTCTGAAGTTCTGTCCTATGAACAAAGGGTGTGGATTGGGCCTCGTCACAGGTATTTAAAGGAAAATTATCCAGGTGATTTCTTTTTTTAATTTTTATTTATTTATTTGACAGAGAGAAAGATCACAAGCAGGCAGAGAGGCAGGCAGAGAGAGGGGGAAGCAGGCTCCCCATCGAGCAGAGAACCCGCTGCGGGGCTCGATCCCAGGACCCTGAGATCCTGACCTGAGCCAAGGCAGAGGCTTTAACCCACTGAGCCACCCAGGCGCCCCTATCCAGGTGATTCTAAGGACCGCCAGGATTAAGAACCTGAGCTTGGCTGTGGGGACCGCCCAGTGCTTTATCTGCCACCATATCACTGCTGGACTGGATTTTTCTTAAGAAATCCCCATGTTCACATGACAGCTCTTGAATCTTAAAGACAGGCAACCAACTCAGTGCGCTGAACAATATCTCGTGGGCCCAGCAAAATCAAGGGAAGAGCTAACATTCATCAAGATCGTAAGAGGAGGGGTGGGAGTGGCGCGCCTGGGCTGCCTCCGTGGGTTGAACACCCGACTCTAGATTTCAGCTCAGGTAAGGATCTCAGGGTCGTGAGATCGAATCCCAAATGCTCAGCGAGGAGTCTGCTAGAGATTCTCTCCCTCTGCCCCTCCCCCTTTCTCTCGCTCTCTCAAATAAATAAAAAAAATCTTAAAAAAAAAATAGACCGTGTCCAGGGCTTCACTGAGCACCTAGTTTACCCCATTCGACCCTATCGTGCACTGAATGGTGCCCCTGCCACTTCCGAAAGATAAGTCCAGGTGGAACCTATAAATTCAGACTTAGGTAGGGAAAAAAGGGCCCTTGCCTTGCAGCCGTTATGGAGGATTCTGCCACGCGAGATCACTCTGGGTTATCTGGCGGCGGGGGGCGGGGGGGCAATGTATTTAGAAGAGAAAAGCAGGGGGAGGTTTGCGACGCCCAGGGGAGGCGGACACGGGAGGGCTGCGGGTGCCGCGAGCAGCGCCGGCAGTCCCCAGCCGCCAAGAAGAGTCACCTCTCAGAGCTTCAGAGGCAGCAAGACCCTGCTGACAGCTTGATCTCAGACTCTGGCTTTTCAGGACCCGGAAACATCACCTTTCTGCCCCCCTAAGCCGACCAGTTAGGGCAGCTCTGGGAAACACATACAACCCCTCCAGCAGCCGTCCTCTGAGCAAGCGCCTTCCCCAAACCCATTTCACAGCCGGGGAGACTGAGGAACGAAGACACAACCTGAGGTCACCCAGCCGGCAGGTGGAAGAGGCAGGATTGGAACCCAAGCACCCGGGGGGGGGGGGCCGAGTCTCCCCACGTCCTCACTAGGCCACAGCCTCCAGGACCGGGCAGGGCTCCCCTCCCTATCACATCTGAGGGGCCGCAGGACCGATAGGAAAGTGAAAACTCAGAGAAGACTTGGGGGCTCGGAATGAGTCAGAACAGCATCTACAGAAGTTTGGGGCCCCAATGCCAGGTTAAACAAAGGTAAACTCTCTCCCTTTCTTCCTCCTTCCTTCTCTTCCCTGTTCCTTTATCTCTGACTTTCTCTGTCTCCCTCTCTCTCCCTTATTCTATCGCTAAATCACACTTAGTATTTGAGCCCTAACTCAAACCCAAGGTGCAAAATGCAAAAGATTCCAAAGGGGTTAAGTTGCAAAATCAACCTCTCTCCCCCATTCCCAGCTTCTCTGTCCTCCTCCCCAGAGGCGGCCCCAGGTAGAAGTTTTTCGCATCTCCTTCCGGAAATGTATGCATGGAGCAGGGAAGACCTACATGCATATGCAGATTGTGTCCCACTTTGCACAAATGTCAGCATAATGTCCACATCCTTCTATGTCTTGCTTTTTCCTCCCTAACACTGAGTCTTGGTGGTTCCTTGTGGGGATGTCGACAGCAACCTCTCTCTTCTCAGTGGCTGGAGAATTCCCCCAGGGGGCATGTGAGCCCTGAGTTATGGAAACAGTCCCAGTCCACCGTCGGGAAGCTCGCCACTGCCTGCTGTTTTGAACAATGCCACTGTAGAGATCTTGCATGTATTTTATATTTGGCACATGGGCGAATTTATCTGGTATGCATCCGCCCTGCCTCCTCCCCCCTCCCCCCCCCACCCCGCCGCTGGACTCCGCCCTGCCCTCTGCCCGCAGCTAATACCCTCTCGGTATCTCTAACCTCCTAGATCCTTCCCCGCCTCTGATCAACCTCTGTCCTGGTTTCTTTCTCTTTCCTTGCTTTCCTCTGCACCACCTTCCCCTCTTCCTCTTCCTCTTTCCCTCTAACCCCCTCCCATTTCCCTCCTTCTCCCGGACCACATTGCTGCCTCTCTGTCGCCCCCCATAGGATGAAGTTGGCTCACCACATCCTCCAACAGACCCTTCTGGTTTATATTTGGGGAAGGCGGCACCCAACCCAGCTTATCTTTCTTTCTCACCCCCTCCCCCCGCCCCGACCTGGCTGGGCTTCCTCACCCCCCTGCAGCCCCCGTGGAAAACCCACTATCTGTTTCCCAAAGTCCCCAGGTGCCTGCCCTCCAGAACCCCACCGTTCTCTCTCCACCAGGAGGATTGGGCGCTGGCGGGTGGGGTGGTGATACTGGCTTTGCCGTGGAAGCCGCGGGGGCTAGACGCGGGCAGGCGGACGTGCTTTCTTGACCAGACAGAGACTCCCCTCCTGCCTGGGTCCGGCCTTCTTGTCCTCCCTGCTCAGCAAACACAGCAACTAGTCACACCTGAGCTGTGGACAGACAAACAAAAAAACAACCCAGACCCGCCCAGGGCTCTGCCCTGGCAAGGCTGACATTCTCGTGGGCTGACACGGTTCATGACCAAGTGAACAGATCCACATATTCATAGGTATTTATAAATCATTCTAAGTTCAAGCAAGAACGAACGGGGTGTGACACTAGAGAATGGAGGGCGGAGAGAAATTGACCTTGGCTGGGGTGTATATTCATGTATGGCAAACAATCGCAAGGCTATATTCTTGGGTAGAATAAAGTCAGAAGGGTGTGTGTTATGAACAGGTGACATTTGCATGGAGATGAAGGCAGCCACGGAAGCATGGAAGGGAAGGCTTGGTAGGCACCAGGGCAGCGTGTACAAAGGCCCTGAGGTACAAAGGAAGTTGGAGGGTCAAGGACCAGCAAAAATATAGGACATTAATGAGTGAGGGGAGAGTGTGGGCCACTGCAGGTAGCCCTGGGCAGGGAGGGGCTAGCCCCAGTGTATAGATGGGAAACTAAGGCTTGGAGAAGGAAGGCCCTTCCTCCAAGGACACACAGGGTCAGGGTGGTGACTGTGGAGCTCAGGCAGCCTAGCTTACCGTCTGAATCACCAGGACAGTGGTTCTTAGTGCGGGATTCCCTCTTGGCCACCCCAGAACTACTGAATCAGAAACTCGGGGTGGGAGCAGGGTTTGGAGCCCAGTGGTCTGCGATTAACAAGCCTTCTAGAGGATTCTGACAGCCAGTCAAATTTGAAGACCACGGAGCGAGGCTCTTCTGCCTCCCCAAACGTTGCTTCTGTCCTTGGAGGGATCCCTGTCTGCGGTGGGTTGAATGGCGGCCCCCAAGAAGATATGCCCAATCCCAACCCCCAGAACCTGTGACTGCTGCCTCACTTGCAAGGCTTCTAAGGAGAGCAGCGCCATGGCCAGATGGCTGATATGAGGGATCACCCTGGGAGGTAGATGCTAGCATGAGGAGCCTGGGCTCCAACCTGAGCCGCTCTTCCCAGAGATGCGGAATCTAGGGGCCAAGCTGCCAGGGTTCAAATCTCAGTTCTGCCACTTCCAGGCTGTGTGACCTTGGGCAAGTCACTTTACCTCTCTGTGCCCCAGTTCCCTCACACGAAAGTGGGTTTAATAATAACAATACCTGTCATAGTGGGTGCGTTTGATTAACGCACATAGAGCACAGGCACCCGACTGGCTCAGTCAAGGGAGCAGGCAACTCTTGGTCTCGGGGTTGTGAGTTCGAGCCCCACGTTGGGGATAGAGATTACTTAAAAATATGATCTTAAAAAATAAATTACATGGAATGCAGAGAGCAGTGCTTGGCCCAGAGTGAGCACTCTGCAATTGTTATTATTATTGTAACTGTTATAGCTCGTTCATTTCTTCACCTGCCAACAGGGTGATGCCTCCCAGGTGTGTCTCCTTCCTGACCTCTCTCTAAACTCCCACCACACATATCCGGTCACCCGTTGGATGTCCTGTGCTTAACACATCTTGGATGGAATGCTCAATTTTCTGTCCCCCTGCCATGTGTTCTGCCCTCCGTCTTCCCTGCTCACTTAACAGGGTCACCTTCTTTCCACTACTCAAGGCCAGTCAGGAGGAGATCCTAACTCTGTCCTCCACCAGCCACTCCATGATCCCACCCTGGTCCTGTCCACCCGCATCGCCCTCCTCGCTGTTCCCTGGACCTGCTCTCAGCCAGAGATCAGTTATGCTTCCTCCTTTCCCACCTTCCCCGAGATGCCACTTAGAGTGCATTACACCTACCTACCTACAAGATAAACCTAGGAACTGCCCCATTGTCTCTTTGATCTCATCTCCGCCACATTCCCTCTGCTCCAGCCTCCCAGCTGTTCCCCAAACACACTAGCTTGGTCCCACCTCAGGGCCTTTGCACAGGCTGTTCCTGCTGCCCAAATCTTTCCCCTTCTTCAGGTCTCTGCTCAAACGTCACCTCCTCCAAGAAGCCCTCCCTAACTACCCTAGTTAAAACAGGCTTCCAGCTCCTTTCGTCTGTCCTCACAGAGGTGTTCTTCACCTCCAAAGTGGTTGATGCTCTTTGTCCATTAACCAGCTGCCCCTTGACTTGTTGAAGTTCATCCCTCCCTGCACAAGGCCAGAAGCCCCATGGGGACAGGAATCTGCCTGTTCATTCACCCTTATATCCCTGATGCGCAGGGCTTGGGGATGTAAGTAATAATATTACTCGATGAGTACCATTACTTATTCTTCCTTAATACTTAAGTATTCGTTTAAAGAATAAGAGGTAGAAAGGCAATGGGAAACTAGGGATCCTGGTTTTCTGTCTATCTCTATTTTTTCCTTCACACAAATAGCAGCCTGTGCGGCCCACTGTTGGCCATCTTGCTCTTTTCACTTAATTGGCTTGTAGATATTTTCTTATTAGTATGGAGACAGAGTTACTGTATCCTTTTGTTTTCCCTAATTGAGGTATAACTTACGTACGAGAAAACACACCCATTTCAAATGTATAGCTTGGTGAGGTTTTTTTTTTTTTTTTAAGAATTCTTTTTTAAAAATTTTTTTTTTTTTTGACAGAGAGAGTGAGAGAGCACAAGCAGGGGGAGCAGTAGAGGGAGAGGGAGAAGCATGCTCCCTGTTGAGGAGGGAGCCCAATGGGGGGCTCAATCTCAGGACCCTGAGATCATGACCCGAGCCGAAGGCAGATGCTTAACCCATTGAACCACCCAGGCGCCCCAAGCTTGGTGAGTTTTTTTGTTTTTGTTTTTAAAGATTTTATTTATTTATTTATTTATTTATTTGACAGAGAGAGAGATCACAAGTAGGCAGAGAGGCAGGCAGAGGGAGAGGGGGAAACAGGCTCCCTGCTGAGCAGAGAGCCTGATATGGGACTTGATCCCAGGACCCTGAGATCATGACCTGAGCTGAAGGCAGAGGCTTTAACCACTGAGCCACCCAGGCGCCCCAGATTTTATTTTTTTTAAGATTTTATTTATTTATTTTACAGAGAGATAGAGAGCACAGGTAGGCAGAGTGGCAGACAGAGGGAGAGGGAGAAGCAGGGTCCCCTCTGAGCAGGGAACCCGATGTGGGGCTCGATCCCATGACCCTGAGATCACTCATGAGCCGAAAGCAGCTGCTTAACTGACTGAGCTACCTAGGCACCCTGCTTGGTGAGTTTTGACAAATGTATTCTCCCATATAACCAGCATCATAAAGACAGAAGTCCTGGGGCACCTGAGGGGCTCAGTTGGTTAAGCATCTGACTTTGGGTCAGGTCATGATCTCAGGGTCCTGGGATCAAGCCCTGTGCCTCTGCCCCACGGTGCAGGATGGGAGGACATCTGTTTTTGTTTGTTTTTTGTTTTGTTTTGTTTATTTAACTACTCTACACCCAGCATGGGGCTTGATCTCACCACCCCTAAGATCAAGGGTCACCACGCTCCCCCTGACTGAGCCAGCCAGCGCCCCCGGATATCTGGTTTTAGAAGATATCGTCAAGTTCTTTTCCAAAGCGGTCCCACCATTGCTCACGTGCTTAATGCTTCGAGAGCCATGAGAGGTGGCTTTGGGGAGGGGAGGTCCGTGGGTCGCCCAGGCCTCAGACTGTTTGGAAAACAGGTCCCCACACTGGGACCTTCACCACTTGAAGCTGGAGGGAGGGGATGTCTGAGATCCTCTTGGCTTTGCGGGGCCCGGGTTGGGCCCCGGATTCCTCAGATTTAAGTAACAATATTTCCCATAGTATGGTGGATGCAGGAGAGGTGGGCTCTTAAATTTTCCATTCTGGGGCCCAGAGGGACCAAGGCCGACTCCCCGCCGTGGGTCCTGGGAAGACACAATTTGAGTGAGCATCCTGGGTGAGTCTGACATGCTGTAAAGCTTGGGACCCCTGAGTCTGGGATGGGGGAGGCATAGGTGAGAGGGAAAGTCATTCCAGGTAGAAAGAACTTTGGGAGCAAAATGGCTGAGATGGGAGAGAACAGGTCAGGGAAGCAGGGACCAGAAATCCAGGCTTCGAATGGCAGCCAAAGAGTGGGGAATATTCTGAGGGCACTGGGGAGCCATGGTGGGTTTAAGTGGGAGAGTGACTACTTGGGTTTGCCCTGTGACTGCATCCGTGTGTGTGTGTGTGTGTGTGTGTGTGTGTGTGTGTGTGTGTGTGAGAGAGAGAGAGAGAGAGAGAGAGATACACAGAAGGAGGTGAAGGAGATGATGAGAAACGTGGAGCGGAAACCATGGCAGGCTGGGGGGGGTGCAGGCAGAGGAGAGGTGCGGACCCCCTGCTCCGGCTCTGCCCCTTCCTCCTCCTCCCTCGCCCCTCTTCCTGCTGCTCTGGCTGCGACTGCGGGGAGGACAGGGTGGGCTGGCGGCCAGCCACGGGTGTGTGTTTGTGTTTGTGGTGGCCGGGGGAGTGTCTCCAGTTGTGCGTGTGCTCTGAGGTCGATGAGTGTTCGGGCGTCTCCTGGGGACTTCCTGGGGCATCTGGGCTGCAGCCCTGGGGTGCCTTGGGCGAGTTACTAAACCTCTCTGTGCCCGTTTCCTCATCTGCAAAATGGGTATAGCAACGGCATCTATTTCCTAGGGAGGATGTGGAGCCGGAGGTGATTAATCAGGGCCATGCCGGCTCGCGGGCAGCCCTCAATTACACGAGCAGCATCGTTCAGGTGTGAGCTCAACTCTGAGTGTCCCGGGCGTGTGTCTGCCGGCATCTGGCAGGAATCTGGGGCAGGAAGCCTGCCTGGAAGCAAAGGGGGTTATCTAGGGCAGCAGGGGGGCAGGCCTGCAAGGGTGGCCTCTCTGTCCTCCTCTGTGAAATGGGGATAACAGCAGCGCCCCCACACCCTCGGTGCACGGGCAAGCCAGGCGCTGGAGAGTGTTTGCCCGCGGGTCTGCTGTTACCTTTCCTTAGTCAATAAAGTGCAGATAAGAGTGGCGCCCACCTCCTTCCCCGTCGCTGGAGGATGACGGGAACTGGGAAGCACCTAGAACAGCATCCACCAAGTACCCAGAAAGCGCTCGCCGGCCGGTGTGGGGTGCGGCCCGGGGCACCTGGCTGTACAGGTTCCTGGTCCCCCCACTTCCTCCACACCCCGACCTCTTGCCCCCACCACTGCCCCATCCCTCACTCCCAAATCCCCAGGACCTCTGAAGGCAGAGGCTTTGGCCACTGTGCCCTCCTCTCCAGCCCCCCTCTGGAAAGGGGTACAGACACCCCCCAAAACCCAGGTGGGGTGACTGCTCCCCTCTCTGCTGCTATTTCAGTGCCTCCCTGGGGTCCCCCCATCTCTGTGCCTCTGAGTATCTCTCTGCCCTCCACCTCCGCTTCCAGAACAGGAAATGTCAGGGTCCCAAAGGCATGTCCCAGGTGAGGGAGCTTGAGGAAGCCGCAGAGACAGGACCTCCCCCCACCTCCTACCCCTGGATGAGAGTGGGGATAGGGGCAAGAGGGGGTCTTCCTTAATGAACCTCTTAATCCTGCCACTCTGGATCTTAATGAGGGGGAGGGACCTCATTCAAGGGCAGGGAGCCCTGACATCAGCTCCTTGGTCCCCCCCCCCCAATACCTGGGCCCTCAGCTGGCCCTGGGGAAACTGGGGCAGAGGCTTGGGAAACCGAATAGGGGCTGGGGACCCGGAGTCCTAAGGCTCTGGGTGGAGGGCCTGATGACACGGAGCCTTCCCCTAACACACACCCCCTCCAACACCCGGGGGCGCGCCCCGCCCCTCCCGCCTCCAGTTAACCCCAAGGCTGCGAGGGAGCCCGGAACAGTCGCCCGGAGCCCACGGATGGAGGAGGAGAGCGATCGACACGCGGTCGGCGGCGAGATGGAGGCCGACGAGCTCGCCAGCCCCCGGGAGCCGCCTTCGCCGCCCTCGCCGCCCTCGCCGCTGTCCCCCGCGGCCCCCGACACCCCGGGGACGCCCCAGCCGGAGCAGCAGCCGTCGGAGGCCTACGCCCGGCAGCTGCTGCTGGAGGAGTGGAGGCCCCCGGGCGGGAGCCTGGAGTTGCCCCCGCGCCTCACCTGGAAGCTGCTCTTCCTGCGGCGGCCACTCTACCGCAACCTGCTGCGCTCGCCCAACCCCGAAGGTGCGGGAAGGTGCGGGAAGTTGCGGCACGTGGCGGGCACCCCGACCGACCGACCACTGCCGGGTCTTCGCCTTCTGCGGCGTGCAGTTCACTCGGACCGTCTGTCTCCTCATCTTCCCGTCTGCTCCCTCGGGTCTGTTCCCTGGGCTCTTTATCTGTTTCTCTACACCCTTCCTGGTCTCTTCTGTCTTTGTGCCCCTCTCCGTCTCCCCCGCATGGCCCCCTCTCTCTTTCTGTCCTCTGCCCCTGTCTCTCCCAGTGTCTCTCTTTCTCTCACCCTGTTTGTCTACTTCTCTCTCCCTGCCTCCCTCCACCAGTATTTCTGTCTCTTTCTCTAGGTGCATCTCGCTGTCTCTCAGTCTCTGTCTCACCAGGACGCCGTCCTCCTCCTCCTCCTTCCCTCCTCCTTCACCACACCATTGCTTTCCCCCAGGACATTCTCAGGGCTCTCCCAGGGCCCTGACTCACACATCCCTGCCAGGCAGGTCGGGCCTGGCACAGATTCCTGCCCTTCCCACAGAGCCCTGGGGGCGGGGGGTAGGGAGTCAGGCCCAGGCCGAAGGGCTGGAGGCAGATTCAGCCGGCCTGAGACTCCCATCCCGGTGCATTTCAGGCATCAACATTTATGAGCCCGCACCCCCTACTGGTCCCAGCCAGCAGCCCCTGGAGACTCTGGGTAAGTGCCTGCAGGCCGGGCGCAAGGGGGCGGAGTGGTCCTGGGGAACGGGCGGGTTCTAACCCTGTGCTCCTCCACCTGCCAGGCAACTTCCGCGGGTGGTACATTAGGACCGAGCAGCTCCAGCATGACCGCAGGTGGGTGGCCAGGACCCCTGGGGCCCTGCTCCAGCCTCTCCTGCAGGACCTGGAGAAACTGCCTCTGGGCCCCTCTGGGCCTCAGTTTCCTGCTCGGAACCCAGGCTTTCTCATAAAAGAGAATGCTCCTAAAACACGCAGGGTCTGGCTGGGTCCAACCTGCATGTAGTAGGTGCTCGATAAGTAATAGCTATTGTCGTTATTCTTCTCCACCTCTTTCCCCGGGAGGGGGAGGCACCCAGGCCACCATCTGCCCTCCATTAAACTGAGCCCTGCTTCTGCACACTGAGTGCGACAGAGTCACACACGCCTGGGTTGGGAGCCCAGCTCCGCCACTTCTTTGCTGCTTGACCTTAGGCGAGTGACTTCCTTTCTGGAGCCTGTTGCTCATGTGCGTCATGGGGCTCAGACCATCCGGCCCTCAGGGGGGAAAGGAGGGAGCTGAGGCTAGAAGGTGGGGAGCAAGCGCTCAGCGCCCCTCCACGGGTGCCCCTGATGTCTCCACGAGGGCGCCATGATGGAGGCCTCCTGCTCCCAAGAATCCCAGCAGCTCCCAGACCTCGCCTCCCCCGTGCCCTCTCTTGCAGCTGGACGGTGAAGCAGCAGTGTGTGGACCTTCTGGCCGAGGGGCTGTGGGAGGAGCTCCTTGACGATGAGCAGCCAGACATCACGGTCATGGACTGGTACGCGCCTCCGCCCGGTCCGCCCGGCCCGCGGGGTCACGCACGGGGCTCCCCAGAGCGCCAGCCTCACCGGTCCTCCCCCGGCGCGAGCTTATCACCAAGACCCTGATGCCACGGCAGGATCCAGCCCCGCCTGCCATTCTAGCCCCTTCCCTCCGAGACGTCCCGTTTCTGAGACGCACCTGGCTGGACAGCGTTCCTTCGTTCTTGGATGCTTGTCCCCCTCTGCTCTCAAGACAAAGTCCTCCTTATCCCCTGGGACCACCCCCAAGCTGGCTCAGATGCCATATGCCCCAGGGCCCTGGACTCCCTCCTCCCCATCCCAGCCCTTAGCATTCCAGATGGTCACCCCGCTCCAGGCTCTATGACTCCCACAGACGCACCGTGGGGGGCCGCCTTGGTCAGGGCTGTGTTGCCCACGCTGGCCAGCCCGGGTGCACAGAGCCAGAGCCAGCGCCTAGTACGGTGTTAGGGCCCGGGGACCGGGTGGGGACACGGGAGCTGCGGTGGCAGCTGAAGGCCCGGACCCCACCCCCAGGTACGAGGACAGCCGGCTAGACGCGTGTGTCTACGAGCTGCACGTCTGGCTGCTGGCGGCTGACCGCCGCTCGGTCATCGCGCAACACCACGTGGCCCCCCGCACCTCTGGGCGGGGCCCCCCCGGCCGCTGGCTCCAGGTGAGGCTCTGCCCCGGCCGCCAACCCTGGCCACGTGTCCATGACCCAAGACCTCAGAGAGGGTGGAGGCAGGAGAGGAGGGTTCCCGGGTCCCTGATGGGACTTCTCCCTGACCCTGTGTGCCACCGCAGGTGTCCCACGTCTTCCGCCAGTACGGTCCTGGGGTGCGCTTCGTCCACTTCCTGCACAAGACCAAGAACCGGAGGGAGCCCAGCGGGCTGCGGCGGACAAGGGTGACCGACTCTTCCGTGTCTGTGCAGTTCAGGGAGTGACTGGCTGTTCAACTCCCGGCCTGTTCTGACCCCTTGTCTCACTCGTTCACGCCTTGTGACCCCTTAGCACCTCCCTCCCCGAGCTCTTAGCACTTCCCTGACCCTTTGCATCTCCCTGATCCCTTAATATCTCCTTGTTCCTTTCTCCCTTTGGACCTCTTAGCATCTCTTTCACCTCCCTGACCCTCAAAAGTCCCTGACCCTTAGCACCTCCTTGACCTTCAGAAGCCCTTAGCCCTTTGCACCTCCCTGACCCTCATGAGTCCCTGGCCCTTAGTGCCTCCCTGACCCCCGGAAGTCCCTGGCCCTTGGTGCCTCCCTGACCCTCGGAAGTCCCTAGCCCTTAGCACCTCCCTGGCCCTTTAGCTCTGCCCCCTTGTCTTAGCCCCTCCCCGATGCGCTGCACCACCTGCTCCCTTCACACCTTCATGACCCCTCAGTTTCTCTTTGATCACTTACCACCTCCCAGGCCCCTGCTTCCTGCCTGGCCCTTGATTTCCCACCTGACATCTTCGCACCCCCTTGAATGGCGGACTGACATTTCTTCTGCACTCTCTGAGCCCCATGAGGGCTGAGGACAGCGACCACTTCTTCCCGAGTTAGTGCTCTATAAATAGTAGGTGCTTCAGAAATCGTTGCTGATTGATGAATAAATTCACGGGGGTAAGGATGCCGAGCGTTTCCCTGGTCTTTGCTTTTCAGAACGACCCTGGAGTTCATATCCCACAGGCGCCTCCTATACCCCTTATTATCCAGCACCTTGCAACCCCCGGGCCCTTGCACCTCCCTCCATGACCTCGCGTCTCTTCGCATAGCCCCAGTTTACAGCCTCTTGGCATCTCCACTTACCTCTCCGCTCCTATTTCATCCTCTCAGACGCTCCTCACATTCCCCTTCCCCCTCCAACCCCAAATTCTCACCTCCCCCAGAGCTGTTCCCCATACCACTCCTCCCCACAAGACCCTCATTTCTCCCCCCTCATTCCTCCAGAGTCCCCAAAGCCAATAAGGTCTCCATCAAGGGCCATCGTTGCCGGGGCTGGTAGCAGGACAGAGGGCAAATGTGAGCTATGATTTTTTTTTTCATGTGTTGGAAAGAGATTGAAAGTCTGTAACAACCCCTAAGTCTCAGGCTCTGGCCAGATCAAGCAAGAGACCCTGGTCTTAGCCTGGGGCAGGGTCCTTGCCGACCTCTTGCTGTTCCTGAGAACAGCAAGACTCCTGAGAGGGGGCTGGAGGTCCCTGGCAGGCCGAACAGCTTGGGGTGGGGTGGAGAGGGATTCAGGGAAGGACTCTCTACCAAAAAGTGCGGAAAGCATTTTAATGTTTAACAATCAGCCAGTGGTATCACTGCATGTCGCACACATGTCCCGTGGGTGTGTGTCTTTGTGCCCACCTAAACAGATGGCCGAATCTCTGAGTGTGGTCCCCTCCAGCATTGTCCCAGGTGTGGGCTGACGCAGGCCTGACGGACCTGCTCTCTCCCCCACCCCACCCCAGTCCTGTGTGGACTTGGGTCCCAAGCACGAGTAGATGGCAGACAGGGATGAACTTCACAAGGGTTATATTGCAGAGAAGGCGGGGCAGGGGGGGAGGGGGGAGGGGGAGGCAGGCAGAAAGTTCTCTGCTCCTGGGGCTTGGGACCCTCAGCAGACCTCAGGAAGAAGGCCAGGTGAGGGGCTCTGCACCCTGTGGGGGTTGGAGAAGTATTTCTAAGGCATCAGTAACACCTGCAACAGAATAAAAATGATCACCAGGGGGGAGCCAGG
>CM052803.1:10206734-10232129 GCA_028533885.1 Nasua narica | reverse complement strand
GGGGGGGGATGGTTCTAAAAGGCTAAGATGGGGCAGAGCTTTGGGGCTGGGCTCCTGGGGGCTCTGGGAGCTCTTGTGGAGGGGCAGGGACAGGTGAGGTGTTTTGGGAGAGTTCTAGGACTAGATTCAGGGTCCCACGGTCTGTGAGCTCCCATACGCGAGTGCACAGTGGGCTGGGGGCGGGGAGGGGGGACAAAGTTGGATCTGGGGGAAGGAGTGCAGGGAAGCGAAGGGGGATCTCCAGGATTGGTTCCAGGGACTCCAAGTGGGGGGGTCAGGGGCCAAGGGGCCTGGGGGCCGGTTTTGCGCCGCGGACGCGTAGGCGGGGCCGCGCCGGCACCTGCAATAGAGCGACGCGATGGTGTTGGACCAGTCGCCCAAGATGCCCTTGCGGAACTCTTCGAGGCGCGGGTAGGCGCCGGACGAGAACTTGCGCGTCTTGCCGGCCTTGCCGCGTAGGGACCACACGGTGATCTCGCAGCGCGGGGCCACCACGAGCGAGGAGGCGACGTTCATCCAGTCCGAGGGCAGGAAGGGCAGGTCGGCGCCCGGCTGCAGCGACAGCTCGGCGCCCCCGCAGCAGTTCTCGTAGTAGGGGTCGCTCTTGTCGTAGAGCTTGGCGCACGTGCGCGTTCCGTCGGGCTTCTTGAGGTCCGCGGGAGCCGGGCAGGCCCCTCGGACACCGGGGACGGCCGCCAGGGCCAGGGCCACCAGCAGGGGGCACAGCGGGGACATGGCGACACGGCGGGGCCGCGTCTCCGCGCGCTTTTATGCGCCTGGCCCGTGGGAAGGGAGAAGCTGCGAGATAAGGACGCCCTCCCCACCCCCATCCCCACCCTCCTCGGAGCGGGGAGACCTTCCTCACCTAGGTCAGAGACCCAGAGCCGATGAACACAAAACGGACATACTTGTGTACAGCTTAGCAGCTTAAGATTTATTAAGAAAAAAGAAAAAAGAAAGTCAATTAACAGGACTTGAAGACAAGTCTCCTGCAATACAGAGGGGAACATAGGGTTAATAGAATAGTAAGAAGAGCTCTTAAAAACTGACACGGATTGGAACAACCCCCTTTCCAAATAAGGAGAGGCCAACGGAGGGGGAGGGGCAGGGGCTGGGTCTCCAGACTGGGCAAATCCCAGGTGGGAACCTAGAACCTTGGGAAAGGAGAAGCTGGAGATAAGGAGAGAGGGGCCCAGGAGGGGAGGGGAGGAGAGCGGAGGGGAGGAGATGAGGAGAGAGATCCTGTCCCCCCTCAGGAGCAGGAGAGCTTCCCAACCAAGGCTGGAAACCCAGAATCTGTGAAATAGACATATTTGCACAACTCAAAAACCACTGCAAGGCAATGTACAAAAGGCTTGGGTGGGGGGGGGGACTGCAACACTTGATATAGTGATACAATTAGTAGCTATAATATATAAAGAGTGCTTACAAATTAACAAGAAGGTATCAAATGATCCCCTTCCACTGGCTTCCCACCCACAAGAAAGACAAGCCTTAGAGGGAGAGAGGAAAGGAAGAAGAGGCTGCCACCTCCTACTCCAACTTCCCAGGAGCCAAGAGATTTTCTTAACGAAGACTGGAAATCTTGAATTTATAAAATAAACAGAGGACCTATCGAACTGTAGAAAATGTGAACCTTTTGTATAGCAACAAACACAAACTAGACAATTCTTGTAACGCACAATAAGCATCTACCAATCAGCGAGCAGAAATAACACAAACCAAAGGAAAAATTGAGAAGCAGCCCAGGGAGGGTAGAGAGGCTGGGACCTCAGAGTGGGACAAGGAGCTGGGCATGTGGGAGCCCGGCCAAGGCCTTTTGGAGACTCTTTGGAGTTCCTGGTCTCCTGCCAGATGAGCACCGAGGCAGGTGTGGGTGAACCGATCAGACAGATTGGTGGTCTGAGTCTGTGGCTCTGGGGGTGAGGCCAAATCTGGGCCTCAGTTTCCTCATCTGTAAAATGGGTGGTGTTTTCTTCCTGTTACTATAGGGTTGTTACGAGGATTACAAGGAATAATAGAACATACAGGGGGAATAGGGTAAAGGAACAGCCCCTGGAGCCAGGCCGCCTGGGGCCAAATCCCAACTCCTCCTTGAGCTATCCGCACCTGATTCCGTCTCCGGGCCCCAGGAAGACGATGCTGGTATCCATCTCAGGATGCTGGTATACGGGGTAAGTGAGTTAATCTGCAAGACAGCCCTAATAGTAGGGCCTCTGCCAAGTGCCATGTGAATATTTGTCACTGTTGTTATGCCAGCCTTTAGTGTGGCGCTCAGTAACCGGAAAGCCGAATGAGACATCAGCAACATCTGCTGTTATCCCCTCCCCCTCCCCCGATGCTGTCTCCCACCTTGGCCAGGGTAATGCCATAGCAAAGAGCCAAAGGCTGGAAACATTTGGAAGTAGGTTTAAATTTTGACTCTGTCACCTTGCTGAGTGACCTTAGGCAAGTGAATTCACCTCTCTGAGCTTCGAGCTCCTCCTGCCTTCAATGGGATAAGAGAAAATGATAATAGAAAATTATCATATAAAGAAATCTAGAACCGGGGCACCTGGGTGGCTCAGTCGGTTCGGCGTCTGACTTTGGCTCAGGTCACGATCCCAGGGTCCTGGGATCCAGCCCCCATGTCAGGCTCCTCGCTCAGCACGGAGTCCGCTTGAAGATCTCTCTCCCTCTCCCTCTGCCCCTCCCACACCCTGCTCGTGCTGTCTCTCAAATAAATAAATAAAATCCTTAAAAAAGAAATCTACAGCTGACACGATAAAATATTATTCATGAACGTTAGGAATAATCCACATTACTGTTATTTGTAAGTGTAAATACTTAATATTCAATCTGGAATGAAAACAGTATCGATAGAAATACATAAGGCACCAAGTCCAGTGCCTGGTACCTGGAAGATACTCCGTACACAGGAGCTGTTATGACTCTTCTATGATTCCCAGGCCCTGGATCCTGGCCTGGCCCTGTCCCAAATCAAACATGGATCCTTCTCCCTCCTTCTGTCTTGTAAGCCCACGAAATCTAATCTCCAGCCGCTAACTTCCCAGCCGGCCTCCTTGACCTCAGGGACACAGAGCCCCCACCCTCCCAGCTCGGCAGGGCCCTGGACTCAGGGACGCAGACAGGTAAGTCCAGAGCGGCCGGAAAGGGCCACGAGCGTCAGACACCGTGGCAACACGGGACAGCAAGGAGACCCTGATAGGGAGAAGCCCCAGGGACAGGAACAGAGGACCCGGGCGGCCACAGCACACAGCCAGCATCAGAGAGAACACACAGAGATCTAGGGCGAGCGCACAGCATCCCCAATCAAGGGACCCATACATGGGCCGGGGGTACGGACACCCTGTGACACAGTTAACCACTGATGGTCACTGAGTCTCACTCGTGAGTCCTAGAGAATAGCACACACGGAGTGCAGACACGTGCTTGGTACACAGCCCAAGAGAAACACTGTCCCAGACCATGCACCCCCGACAGAAACCCCCCCACCAGGCCCCCAGCCCTCCACCACTCCCACCCCACACCCCATGAAATCTCAGAAGCACAAAACCCCATACACACATCTGTCATGCCAGTGGGAGCGCCCGCAAGGCATCTTCGTCCCGAAGCAATTCCGTTACTGTTTATTAAGGCAAACTGGGCAAATAGTAGAAAAATAAACATCTTTTTTTTTTCATTTTTTTCTTCCACAAATAGCAGAATGTCCTGCCCTTGAGGAACTCATGAGCCTTTGAGAAAGTCAGACAGTAAATCAATAATTTCGAACACTATATGAAAAGAGTTAAAACGGGCATGGC
Organism: Nasua narica; assembly: GCA_028533885.1. Lineage (NCBI taxonomy): Eukaryota > Metazoa > Chordata > Mammalia > Carnivora > Procyonidae > Nasua > Nasua narica. Next base: position 10,228,326 of record CM052803.1, on the reverse strand, counting down.
AAAGGACTCCGGGAATGCAGGGTTTCTTTCATACCACTGATATATTTGGATTCGTATAATAAGGAAAAAAAATCTTCTTTTCAGATTGCACAACCTTGATGCCACATTTTCCACAAGACCATAAAAAAGGAGACTGGTATGCACATGAAATTGCCACTAGTAGAAAGAGAAAGTATTCCTCTCAATTAGGGCAGTGCCTGAACATAAACAACACTATTGGGGGGCACATAGTTTCGATGAAAATGCAGTCTGTTGCATAAATACAGGAAAATATTCAGATCAGTACTTAAGTTCACACCAGATTGTGGGAACTCACCACATTCCTGCATCGATATGGGACTGAATGGGATCATTTCTGTAGAATCCTTAAGGGCTAATAGGATGCTCCAAAGCAGTCATTACCGTGTGATTTGGAAATAGTGATTCTAGAAGTGTGGTCTCTAGATCAACGGCATCAGCATCCCCTGGGGACTTCTGGGCGACTGGGTGGCTCAGTTGGTTAAGCAGGATCCTGGGATCAAGTCTCGCATTGGGGTCCCTGCTCAGCAGGAAGCCCGCTTCTCCCTCTGCCCCTCCCTCTGCTTGTGTGCGCCCTCTCTCGCTCTCTCTCAAAAATAAACTTAAAAAATCTAAAAAAGAAATGCAAATTCTCAGCCTCACCAAGTTGTTTGCATTAAAAACTCTAGGGATGGGGCCCAACAATCTGAGTCTTAAATGCCCTCCTGGGGATTCAATGCCTGCTGGAGTTTGAGAACCACTGGGTTAAGGCGTTGGTCTGAGGTTTCCTATGTCACTGATGGTTTATTGCATCTAGAATTTTCTGTAGTGACACCTCAATCTGCTCGTCTCCTGTAAAATGGTGGTTCATATAGTGTTCCCGATTAAAACAAATTCCATTAACAATAGAAAGAGAGACACGTGTTGGGAGTCCCAGGTGGAGTCTGGTAAGACAGCGCCTGGATTCCAAAGGCCTCAAATGAACTTGAATCTTCTCTAACACAGACAAAAGGTCGGTCATCATCTAACTTCAGGACGTGGCTGAAGACGGTTTTCTCAGATACACTCGCCCCAGGTGAGGCGCCTTGTTGCCAGGTCTCCCCAGGTCCTATGGCCCCCTAGTGGTCCCGGTCAGAGCGATTTACCCTTCCCTGCGCCGCAAATCTCTTGGGGCGGGGAGGGTCTTGTTAAGATACAGATGCCGATTTAACAGGTCTGGGTTAGGAATCTAGGTTCTGCATTTCCTGCGAGCTCCCAGGGGCGGCCAGGCTGCTGGGGGGAGATGGGGGGGGGGCACTGGGTAAGTGGCTGTCCCAGCTAAGACGGATTTAGCAAGGATACAGCGGCAAAACAGGCACCTGCCACCGGGAGAGCGTGGCAAGAATTCAGAGGTGGGCGAGGCCAGGGAGACGCCACAGGGGGCGGTTGCGATTGAAAGAGAAAACTCCAGTGAAATTTCAGAAGGAAGCCTGTGGAGGAAACGAAGTCTGAAACTCCTCGCGGCTGGAAGAGCTTTGGCCCAAGAGTCCCTGCAGGTGCGGGTGCGGGTGCAGGCCCCGGGCGCGGGTGCCAGGGCTCGGTGAACCCTCCGCGGAGCCCGCAGCCGGGCGGGGCTTCGCCGGCAGCCCGCCGGGTTAAGGGGAGGCTGGGAGCCCTCGCTAGGTGGCGCCAGAGCACGGAGATTCCTCGGGCGGGCTGGGCGGGCTGGAGCCCAGGTTCAAATGCGACTCTGCCACTTATGTGCCCCGTAAACTGGGACACTTTGAACAACCTCTGTAAGCTTCAGCTTCCTCGTGTGTGAAGTGGTGATAATAAACGAAAGTTAGTTATAGTCATGTTTCCCTTTTTATTGCTTATATTAGTCGTTGGTACATTTTTTTTCTTAATCAGTTTTAAGATATAATTGCAACCGTTTCATTAGTCTTTTCAAGTTACCGATGATAACCAATGTTTAGCTGTGCTGATTCCTCTCTATTGGGTATGTGGGTTTTTCTTTAATTTGATCTTCGTCAGTAAGAAGAGCATTCGTTTCTATTGTGTATTCAGATTATTTTCTTTCATTCTACTTTGAATTTTTGTGTGTGCGCACCGTTCTTGTCCTACCGTTTTGAGATAGCTAGACGTTTAGCTTGCTTATATTCAGGCTTTTTTCTTTTCCCACGTTTGTACTCAAGGCTTTCCACTTCCTTTGTAGGAGTGTTTCTGGCTTAGGTAAGATAATAAGTGTAGCATGCTGAGATTGTGTCAGGCATACAGAAAGTGCTCGGTATGTTAACTGTTAGTGCTGGTGTTGGTTTTGTTTATTATTATTAATCAGAGGCCTTAAAGACAGAGAAGGATACAGGGGAAGAAGCCTGAATCAATTACGCATTGGTTTTCTATTGCTGCCATAACAAATGATTTTAAACTTGGTGGTTTATAAACACAGATTTATTATCTGACAGGCCTGGAGGTCAGGAATCCAAAATGGGTTTCACTGGGCTAAAATCAAAGTGTCCCCATGGTGAATTCTTCTGTAGAGGATAATCCATCTCCTTGCATTTTCTAGTTTCTAAATGCTATTTGCATTCTTTGACTTGTGACCCCTTCCTCCTTCAAAGCCAGCAACATAGCATCCTCAAACCTTTCTCTGATTCAGACCCTCTTCTGTCCCTTCTCCCACTTTAAAGGATCTTTGTGATTACACTGAACTCACTCAGATAAGCCAGGATAATTTCCTTATTTTAAAGTCAGCTGGGGGCACCTGAGTGGCTCAGTGGGTTAAAGCCTCTGCCTTCGGCTCAGGTCATGATCCCAGGGTCCTGGGATCGAGCCCCACATCGGGCTCTCTGCTCAGCAGGGAGCCTGCTTCCCCCTGTCTCTCTGCCTGCCTCTGCCTACTTGTGATGTCTCTCTCTCTGTCAAATAAATAAATAAAATCTTTAAAAAATAAACAAAGTCAGCTGATTAGCAGCTTTTTTTTTTTTTTTTTTTTTTTGAAAGAGAGGTTGGAGGGCAAAGGCAAAGGGAGAGAGAATCTTAAACAGGCTCCATGCCCAGCACGGAGCCTGACTCGGGGCTGGATCTCACCACCCTGAGATCACAACCTGAGCCGAAATCAAGAGTCAGACGCTTAACTGACCGAGTCAGCCAGGTGCCCTATTTAGTACCTTGGTTCAATCTGCAGCCTTAACCCCCCTTGCCATGTAACATGACATATTCATGGGGACTGGAGATTAGGACATGGACATCTATGGGGGACAATCATTCTGCCTAGCACCAATTAGCATTGAGTTTTACTATCAATGAGGAGTATTCTCTCTTGTAGGAAGAGAGGCAACCACCCGAGCAGTCTAGGGCTCCAGTGTCAGGACCCAACCTCCTTCCATACTGTTGCTCCACCATCGATATGTGGCTTCCCTTCGCGGTCCAAGATGATTGCTTGAGCTCCATCCTTCACATCCACATCCCAGACAACAGGTGGAGAATGGGAGGGAGGGAGGAAGAAGGAATGCCTCAGAAGCACCACTTGATACTGCTGTCTATATCCCGCCATCAGAACTCAACTGCGGGTGGGCACATGATGACGCAGGAAGCTGTCTTGATCCAGGTTAGCCATTTATGGGATGACAGGCCAAGTTTCCTGTTACTAGAGGAAGAACAGATATTGAGGTGTGGTCCCAAAGCTTGGGTAAGAGGCAGGTTGAGGGATGACAGAGTCAGATAGGACCCAGACCTGCAGGAGAATTAAAAAGGGAGTCCTGGGGGCACCTGGGTGGCTCAGTGGGTTAGGTCTCTGCCTTTGGCTCAGGTCATGATCTGGGTCGGGGTCCTGGGATCGAGCCCTGCATTGGGCTCTCTGCTCAGCGGGGAGCCTGCTTCCCCCTCTCTCTCTGCCTGCCTCTCTGCTTACTTGTGATCTCTCTCTGTTTGTAAATAAATAAATAAAATATTAAAAAAAAAAAAAAAAGGGAGTCTTGCCCAGCCACAACCCAGGTATGGTAGTGAGAAGTCGGGCTGCGGTAGGCTGATTAATGGCATCCAATGATATTCAGATAATAATCCTGGGAGCCATGACTGTGACCTTATTTGGCACAAGGGACTTAGCAGATGTGATTGCATCAAAGATTTTCAGGTGGCGGAGACTGTTCTGGATTAGCTGGGTGGACCCTAATTGGAAACATGTTCTTGTAAGAGGGCGGCCGAGGGAGACTTGACTCCAGCGAAGAGGTGATAACTGGAGCAGAGACTGGGGTGATGTGCTTTGAAGATGAGAAAGGGGCCGCAAGTCCAGGAAGGCAGGCAGCCACCAGAAGATGAAAAAAGCAAGGAAATGAATTCTTCCCTGAATCCTCCCTGAGGAATTCCAGCCCTGCTGACACCTGGAAGGTAGCCTTTGAAATCTCACTTTCACCTTCTGGCTTCCAGAGCTGTAGGAGAGTACATCGTGTTAAGCCACTGAGTTTGTGGTGATTAATTACACCCGCCATAGGAAACGAATATAGTGACCTCACCCTAAAGAGCTCATGTGCCCTAGGAGAAATAACTGGAGCAGGACCTCTGCTCAGAAGTTGGGTGTTGGCTACAGTCTTCCAGGGAATCAAAGTCATTGTGGATCCAACACTTCTTCCTCTGGGTATTTGCCTGAAGAAAACAAAAATGCTAATTCAAAAAGATAGCTGCACCCTCCTGTTCTTTGCAACGCTGCTGACAATAGCCAAGAAGACATGGGAGCACCCTAAGTGCCCATCGATGGATGATGAATGGATAAGGAAATACGGTACATACACGCAATGGAGTGTTATTTGGCCATAAAGAAGGGAAAGCTTGTCATTTGCAACAACAGGTGGGCCTTGAGGGCGTCGTGCTAAGTGAAATAAGTCAGAGCAAGACAGAAACCGGATGATCTCGCTTGTATGTGGAATCTAGAAACAACAAAGAAACAAACAAGACCGGACTCATAGAAATAGAGAACAGATTGGTGGTTGCCAGAGGCTGGGGTAGACCTTGGGCAAAATGGGTGAAAAGGGTCAAAAGGTACTAACTTCTAGTTATAGAATAAATGCCATGGGATTGTGATGACAGCGTGATGGCTACAGTTAATAATCTGTATTACATATTTTTAAAACATTTTATTTATTTATTTGACAGAGAAGAGAGAGATCACAAGTGGGCAGAGAGGCAGGCAGAGAGAGAGGGGGAAGCAGGCTCCCTGCCGAGCAGAGAGCCCGATGTGGGGCTCGATCCCAGGACCCTGAGATCATGACCTGAGCCGAAGGCAGAGGCTTTAACCACTGAGCCACCCAGGCGCCCCCCACCCTTAAAAACAAACAAACAAACAAATAAATAAACAAAAACCTTGAGAGTTGCTAAGATAGCAGATCTTAAAAATTCTCATCACAACAACAACAAAAAATTTGTAGCCATATATGGTGATAGATGTTAACTAGACTTATCTGGTGATCATTTCACAATATACAGCAATATTGAATCATTATGTTGTATACCTGAAACTAATATAATGTTATATGTCAGCTGTACCTCAATCTTTTAAAAAAGTGATTATGGGGAGCAGGGGGAAGGAACTTCCAGAAGGCAAGGGATAGATTAGATTGGTGTTAATACACCCTAAAGTAGTAGTAGTAGTAAAATTAAAACTAATAGTAGCAATAATAAAAGTGATGCAGTAATAGGGCCCACTTACTATGTGCTAGATTCTCTGCCAAAAGTCTCACACACGCTCTCGTTTACTCCTTATAGACACTCAGTGGGTTGGTGACAATGACCTGTAAGTTAAGAGAGGCTGCATTTTGCTGCAATAACAAGTAGCCCTCAGGGGCTGACATCTGCAAAGGTTCATTCCATTCTCACACTGTGTGCTCATCACAGGTCAGTTTGGGGCTCTGATTGCTATTGTCTTACCAATACCTGGATCATTGCCAATTTCTGGAAAAAGCAGGCAATGCACGCACTGGCCCAGAAATTATATGTCTTACCACTCACATCTGGGGGCTGGTGAGGGGGGTAATTGGCTTCACTAAGTCGACAAAAAACATTGCCCTTGTGGAGATTATATTCCATTTGGGGAGACAGGCAATGAACAAAATAAAATAAATGAAATGACTGAATAGCAGATGGTGTACATGCAACGGAGAAAAGTGAATCAAGCAGAGAGCATAGAACAAGGTGGGAACAATTTTGAATGAGTGGCCAGGGAAGCCTCAGGAAGAAGCATTTGAGCAAAGACTTGGGGGCGGGAGGAGGGAGCTGTAGCAATGCTGGGGGGAGAGGATTCCAAGCAGAGGGAACTGCCAGAGCAAAAGAATATTTGAGAAATGGCAAGGAGTTTGTGTGGGGAGAATGCAGACAGGTAGGAAGGGAGGGGAAGAGATGGGGTCAGAGAAGTCATGGCAGAAGGTCATATGGGGCCTTATATAAGGACTTTGTCTTTTACTCTGAGTGAGATGGAGCTAGGAGAGAGCAGGGCAGAATCCTGACCCGACTCAGGTATTCCCGGCGTCCCTCTGGCTGTGTGTAAGGAACAGACTGGGGAATTGGGGGCAGGAGTAGGGAGCCTAGAGAAGTGGCTGCTTCCATGATCCAGGTGGGAGAAGGTGGACAAGACCAGCGTAGGGGCAATGGAGAGAGTGAGAAATGGTCAGATACATTACATACTTACAACTAGATTTACTAACCATGTGTGGGAAATGACAGAAAAGAAAGGAGCCAAGGATGATTCCAAGGTCTTTCACCTGGGGGTCTGGAAAGATGAGCTGCTATTTAATGGGTTGAGAAAGATTATAGAAATAACAGGTGTAAAGATTTATTTATTTATTTTACAGAGAGAGAGAGAGAGAATAAGCAGGGGGAGCAGCAGAGGGAGAGGAAGAAGCAGGCTTCCCACTGAGCAAGGAACCCGATGCGGGACTCAATCCCAGGACCCTGGGATCATGACCTGAGCCCAAAGCAGATGCTTAACCAACCAAGCCACCCAGGCTCCCCTAGAAATAAGCAGTTTAAAGTGAGAAGAGCAGGAGTTACAATTTGGGTATGATAAGTTTGAGAAGTCCACTGAACATCCAAATAAGGTTGTTCAGTAGTCACTTTGATATAAAAGCCTGGAGTTCAGAGGTAAAGTCTGAAGATCAAAGTTTGGGAGTTGTATCAGTCAGTTCATGCTGTATAAGAAGCAACCACAGAAATCTCAAAAACACAATGACCACTTACTTTGCCCAGCATCTGTAGATCAGCTGGAGGCGGCTCTGCTGATCTCTGGGGTTGGTAGGTTCAGGCCAGGTTCAGCTGGGTGGTTCTGCTTCAAGCCGTGGGTCCAGCTGGCTCAGGTCTGAGGCCAGGCCGAGGGACAGCAGCAAGCCAGAAGAGCTCTTATTGCCATCACCAAAGCTCAGGAGGCTTCTAAGGCTTAGACTGAGAACTGCCACATTGCCACTTCCAGATATACACCATTGACTTAACAATTAACATGGCTGTGTCCAAAATCAAGAGGCAGAGAAGTAAACTCTGCCTTCAGTGAGGCTGTGTCAAGGGTATGGATGCAGGGAGTCAGAAGAATTTGCACCAATAATTCAATCTATCCCAAAGAGCCATGACTGTAGAGGTTGGGTAGGCTCTAAAGCCATGAGAATGGATAAATGCATCACGGATAGAAGAGATAAAGACCAGGATGAGTTCTGGTATATTCTAATGTCTATAGGTGGGAGAGGAGAAGATGAATCAGCAGAGAAGCCTGGGAAGGAGGCACCAGAGAGGTAGGAAGAAAACCAGGCAAGTGGGAGCTAGTGAAGAATGTGTTTCATAGAGCAGAGCCATAATAGATAACCACAAACTTAGTAACTTAAAACAATGCAAATTTTCTATCACCCGATGACTGGACAAATAAAATGTGTTCCATACATACAATGGAATATTATTCAGGTTTTTAAAAAGGTTTTATTTTATTTATTGGGGGGAGGGGCAAAGGGAGAGGGAGAGAGAGAAAATCTCCAGAAAATCTGAGCACGGAGCTCGGAGTCTCTTGTAGGGCTTGACATGGGCTTGGGCTTCATGACCTTGAGATCATGACCTTGAGACTGTGACCTGAGCCAAAACCAAGAGTCTGGCGCTAAACCAATTGAGCCACCCAGGAGCCGCATTATTCAGCTTTTAAAAAGGAAGGAAATTCTGACACATGATGAGCTATAACATGAATGAACCTTGAGGACATGACGCTAAATGAAATAAACCCATCACGAAAATAAACATACTGTAGGATTCCAGTTATAGGAGGTATCTGGAGTTGGTAAATTCATAGAGACAGAAGGTAGGGTGGTGGTTGCAAGGGGTTGGGGGAAGAGGAAGGAGAAATTGTTGTTTCATGAGTCCTGGGTCTCAATTTTGCAAGATGAAAAAGTTCTAGAGATGGGTTGCATGACAGTGTGAAGATACTTAATACTACCGACCTGTCCACTTACAAACGGCCTTACAAATTTTAAAAATAGAACTACCATATGATCCAGCAATTGCATGTCTGGGTATTTATCTAAAGGAAGAGAAAACACTAACTCAGAAGAGCTACACACCCCTGCGTTCATTGCAGCATTATTTACAATAGTGAAGGCGTGGAAGCAAACTGAGTATCTATCAGTGGATGAATGGACGAAGAAGGTATAGTATATAGATAACGATGGTATACTATTCAGCCATAAAAATGAAGGGAATCTTGCCATTTGTGATAACATGGAAGGACCTTGAGGGCATTATGCTTAGTGAAATAAATCCAAGAAAGACAAACACCATATAATCTCACTTATAAGTAGAAGCTAAAAAAAAAAAACACCCACAAAAACTAAGCAACTCATAGACACAGAGAACAGATTGATGGTTATGAGAGACAGGCAGGGGGGATGAGAGTGGCCAAGATGAGTGAAGGTGACCAGAAGTACAAACTTCCAGTTATGAGTTAAATAACTACTGGGCACCTATGTACAGTAACAATAGCTAATAATACTGTATTGAATATTTGAAAATTGCTGAGAATAGATCTTAAAAGTTCTCATCTCAAGAAAGAAAGTTATAAGTATGAATGATGATGAACTGAGGTGATCATTTCCTAACATATCCAAATATCAAATCATTAAGCTGTATACTTGAAATTAATATAATGGTATATGTCAAGTTATCTCCATAAAAAAAAGGAAACCCAATGGGAAAAGATTTTATTTTGCTTATTTTACAAAAACAGGTAACCATGTGACCCCATGGAGAAGTCCCCTCCCACTCCCCAGACTGGGAAGGGCCATGAATTTTAGATGAGGTCCTGAATCTTAGTCTATGTCATGGATACTTTGATGCTCCATCCAGATCCCTTCTTCAGGACCTGCACACTCAGGCCCCAGCTGTTGGGAATCCAGCTGCTGATGGCTCCTGGCTACACCCCTCATGAGGGAAATACTGTCAGATTCAATGAACTGCCTCGCTGGCCAACATAGAGATACCAAAGCCTTGATCCCAGCTGCTATTTGGGACTTTGAAGGGCCATGTCAGCTGCAGAGCTCTCTATAGGATGGGCCAACATGTCTGTGGAACTGCCTTGAAGGGTACCTTGCCCCCACAGTCCTTCCTTCCTCATATGCTTTCAGGTGCACCTCCCAAGGGCCCTCCCCAATAAGCCTTTTTTTTTCTTTTTTGTTGTTTTACTTAGATTTTTATTTAAATTCTAATTAGTTAACATTTAGTGTAATATTCGTTTCAGGAGTAGAATTTAGTGATTCTTCCCAATAAGTCTTCTGCCTGCAATTCTGTGTCAGAGTGTTCCAGGAAATCTAATCTAAGGCCGCTGGTATCAAAAGTGGTCTTATCAAGCAGACTCGGCAATGGGCTTTTAGAATGGGAATACTTGCTGGTTGGCTGGCAGTGAGGACCCCATCTTCAGAAGCAGGTGGAGTGTGGAGACCCCTAGCATGCTAAGCGGCACAGTAGTTAAAATTTTTACCTGGGATGAGCAAAGATGAGATACCAGTGAAAGAGGAAGTGTCCTGAGCCGGAATGACAGGTCCAGATGGTGAATCACCAACTCAAGGCAGGACTTGAAAGCAAGATTCTTCCTTGGTAGCAGATGAAATGCAAGATAGACCCAGGAGATTTTCCTAAGGTTTGTGGAAATTCAGAGAAAGTCCCTCCCCAAAGGGACCCACAACCCATGGTGTGGCCTATATCAATAAACCAAAGCCAATTGTTAAATTTTCAGGAATGTTGCAAGTCTATATCATTAAGTCAAAGCCATTAGAAACATGAAATTATATGTACTTAAAATTTAAAATCTTGGGGCGCCTGGGTGGCTCAGTCGTTAAGCATCTGCCTTCAGCTCAGGTCGTAATCCCAGGGTTCTGGGATCGAGCCCTACATCAGTCTCCTGGCTGGGCGAGGAGCCCGATTCTCCCTCTCCCACTCCCTCTGTTTGTGTTTCCTCTCTTGCTATGTCTCTCTCTGTCAAATAATCAATAAAATCTTCAAAAATAAGGAGGAGGAGGAAGAGAAGGAGAAAAAAAAGAGAGAAGAAGAGACACTGAGGGGGAAGGCGGCCATGGGAGATTGCAGTGGTGCACCCAAGGAATGCCAAGGATTGCTGGGAAATGCCCGGCAGCTGGAGAAGATGAGGAAGGATTTTCCTCTACAGGTTTTCAAAGGGAAACCGGCGTGGCCCAGCTGATACCTTGATGTTGGATTCCCAACCTTCAGAACTGTGACACAACACATTTCTGCTATTTTAAGTCACACAGTTTGTAGGACTCTGTTATGACAGCCCTAAGGAAGTAAAATGCTTTGTCTATTATTTCTATGTAGAAATCCTAGATGATGATGTCCTCCTGGACAGCTCTTCCAGACTCTGTGCTCAGGGATGCCTTGGTGGCAACTTGATGTCAGCCATGGCTGATATGATAGAACTTGGAAAATGCTACAAATGAGAGCTTTTCTTCTCAGAGAGCCAGTTGTTAAACATTTACTGGAAACCATTGCAAATGACAATTACCTTGGTTAACAGTGCACTGGTTAAAGGTGAAAACTCAGATCTTTTGATAACTGTGAAACACAGGGTCTGAATTAATACTGATGCTGGGGACCCAGAGCGCCATTCTGGCCCTTCTGCTAGAATCTGGGAGGCGTATGGAGGCAGGTAATAAATGGAGTCATGACCCAGATCTCCCTCCCAGAGCTGTTATAATGGGGAACGGCCAAATAGAAGCCTCTGAAACTGGCCCTTTCCCATCCCGGTCATCACAGTTTTTAAAAAATCATCACATCCCCAAGGGTGTGGCAGAGAGCTATGCCATCCTCGAACACATGAAAAATGCAAGAGTAGTGGTCCCCATCATACCCTCATTTAGTTCACTTGCCTGATCTCTTCAAAACTATCTGGATGATGGTGGATGACAGTGGAACTGCAAATTTAATCAAATAGTAGCCCAATTTGCAGCTGCTCTGCTGGACAGGGTATCTTTGCCAGAGAGAATTAACACAGTCTCACTATGTGATATGCAGCCGTTGCCCTGGCAAATGCGATCCCTCTGCCCCTTACAGAAAGGAGGATCAGAGGCGGGTCACATTTACTCAGGATGGCCAAGACACACATTCAATATGGCCCCAGGGATATGTTAGCCATCCTGCCCTCTGCCATAACATTAACTGCAAGGACCTGGGCCATCTGGACACCGAACGTCATGTTGGCTCACTCTTAGACAGCAACATGCTAATCAGATTGTAAGAGGAAGAAGTGAAAAGTACATTGGAAGATATCCTCCCAAGGGTGGAGGAGAAACCCTTCAAAATTGCAGGCACCTGCTACATGAGTCAAGTCTTGAGGGGTCCAGTGGTCTGGGGTATGTCAGGACACTCCCTTCAAAAGAAACCATTGCCATTCACACCTCTCTCTGCTAAGAAAAAGGCACAAAGCTGGTTAGGCATGTTTGGGCTCAGCAGACAGCATATGGGAATAATGCTCCAAGCCACAATCACGGAACCTTGTCAGCTTGAGTGGGATGCAGAACAGAATAGCACTTGGCAGCAGGTCCAGGCTGTGGTATGAGCCCCTCTGTCCCTTGAAGCATAGGACACAACAGACCCCATGGAACTTGAGGGATCTGTGGTAAGAAAAGACCTCTTGTGGCATTTACATAAACCTCATTGGGAGAATCACAATGGGAGCCCACTAGGCTTCTGGAGCAACATCAGAGCATCTACAACAAAGTACGCTCCATTCATAAAGCAATGCCTGGCATGCTGCTGGGTCACAGCAGACAGGAAGTGCAGGGCCTCGGGACATCAAGTGACCAATTATGAGCTTCCTGGTCCACCATATCCTAAAGCCGCGTGATCCAAGCAGCCGTTCATTGTAAGATGGAAGCTATACCTCTAAGATCGGGCACGGGCAGGGCCAGAGTACAAGTCTGCTTGTGAACAAGCGGGCCCAGCCTCCAGGTCATCTGTCCTGGTGGTGCATCGATGCCTATCCCTCTGTTCACACTTATGGCTGCAGAGGCTGAGCTTGGGCCATGAGTGGGTTGGCTCAGTATGCAGGTCTAAGAAGAAAATAGAGGGCACCTGGGTTGCTCAGTCAGTTGAGCATCTGACTCTTGACTTTGGCTCAAGTCATGATATCAGGGCCATGGGATGGAGAACCTCATGAGGCTCCATGGAGCCTGCTTAGCATTGTCTCTCTCTCTCCATCATCCTCTGCCCCTCCCCCAACCATGTGAGCTCTCTCTCTCTCTCAAAAAAAAAAAAAAAAAAAAAGAATATGGACTCTGTCAAGAATAATTTGTCTCAGGGGTGCCTGGGTGGCTCAGTGGGTTAAGGCCTCTGCCTTCTGCTCAGGTCATGATCTCAGGGTCCTGGGATCGAGCCCCGCATCAGGCTCTCTGTTCAGTGGGGATTCTGCTTCCCCCTCTCTCTCTGCCTGCCTCTCTGCCTACTTGTGATCTCTCTCTGTCAAATAAATAAATAAAATCTTAAAAAAAAAGAATAATTTGTCTCAAATCTTAACTTATTAGCTGTGTAACATGGAGTAGGCAATTTGCCTCTCTGTTCCTCACCCTTCCTGAACTTAAAATGTGTGCTGATAGTAGTACCTACAACACAGGGTTATTGTGTGAATTGAAGGACTTACCCTTAGGCAGATCTTACAATACGATTGGATCCACTGTCATTTTTCACTAACTTTTTGCTATTGTTATAGAACAGAATGATTCCTTTTTTTCTAATACTATATTTCACATCAATTTTTGTCAATATTGACAAAATAAGGAACACACAGTGTGTATGTGTGTGTGTTGGTAGAGTTGGACCATTCTCCTGCATGGCTTTGGTCAGGGAGAAAGCACATGGATTCAGGACCACGGAGAGCGATGCTGATCCTCTCCTATCCTCTAACGCTAGTGTTAGATAAAACCTCTGGAGGTGTCCGGATTTTTTTGACTCTTCTGGGCACTAGGCAGCCAGGGATTTCCTGGGCAGATACTCACATTCAATCACACAGCATTGTGCACTCTTAGAGTACTGTGCAGAGGGAAATAGCTCAGGATTGTGTCTCTTGTGGCCAAATTGTATTTCCCAGCAAAGCTCTATCCCACATGCTCTACAGCAATGTGACATTGCTACTCCACCATCAAGAGTGAGTTTTATTTTTCACCATCCTCTCAAATCTGGACGGGGCCTGAGACAGCTGGGACCAACAGAACATAGTGTCATTTCTGGACATAGCCCTAACTAGCCTTTAGCTTTCACTTCCTGTCCCTTAACCACTGCTTGGAGGGCAGCCAACTCCCTTGTAAGAAGTTCAGCTGCTCAGGGACGGCAGTGCCGGGAGAAATCTGAGTCATGTGGAGAAGCCACTTGCAGATGTTCTGGTCAACACTCTTGGCTGAGCTCACAGCGAGCCATGTGAGTGAGCCATCAATGGCATCCAAGTCCGTCAAACCTTCAGATCAATCAAATCCCAGCTGACATATGTCTGCAGCCACAGGAGAGATCTAAGTGGAACCATTCACCTGAGGGTGAACCAGAGAGGGAGAAGGAGGGGACAGGGACAGGTGAGAGGGTACTGACTACCTTCTGCACAGACAACAATTACCAACTCTGGACAAAATGATTTTTTTTTTTTTTTTTGCTTGATAGAGAGAGATCACAAGGCAGAGAGGCAGGCAGAGAGAGAGGGGGAAGCAGGCTCCCCGCTGAACAGAGAGCCAGATGCGGGGCTCGATCCCAGGACCCTGAGATCATGACCTGAGCCGAAGGCAGAGGCTTTAACCCACTGAGCCACCCAGGCACCCCCAAAACGATTTTTTTAAAGATTCTATTTATTTTCTAGAGAGTGCACGCATGAGAGAGTGAGTGAGAGCACAAGCAGGAGGGGTTGCAAGCAGAGGGAGAAACAGGCTCCCTGCTGAGCGAGGAGCCCAATGAGGGACTCGACCCCAGGACCCTGGAACCATGACCTATGCCAAAGGCAGACGCTTAACTGACTGAGCCACCCAGGCATCCCTGGACAAAATGATTTTTTAAAAAAAAACTATGTAGGGGGACACCTGGGTGGCTCAGTTTGTTGAGTGTCTGCCTTTGGCTCAGGTCATGATCCCAGGGTCCTGAGATCAAGTCCCGCATCGGGCAGAGACCCTGCTTCTCTCTCTGCCTGCCGCTCCCCCTGCTTGTGCTCTCTCTCTCTGTCTCTGAAAAATAAATAAATAAAATATTTTTAAAAACCACAACTTTTTAAAAAAGATTTTATTTACTTATTTGACGGAGAGATACCTTGAAAGAGGGAACACAAGCAGGGGGAGTGGGAGAGGGAGAAGCAGGCTCCCTATGGAACATGAAGCCCCATTTGAGGCTCGATCCCAGGATCCTGGGACCATGACCTGAGCCGAAGGCAGATGCTTAACCGACTGAGCCACCCAGGGGCCCCCAAAACACAATTATTTAGGGGGGTGTCTGAGTTGCGCTGTCGGTTAAGTGTCTGGCTCTTGGCTTTGGCTCAGGTCACGATATCAGGGTCTCGATCTTGGAGGCCATGACAAGAGGGAGCCCAGTGTTGGAATCTGTTCTTAGCACAGAATCTGTTTGGGACTCTCTCTCTCCCTCTGCCACTCCCTCCCACTCTCCCTCTCTAAAATAAATGAATGAATGAATGAATAAATAAATATTTTTTTAAAAAATAAAAATATACAAAAAATTGAAAAAAACCCACAACTATTTCGGGGTGCCAGGGCCTCAGTCCGTTAGGTGTCTGACTCTTGATTTCTGCTGGGGTTATGATCTCACAGTTGTAAGATCAAGCCTCATGTCAGGCTCTGCGCTGGGCATGGAACCTGCTTAGGATTCTCTCTCTCCCTCTGCCCCTCCCCGCCAAAATAAATTTTTTTAATTTTAAAAATTAAAAGCAATATTTGGAGGCACTGGAGAGAAACCAGACGCAGGCGGAAACTGGAGAGGACTCCATCTTTAAATGCACTGCGTGAGATCTAAGTTTATACGGCTTTTCCCCTGCGGAGGCCTCTCTATCCAAGTGGCAAGGGACAGCTAGAACTCAAGCAGAAAGCCATCATCATTGACCTGAGGTGTTCAGATGCCAGAGTCTGGGGCCAGACGCCAGATGTAGGGTCCCACGTGCCAAGACCGGAAAGAGGCCACCAAGAGCTAAGGATGGACTCTCCCAACGTCTCGAGGGAATGGGGACCTCTGTCTTTACAACTGCAAGGAACCGATTCTGCAGACAACTAGCATGACCTTGGAACCGGGTTCTTCCCAGAGGGCGCTCCCCCCCACAATAAAAATCCAGCCAACGGCACTTGGTTCAGCCTCATGAGACCCACAGCAAAGAAACTACCAAGCCCGCCCGGATTTCTGACCTGCAGAACCATGAAATCCATCTTGTTTGGAGATGCTAAGTTTGTGAGAATTGGCTATGGCAGCAAAAACAAACAAACAAAAAACCAAAAAACCAAAAAAAAAACAAAACAAAAACAAAAAAACCCTAAAAACTTAGTCCACAGAAACCCACAGTCCCATACGACAAGGAATGTTGTTTCTTCTTTTTTTTTTTATTTGCACAATATTTATACAAAGTAGAAAAATAAACATTGGGTCCACATTTGAGAATCTCTACACATAAATACATAAATTATGATTCAGTGGCAACAAATTAAGAAAGTGGTTGGAGGACGCCTGGGTGGCTCAGTTGGTTGAGCAGCTGCCTTCGGCTCGGGTCATGATCCCGGGGTCCTGGGATCGAGTCCCACGTCAGGCTCCTTGCTCGGCGGGGAGCCTGCTTCTCCCTCTGCCTCTGCCTGCCGCTCTGCCTGCCGCTCTGCCTGCTTGTGATCTCTCTCTCTCTCACAAATAAATAAAATCTTTTTTTTTAAAAAAAGGAAAGTGGTTGATGCACAAGTAGTATCCGAGATGTCGGGACAGGAGCGGGGGGACTCAGGGGTCACACACACAGGTCTCCACTGGCCACGCATTTCAGGTCCCGGGTGAGGAGGCGAAAGAGGTTAAAGGTGACAGAGGCTTCCAGGCAGCTGAGGGGTTCCTGTGGGGAGGAAGGGCTGGGTCACTGGCTGTCCATCGTCTGGGCTCCCGGTTGTCCCCAGACACAGGCCCTCCCCGGTCACCCACCTTCTTTGGGGCCTCGTGGAGCCGGTGCAGCCAGTGGTGGAGCCGGGGGTCTGCTGGGGGCTGAGCCTCCACCTGTGGGCGGAGGAGGGCGGTGAGTGAGGCGGGGCCTGGGGCGGAGGGGGAGGCTCAGGTGGTCAGAGAGCAGACAGGACCCGGGTGCCCCGAGCACTCACGCAGGCCTGGAGCTCGGAGTGGATGTAGCGCAGCGTGTGAAGGGGCTGGTCCAGGATGCCCCCCAGGGACCTGTCAGCCATGGTCTCCAGGACCTTCAGGGTCAAGGCCACCTCAGCCTCCAAGGCCACGGGGCGCTCCCACACCTGAGGATGGGAGACGGAGACAGGTGAGAGCTGCACACGAGAGAGGACAGGTGGGGAGGACTGAGGAAGGCCCAGGCGAAGGTGACACTCAGGGGACAGGTGAGAGGGCACAGCCAGTGTGCTCAGGGAGGGGAAGCTGTGTGTGGTGCTTGTGGGGGAGGAGGAGGAGAAAGGGACATGTGAGAAGGAGAAGGTGAAGGGGCCGCTGGAGGAGCCAGAAGAGGAGGACCAGGGGAGGGCAGGGGTGGGCCTGACTGCCCCCTCACCTGCAGCTGCCGCAGGTCCCAGGTCCTGGGAAAGAGGCGGGGACGGCAGCTCCGAGCCTTCAGGGAGAGCGACTCTTCCTGGAGAGCAAAGTCAGAGGTCGGCCCCCAGCAGGTGGGACAGAGGGGAGAACGCCCCAGTAGGGCAGGGTGATGTTAACAGCAGGAGGAGCCGAGGTTAACTTGTAAAAGGAGGGTAGAGGGACCTCCACCCCTCCACCCCGGCGATGTGAGTCTGCCCATGGCGAGACTGGGGGAGGCTAGCCCAGCGAGGGAAGGCCACAGGTCCCCTTTTGGGCGAGGGCAGCATGGTGATCCAGAGGGGCAGGGGGAGGCGGGGCAGTGGGGAGACTCACAAAGGTGTCCTTGGCTCTCTTGAAGGCATGCAGTTCTTGCGGGGACAGAGAGTGGAACTGGGCTAAGTGGCAGCCCCCCGCATCAGGGAAGAGCCCAAGGGGCTTGGGACCAGGAACTGCTCCCGTCTGGGTCAGCACCATGGCCATCAGCACCAGCAGGCAGCCCACAGCCGGATCTGTGATGCAGAAGGACAGAAAGGGAAGGGGTCAGGGAGCATCAGGCGCTGAGGGGGAGGTGAGGGTCTCAGGCTGTGCTAGGGGGCTTACCCAGCTTCATTCCTGGACCCTGCTCTCCTCCAGCTGATAGTGGAATCCGGATGTTCCCTTTGAGGCTGTTGCCTGGGGTCCTCACTCAGTCTCGGTGGGCGTCTCTGACTTCAGTGTCCCCCTCAGGAACCCTGGAAATGGCCCTGTCTGCGTCTCCGGACTTCCAGCTTCGTCTATGGGACTGCTGCCTGAGCCCCATGGTGCAGCTTTTAACCTGGACAGATGGGCAACTCCAGCTGATGTAGGAAAAGTGAAAACACACTCCAAGGTTGACATCCACCACCAGGGGAGGCCCCAGGCCGGGGAAGCCCGGAGCCAGCTGAGCCACGGGAGCGAAAGAGAAACTGGTCTGACTCAGTGTTTACCTGCGTGAAGGTGAGTTCGGGAGATGAATCGTCAGGGCTGGGGCAGCTTCGGCCCTGCCAGGAGGACTCACAGTGCCTGGAAGGGGCTAGATTCAGGCCTGGGGTGGGAGGGGCCCAGAGGGACTTCCCTTTCTGCGGGATGCCCTCATGCAGGGAAGGGAGGGAAAAGGCACCTTTAGGGGCTGGTGCCACAAAGAACTCGGAACTTCCAAGACGGAGGCTGTGAAAGGGAGGGGGAAGGCCGTTGAGCGCAGGAAGAGAGAGTCGGAAAGGCAAAACAACCGAAAATTAAGAAAGGAACCCAGCTCTTTCCCCACCTGTCCCCACCTGCTATTGGCAGAGAGAGAAAGGGGGAGGAGGAGAGACTCCACGAACATCTTTCCTTGTCCAAGCAGAGAAGGACCCAGGACTATGACGCTCTGCTAAGGAATTAGGGTGTGCCCACGGCCTTCAAGGGAACCAGCTCTGTGCCAAGTGCCTTGCTTTATGCACCAGGTACTTATTTAGTCCCAGGCACTGCCCAAGGTGCCAGGAATTGAGAACAGAAAACAAAGAAACAAACATAAAACAATCCTTCACAGAGCTCATTACGAGAGGAGTAACAGTGTTGGGTGGAGTGGGGAGCACATGTATGTATTATGTCAGGAAACAGAAAACGCGGGAGGAGGGAGATCATGCAGAGATGAGAGCAGAGGGCAGTAGGGAGTTTGTATTCCTGAGGTGGCCTGAGAAAATGACGTTTGAGCAAAGTCCTAAAGGAAGTGAGGCAGGGAGCTATGTGAAGATCTGAGGGAGGAGCCTTGTGGGTAAAGGCAACAGTCGTGCAAAAGGAAAACAGAGACACCCCCGTTTTGTTGAGCACTTACATGTCTCACCTGGTCACAGAGGTTTTGCCACAACGTAGACTTGGACATCCACGTTAACACCAAGCACATATTGCGCTTTGCCTACCTTGTAAGTAAGAAGTAACCTGCAGGGATTCAGAGAGGTTAAGAGACCTGCCCAAGGTCACACAGCAATTAACTGATGAGGGCTGGATGGTAATGAATTTTGTCTGACACCTGGACGGTATCCACTATAGTCTCTGGCCTTTGCGTCGCTAGACCTGCTGGACCAGGAGGTGATGGATTTTTTTTGGAGAGAAGGACTTGACTTTCCCTCATTCATAACTCCAGAGACAGGGTAGATGGAAGTCCTCAGCTGGGAAAAATTGTTGAGCTCTGACATGTAAAAATCTTTCAAAACCAAGAGCAGGGAGGTACCCAACTCACCTTCCAGTGCACTGGTCAGTTTCTGTCAATTGCAGTGGCCGTCATTCAGGGGAGAAGACATTGCCTCTCAACAGTGAATTCGGGAAACTGACATCTTATCTCAAAATTCCTAAACTTCATACCTGTTTTTCGTACAAAGGAAGTTCAGTGGGCTGGTTAAGAGCACTTCCAGACCCTGGAACTAAAGGGTCTGGGGTTCAGATCTGGCTCTGGCCTTCTCTAGCCATGTGACCTTGAGAATGAGGCACACAGTTAGCAACAAAGACTGCCCGCCCACAAATCTGGACAAGTTAAAAAAGTACAACTGTTTGTGTACTTAAGTGTGTGCGGTTATTTAAAGGAGACCACTTATTAAGACCACACTATGACCTCACCCGGAAGCTTTATAAATACTATTTCGATGTACATTATTCACTTGCAAGGACAGTATAATAATGTCATTGTA
Source organism: Nasua narica (assembly GCA_028533885.1). NCBI lineage: Eukaryota > Metazoa > Chordata > Mammalia > Carnivora > Procyonidae > Nasua > Nasua narica. The sequence continues at coordinate 10,208,401 of CM052803.1, read as the reverse complement.
TAGATGAGAAAACCAAGTCTTGGAGAGAAGGAATTTGCCCAGAATTACTCCATAATTAAAAGGTAAGGTCAGAACTGAGAGTCAAGTTACCTGATTTCTCTGGCTTAGCATTTTTACTGAACAGTATGCCCCAAAATGATCCCAGGGGAAACAACCAATGAAAATGCAACAGTGTTTAATAACTGGCAATAAATTAACACCAGCAGACAAAATGGCACATAAACACAGGAATTTTGCAAATACAAAACACCCATAAGAAACAGAATCCAAAAACGACAATAACCTAAGAACTTTAGGACCGTCCACTACCAAACCCCTCAGGGAATGTATGGCGCCTCCCCACTGGGGAGATTCAAGAGTCACAGATTCATACAATCTCAAAGTGGGAGCTGAAGATTCAGATCCGGCGCGGGACTTGTTCTGGAAGAGGGCCTCTGGGGTTCTGGTAAGCACAGAAGTAGAAACTGGTCCCTGGTACGTGGGAGGTCAGCGACCAAGGCAGACTGCACGCTCAAGTCTCTTCCAGTCATACCAGAGCCAGTAAGATCATAGGGCAATGCGTCCCACGGAAATATGGCTGCGTCTGGCGGCGTCGCGGGGGAAGTCGGTCCGGCGGGGGGCGGGGGACCAGCACCTGTGGCCCTCAGGGCAGGTGGGTCCAGGGTCGGCCAACGCAGGCTGAGAGTCTCCCGGGCCTCAGCGCCCACTGCTGAGACCCCCGCCTGTCCAGTGGGCCAGCAGAACGCAGCCCCCCGCGCCCGCCCGCCCGCCCGCCCGCAGAGCCGCGGGTCCCAGGCGGAGCCCCGGCGGGGATCAGAGACAAGGCCCCGAGTTCGCCGCCAGCTTCAGGTCCCACGTGAGCAGGCGCAGGAGGTTGAAGATGACGTTGGCTTCTTGGCACCGAGGCGAGTCCTGGAACCCGGGACGGAGGCGGAGCCGGCCTGAGCCAGGAATTCCCTCTCGGGCAAAGTCCCCTCCAATCGCTCACCCCTCAGCGTCTGAGCTCCCATCTCGTCGCAGCCTCCCACGGTCCTCCCTGCGGTCCAACCGCCCCACGGCCTGCGCCACTCACAGCTCTCCGCGTTGGGGGACGCCTCCTCGGTGGCCGCAGGGACTTCTTCCACGAGCCCGGCCGGACCAGCGCGAGCTGCAGGGGGAACGCGAGGGCCATGGAGACGCCGAAGAACCGAGTGTCCCGGCCACTCTGCCCGCGACCCTCCCAGCCGCAGACCAAAGCCCGGACCGGGGGGCACCGACACCACGCGAATCGAGGCTGCGGAACACAGCGGCCAAGCGGGTGAGCCTGGGCTGGAGGCCAGGGGCGCAGAGCGACCTGGGAGGGCCCGAGGGGCCGGGGGTGCGGGCGGCACTCACGCAGGCCCCCACGTCCCGCCGCGCGGCCGCCAGCAGCTGCAGGGTCGGGCCGGTGCCGGGGAACCGCTCGGGGCTCGGCAGGCGGCTCAGCACCGCCTGGGCGTCCGCCAGGCCGCGGGCCACCAGACGGAGGCGCGCGCACGACTGCGGGAGAGCGGGCGCCGGTTAGCGAGGCCGCGCCCCCGGCCCGCGCCGTCCCCCAGCCTCCGCGACGGCTCTCCCCCTCACCCAGGGCCGCGGAGGATCCCGCCTTGGGCGGAAGGAGCAGTTGCGCGGCCTCCAGCTCAGCGTCT
>CM052803.1:10064658-10206234 GCA_028533885.1 Nasua narica | reverse complement strand
AGACGCTGAGCTGGAGGCCGCGCAACTGCTCCTTCCGCCCAAGGCGGGATCCTCCGCGGCCCTGGGTGAGGGGGAGAGCCGTCGCGGAGGCTGGGGGACGGCGCGGGCCGGGGGCGCGGCCTCGCTAACCGGCGCCCGCTCTCCCGCAGTCGTGCGCGCGCCTCCGTCTGGTGGCCCGCGGCCTGGCGGACGCCCAGGCAGTGCTGAGCCGCCTGCCGAGCCCCGAGCGGTTCCCCGGCACCGGCCCGACCCTGCAGCTGCTGGCGGCCGCGCGGCGGGACGTGGGGGCCTGCGTGAGTGCCGCCCGCACCCCCGGCCCCTCGGGCCCTCCCAGGTCGCTCTGCGCCCCTGGCCTCCAGCCCAGGCTCACCCGCTTGGCCGCTGTGTTCCGCAGCCTCGATTCGCGTGGTGTCGGTGCCCCCCGGTCCGGGCTTTGGTCTGCGGCTGGGAGGGTCGCGGGCAGAGTGGCCGGGACACTCGGTTCTTTGGCGTCTCCATGGCCCTCGCGTTCCCCCTGCAGCTCGCGCTGGTCCGGCCGGGCTCGTGGAAGAAGTCCCTGCGGCCACCGAGGAGGCGTCCCCCAACGCGGAGAGCTGTGAGTGGCGCAGGCCGTGGGGCGGTTGGACCGCAGGGAGGACCGTGGGAGGCTGCGACGAGATGGGAGCTCAGACGCTGAGGGGTGAGCGATTGGAGGGGACTTTGCCCGAGAGGGAATTCCTGGCTCAGGCCGGCTCCGCCTCCGTCCCGGGTTCCAGGACTCGCCTCGGTGCCAAGAAGCCAACGTCATCTTCAACCTCCTGCGCCTGCTCACGTGGGACCTGAAGCTGGCGGCGAACTCGGGGCCTTGTCTCTGATCCCCGCCGGGGCTCCGCCTGGGACCCGCGGCTCTGCGGGCGGGCGGGCGGGCGGGCGCGGGGGGCTGCGTTCTGCTGGCCCACTGGACAGGCGGGGTTCTCAGCAGTGGGCGCTGAGGCCCGGGAGACTCTCAGCCTGCGTTGGCCGACCCTGGACCCACCTGCCCTGAGGGCCACAGGTGCTGGTCCCCCGCCCCCCGCCGGACCGAGTTCCCCCGCGACGCCTCCATATTTCCGTGGGATGCATTGCCTTATGATCTTACAAGGTTGTTCAGGAAGCAGCTTCAAACCTCGGTCCACTTTGGCCACTGACATCAAGTACCCAGAAACGGTATCACTCATGCCATTGCCTGGGTCATTCTCACCATAGCGGTGCTGGACCTCTGATTTGAACCTTCAGCACCTCCCTTGAGATTCTATGAATTTGCGGATTTGGGGCAGGGCCTCCGTGGCTCAGTGGATTGAGCCTCTCACTCTCGATCTCAGCTCTGGTCTTGATCTTAGGATCGTGAGTTCTGTTGGACCCCACGCTGGGTGTGGAGCCTACTTTAAAAAAAAAAAAAAAAGATTCTATGAATCTGAATCTTGTATCTCCCCACCTGAGCTGGTCTCATTTCTTGAGGGATTTGGGGATCACAAATGTCAGAGTTCCCCCTTATGGTAATATTTTTGGATCCTGATATTTATGTGTCCTCCTGTCTGTATGCCCTGTGTACCTGTGTTTTCACCAGTTCATGTGGGTGTTTATTTTCACTTATTAAATGGTGTTACACTGACTACTTGGGCACAATCATTTGGAGGGCGTGTGACGTGGAGGAAGGCCAACTTTGGACTCAGACTTGAATTTGATACCCAGATGGGACATGTATTTGCCAAGTTACTTTTAGTAATATACTAGCCTTTTCTGACCTCTAGGTTCTTCATCTGAAAATAGCCGAGTAATACTTTTCATCAAAAGTTGCATTTTTCAATATCCGCCCATTCGATCATGCCCTCATTCTGCATGGATCCTATTTCCTGGTTGCCAGTTATTTGCCACGTATTGGGGTACAATGCTGGACCCCCTGTCCTCAGGGAGCTCCAGACTGGGGAAGGAGCCGGTCATCCGTTGGAGGAGCAGAGAGGAGGCCAGTGAGCTGGAGTCCAGAGCTCCACGCTGGGAGCGAGGTTAGCCAGGTAGACAAGGGTGGGGTCCAACGGCATCTGAGATCTTCAAAGCACTTGGATTTCCTGGAGGATACATAGCGAGTCCTGGCAGGGTTTTTAAGCAAGGAAGCTGCTGCTCCAACATATGTGTCTAACATTCTGGCCTCATAAGAGGAGAGGGGACTGGCATGCCCTAGGAGTGGATCAGGGAGTCTAGGTGTGCGGCGATGGTGAGTTAGATGTCAGTGGGGCAAAGATGGCGAGATGTATTCATACCTTTTGTGGATTCGAAACAAAATATGCAAAGCAGTGAGTACTCGACCTGATAGGTAGAAGTGTGTCCCGTATGATAAAGAAGACAGTATGATTGGAATGATTAAAAATGTTAACTCTGGGGTGCCTGGGTGTCACGGTTGGTTAAGCGTCAGCCTCTTGGTCTCGGCTCAGGGAGTGATCTCAGGATCGTGAGATCGAGTCCCGGGTAGGGCTCTGAGCCCTCAGCGTGGAGTCTGCTTGAGACCCTCCCTCTGCCCCTTCCCTTCTCTCTCTCTCAAATAAATAAATCTTTTTTTTTTTAATGTGAACTCTAAGATCAGAAAGATCTTAGAATCTCAATTTTGCTCGCTGAGTTGCAGTGTGACCTTGGCCAAGTCACTTCAACTCTTAGTTTGAATAAGAGTTGGATAAATGTATAAAATAGTTACAGTATCTTTCCTTGCCGGGTGATTATAAGAATTAAAAGTATTAAGTCATGTCAGCTGCCTGTCCCTGGCACAAAGTAAGGACTCCATATTTAATCAGTCGAACATTACTTTAAAAAAAGCTTTAACATTGGGGCGCCTGGGTGGCTCAGTGGGTTAAAGCTTTTGCCTTCGGCTCAGGTCATGATCTCAGGGTCCTGGGATCGAGCCCCGCATTGGGGTCTCTGCTCAGCAGGTAGCCTGCTTCCCCCCCTCTCTCTGCCTGCTTCTCTGCCTACTTGTGATCTCTCTCTCTGTCAAATAAATGAATAAAATCTTAAAAAAAAAAAACAAAAAGGGCCCCTGGGTGGCGCAGTTGGTTGGGCGACTGCCTTCAGCTCAGGTCATGATCCCGGAGTCCCGGGATCGAGTCCCACATCGGGCTCCCAGCTCCATGGGGAGTCCGCTTCTCACTCTGACCTGCTCTCTCTCACTCTCTCTCTTTCCTAATAAATAAATAAATAATCTTTAAAAAAAAAAAAAAAAAAAACCTTTAACGTGTAAACTGCCAAACAAGAGAGGAGGCCTTATCCCGGGGTCCTAGCTCTAAAATGGATAAAGGAGACGGAGTTGTTCCCAGCCCGACAAAAAAGACAAAAAATTTCTCGTGTCTTTTGGGCAGATACCCTGCCCCACGTCATTCTCGGGCAAATCTTGATTGACCTAAAACCAGTCATGGGAGTCCCACTCCTCTTGCTAGGGATCAGTGTGGGCATGACTCTGTGACTATGCGTCAGCCAAGATCCCTGCAGCACACCCATGCCACGGTCAAATGGGGGAAGGGACTTATTTAAGCAGCAATGATCAGAGGTAGGGCGTGGTTAAGGGTAATCAACAAAGGGAGAGTCCCAGGCCCTGCCAACGGCCAGAAACTATTACCATTCCCAAATTGGAAGGGACAAGGGAGGGACCGGTTATCAGTCCCCTTACCACGGTTCTGGAACACCGCCACTGCCCTCACACAGTCCAGCAGGGATGTAGACAAGGGAGTGAATGAATAGCCGACTGCTCTCCCCTACCTCCCTCAATTTTCTGCTGACGCCTCCCATTGGCCAAAAGTGGCTGGAAGACAGAAGGGAAAGGAGTCCCCGCTGATGCATTGCAGATTCTGAGACCTAGGACAGAGCAGAGCGTGAATCTAGAGGAAGAAAGAGACAGTGTGCTTCATGGTGATCCAGTTCAGGCTGAGGATGAGGGGAATTTAGCTCGAGGCGAAACAGGTGCTCTAAGAAAGTTTCTACATTGTTCCATATGACAGGCTGAAAAATGAAATGTGACCTTATTGGGGGGGAAAAAGTCTTCTCAAATGTGATTAAAGAAGAGATGAGATTATCCTGGACGAGGGGGTGGGAAGAGCTAAATGCCATGGCAAGCGTCTTATAAGTGGGATACAGTGAGGGATTACCCACACAAAAGGGGAGGAGATGGGGCGCCTGGCTGGCTCAGTCAGTGGAGCCTCGACTCCTGATCTCAGGGTAGTGAGTTCGAGCCCCACACTGGGGTGTAGAGAATACTTTTTAAAAAATCTTTAAAAAGGGGGCGCGTGGGTGGCTCAGTGGGTTAAAACCTCTGCCTTGGGCTCAGGTCATGATCCCAGGACCCTGGGATTGAGCCCTGCATCAGGCTCCCTACTCTGCAGGAAGGCTGCTTCTCCCTTTCTCCTCTCTCTGTCTCTTCTCTCTCTCTCTCTCTCTGCCTGCTGCTCCCCCTGCCTGTGCTCTGTCAAATAGATAAATACAATCTTTAAAAAAAAAAGAAAGAAAAGAAAATGGCTTTGAAAGACCATCACAGAAAAGCCAATCCTTCCATGATGGGGGAGCCGGGAGAAGAGTGGTTTCCACCTCATGCCCGCCATTCATTCACATCCTGTATGAGAGCATCTAATTGGACAAACCCAAATGTAAGGCAGATCCTGGCTGCAAGGGAGTCTGAGAAATGGGAGTTTTTAGCCTTCTCACCCCTGCAGGCAGCAAGGCATGTAAGAGGAGAGTTGACATCGATGCTGAGCACCAATCTACCACATTCAAGACAAGTTTCCCAGCTATTACTAGGGGACAGCAGGAGAGCCTTTCATCCCCTCCTTACCCTGAATGTCTGTGTGTCTCCATGAGAGGCCTGGAACTTCAGCAGCCATCTTGGGACCATGAGGGTCTGAGAACAAGCCAATTTCCCAAAAGTAGGAGCTTGGAGAGATGGAAGGAACCTAAGCCCTCCATACTTCCTTTTTTTAAATGTACTTTTTTCCTCAACTATAATTAATACAAAGTTCTATTAGTTTCAGGTGTACAGCATCACGATTCACCAATTCTAGACATTTCTCAATGCTCTTCAAGGTAAGTATATTCTTAATCCTCTGTATTTATTTCACCCATCCCCCTCCTCCATACCTCCTTGATCTTTAAAATGCACAATCCACCCCCCAGAGTCAACTCCGTTTAGACTCTTTAGTTGTGACAAAATGCATTGTCCTTAATGCTTGAGCCCAGATGAGACAGTTACTGGCAGCCCAAGCATCCTGGAAACCTGATACGGGCATACTTTCTATCTGGAAGTAGAAGGACCTCCTACCGAAATAGCACCATTCTTTTATGTAAGTGTTTAGCAGTTTACGTGTGTCCCCGCACTGGTAGCTGAGACAGTATTGATAAGACCTTGTCCTTGGGTAGCTTTGGAAATTCCTCTTCATCCATTAAGATTTAATGAGATCGGCTCTTCCTCTGAGAAGCCTTCATGGGACCCATCAGTAAGTCACTCTTTGCTTTTCTTCCTCCATACTTTGCACATGACACTGCTTTTTTTCCCTCCACACTTTGCACACACACTTCCTGCAGGTGTGGGCTCTTTGTTAATGTAGCCTCTGAGTCCTCAGAGGGCTGGGACAGTGGGCGGCATTCGATTCCAGGATCAAGGGCCAAAGTCTGGACTCTGTAGATGTCAGGAAAATATGATTAATGAATGAAGGAATGAACAACAACTATTGTATAGGGCACCTGGATGGCTCAGTCGGTTGGGCATCTACCTTCGGCTCAGGTCATGATCTCAAGGTCCTGAGATTTATCCCCGCAGTGGGCTCCCTGCTCATTGGGGAGTCTGCTTCTCCCGCTACCTTTCCCCTAGCTCATGATCTCTCTCTGTGTGTCACTCTCTCTCTCTCAAATAAATCATCTTCAAAAAAAAAAAAAGCAACTATTATGAAATCATCACCCCCAAGCTGGGACATTATCTTGGAGGATCCCCAGAAGAGAGTGTCCAATTGCCCTAGGACTCTAGTCATCAACAAGAAATGTCTTCTTGGGGCACCTGGCAGGCTTAAGGAGTAAAGGGTGTGACTCTTGATCTCAGGGTTACGGGTTCAAACCCCACATTGGGCATAGAACTTACTTTAAAAAAATGTCCTCTCAAAGTACTTCATCCATTTATTCAATAAACATTTACCAAGTAAATGTCTGTGCTGGGCCCTTGACTTGAGTGACAATGGGACAGAGTGATGAGCAGGAGAACCCAGGTCCGGCCCTCACCGAGTTCATTGATCTCGAACTCTCCAGCACTTGGTATTTTCGGTCTTTCTGATTTTAGTCATTCAGCTGGGTGAGTAATTGTATCTCACGATAATTTTCTTTTTATTTTTTCTCATTGTGATTTTATTTTTATTTATTTATTTATTTAATGTGGGGGATTCCTTTTATTTTTTATTTATTTTTTATTTTTTTCTGTTTTTATTAAATTCAATTAGCCAAGGTATAGTACATCGTTAGTTTTTGATAGAACGTTCAGTGATTCATTGGTTCAGTCGAACACCCAGTGCTCATCATATCACGTGCCCTCTTTAATCTCATTGTGATTTTAATTTGCATTTCCCTAATGACTGATGATGACAAGCATGATTTCATCTCCTTCTTTGCAACCCACGTATTCCCTTTGGGGAACTGTCTGTTCAACATTTTTGCCCATTTTTATTGGCTCATTTGTCTTACTATTGAGTTGCAGGTTTTAAAAAATATATTCCGGATGGCAGGCCATTATCAGATCCTTGTTTGGCAAATATTTTCTCCCCATCTATGGCTTCTCTTCTCATGTCTTAGCCTTGTCTATTTTTCATATATGGTTTTACCGAGGTATCGTTGACATACAATAAACTGCAGATATTTACAACATAAGTTTGCGATTTGATCAATTTTGACGTATGAATACATCTGTGAAACCCTTGCCACAGTCAAGATGATAAACATATCCATCAGCTTCTCTAAGTTTCCTCTGCTGCATTGTAACTCTTCCCTCCAGCCCTTCCTTGTTTATTGAGCGCTGTCAAAATAGGTCAGGACAGGGTCTCGGATACTCTATGACTCCACTCTGGACGCCCTGGGAAAGGCAGAACAATGGGGTTGGAAGCCAGACCAGACTGCCAGGGAACATCCTGGCTTAGCCCGCCCTGGCCCCAGGATACTCTCAAGCTGGGCTGGTCTCTCCCCTGCAGGCAGATGGCGACAAACATAGAAATCACCCGGCAGGGTTAATGCCCGTCTGAGAATCTTTTTCTCTTGTTTTGTTAGTTTTCTAGTAGTGCCGTAACAAATCACAAATTTAGCAGTTTACTTACTTATTTGTTTGTTTGTTTGTTTGTTTTAAGCAGGCTCCATGCCCAATGTGGCGCTTAAAGTCGCCTGAAATTAAGAGTCACATGCTTCACCGACCGAACCAGTCAGGCACCCCAAAGCTAGCAGTTTATTTTTTTGTTTTGTTTTGTTTAGTTTAAGATTTCATTTCTGGGGCACCTGGGTGGCTCAGGGTCCTGGGATCAAGCCCCGCATTGGGTTCTCTGCTCAGCAGGGAGCCTGCTTCCCCCTCTCTCTCTCTCTCTCTCTCTCTGCCTGCCTCTCTGCCTGCTTGTGATCTCTCTCTCTCTGTGTCAAATAAATAAATAAATCTTAAAAAGTTAAAAAGATTTTATCTCTTTATTTGAGAGAGAGAGAGAACACTAGAAGTGGAGTGAGGGCCTTCTTCCCACTGTTTTCATTTTGTTCTACACCAGCATCCCGAGTTTCAAGATTCACGGATGTCAAGAAGCAATGGGAAAACTTCGTAACCGCGGAGTCCCAACCCCAGGGCACACTCTTGAAGTCAAGAGTTCCAGCGATAACCTCGTGATCCCATATCTTCTTTTAACTGGAGCAGTGTCACTCATCAGTGTTCAGTCAGGAAAATAGAACTACTCTAGGTATTTCAAGTAACGGGTTTAAATTCAGAGATTTGGTCACACAGGTGTTTGGAAAGCTGACTGAGCAAAAAAATAAAAAACCACCAACAACAAAACAAAACAAACAACACCAGAGTAACCCAAATATCAGCAACGGAATAAACCAGCTCTCACCTCTAGGATTGAAGGAACAAAGACAGGTGGTACTCCCAGAATCCAGGATCTTTGCAACAAGTCCCCACTGGATGGGTTTGCAGACTATCGATATCTTGTGCTAGAACCTCCAAACCTCCAAGGAGGCACAACGGCCGTCCTTCTCCAACTTCTGAAGGGAGCTCCCTGCAGCAGGTGCTGAGGCTCCGAGGAGAGAATTTCGAAGCTGGTACTCTGACCAACGTGGCACACAGTATATGGCACTACTGGTGTATTTTAGGGGCTACAGAGCAGCTAGTACTGGGACTATTGCAGTATCCCAGCTGGAGCTAGAGATATCCATTGTGCAGTGGAAGTTATGAGAAATGACTCAGAACCCCATTCGAGAATGAAGAACTTATTGCTCCAGGTGCCAAGAGGGCTTAGCTGTCTTTGGGAATTGCCTATGTTGAAGAAAACTGTTTTACCTAAACTCACGCCTCCTTCCAGGGGCAGCCTGCATCCAACGACTGATAAATGTGGTAGTCGAGAGACCGCGATTGCTCATCCCAACTCAAGACAATTCTGAAAGACCATCTAGAGCTCCCACAGGGTGGGGGGGCGGTCTTTGTTAGGAATATATCACAGCTCCACTTCCCCCTTGCCCAATCCTGCTACATTCCCCTCCTTTCCACAGGTATCGATCCCGAGAGCGACCCCTGGTCTTCTTTCTAGGAACCCCAGAGACGACAGGCTGCTACTGGAAGGATACTGATCAGAGCTAGAAGCAAGAAGAAAGTTCCTGCTCCCTTCTTCTCTCCTTGGCAGAACTTAATCAGAAGATGGCAAAGAGTCCAGGGAAATGCAGTGTGTCGGTTTGCTGCCCCTACAATCACGGAGCACGGGGTACACGTGGAACAGAGATAAATGAGCTTGGCGCTGAGACTATAGAGAAACAATCAGCCCACCCAATTTGCTCCGGAATTCAACAGTCCCACAATAGTCTCTTGAACTCCCTGGTTGTGGGAGAAATAGAAGCTCTCTGGTGGGCAAGCTCTGCAGAATTTGTTGGAAGGTCATTCCTGGACGCCAAGCCTACAGCTTTCTCCTCCATGCCTTTGAGTGATTTTTTAAGCGTATTAGTCAGGGTTCTCCAGAGAAATAGAACCAATAGGTGGATCTACAGATATAGCTAAAGAGGCATTAATATATATAATTATCATATTATTGTGATATATACGGCACATATTATCGTATATATATATCATATATATACATGAAGAGAAATTAATCTCACACGATTATGGATGCTGGCAAATCCAAAATCTGCACGGCGAACTGGGAAGAGACAAGGTTGCAGTTCAAGTCCAAAAAACTATTTGGTGGGAAGTTTTTCTCTTGCTCTGGGGAGGTCAGTCTTTTGTTCTACCCGGGCCTTTGATTGAATGAGGCCCACCCACGTTATGGAGAACAATCTGCTTTACTCAACAGTCCATGGATTTCAATGTTAATGTCATCCAAAAACGCCCTCACAGAAACATCCAGAATCACGTTTGGCCAAATGTCTGGGCACCATGGCCCATCCAAGCTGACGTAAAATTAACCATCACAGTAAGTGCCTAAATCTTACGATGAACCCCCTTTTGTTTAGAATAGTTAGTGCGGTTTATTCCTCCTACAAATGAACCCTGACTTACACAAATATCGGTCTCTTTGCAAGATACCTGTTAGCCACTTCAATGTCTTTCTCTTTGCAAAGTCTCTTTGTTGAAGTTAAAGAGAGTTGGAAAGATAACCTGGTGTGCGATCACTTGGATTCTGGTCCCAGACCTGCCACTTACTAGGTATATGTGTCTTTGATCAAATCATCTCCCCTCTCTGTACCTCACTTTCCTCTGAAATAAGATAGATAAAAATAGTGCCCAGCTCATAAGGTTATTGAAAATATAGGTACTTAATATCTATAAACCACTTGAAAAAATTCTTGGCACATCATCTGTGCTCAGTAAACGTACGTTATCACTCACATCATCATATCCTCACCACCTGTCTATGGCCCCAAAGCTTCATCGCCCAATGAAGCTTAATGATTTCCCCAAACACTAGGATATAGGGACTCTTCACCAGTCTTTCCAAGGAATTCTGAGTCAGGGGAGGGGAAAATAGGAGTAAGGAAGAGAGGAAGGGAACAGAGAGAACCGAGACAGACGGACAAAGAGATTCAGGCTGTGGGGGAATCTAGCTACAAAAGCAATTAAAAAAAAAAAAAAAGTAGGAGATATTTATTTCTACATTATTGTCGAAGAACACCAGAGAGCTGGAAATTTGTCTCTCCATGAAAACCCGGGTTGTTTCTATTTGAACCATAACTGATAGTTCAACATCTTCAAGGCATTTTGGAACCACCAATGAAATAATTCGTTCAAGTAAGGATCACCAATCAATTTTCATCCTTTGGGTGAAAAGATTTTGAGGAAAAAGATATTCACACAGTCTCCAGTATCATCCCACAGATGACTTATTAATTAGAAGGAAGGAAAGAAGCCTTTACAAGGGTGAAATCTGGCAGACTTCACCTTAACCCAATCACCAAAAAGGAGATGAACTGAAATCATGTTCTTCATGGACACAGCGCCATCTCTAAATTACTCTTGTCAAAAGCATTTAACCTGAATTTAAATCATGAGGAAACAATCAGACAAATCCAAGCCAAAATCTATACAAAAACCAGCTTTGGACTTTTCAAAAATGTCAATCTTGTAAGAGAATAAAACAAAACAGAAAGGCTGTAGAACGGCTCCAGATCAAAGGACAGAAAGAGACATGTCATTGACATCTAAACACAGTGCATGGTCCTTGATTGGATTGGATCCTGGATTTGAAACTATATATATATATATATTTGAAACTATAAACTATATATATATATGTATATATTAAGATTTTATTTATTTATTTGAGAGAGAGAGAGAGAGAGTGAGAGAGAACATGAAAGGGGAAAATGTCAGAGGGAGAAGCAGACTCCCCATGGAGCCGGGAGTCCGATGTGGGACTCGATCCAGGGACTCCGGGATCATGACCTGAACCGAAGGCAGTGGCTCAACCAACTGAGCCACCTAGGCACCCGAAACTATGTATATTTTTAAAGAATAGGGGCGCCTGGGTGGCTCAGTGGGTTAAAGCCTCTGCCTTCAGCTCAGGTCATGGTCTCAGGGTCCTGGGATTGAGCCCCGCATCGGGCTCTCTGCTCAGCGGGGAGCCTGCTTCTCCTTTCTCTCTGCCTGCCTCTTTGCCTACTTCTGATCTTCTCTCTCTGTCAAATAAATAAATAAGTAAAAAAAAAAAAAGAATAAAGATATTATGGGTATCACTGGATAAATTTGCATATGGAGTGCATACTAAATAATATAGTGTTGATCCTGTTACCGGAATGTTAAAATTTGGAGCGCTGTAATTCATGTCAGAGAATGTCCTTGTTTTGAGGAGATTCATAGGAAGTATTGAGTGGTAAAGTACTGTGATAGCTACCATTACTTTCAAGTGGGAGAGAGAGACAAAGGGAGGTAACATGGTTTGGCTGGTTGTTTTGTTAAATTTATTTATTTATTTGCCAGAGACAGAGAGAGCACAAGCAGGGGGAGCAGGCAGAGGGAGAAGCAGGCTCCCTGCTGAGCAAGGAGCCTGATGTGGGGCTTGACCCTAGGACCCCGAGGTCACGGCCTGAGTGGAAGGTAAACGCTTAACCTACTGAGCCACCCAGGCGTCCCAGGGAGGTAAAATGTTAATACTGGTGAATCTAGGGGCAGGGCTTAGGAACATCACTGTACCTACTATTATCACTTTTCTGTAAGAGTGCAAAATTTCAAAATAAAATATTAGAGGCAAATCAATAAGTATTTCTTTTCAAAATGTCTACCATGTTTCAAACAATTACAAGTATTTTTCTGCTCCGTGGGATCTTAGACAGAGGTCCATTCGTCCAGCAGTTGCTGAGTGCCTACGGCGTGCCAGGCCTTACTGTAGGCGCTGGGTGAGCAGCAGTGAGCAAAACACAAAGATCCTTGCTTTCCTAGAGCTGACAATGTAGCGGGAAGTGCGTCTCAACCTGCCCTTTGGGCTATTCACACTGGCACCCTCGCCACCCAGCCAGGAGTGTGTAGCAAAGACTGCTAGTGGCCCAGGCTGTATTCATTCTCCACTTATTTAGTAACGACACCGATTTAATTGCAGGTGGCCCTGCGCCCAGGTAAAAGATATTTACCAGCCTTCCTTGCAGTTAGGGTAGCTAAGACCAAAAAGTCATTGGGCGGGACTTTCGGGAAAGTTTCCTGAAGGGACTAGTCAGCTGGCCCTTCATCCCTTTTGCTCCTCCAATGTAATTGTTGCTTTGAATATGCCCCAGGCTCCCGTAGGCTCAGTGAACCCAGGGATGACCTGTAAATGGGATCCCCGTGCTAAGCTGGGTGGAGCAGGTGGCTGGAAGGCACTGGGTCCCTGATGAGCCCGCGGACCTCGACTACTAGTCCCGCCTCCAGATTTGTCTCACGTGGGAGAGAAACAGGCCTCTACCTTGCAGGTGGTCTCTGTTCTAACAGGCAAACGTAATCCTCAGCTGACACAAGAGCTCTTGGGGACGCTTGTTTCCCCGAGCATCAAGAGCACGCCAGCCGGAGGGGTGGGGACTGCATAATGGCGGCATTGTTTATTGAGGGCTGTCTATTAGCCAGGCACTTTTTTAAGAATTTTGCCTGCATAGACTTATCTAATCCTCAGCACAACCCTGTGGAATGGATGAACATTAACCCATTTTACAGGTGAGAACACTGAGGCACGGCACAGTTGAGTCCCTTGGCCAAGGTCACGCCGCTAACGGGTAGCGGAGCCAAGCTATGAACCAGGCCATCGGGAGCCTCAGCCCCTTCTCTCAGAGCAAAGTATTCTGCCCCGTAAACAAGGGGGAGCCCCAGGGCAGGGCAGTGGACTGACTGAGCGGCAACCGCACCACCCCGACGCCCCTGTACGGTCTCCTTCCACATTGACCCTGACTTGGCCACATGACTGGCTCTGGCCATTGGGGCATTAACACAGAAGCTTGCTGAGTGCTTGAGTATTGGAGATTTTCTTGCCACCTTGCGAGAAAGCCCAGTGTGGAGTATTGAATGGTGAAAGACCCCCGTGAGAGAAAGACCCACCCGCAGGGGCACCCCAGAGGACAACAGCCTCCAGAGTGAGTGAGTACTGGAGAAAAACAGCTTAGCTGACTCTTGGAACCTTGAGAAATAATAAGTCACTGTTGTTTTTATCCACTGAGCCCAACGGATATTCAGAGCCCAATAACTGAAACAGGCAGAGAGAGACATAGGAAGGGATGTGAGGAAATGTACGGTGAAGAGACAATTAAATTCATCAAGCACTTATTAAAGTACCATGTCCTGGAGGTCCCAGGGGAAGCTAAGGAGAGGGAGGAATGAAATCAGAAGGTCAGGAGTGTCTGGGTGGCTCAGTTGGTTAAGCGTCTGCCTTTGGCTCAGGTTGCGATCTCGGGGTCCTGGGATCAAGCCTCACATCAGGCTCCCTGCTCAGCAGAGAGCCTGCTTCTCCCTCTCCCTCTGCCTGCTGCTCCCCCTGCTTGTGCTCCCTCTGACTAATAAATAAAGTCGAAGGAAAGGAAGGGAGGAAGGAAAGGGAAGAAAGAAAGGGAAGAAAGAAAGAAGGAAAGAAATCAGAGGATCCAACATCCCCTGCCCTCAAGGAATTGACATTCTCCGCCCCCAGAAAATTCCTGCATGTGGGAGGCAGTTTAGATGGCTACTGAGCGGAGAAGCCTGCAGGTGTGGGTGTGGATCTTGGCATGACCACTTCCTAGCTGTTTGAGCTTTGCAAGTTACTTCACTGCGCATGATCCATTCATCCACAAATACCTGTTATTAAATCCTGGAAACCGCAAGCTAACTTATAATGACAGAAAGCAGATCTCTTGATGCCTGGGGAAGGGAAGCGGACAGGTGCATACGGACGCCAAGATGCATCACTACATTTTAAATGTGTACAGTTCCTTGTATGTAAATGATACCCTGATGTGATCTTTACTTCTGTGAGTCAACTTGGCTAGACTATAGTTTCCAGTTATTCAGTTAAGCATCAATTTAGGTGTTTCTGTGTAGCTATTTTGTTGCTGTAGTCAAAGTCTGCGATCAGTTGATCTAGGAGATGATCCGCAATAATGTGAGTGAGCCTCATCAGATTAGCTGAAAGGCTTTAAGAGCAAAACTAAGTGGTGGGGTGGAGGGGGTGTGATTTCTTCCCTGTAGGAAAAGAAATTCTGCCTGTGGACTGCAGCATCACCTCCTGCCTGAGCCAATTACTTGGAATACAATAATCTCTACATGATAGATAGATAGATAGATAGATAGATAGATAGATAGATAGATAGATGATAGATAGATTCTACTGATTCTGGTAGAACCTTGACTGATACACTTAATAAAAATGTGAAAAAAAGTTTAAGAAATCTACATAAAGGTAGAAAAAAATAACTACTAGTCTCTGTTGAAATACAACTTGAAATTATGATTTAAAATGCCAGGCGTTGGGGTGCCTGGGTGACTCAGTCAGTTGGGCATCTGACCCTTGATTCCGGCTCAGGTCATGGTCTCAAGGTTGTGAGATTGAGCCCAACGTGGGGCTAGATGGTAAGAGAGTGACTATAGGGGCACCTGGGTGGCTCAGTCTCTGCCATCAGCTCAGGTCCTGATCTCGGGGTCCTGGGATCAAGCCCCACATCAGGCTCTCTGCTCAGCAGGGAGCCTGCTTCCCTCTCTCTTTCTGCCTACTTGTGATCTCTCTCTCTCTCTGTCAAATAAATAAATAAATCTTAAAAAGAGAGAGAGAGAGTGACTATAAAGATGGAACGAGAATTCTAAAGGGCACCCTAGATCTGAGAAGGAGTACCCACGGAAGGACAAACTTGAAGGGGGGTTCAGACCTCCCCCACTGGATAGTGGGGAAGTACTCTGGGCCACCAAGGTCAGGGCTGGTCGACAGTCATCATGTGGGCAGAAACAGCACTCAGGGGGCATACAAGCCAAGGCTGGTGAGTGGCTGCACAGGGGGAGTTGGGGAATGTGAAGGTACCAATGAGCTGGGAGCAAAAAAGGACACCATCAGCGGGGTCTGGCATGCTTCTGTGTGTGGCGTGGCCAAGGCAGCTCCAGGCCAGGTGTACGGGATGAGGACTGGGTCATCAGGTCATTAGACAGCCAGCCCCACATCCCTCACCCCATCCCACCCCACTCCCCAGCACACATATGTTGGGGCTAAGGGAACAGTGTGAAAGCAGTGACCTTTCAGGGCACAGCCTATCCTGCCTGAGGCTCCCAGATACCCTACTGCCACTCAAGTCAAGAGAGAAAGCACAAGGAAGCCGGAGAAAGCTGTTCCCAGTAGTAACATGGCCAGGAGAAACCACACGGGACCAGGCAGTGGAGAGAAAAGAACCCTAGCAGCCAGAATGAGGAGAGAGCGCACCTGTCTCCTCCACTGCCCCTCCAGCGCCCTCTACAGGCCAGGCAGAACGACTTCCCGGCTGGCCAAGGAGAAATACCAAAGCCCAGCTCCATCATCAAAGAGCGGGCAAAAAGAGTGAATTTGGAGCCAAGAAGCAATAAACGTAAAACCTACAGAAATGCTCTCCCACGTTTTAGTAATTTGCCACATGGAGTCCCAGCCTTCCTCAGGTAGAAGCCAAACAGACTCCCAGAATCCCTTTCTCTTAAGAAGTATTTCTGTAGACATGTGACCTAGGCTGCGCCAATCAGGGGCATCCATGTAAGCTTGGGTTCAAAAATGAGCTACAATATCCAAGAGAAATGAAAACATATGCCCACATAAAAACTTGAACAAATGTTCATGGTGGCATTATTCATAATACCAATGAGTGGAAACAACCCCAAAGTCTACCAAATGACACGTGTATAAACAAAATGGGATATACCCATAGGATCGAATACAGTATCAGACATAAGGAAGTACTGATACATTACAACATGAAATTCAAAAACATTATACCAAGTCAAAGAAGCCAGACACTGACATACTATATGATTCTATGTGTATGAAATGTCTAGGATAGGCAAATCCATAGAGATGAAAGTAAATTAGTGGTTGCCTAGGGCTGTGCAGGGAGAGGGGGCTGGAAAGAAATGAGGAGTGAGAGCTAAAGCATTTGGGATTTCTTCAGGGGTTGATGAATGTTCTAAAATGTTCTCAAATTGATGGCTTTGCAACTCTGTGAGTATATTAAAATCCATGGAATTGTACACTTGAAACGGGTGAATTATATGGTATGTGCATTATATCTTGATAAAGTGGTTACTGAAAAACACCTACTACAGTGTCAGGTAGGGCTAGGGAATGTAAAATGCATGAGACCGACTAGAGTCTGAAGACTGGCTTTGCCACTTAGACATCGTTTGACTGTGGGGTGCCTTGGTGGCTCAGTTAAATGTCTAACTCTTGATTTCAGCACAGGTCATGATCTCAGGGTTCATAGATTGAACCCCACCTCAGGCTCAGTGCTCAGTGTGGGGTCTACTTGAGATTTTCTCTCTCCCTTTCCCCCCACCCTTTCCCCGACCCCTGCTTATGCTCTAAACAAAGAAATAAATAAAATCTTTAAAAAAATAAAAATGAGTGGCTTGACCTTGACTGAGTTGTCTCACCTTGCAGACCCTCAGTTTCCTCATCTATAAAATTGGAATGATAATAGTGCCAACCAAAGTTGGCAGCATCACAATTCCAGACTTTGAGCTCTATTACAAAGCTGTAATCATCAAGACAGTATGGTACTGGCACAAAAACAGACATATAGATTAATGGAATGGAATAGAGAACCCAGAAATGAACCCTCAACTCTATGGTCAACTAATCTTCAACAAAGCAGGAAAGAATGTCCAATGGAAAAAAGACGGCCTCTCCCGCAAGTGGTATTGGGAAAACTGGACAGCCACTTACTGAAGAATGAAACTGGACCATTTCCTTACACCACACAAAAATAGACTCAAAATGGATGAAAGACCTCAGTGTGAGACTAGAATCCATCCAAATCCTTGGGGAGCACACAGGCAGCAACCTCTTCCTAGAAACATTGCCAATGGCAAGGGAAGCAAGGGCAAAAATGAGCTTGGGACTTCATCGAGATCAAAAGCTTTTGCAGAGCAAAGGAAACAGTCAACAAAACCAAAAGACAACTGACAGAACGGGAGAAGATATTTACAAATGGCATATCAGATAAAGGGCTAGTATCCAAAATCTATAAAGAACTTCTCAAACTCAACACCCAAAGAACAAATAATCCAATCAAGATGGGCCGAAGACATGAACAGACATTTTGGCAAAAAAACCCCAAAAACAAACAAACAAACAAAAAAACATCCAAATGGCCAACAGACACGTGAGAAAGTGCTCCACATCACTTGCGATTAGGGAAATAAAAATGAAAACCACAATGAGATACCACCTCACATTGCAAATGGCAAGATTTCAGGGGTTTTGATGGCTGCATAGTATTCCATTGTATATATATACCACATCTTCTTTATCCATTCATCTGTTGTTGAACATTTAGGTTCTTTCCATAATTTGGCTATTGTGGACATTGCTGCTATAAACATTGGGGTGCACATGCCCCTTCCGATCACTACATTTTTATCTTTAGGGTAAATATCCAGTAGTGCAATTGCGGGGTTGTAGGGTAGCTCTAATTTCAACTTTTTTTTTTTAAAGATTTATTTTATTTAATTGAGACAGAGAGAGAGAGAATGAAAGGGGAAAGGTCAGAGGGAGAAGCAGGCTCCTCTCAGAGCAGGGAGCCTGATGCGGGACTCGATCCCGGGACTCCAGGATCATGACCTGAGCCGAAGGCAGTCGCTCAACCAACTGAGCCACCCAGGCGCCCTAATTTCAACTTTTTGAGGAACCTCCATACTGTTTTTCAGAGTGGGTGCCCCAGCTTGCATTCCCACCAACAGTGTGGGAGGATTCTCCTTTCTCCGCATCCTCGCCAACATCTGTCATTTCCTGACTTGTTAATTTTAGCCATAACCTAGCCACCCTCTCCTCTCTGTCAGGTAAATAAATAAAATCTTTAAAAAAAAAGAAAAGAAAGGATGCTGTACTTTGTCAAATGCTTTTTCAGCATCTATTGAGAGTATCATATGGTTCTTGTTCTTTCTTTTATTATATAGTATCACATTGATTGATTGTTGAACCAAACTTGCAGCCCAGCAATAAATCCCACTTGGTCGTGGTGAATAATCCTTTTAATGTACTGTTGGATACTATTGGCTATTATTTTGGTGAGAATTTTTGCATCTGTGTTCATCAGGGATATTGGTTTGTAATGCTCCTTTTCGATGGGGTCTTTGTCTGGTTTTGGGATCAAGGTAATGATGGCCTCGTAAAATGAGTTTGGAAGTTTTCCTTCCATTTCTATTTTTTGGAACAGTTTCAGGAGAATAGGTATTAATTCTTCTTTAAATGTTTGGTAGAATTCCCTTGGGAAGCCATCTGGTCCTGGGCTCTTGTTGGGAGATTTTTTGATGACTGCTTCAATCTCCTTACTGGTTATGAGTCTGTTCAGGTTTTCTATTTCTTCCTGATTCAGTTTTGGTAGTTTATATGTCTCTGGGAATGCATCCATTTCTTCCATATTATCAAATTTGCTAGTGTATAGTTGCTCATAATATGTCCTTAGAACTGTATTTCTTTGGTGTTGGTCGTGATCTCTCCTCTTTCATTCATGATAGATTATTAATTTGGGTCCATTCTCTTTTCTTTTTGATAAGTCTGGCCAGGGGTTTGTCAGTCTTGTTAATTCTTTCAAAGAACCAGATCCTAGTTTTGTTGATTTGTTCTACTGCTCTTTTGGTTTCTATTTCATTGATTTCTGCTCT
Source organism: Nasua narica (assembly GCA_028533885.1). Lineage (NCBI taxonomy): Eukaryota > Metazoa > Chordata > Mammalia > Carnivora > Procyonidae > Nasua > Nasua narica. The sequence goes on along the minus strand of CM052803.1, from coordinate 10,187,216 downwards.
CATCTTTATTATTTCTCCTCTCCTGCTGGGTTTAGGCTTTCTTTCTCTAGCTCCTTTAGGTGTAGGGCTAGGTTGTGTACTTTGAGACCTTTCTTGTTTCTTGAGAAAGGCTTGTATTGCTATATACTTTCCTCTCAGGACAACCTTTGCTGCGTCTCAAAGATTTTGAACAGTTGCGTTTTTATTGCCATTTGTTTCCATGAATTTTTAAAATTCTCCTTTAAGTTCCTGGTTGACCCATTCATTCTTTAGTAGGATGCTCTTTAGCCTCCGTGTATTTGAGTTCTTTCCAACTTTCCTCTTGTGGTTGAGGTCTAGTTTCAAAGCATTGTAGTCTGAAAATATGTGGGGAATAATTCCAGTCTTTCGGTACCAGTTGAGACCTGATTTGTGACCCAGGATGTGATCTATTCTGGAGAATGTTCCATGTGCACTAGAGAAGAATGTGTATTCTGTTGCTTTGGGATGGAATGTTCTGAATATATCTGTGATGTCCATCTGGTCCAGTGTCATTTAAACCCTTCATTTTCTTGTTGATATTTTGCTTAGATGATCTGTCCATTTCGGTGAGGGAGGTCTTAAAGTCCCCCACTATTATTGTATTATTGTTGATGTGTTTCTTTGATTTTGTTATTAGTTGGTTTATATAATTGGCTGCTCCCATGTTAGGGGCATAGATATTTAAAAATTTTAGATCTCCTTGTTGGACAGACCCTTTAAGTATGATATAGTGTCCTTCCTCATCTCTTATTATAGTCTTGGGCTTCATATCTAATTTATCTAATATAAGGATTGCCACCCCAACTTTCTTTTAATGTCCATTAGCATGATAAAAAGTTTTCCACCCCCTCACTTTAAATCTGGAGGTGTCTTTGGGTCTGAAATGAGTTTCTTGTAGACATCATATCGATGGGCCTTGTTTTTTTTTTGTTGTGTTTTTTTTTTTTGTTTTTTGTTTTTATCCATTCTGATACCCTGTGTCTTTTGATTGGGGCATTTAGCCCATGTACATTCAGGGTAACTATTGAAAGATATGAATTTAGTGCCATTGTATTGCCTGTAAGGTGACTATTACTGTATATTGTCTCTGTCCCTTTCTGGTCTGTTACTTTTAGGCTCTCTCTTTGCTTAGTGGACCCCTTTCAATATATCCTGTAGGGCTGGTTTGGTGTTTGCAAATTCTTTTAATTTTTGTTTGTCCTGGAAGCTTTTTATCTCTCTTTCTGTTTTCCATGACAGCCTAGCTGGATATAGTAGTCTTGGCTGCATATTTTTCTCGTTTAGTGCTCTGAATATATCATGTCAGTCCTTTCTGGCCTGCCAGGTCTCTGTGGATAGGTCTGCTGCCAATCTAATATTCATACCATTGTATGTTACAGACCTCTTGTCCTGAGCTGCTTTCCTGAAAGCAGCTTTTTCTCTTTGTCACTGAGACTTGTAAGTTTTACTATTAGGGTGTTGATCTATTTTTATTGATTTTGAGGGGGGTTCTCTGTGCCTCCTGGATTTTGATACTTGTTCCCTTCCCCAAATTAGTGAAATTCTCTGCTATAATTTGCTCCAACAAACCTTCTGCTCATCTCTCTCTTCTTCTGGGATCCCACTTATTCTAATATTGTTTTGTCTTATGGTATCACTTATCTCTCAAATTCTCCTCTCATGGTCCAGTAGTTATTTATCTCTCTTTTTCTCAGCGTCTTTATTCTCCATCATTTGGTCTTCTATATCACTAATTCTCTCTTCTGCTTCATTTATCCTAGCAGTAAGAGCCTCTGTTTTTTATTGTACCTCATTAATAGCTTTTTTTATTCCAACTTGGTTAGATTTTAGTTCTTTTATTTCTCCAAAAAGGGATTCTCTAGTACCTTCCATGCTTTTTTCAAGCCCAGCTAGTACCTTGATAATTGTCATTCTGAACTCTAGTTCTAACATACTACTAATGTTTGTATTGATTAGGTCCCTAGCCATCGGTACTGCCTTTTGTTCTTTTTTATGAGGTGAGTTTTTCTGCCTTGTTATTTTATCCAGATAAGAATAGATGAACAAGAGAATAAAATGCTAAATGGGTAGCAATGACCCCAGAAAAATATACACTCATCAAATCAGAAGAGACACAAAACCAAGAGAAGGAGTTGGGGGGAAAATATATGTATATGTGTAATATTTCATATATATATATATATATATATATATATATATATATATATATATAGTGAATAGAACAGAGCCACACACTTGATTCTGGGTTTATTTTGGTCTGTTAGAAGAAACTGCCTCCCAAAATTTTAAAGAAAGAAAAACCTATATTTATACCAAAAATAAGGCTAAATACAATGAAGGGATAGAATATGTAACAATGAAAATTTTAAAAGTTTTTTTAAAAAGTATTAATAAGATAAAATAGTTAAAAACATTAAAATAGGAAAGAGAAAAAAAATTTTTTAATAGAATAAGAAAAAATAAAACTTTAAAAATGTAACTTTGAAAGACTAAAGAATCATGGGAAAAAACTATGCCATATTCCCATATTTCTGAGGTTTTGCACTTCTCATTGATTGGTCCTGGCTGGATGTTCTTGTTGATCCTCTGGGGAACGGACTGTTGCATTGACTCTCAAAAGTCTTTGCCCAAGGCGGAACTTCACCGCCCTTGCCAGGGGCCGGGCTAAGTAATCCAAGCGGGTTCAATCTCGGGAGCTTTTGTTCCCTCAACGCTTTCCGTACAGCTTTGGAGGCAGAGAATGAAGATGGAGGCTCCCAGTCTCCACCTGGAGGAGCCAAGCACTCAGGGCCTCAATGCTCAGTGCGCTCTCGGAGAAAAGTCAGTCCCTCCTGTCTCCCTAGTCTCCAGCCATGCTCCGATCTCACCTGGACTGTGACCGAGCGTTTCTGTCTCTGCCGCGCAGCCCCGTTTGGAGTCTCCAAACCCAGTCAATTCCTGCTGCATGCTCCCGCACCACTCCTCCCAGAGGAGGAAGGTGAGTCTCCCCAGATTTGCCACTTGTGGGGTCCCTGCTTGAAGAGCAGCGGCCCGACTGTGCCTCAGATCACAGTTTAAGGTAACCCCGAATGGAGAGCCCATGGCTCGGCTCCGTCTCTACAGCTGGCTTCCCCAACCCAATACCTGGGAGCTCTGCCACCATCAGACACCCCTGGTCTTTTTGTGTCCCTGCAGGTCCTGAGGCCACACTGTCCCTGTGAGGGCTCCACCCTCCACTTAGCCTCTGGAGTGACGTCCCTCAGTGGAGCAGACTTCTAAAAGTTCCAATTTTGTGCTCTGCTACTCCACCACTGGCCAGGAGCAGGCCCCCCCACCCCCACCGCGGCCTGTCTTCCCGTGTATCACCTCAGATTCATGTCTCCACACGTCCTACCTTCCAGTAGTAGTTGCTTTTCTGTTCCTAGAGTTGCTGCTCTTTTTCTCTTCAATCTCCTGTTGAGTTTGTAGGTATCTGGAATGGTTTGATAACTAGCTGAACTGGGACCTGATGATATTAGATCCCCTATTCCTCCGCCATCTTGCTCCTCCTCAAATCTGGGTTTTGTTCTTTAAAAAAAAAAAAAAAAAGTGAGCCACAAGAGCAGGTAGCCACAAAAGTGGAGAGCAGTCACCTGGTGGCCCCTGTAACAGAAGCCTCTATTTCTTTGGGGGAGGTTGTGAAGGATGCTTCTAGAGTCTGTTCTTGACTATCAGAGGTTCCTTAGCAGCAGGGACAGGGATTTATCCCCCCAGAAAGGCAGTTAGGGATTATTCTAGCTTATTACTTTCATAATCTTCCTCTCTGTCCTCTCTGAGAATCCACAAGCCTCTCAGTATTCTTATCACATGTCTCTGCTCAAACTAGCCAGTGTGGATCCTGTTGTTTGCAACTAAGAGCCTTGACACATACAGGGAGAAAGGGGCTTGTTAAAGAGAGAGCAATGAGACCATCTGGTAGAGAAGAGGGGTGAACAGGGAGATGAGGTTAGAAGGCTTTGTTTGGCTTGACAGGTGATTTGAGCAGAGGGGAGACATCATTTCTGACTGTATGTAGAGACAGTCACCGACTGGGGATGGGGGGGCTCAGGGAGGGGGCTGCTGGGATTGCCTGGGCAGGAGGTGACCATAGACAGGGCAGGATGGAGGTGAGAAGAGGATCAGAATTGGGTGAATTCGGAAACACTTTGAAAGTACAGCCAGCAGGATTTGCTGATGAATGTATGGGAGAGAGACAGACAGAGCGACAGAGACAAAGAAAGGGAGAAAAAGAGGGAAAGCGAGAGAGGTCAAGGGTGACTTGATGGTTGCAATGAAACCTCAACTCATCAACAGGAAAAGGAGAACAATACTGGAGATGGTCATCATGAGCAGTCTGTATAATCACGAGTAGAAAGCATCTTGCACATTTCATGTACCACTGTCATCCTTGTTTACTATAGGGTGTGTTTGGGACAATTCATGAAAACCTATCATCTTTGTCCTGGAACCCCCAAAGCCCTCCATGTGTCCCCTAATATTCCAAGAAAGGCCTCCATCATGCTTCAATTTCTTAACATCTGCCGCCTTACTTTGTACCCCTTACAAGGAAAATAGGGCCTGGACTCAGGGAAACTCCCCACATAAACCTCCAACTCCATAGGCTGTAAGGATTTACTAGTTCAGGAGTCTCTTTCCAAAAGAATTCCAGGCTCCCTGCTCTAGCCTCCTTTCTGTTTCTCTTTCATATTCAATCTCCCATCTGTCGCCTCCTAGCCACTGCCCACCTGGCCTCCCCAGTCCTGCCCAAACCCTGCCTGTAAATTCTAAATTCAGATGGTACAGTTGCTTCACTTATATAAACTTAGATTTTCCCTCCAGCCAATCCAGTGGTTCATGGGTTTTGCTTGCTTTACAATTGCCTGGGGAACTCTAAAGATACCAGTGTCTGAGCCACGGTCCCAGAGATTCCCCTGGTCTTAACAATTACACTCTATCAGTGGTTCTCAAACTTTAATGGCCATTGGAATCAGTTGGAAGTCTTGCTAACACATAAATTGCTGGATCCTACCCCCAGAATTGCTGATTCTGTAGTTCAGACAATGGGCATTGTGGACAAGTTCCTAGGTGAAGCTGATGCTGCTGGTCCAAGGATCACACTTTGAGAACCACTGCTCTACACCAAGAGGCCATTAAAACTCTTGCTCCTTGGGGCGCCTGGGTGGCTCAGTTGGTTGGGCGGCTGCCTTCAGCTCGGGTCATGATCCCAGAGTCCGGGATTGAGTCTCATATCAGGCTCCTGGCTCTGCGGGAAGTCTGCTTCTCCCTCTAACCTTCTCTCCTCTCATTCTCTCTCTCTCTCAAATAAATAAATAAAATCTTAAAAAAAAAAAAGGTTTCTCTAAAAAAAACAAAAAACAAAAAACTCTTGCTCCTGAGGGTATGATCCACAGACTATGGGCATCACCTTGGGAGAGTGCTAGAAATGCAGGATCTCAGGCCCTGTCCCTGACCTATGAATCAGAAATATGCATTTTAACAAAATCCTCAGGTGATTCGTACGCTTGTTAAAAGTCTAAGGAGCATTGAGTTCAATCCCAGTTCTGCCTGTTATTAACTGTGAGAGTTGGAAGTGTCTTCTTGAAGCCTCAGTTTCCTCATCTATAAAATGGGGGTGATAATAATCGCTACCTCTTAAGCTCATAGTAAGCATTAAATGAGTTGGTATAACAATGCTTGTATTAAGTATATAATGCAAGGATAACAGTGTTCGGCATAGGATATGCACCAAATAAATGTTTGCTGTTTTCGTTATTATTATTTTCAGCTCTTGTCAGCTCCCCAAGTGTTTCTAATATGCAGCCAAAGATGAGAAACACTGGGTAAGGCTAAAACCTGCCCCTTGGGGCCCCAGGAACCATGGAGATGTAGATAAAAGTGTGGAAACAGACTGAAATGGAAACAGACCAAGCTAGGGGCCAGAGCCCCAAAACAGCAGCAAAGCACCACAGACTGCAACCCAAGAAGTAAAAAGCTGAACCCAATGGGGGGGGGCTGAGACTCCAAGAGAATCACACACCCACAAAAGAAGTAGCAACCGTTTCCACAGCTAGAAATTACAGTCAAAGCTAGGTGAGGTTGACTTCCCTCTCCTGATCAACTATCCATCTCTCCATCCATCCATCCATCCACCCATCCATCCATTGTCTGCCCCAACCCATGGCCCAGTCCTGCCTCCCCTCTCCCTGCCACGTCCTATCTCTTCAGTCCATCCATCCAACAGGTAGGACCACAGGTCCAGTCCTAGTCCTGGTGACACCCTCAAGGCCCACGAACCTGGGGAGATGCTTGTGTGAGGATCTCATCACCAGGCATCCAAGAGAATGTGCCACCACCTTGGCAAAACTCCCCCATGGGGGTTAAGAAGGCAAGTTCTGGAATCAGGCGGACCAGACTTTGAATCTACTCCACCACCTACCAGTTTCATGGCCTGAAACAGATGACTTTACTGCTCTGTGCCTCAGTTTCCTCATCTGGAAAGTGAGACACATTTTTAAAAAGATTTTATTTGTTTGTTTGTTTGTTTGAGACAATGAGTGAGTGAGAGGGAGAAGAAGAGAGTATATAAAGCAGACTGCACTGAGTGCAGAGCCCAAAGTGGGGCTTGACCCCATGGATGGCAAGATCATGACCTGAGCCAAAGCCAAGAGTCAGACACTCAACTGACTGAGCCACCCAGGTGCCCCAAAAGTGGGGCATATTTAGAACAGTGGCTACTGTAGGGCAAGCATTCGAATGTAGCCATGATGGCTTATGATTTCCCATCTGTCCTGCTAAAGGCTCACCTCCAACACTCCCACTCCAGGCATGCCTCTCTCTAGTCTTCTGTGGACTCACTCTCCCTCACTGAGAGATAACATTGCTACCACTCTTACTATTGAGGTCCATCCTCCACTGCTCGTGCTGTGGGCTGAGACCCCTGCCCTGCCACTGTCCTCAAGCCCACTCCATGCCAAGGGACCAAAACAGTAAACACTTGGTCATCCTGGGCACACAGTAGGGCTTCATTAGTATTGGATGAGAGAATGGAGGAGAGAATTCTTAGGTACTTAGTGGACCGTGGTTCCTGCCCCTCAATGGGACCTGAAACTGGGTACTGCTGCAGTAAGCGAGGGGCCGGGGGAACTTATAGGATACATGTGAGGGTACATGGGTACGTGGGAGGGGGTACGTGAGCCAGACAGTGGGATCAGGTGAAGGGAGGCCGACGAGGTCCGGTTGAAGAGAGACCTGGGGAGACGTACTTGAGTGGTCCCAGTGGCAGACACAGGCAAGTAGCAAGTCAGAGAGAAGGAGCAGAGTCCAATGGGAGTCTTAGCTCTTCTGCCTCACATAGCCCTGTCATCTGGCTCTCCTTACCAGCCTCTCTCACTTTCTGCCCTCACCTCTCTCCCTCCTCTAACTTCCCTTCAATTCTCTCACTCGCCTGTCTGTCGCAACACCGAGCTCTCTACCACCCCGTGCCCTTGACCGTCTCACCTGTTCTTCTCCCTTCACCTGCCTTGCCGCCCTCTCCCCTCCTCGGTCCCTCCTCACAGATCTCCCCCTTCTTCATCTTTAATCCTCCACCTCTATTTTTCCAGTCTCTCCACCTTCACTTAGTCTCCATTTGTCTTTTCTCTCATATCTTTTTCGCTGATAAGGGCTGCCTGTTTCCCACCCAGGGAAACAGGACTTCTGAGAGCCCTGGGGTGAGGTCAGGGCTGTGGACCACAGAGCAGGACAGGGACTTGGGAGGCACCAGGATGTCTCAGACCTGCACGGAGGAGATGGGCAAGAGGCGGGCGGGGAGGAGGATATAGAAAAGGCTGAGTAGGAGAAGGAGGTCCCCCGGGACTGGGATCTGGGGGTGGCATTGGAGGTTCTGTAGCAAAAGCTGAAAGCTGGTGGAGGCAGTCCACCTCCTCTACTCTTACACCGGTGACCCAAAGTGCCCCTTTCTGCCCATGTCCCACCCTCTGCCCTTGAGGACACACCCCTGTGTTTTCTCCCACGGTCCCCCCAACCCCGATGCTGCAGTAGGAGTCCTGAGAGACACATCAGAGAATCCAAGGTGGCTGTGGAAGTGAGGCTGAGACCCCATTCGGGGTCCCCTGATGCAGCTCTTCCCACCCCTACCTGGAACCCATGCCCTTTATTCCTTCACCCAGCCCTACCCAGACCACCCAGGACAAGCTTGGCCATTTTCAGGACCACTGCAAAGCAGGAAAGGCAAATTGCAGAAAAATGTATTCCATATGATTGACACCACTTTTGTAAAAGTAACAACAAGAATATGTGCGACGAACCTGCATTTGCTATTAGTATAGGGAAAGCTGTGAGTTAACAATGGTTATCTTTGGGGGTTCGAGTGGTAAAGGGAGGGGTAGAGAGGGTCGTAAGAAAGAAAGAGGAGGGCACCTGGGTGGCTCAGTTGGTTAAGCAACTGTCTTCAGCTCAGGTCATGATCCCAGAGTCCTGGGATCGGCTCCCAGCTCCATGGGGAGTCTGTTTCTCCCTCTGACCTTCTCCCCTCTCATGCTCTCTCTCACTGTCTCTATCTCAAATAAATAAATAAAATCTAAAAAAAGAAAGAAAGAAAGAGGAATCCTATAAGCTGAATGGAAAAATAATCAGGGGATCAATTTTTTTTCTTTTAGTACATTTTTATCAACTTAAATTTTTTTTATTTTAAAATACTAAAAACTTACAAGAAGTTGTAAAAATACTGCAGAGTTCTCTGTATCTATCCTTACATAACTATAGCACACTTTCAAACTAGGAAACTGACATTGTCACAATACAATTAACTAGATTACACACCTGACTGGGACTTCAGCTTTCGAAAACGTTCATTTCTTTTTGTCTATCTTTGTGTATGATTCAGTGACATTTCATCACATGTATAAATAAACACCTCAATCAAAATACAGAATTGTCTCCTCACCCCAAAGAAATGACCAAGGGCCACGACTTTATAGTCACACCTTCCCTCTGCTGTTTCCTTCCAGACCTGTTCATCTCTGTAATTTTGTTGTTGCAAGAATGTGATATAAATGGAATCATATATCATGTAACTTTTTGAGACTGGTTTTCTTCACTCAGCACAATGTACTTAAAAGCCATCCGACTTGTCTGCCTCACTAGTTCCTTCCTTATATTGCTGAGTACTATTCCATTGTACAGATGTGCCAATAATGGGATATTTAACGGTTCACCTGTTGAAGGACATGTGGATCATTCCTAGCTTGAGGTTACTACAATTACTAATATTAAATAGTTTAGCTAGTACTAATAAATTAATGGGCTATTAAAAGTATCATAAAGAGGTGCGCCTGGGTGGTTCAGCGGGTTAAAGCCTCTGCCTTCAGCTCAGGTCATGATCTCAGGGTCCTGGGATCGAGCCCCACATTGGGCTCTCTGCTCAGTGCAGAGCCTGCTTCCCTTTCTCTCTCTGCCTGCCTCTGGCTACTTGTGACACCTCTCTCTCTGTCAAATAAATAAATAAAATCTTTTTTTAAAAAGTGTCGTAAGGAGCACCTGGTTGGCTTAGTGAAAAGAGTATGCAACTCTTATCTCAGAATCATAAGTTCAAGCCCCATACTGGGCATGGAGTCTACTTAAAAAAAAAAAAGTGCAAGAACATTTGTATCAGATTTTTGTGTCAAACATTTTTATTCCTCCAGGGTAAAATGTCCCTCAGTGTGATTAAGGAGTCATGCAGTGTAAGTGTATGTTTAACTTTTTAAGAAACTGCCAATAATTTTCCAGAGTGGCTGTGCCATTTTACACTCCCACCAGCAACATGTGAGAGTTCCAGTTTCTTCGGATCCTCACCAGCATTTGGCCTAATCAATAATATTATAATTAGCCATACTAATAGGTGTATACTGGTTGTTCATCATTTAATCTGCATTTCCCTAATGGAAGGCAATACTGACATCTTTTCTTGTATTTATATCCCATCTGAATATTCTTTTTAGTGAAATGTCAATATATTTGGCCAATTTTCTAATTGGATTTTTGGATTTTTTAATTGAGGAGTTTTGAGAGTTTTTTTTTAAGATTGACATATTTATTTTGAGAGCGAGAGAGAGTGAGCATGAGCAGGAGGGAGAGAATCTCAAGAAGACTCTGCACTGAGTGTGGAACCCTAGATGGGGCTCAATCCCACAGCCCTGAGATCACCACCTAAGCTGAAACCAAGAGTCGAATGCTTAACCAACTGTGTCCTCCAGGTGCCCCCTTGAGAGTTTTTTGTTGTTGTTGTTGTTGTTGTTGTTTCCCCTTGAGAGTTTTAAAAACTATTCTAGATACCAATCCTTGTCAGATATATGATTTGCTAAAATTTCCTTCCAGTCAGGTACTTATTTTCTTGTCCTGTTAACAGAGTCTTTCACAGAGTAAGTCTTTAATTTTTATAAAGTCCAATTGATCCTTTTCATTTTTTTAAAGGATTAGGCTTTGGTTGTCAAGTCTAAGAATTCTGTCTAACCTACGTATCGATCATTTACATTTTTTTAAAATCCTTTTTTTTTTTTAAAGATTTTATTTATTTATTTGAGAGACAGAGAAAGTGAGAGAGAGCATGAGAGGAGAGAAAGTTAGAGGAAGAAGCAGACTCCCCATGGAGCTGGGAGCCCAATGTGGGACTCGATCCCGGAACTCAAGGATCATAACCTGAGGCGAAGGCAGTTGCTCAACCAACTGAGCCACCCAGGCGCCCCGATTATTTACATTTAATGTAATTTTTAAAAAGATTAAAATTAAAAGATTTTTAAAGTCTTTTAAAAGATTATTTATTTATTTATTGAGAGAGAGTGCACACGAGTGGGGGGGTGGGGGGAAGGACAGAAGGAGAGGGAAAAAGAGAAACTCAAGCAGGCTCCACACTCAGCACAGAGCCTGATAGAGAGCTTGATCTCATGACCCGAGATTATGACCTGAGCTGAAATCAAGAGTCAGACACTTAACAAACTGAGCCACCCAGGCACCCCCTACATTTAATGTAATTATATAATATGGTAGCACTGAAGTCTACCATTGCATTTTTGTTTTTAATTTTCAATATTTGCTTTCCTTTCTCCTGCCTTCCTGTGAATCACCTGAACATTTTTTAGTGTTTCATTTTGCTTTATCAAAAGGGAATTTGCATATATTTCTTTGTGTAGGTTTTTTTGTAGATTTCAACATATGTATAAATGTATAAATATAGCTTATCACAATGTTTTACTATTGACATTTTACCACTTCAAATGAAGTGCAGAAATATTACTATTTAGGTCCCTTTACCCTCTCTGCTTTATAAATGCATAAGTATCTTAAATATCTTTTTAAAATACATTGAGAATAACATCAGACAGTAGTATACTTTGCTTTCGAACATCCAACATTATTTTTAAAACTTCCAAGGAAGACAGTCTATTATATTTACCTACATACTTACCCATTTTATATGCCTATCTTCATTTCTGATATTCTAGGCTTCTTTTGGTTTTCATTATCTTTCTGTTTGAAGAATGTCAGTAATTCTTTTAACCCAGGTCTGCAGCTAACGAATTTTCTCAGGTTTCTCCACTTAAAAATGCCTTTATTTTACCTTCTTTCCTGAAGCATATTTTCACTGGATAAAGAAGTCTGGGTTGACAGTTCTTTTCTTTCAGCATTTGAAAAATGTGCCACTTTCTCCTGGCCTCCATGGGTTCTGAAGAGAAATCTGCTGTCAGTCCAATTATTGTTCCCATATAAAATGTAATGTGTCATTCCTCTTCGGTTTCTTTCTTTCTTTTTTAAAGATTTTATTTATTTATGACAGAGAGAGATCGTGACGGAGGGAGCACAAGCACCGGGAAGCTGCAAAGGGAAAAGCAGGCTCCCCACTGAGCAGGTAACCCGATATGGGGCTTGATATGGGGCTCAATCCCAAAACGCTGGGATTGTGAGCTGAACCAAAGGCAGATGCTTAATGATTGAGCCACCCAGGCACCTACCTACCTCTCTATCTTTCTTTCTTTCGTTCTTTCTTTCTTTCTCTCTCTCCTTCCTTCTCTTCCTTTTTTCTTTTCTTTCTTTCTCTTTCTTTCCTTTCTTCCTTCTCTTTCTTTTTTTTCTTTTTAAGATTTTATTTTATTTATTTGACAGAGAGAGAGAGATCACAAGCAGGCAGAGAGGCAGGCAGAGAGAGAGGGGGAAGCAGGCTACCTGCTGAGCAGAGAGCCCAACATAGGTCTTGATCCCAGGACCCTGAGATCATGACCTGGGCTGAAGGCAGAGGCTTTAACCCACTGAGTCACCCAGGCACCCCCTTCCTTCTCTTTCTTTTCTTCCTTTTTTCCTCTTTCTTTCTTTCTTTCTCTTTCTTTCTTTCTCTTTCCTTCCTTCCTTCCTTTCCTTCCTTCTTTCTCAAATTCTAAAAAAAGGCTTTACTGTATACAGAGGGTAGGGGCTCAGTCCTCCTTGACTGCTGCTTTCCTCATGGCTGCCAGGACATTGCTCAGCTCCTCGCTCTTTCTCTTGGCATAGATGTGTGTCTCCACCCTTTTCTTGATGGACTAAAGACAGGCTTGTCCTTGGAGACCTTGCGCAGCTCCATGGCACGTACTCATATAGGGTGAAGCCGCACATCCATCCAATCACGGCCTGCTCAAATATGGTGTGCTTCGTGGTGCGCCTGCGGCTGTGGCCGCGCCTCGGCTTGCTCATGTTCTTACTCACCTTGTGTCGGTTGTTGAGGCCCCTGCCCTAGGGCAGCGCAGATCTGGGGCTGCTGCTCCTCAGTGGCTCCTGCGGCAGAACACTGGTTACTTTCAAGATTTTCTGTCCTTAGTTTTCAGAAGTTTATGATGTGCCTGGATATGGCTTTCTTCATTTTATCCTATTTGGAATTTACCCAGCTTCTTGAGCCTGTAGCCTACCTCAGAGTAGTTTACCAAATATGCGATATTTCAGCCATTATTTCTTCAAATATTTTTTTCAGACCAAAGTTTCTTTCTGTTTTTCTCCTGGAATTTCAATGATGTGAATATTACATCTTTTGTTATTGTCCCGAAAGTCCCTGAAGCTCCTTTTGTCTCAATAGGTACCAAAAAAAAAACAAACTACTTCTCTTTCAATCTGCTTGCTCTTCATTATTCAGACTGGATAATTTCTTTTCTTTTCTTTTTAAAGATATTTATTTGTTTATATGAGAGAGAGAGAGAAAGAGCACAAGCAGGGGGAGGAGCAGAGGGAGAGAGAATCTGAAGCAGGCTCCCAGGGGAGCAGAGCCCGAGGCGGGGCTGGATCTCACAACCCTTAAATCATGACCTGAGCCAAAGACAGATGCTTAACCAACTGAGTCACCCAGGCTCCCCAGAGTGGATAATTTCTATTGGCCTATTATCAAGATCACCAACTCTTTCCTCTCTCATCTTCATTCTTCCATGGAGAAGAATGAGTTTCTTCCAGTGAATTTTATTTCAGTTATTGTATTTTCAGTTCTAAGTTTTTCATCTGTTTCTTGATGTTTCCTAATTCTTTCTGAGACTACATGTGTATATTTTTTTGGAGGGGGAGGGAGAGGGAGAGAGAGACTCTTAAGCAGGCCCCATGCTCAGCATGAAGCCTAACAAGGGGCTTGATCTCACAACCCTGAGATCATGACCTGAGCCAAAATCAAGAGTTGGATGCTTAACCAACTGAGCCACCCAGGTGCCCCTGAGACTCTATATTTTTTAATTTGTTTCAGGAGGGTTCATGAGTGCTCCTTGAAGCATTTTTACAAGTTCCTTTAAAATCCTTGTCAGATAATCCCAATAACTCTGTCATCTTGGTGTTGGTATCTACTTATTGGCTTTTCCCATTCTATTTAAGATTTTCCTGATTCTAGGGGGTGCCTGGGTGGCTCAGTGGGTTAAAGCCTCTGCCTTCGGCTCAGGTCATGATGTTGGGGTCCTGCGATTGAGCCCCATATCAGGCTTTCTGCTCAGCGGGGAGTCTGCTTCCCCCTCTCTCTCTGCCTGCCTCTCTGCCTACTCGTGATCTCTCTCTCTCGCTCTGTCAAATAAATAAATAAAATCTTAAAAAAAAAAAAGATTTTCCTGATTCTTGAAATATTGAATATAATTATTTTCTCTTGCACCCTGGACGTTTAGGGTTTTATGAGACTATAATACCTTTTTTAAAGTGTTCCTGCCAGGGCAATCATCAGAGCTCTGTTTACACATCCACAGTACCAGTCACCTTGCACAGTGGCTGAATCACAATTTTTGGAGTTTTGGTAATTTGTTGTACAGTTATTGTAAGGAGAGAGACAGAGACAGAGAGATCCATGTGTATATAGAAGGGGATATTTGTATATGTATATGTATTTGTTATATGTATGAATATATGTGTGCATACATAATTATTTTATGCTCTGGGCCCCAGAGGTATGGGAGCGATGGAGTAAAATGGCTTTAGGGCTCTTGGTGGGGTGGGAATTGATGGTAATAGAGCCCCAACCATAGTTTGGGGGAACGGAGAGCTGAGCTGGGATGAGATGGCTCATCCACATGGCTGGCAGCTGATGCCTAAGGAGGGTGGGGGCGTGGTGGTCATCCTTCTCACAGGGCAGCTACCCTTCCGCCGGAGTGAGACTCTCAGGAGAACCAACTAAGCTGGCCTTTTCTGACTTCGCCTCTGAGGTCATGCAGCACCTCTGGTTACCCATGAGCTACTAAGGCCAGCCCAGATGCAAGGGAAGGGGAAAGAAAGAATAACTTCAAAGGCTTTGAAGACGTGTTTTTTTTTTTTTTAAAGATTTTATTTTATTTATTTTAACAGAGAGAGAACACAAGCAGGCAGAGAGGCAGGCAGAGGCAGAGAGAGGAGCAGGCTCCCTGCGGAGCAAGGAGCCCGATGCGGGACTCGATCCCAGGACGCCGGGATCATGACCTGAGCCAAAGGCAGCCGCCCAACCAACTGAGCCACCCAGGCGTCCCTGAAGACGTGTTTTAAAACTACTACAGTCTTCCTTCCAGCTACAGAGTATTTGCATCCTTTCTACATGCAAAATTCACTCTTCCTACAACCTCGGAATTCTCATCGATTTAGCAAGCGGGCTCATAGCCAAGGTCCACAGCCTCATCATCTAGATCAGAGCCAGGGGTTGCGGAGGTCCCATGACCTCCAGAACCAGAACTGCCGGAATGCTAGAACTCTGGAGCACTTCCGGAGCGAGGGAAGCAGTTGCAACTGCTCTGCTTTGGGAAAGCAATAGATGAGTATTTAGGACAGCACTGCCTGTTATGGTAACCATTAGCCACATACATGAGTTAAATTTAAATCAAAGAAAAATGAGGGACACCTGGGTGGCTCAATCAGTTGGGCACCAGACTATTGATTTGGGCTTGGGACAAGATCTCCAGGTTGTGGGATGGAGCCTTGCCATGGGCTCCGCCCTCCAGTCCGTGAGATTCTTTCTCCCTCTCGGTCCACCCCTCCCCCTGCTCACTTGCACATTCTCTCTCAAACAAACAAATAAATAAGCTCTTTAATTAACTAAAGAAAACTGGGGGGGGGGGGAACCTGAAAATTCAATTTCTCCATTGCAATAGTTAATTTTAAGTGCTCAATAGCTCCATGTGGCTAGTGGTTACTGTATTGGACAGCATGGACATAGAACCCTTCCAACCTTGCAGAAAGTTCTATCGAGTAGTGCTCACTAGACAATAGAAGTTCAGGTATACTCTGTGCCCCAGAAATCCTGCTCTGAATATATATCTTAACCTGGAGTCTCCCAAAAGCACGCCCTGAGCCAAGGGGGCAGGTCATTTATTTGGGAGGTATCCCCAAAAAACACAGGTGAGCAGGGAAACTGGGATCAGAGGAGAAAAAAAGCCAAAAATGGTGCAGAGTCTGGACTCCAGTGAGGCAGGTGAGGCACCAGGGCACTTGCCTGAACCCGAGGGGGACTGCCTCCTTGAAGTTTACACCCCAACCACCTTGCTTCGCCACCCTCGTCCCAGCCCCGGAAGGGCGACTGCCGGGAGCCAGTAGGGCTCATGCCCACCAGGCGGGGACCCTCTCAGGACTTGAGGAGCCATGCAGAACACGCCTTGAAATCAACCCACTGAGGAAAAGAGAAGCAAAAGTATGTATTCACTGGCTCCCAACCCTCTCTGGTGACGATTCCCCTCGGGAAGTAATCCAGGCACTTCCAGTCTGTTCTGCAGGCAAACAGGAGAAAGACCTCAGATGGAGAAGAAAGATAGAGGCATATGAGGTGGGAAGCTGTCAGCGTGTTCATGAACTGCCCACCAGATCTACAAGTGAGTGAAAAAAATGAGCTGAGGGGATATGGTGGTGGGGCACTAGCGGGGGTGCTATGGTATATCCTAGAAGACCTCCCATGGAGGGGATATGTATGCGCCTTCTGGTGATGGGGAGCGAAAGACAGGGCACACCGTGGGATACAATACAGCCGTTATGGAGCGCTGGGTGTGTACCACTAGATGGAGAGCTCTCCAGAACATAAGTGTAAAAAAAAAAAAAGGGAGAGATAGAACGAAATTTATAGCACAATCCCATTTATGCAGATTGGAAATACATATACACACACAAAATCACAAATTATAAAGACACGTCTTTGCAGCTGTATATCAAGTGCCTTAAAGTGGGGACCCGCGGGCGGGTGGGGTGGGCATGGGGATTGAGAACAGGAAGGGGGGGAGCCTTAAAGAGTCTTTCATGGGCCAGTTGTGATTCTGTGTTATGATCTGAAGAGTATGATTAATAACTCTCTGCGTCTAAGGGCCAAGAAAAAAATATATATAAAGGAATGAAAAATATAAAGTGGCTACATATCAAAGCAATTCCCTACCTGCTACACAATTATTATTACCGTGGGGGGTGATGATAACCAAGCAACCAGATTCCATCTCCCTTCTGGAAGCCCTCCTCACTGCCTTCTCCCCAGGCAGCCCCTCCAGTCCCCAACAAGTTCTCTTGCCCCCAGTGAATAAGGAAGGAGCTCCCTACCCTTTCATGCTACCCAGAGGGAGAGACAGGAGAACTGGCTGGCTATGACTCCCAAAGGTTCTCATCTTCTTCTCTGGCTGCATATAGAATAGGGGGTAAGCCCATGAGACCCCTTCAAACCCCAGCTCGGCCATGAGCCAGCTGTAGGACCTTAGGCAAGTCATTTTTCCTTCCTGTGCCTCAGTTTTCTAGCTGGTAAAATGGGGACAAGCATAAAAGTAACAACTCACGGGACTGTTCAGCGCATAAGTTCCCAGAACTAGCTCAAACCGATGGGGGAAGCTCCCTCTCTCACATCCATGCAGCCTCACCACACACCCCCAGCCCTGGTCCCAGCCCTGCTGTGACTTCTTCCTATCCCTCTACCTGCCTTGGTCTCAATCAGTGGATTCCCAAAATTCCAGGAACTCCTAAACTAGGTCAGGAACTCCTTAGGCTTCCGTCCTGGGATTGAATTTCAGTTGCTCTTTCCTTCTTCGCGGAGCTCTGGGCTCATCTGGCCCCACCCACACCTGTGAGCTCACCTGAGTCCGTACCTGGCCCCACCCACTCCCGCCTTTAAAACTAATTTCCATTTGCCTTTTCACTTTACACACATCAGCCAGGATTGCTCACTTAGCCCTCCTTAAAAAAACGGAGCCATGCAGCCAGGGAAGCAGTTGCGATATGACCATAGCCATGGCGTGGGTCCTGGTGCTGGTAACTGCAGGGCTGAGCCTGGCCACTGCTGGCCCCATCCCCACTTCCAAGCCCACCACAACCTGGAAGGGCTGTGACATTGGGAGGTTCAAATCTCTGTCACCACGGGAGCTGGAGGCCTTCAAGATGGCCAAGGATGCCTTGGTGAGTCCCTATGATTGTAGATTAACCTCTACTCCTGCTTTGGCCCAGCTGCTGCCCAGCTACAGTGGGCTAACCTCTAACCTCCTGCAATGGGCTAGCCTCTGTCCTTTCTGCTGTGGATTAAACTCGATCCCTCCTCCAAGGTCAACCTCCATCCTTGCTGCTATGGACTAACCTCCAGCCTTCCTACTGTGACCTAACCTCTGCTCTCACTCTCTAGGAAAATTCACTAAAAAACTGGAGTTGCAGCTCCCGCCTCTTCCCTAGAAACCGGGACCTGAGACAGCTGCAGGTGAGTTGGAAGTGAGGCCACACTTGCCCTCACCTGACCCCTCTCCCTCACTCCTTAAGTGGCCCCTCGCCTCCTTTTATCTCACCTGTCCTCCCCTCTGTCTGGTCTCTCCTCACCTGTCCTGTGCCACCCCCACCCCTCCCCCGTCCTTCCTCAACTGCTCCCTTGACCCCCATCCCTCCCTTAGGTCCCTTTCTATCATGTCTTTGCCTGTCCCCACATCCCTATCTCTTTCACCGGTCCCCGTCACTCTTACCTAATTCCTTTTCATTTCTCCCTTCTTCTCTCTCCCAGTTCTAGCTCCCACCCAAGCCCCTTGCCCCGGCCAGCTTGTCACTGTCTATTCTCAGTGCCGATTTGCTCTGCCCCTCTCACCTGTCCTCCTCACCACTGATTCTCCCCTGTGTCCCCCATCATCTTTCTTCCACTGCCCTTTCCCAGAGTCTACACCTCCTTCCTTCACCTTGGTCACCCGTGCAGCCAGCGGCCCCCCTCCACCTGCTTCCCTAACCTGTCTCTGTTTGCCATCCCCTTTCTGCCTCTCTGAACTTCTGTGGCCCCCATGAGCCACCTTTCACTTGTCCCGCTTCACTCTTTTTCACCTGTATCTTCCCTTAGGTTTCCGTCTCACCTCTCTCCTTCATCGGTATCCTTCCTCATGCGTTCCCTTCTCCTGCCTCCCTCTCACCTGACCGATCGCCTGTCCCCATCCCCGGCCGCCTACCACCTGCCCTCCTTCCCTGCACTCCCGACCTGTCCACAGTTAACCGGCCTTCTTGCCTCCACTTCCTCATCTTTCCACCTCACTTGTTCTGTCTCACCTCTCCTCAGGTGTGGGAGCGCCCCGTGGCCTTGGAGGCTGAGCTGACCTTGACCCTGAAGGTCCTGGAGACCATGGCTGACAGTTCCCTGGGAGGCATTCTGGACCAGCCCCTTCACACGCTGCACCACATCCGCTCTGAGCTCCAGGCCTGTGTGAGCGCTCGGGGCACCCGGGTCCTGTCAGTGGGGTCTGGGCATAGGGGACCTCACCCCTCTGCCCCAGGCCCCCCACCTCACACACTACCCTCCTCTGCGCACAGGTGGAGGCTCAGCCCCCAGCAGGCCTCCAGCCCCGAGACCGCCTCCACCACTGGCTGCATCGGCTCCACGAGGCCTCAAAGAAGGTGGGTGACTTGAGAGGGGGACGGGTGCCCGGGGCCGTAAGTGAGGGAGGATGCGGATGCTGGGGGAATGGCGAACATGTCTCCCTTTCTCAGGAGTCTCAAGGTTGCCTCGAGGCCTCTGTCCTGTTCAACCTCTACCGCCTCCTCAAAAAGGACCTGGAATGTGTTGCCAGTGGAGACCTGTGTGTCTGAAGACCTGGACCCACCCCCAGCCCATCTGGGACCCGGGGCCTTACTTACCCACGAAGCCCCAGCCCTGCCTTAAGTTATTTCCTGTGCCTTAAGTTATTTTCTGTGATAAGTGAATTCTTGGGTATGTGTGTGATTGTGGGTTGTGACTGCGTATGGGTGTCTGGCAGGTGTAGATAAAATGTGTACCTGGCTGTGCGTATTTGTGTGTGCCTCATTACCGCGACTGTGTGCGTAGATGGATTTAAGTAAGTGCCTGAACCTGGGTCTGACCACAGGCACGTAACAGCAAATTCACGCCCACGTGTGTGCCATTCCGTGCACATGTAACACACGTTTCTATGTCTCTCTGTCGATCCCTATGTGTGCGAACTGGACATGTGTCGTTTCCATGGGTACGTAGGACACAGAGAGGTCTAATCAAGATGTCTTATCCTGTCATGAGTATCAGAAACCCAACTCAAATGGGGAAAGCAAAAATGAGTTTATTATCACACATAACGAAGTCAGCCGGCAGGGCTGGTCTAAAACTGATTAATTCATTATTCAGTAATGTCTTTGAGAACGAAATTCTTTCCGTTTCTGTTGGCTGATTCTTACTATGGCTACCTCAGGGTCTCAAGATGGCGGCCACAGCTCTGGCTGTCACAACCAACCACCTCAAACTTAATGGAGTAAAAAGACAACTATTTGATGCTGCTCACAGATTCTGTGGGTCACAGATTTGGACAAGGCTCAATGTGGATAGCTTGTCTCTGCTCCACAATGTCTGGGGCCCTGACTCCTTCCATAGGTTTTTGGTTTTTAAGGTTTATTTATTTATTTTTAAAGAGAGAGGGGCAGGGCACTTGGGTGGCTCAGTGGGTTAAAGCCTCTGCCTTGGGATCAGATCATGATCTCAGGGTCCTGGGATCGAGCCCCTCATTGGGCTCTCTGCTCGGTGGGGAGCCTGCTTCCTCCTCTCTCTCTGCCTGCCTCTCTGCCTATTTGTGATCTCTCTTTGTCAAATAAATAAATAAAATCTTAAAAAAAAAAAGAGGGGGGAAGGAGAGAGCATGAGTGGGGGAAGGGCAGAGAGAGGAGAGAAGGAGACTCCTGGCTGAGTGGGAGAGCCCAATGCAGAGCTCACTCCGACAACCCCCAAGATCACAACCTGAGCTGAAATCAAGAGTTGGACAGTTAACTGACTGAGCCACCCAAGCACCCCTTCTTCCAGTTTTTAAAAGCAAGGAAAACTGGGACACCTCAAATAAATAAATAAAAGGTTTAATTTATTTATTTGAGAGAGCTCACGGGTTGGAGGGAGGGACAAAGGGAGAGGGAGCAGCAGACTCCCTACTGAGCAGAGACCTCCCCCCCCCAAATGTGGTGCTCGATCCCAGGACTCTGAGATCATGACCTAAGCAGGAGACAGATGCTTAACCAACTGAGCCACCCAGGCGCCCCAATAAATAAAATACTTTCTAAAAATAAATACTATAAAAGCAAAGAAAACCTTCTAGAGAAACTCCCTATCGGATGTGCATGGCTTATCTCATTGGCCAGAATTTAGTCACATGCCTAAGCCTAAAGCAATCAGTGGCAAGTAAGATATAAGTTGCCCAGCCCATGGCATGAATTTCTTTCCCTTTGCCTGACACCTGCTTCTCAGGATTCCCTTACAGTTTGGGATAGCCATCCAACTGAAGGGCTTCTTAAATTCATTAATTGATGTAAGGAATTTAAAACAGTTCTTGGCATAGGTTAAACCCCACATATGCATTTATTGCTCTTATTCAGAATTTTTTTCTTCCCTGACACAAAGAAAACTCTCCCATGTGTTCCCTTCCTTCCAGCATAGTTCACTAGTATGAGGACATGAGCTCTGGAGCTGTGGTGGCCATTTTGTGAGCAAGAGGCAACAAGCCTAGAGTATGAAGCTATTCCTCTAAGGAAGGTAGAACTAAAGAGTAGGAAATTGGGTCCTTGGTGCTATCAGTGAGGCAGTTGCACCAAACCCCCAAACCTCCTAACTCCAGACTTCTTATTAAATGAGACAACCAAATGACTAAAGTCATGTTAATAGGGTTTTCTGTCTTTTGCAGCCAGATGTATCCTCACAAATCCATCTCTGTATACCCAACATAAAACCTAGAGAAGGTAATCAATTAATATATGATAATATGGGGTGCCTGGCTGGCTCAGTTGGTAGAGTACACGTGCAACTCTTGATCTCAGGGTCGTGAATTCAAGCCCCATGTTGGGTGTAGAGCTTACATCATCAAATATATATATATTTGCTAATAAACATTTGAATCATTATAGGAGATATCTGAATTCTGGCATATGCCCCTTTTCAATAGGCACGCCAGAATTATAGTTGCAAATCCCTTCTTAGAGATGCCAAGGCCTAACCCACCCCCCAAAAATTTTTTTAGATGTTTATATTTTTATTATTATTTTTAAAGATTTTATTTATTCATTTGATAGACACAGCTAGAGAGGGAACATAAGCAGGGGGAGTGGGAGAGGGAGAAGCAGGCTTCCCGCTGAGCAGGGAGCCTGCTGTGGGGCCAGATCCCAGCACCCTGGAATCATGACCCAAGCGGAAGGCAGATGCTTGATCACTGAGCCACCCAAGAGCCCCCTAACAAAAAATTTTGAACTGGATATATTTTGGTTTGGCCTATTCAGCATCCATTTCTCCTAGTAAAGCTCCTCAATTTTCCTTTGGGGAATAACTCCATTTTCCTACTCCTTCATTTGGTTGAACAAGTGACTCAGGTTGGCTCAGTCAGAGCCCCACATCTCCAGAGCACAGTGGCAAGCCCTCCCTTGTCCCCGCGCGTGACAGCCTCTGCACCTGCTGTTCCCTATGCCTGGGACGCGTCCTACCATTCTCATGCCATCGGGAAGCCTTCACCTGGCCTGCTCCCATTCAACCCTTCCGTCTTAGCTAATACCTCACCTTCTCCTTCAAAAACCCTTCTGCATGGTGCTCCGGGGTTCTTATAGCTTTTACATGCCTAAAAGCTTTCCCATCCTACTTTTCTGGTGACTATTTAGGGTCAATCGCATGAAATTGCCAATGTTCTGCCATTTCTAACCTACAAAACTGGCGATTTCTAATGGTTCAACCTCATATTATTTTAGGTTACCTCCCCTCCCCCAGGCCAAACAACCCAGACTCGTGACCCCCGCCTGGCCAATCAAAGCATTACATTGGATACACAGTCAGAGTGGGAATTTCATGTGACTCCAGTCAGGCCAATCAGAGCCCTTCCCTGTTGTTGTTGTTTTTGTTTTTTTTTTTTTCCCCCGTTTAGGATTGGAGGAGATTTTGCCATTCTACCTTTGGGGCTACGGTGCTAGAAGCATCAAATCTGTGTCTGTAAATGAATGGCCATTTTCCCCACCACGTGTTTTTGGGAGAGGATGAATCTGAGCGGGGAGAAACAGAGAAGAGAAATGAGTGAGTAAAGCGTCTGGTGGAATTGAGTCCGGGTTCCAATCTCCAAGGCCAAGTTCACCTTGTAGCTTTACCCTTAATTGTCGGCTTCTCAGATTTAATGCCCACTTTTTAGGTCTAATCCGGGGAAGCTGAGTTCCTGTCACTTGCTACCTAAAGATTCTGACTAATACGTGTCTCTGAACCTCAGGGCAGGGTCAGACAGCTCTACTGGGCTCCCAGTCTCCTGCACTTCTTACAGCAATAGGGCTGCGATCGCCCTCAGCTCCAGGAGGGCAGGGACTGAGTCTGTCTTGGTCATTCCGGGGTCTCCAGTGCCCAGCACAGAGCCAGGCACAGAAGAGATATTCAAATATATCCCCTGGATGATACTACGCCCTCTCTCACCTGGTGTACCTGTTTCTTGGGTTTAGAGCTCTCAATTTTGAAAAACAAGCATGGCTTTGGCATTGATAGATAACTCTCTACCAAATGAAGGGGTTACAGGTGAAGGAAGGAGGGTAGAGTGTTATCCAAAGAGCTGAACTGGGGACCATATTAGCCCCAAACATGTCAATGGGTGGTTGCCAAGTTCTGAGATGGCAATTTCTGATTCTGTTTTGAAGACACATACATCCCACCCCACAGCTGGGGTCTCCATGGAAATCAGACCATATAATCAGACCATTGGTGTCTCATAACTCAGAGAATAAAATCTTGACCCCAGCTCACAAGGCTCTGCAGAATATGTTCCCTGCTTGTCTCTCTTCCCCCTCCCCTCCCACTCTCTCACTCGCTCCAGTCCAGACACACTACCTCCAAAACACCAAGCACGCTCTTTCCTCAGGGCCTTTGCATGTGCTGTTTGCTTTGCCTGGAACACTTTACCCTGGCTCTTCTTACAAGGGATTTCTTCAGCTCCAGCGTCACACTCCTCGAGCCCCCAACCTAAAGTAGGCCTCCTGGTCAGTCCCTGTCTCATCCCGTTCTCATTCTTTCCATGGCACTTATTACCCCCAGACACATCATTTATGTGCCTGTTTACTCCCCCCCCCCCACCCCCCAGAATATAAGTTCCATGGGGCAGGGGTTTCTGGTCTTAATTATTTTGTTCACTGATGTATCCCCTGCACAGGGCCAGGTACAGTACATGCTCAATAAAGCTTTATTGGATGAATCAGAGACAATATAGTCAGATGGTTGGGTGTGCAGGATTTGGAGGCAATAAACTTCCCAGTCATGGCTCTGCCATTTTGTGGCTGTGTGATCTTGGGCAAACTCCTTAACCCCTCTAAACTTCAGATTCCTGCTCTAGAAAAGTGGCTGCACATGCTACACAGATCTGTTGCAGAGTGTAAATGCAATCACGCTTACTGAGTAACTCCATTTCGCTGGGCTCTGCGTTGCATACTCTTTACTTGTTCGTGAGAGTATGAGTGTGAGGGTTCGTGAGCACAGCGCCTGGCGTGTGGGAAGCCCTCAGAATCCAGGAGTCGTGATGATGGAGATGGATGTGCGGCTGGGCCACTGGGTGAGGGAGCCTCATGGCCTGTCGCTGGTGCTTCTGTCCTTGCTGCCTCCCACCCTGTCTGCCCAGATCCATCCCCCTCCCTCCTGCTCTGTTTCTATTTCTGTCTTTCTTTCCTCCTCCCCAAGCCTCAGGGGGCCCCTGGCTGGCAAGAAGCCTTCTTCCTCCTTCTTCAGGATTGGGAGGCAGTTTTCACTGCAAGCCTCCCCCTCCCCAAGGGCGGGGGCATCCCACCGACTAACTCTCCTTCCCCAGCCACAGCCGTCAGCCTCACCTGAGAAACTCCTCTCCCCACACCATCCTCTGTGCTCCCAGCAGACTCCTGCACCTAGGATCCCTCAGATTCCAGACAGCGACCAATAAGCATTTTCCCTCATTCCCGCCCCAGAGGCTGACTTTGGATACCTATGCTCAGCTAACTAAGGTCTTTGGGGCCATTCCCTAGCTTCCAGACAGACACCGGAGGCAATACAGTGCAGCAGTGAGGGATAGATGGAGATGAACCTCCCAGCTCCCCTATTTCTTCACTTGGGGCCCTTGGGCAAGTGACTTTCACTTCTCCCTGGTTCAGATTCCCGACTGTAAAATGGGACCAAACACACCTATTTCGGTTAGCTGACCGACCTCAGAGGAGCTGTGCCTAGCACAATGTGAAATGGGCGTCCAACAACTGTTCAGCACAATTCTGTGGTAGAGAATGCAGAATCAGAAGCCAGGCTGCCTGCCCTTTTTTTTTTTTTTTTTTTTTTTTTAACGGTTCTGTGACATCTGGCAAGTTACTTAACTTTCCTGGGGCTCGATTTCCTCATCTGCAAAATGGAACAACAGCACTGATAGCTAGGGTTGTTTAAAGGGTTAAATGAGGGCTTGGCACATAGTAGGCACTAAATGTTAGCTAGTATTTTTATTATTCCCCACCTCTAAGTCTCTTAGGGGATGGGAAACTATCTCAAGTCTCCCTAGTCCCAACTAGCCATCCCTCCTCCAGTCTCACTTGAGTCCTTATGCCGTAATCCAGCACACACACACCCCAAGACACACAGACATACACAGAGGTAAGCAGAGCGGCCTCAGACACAGAAAAAAGTTTAATTCTGCTGCGGCGGAGGGTCCCGGCTCCGGCAGGGAGGGAGATTTGGTTTTGGATTTTGTTCATGTGGGGATTTATTTGGGAAAAGAGGAAGGAATAGGGGAGAGTCTGGTCCTTCCAGTGGGACCTGCCCGGGAGAATGTGTAAGGGGAAGAGGTAATCGGGAGAGATAGGGAGACTGGACAAGAAATGGGAGGGCAGAGGAAGAAGATACGACGTACAGAGAAAGGAGACACAAATAGGGAAGGACAGACACTAAGACAAAGACCACAGAGGGCAGGACAGACACAAAGGAAGGGAACAGAGAAAGGGGGACCCCAAGCCAGACCCGATGGGACCAGGGAGGTGAATGGGGTGGGGGTGGGGGCTTTGGAGGCCGCCGCGGGACAGAATAGGATCTAGTCCAGCCAGATACAAGAAATGGGCCCCTCGCCCCTGCCCCGGGTCCCGGGCGGGGGGAGGGGGCTCGTGTCTCAGTGCTGCAGTGTCGGGGGGGCCCTGCCCCTCCCCGCGCTTCGCTGTGTAAGGCACCGGCTCCAGCGAGGTCCGCGAGCGCGCGGGGGGAGGGGCAGGAGGGGGCGAGGAGTCAGTGGAGGAGGGGGGCCCGGCTGCCCGCCCCCTAACTCCCCCTGGGCCCGGGGTGGTAGCCAAGAGCCACAGACGAGAGAGCCCCGCCCCCCTCCGGGGAGGAGAAGGGCGAGTCTCCGCCTCTAGTCCAAAGACGAGGCTCGGCGCTTTCTCCCCCAGGTCCTGCCCCAGCGTCCGAGCGGCTGGGCGTTTGTCCGCGGCACCCAGGCGTCCCGGCGCCCGCCCGCCGCTCACACGGTACTCTCCAGCATCCATTCTGTGCTGGTAAAGGCCAGGCGTGCCCTGGCGGAGCCCAGCCCCAGGTCTCCGTCCTCCCCGGCCGCGCCCCCTCCGGCCCCGTCCAGGTGCGGCGTGGACCGGTGGCGCTTTGTCCGCCGGGCGCGGCGCGGGTAACTGTGGCTCTGGAAGAGCGCCCCGTAGTCCCCGTCGAATGAATAGCGCTGCTGCGGCCTCGGCCGAGCCGGGGCCCCCCCAGGAACCAGAGCTAGAGTGGGAGGCGCTGAAGCTGGCGGCGCCAGGGCCCCGGAACGGCTCCTCCGAGGGCCCGCCGCGGCCCGAGGCTCCTCCCCGGAGGTTTCCTCAGACGGCAACAGGCACAGCGAGGTGGCCGAGCCGCCCAGGGAGCGTCCAAGGACGGTCTCCGGCTCCGCGGAAGCCGTCTCGGCCGTGGTGGCCTTGGCCTCGACCGCCACGGCGGCAGCAGCAGCAGCAGCAGCAGCGGGCGACGCCACCTCGCGCAGCGCCTCGTAACGGTCTTGCGCGGGCGGGGGAGGGGCCTGCGACGCGCCTGCTCCGTTGGTCTGCGAGCACACGTGGCTGACCCGCGGCGGCGACCTGGAGGTACCCTTGACGCGGCGACCGTCACCGTCGCCGTAGACTTTATAGCGGATCATGAGCAGAACGATGAAGACGAGGACCGATGCGACGATGACGCCCCCGATGGCGATGATCATGGTACCACCCAAGAAATGGGCCCTCAGTGGGCGGCAGGGCGTGGGATCCCCTGCGGTGGTAAACTGCACGCAGCCCACCACTCGCGTGGCTGGCAGTGCCGTGGCCCCATCGTCGTAGACAGCCAGCACGCACAGGTCGTAGGCGCGGCCTGCTGCCAGATCATTCACCAGGAAGGTCTGGCTGGTGGATGGGATCATCCTGCAGGACGGGAGGGCATCAGCACTGGGTTAGCTCCCCTATGAACTGCATCACTTCGTTTTCATGTCCCACCCGTGGTGACCAATGAGGACCAAAACATGTGTCCCTACCGCTATTTCACCCACTATGGGACAGGAGCAGCCATTCAAGTGACAAATTCCCATCCCGTCAGGACCCCTGCTACGGGCCATGGCCCTCCTCCGCATGCCCTGCCCTCAGACCCACTCCTTGTGGTGTCTTGTCACCTATTAGGTAATATCTGCCATTCCTGTTCCCTCATCTACATATCCTGGCCCCCTCCCCCACAAGGGAGGGGTGCTACAGCTTTTAAGTCCTGTCCTCTAGAACACGCCTCCTGGCAGAGTCTCACTTTCATTGGGACAACCGCCATTCAGGGTCTACATATTTCCACCCTTTAAGAGGCCCCAATGTAACAGGCTACCTCTCATTTTCCTGTATGTCCCATCCTCACTCAAGTGGTCACTGAGGTCAACTCACACCCTCTGCCTTACTTCTACTGGGACAATGGATGCTCTTCCACTTCCTCTTTTCTATGTACTCACATCCTTTCCAGGGAAACTGTGATACAGGCCACGCCCCTCACCTGCGTCTCCCACCTTTGAGTAGATACATCAAGGGACAATTACCAAACCCTTCAAGTACATATTCCCACCCACCTAAGGGGCCATGGCTATAGGCCACTCTCCTTTTGATTGACCAGCGGCTTCCAAGCCACACTCCCAAGGCCTACTAGGAATGGTGTCCCTAGATGGTGCCTAGGGCCATGTCCACTCTTTGCATGTCCTGCATTCAGTCACTCTGTGTGCACGCTCTGCCCCGGACCACCAGATGTCATGAAATCCTGCCCCCTTCCGTAATTTTCATTGTAATTGGATCAAATGTAACCAAGCAACCATGCCCCTTTCTTGCTATAGACCCCCGCCTTCCAATGAGGGACAGTGTAAAGGAGCCATTATGTTGACAAAGTCTCAGAGCCTGTGTTTGAGTCTCTTTGCCACTTGCTAGCTCTGTGACCTTAGGCAAGTTTCTTAACCTCTCTGTGCCTCGCGTCCCCAAAATGGAGATGTTAAGAACTCCATCGTAGAGCTAGTGTGACATGTGAATGAGTTCATAACACACCTAAAGCTTGGCACTGAATGATTTCATCATGATTAGCTTGCATCCCACACACTGTTGGCCAGTAACCCTTGCCATGGCTCACTTTACTGCCAACTGCACTCTTCCCCATCTGTAAGACCGTTCCCACTAGGCCTTGACCCTCTTCTGTTGGGCACGTCCCTTCTGGGCTGTTGGCCACATCTGGGCTGTTGGCTACGCCAGGACTGGCACGTCCGCATGCCCGGCACTCAACCTCACAAGCCCTCCTCACCTCCAGAACTCTTAGTGGGTCACCAGAGATAAGGGCTGCCGCTGCCTCTGCCTGGGACCATGCAGGAGGAGCCCTGTCTCCTGAGAGAGGCCACGCCCCCATCTCCACCGGCCTCTTCTCTTGGAAACTTCACCTTCCCTCTGACCAGGCCAGCTCTGGTCCTGAAGCCCACCTCAGCTCCCTTACCACCAAGGGCCACCCTTCAACCAGAAGATTTAAAAGGCCTACCCACATTTCCGGCAGACCCCCTGCCTGCCATTGCACACACTGCCCCTCCCCATCCAACCTCAGGTCCCTAGCTGTAAGTCTTCCTCTTCTTCTCCTCTCCCCTTCCCAAAAGGCTTGGATTCCTCTTCCTCCTTCCCCCAAAGTAACCAGTTGCTGGGGGCTCCCCACTTTTCAAGGACAGAGGCTGGCTCCTTAAGAAAGCTTCAGCCCCTGGGTCTCTAATTGGCTGCAAGACCTAAGCAGGCAGCAGATCAGGTTTCTGGTTGGTCCTCACCTCCGCCCATGGCAGCAGTGAGAAGGTTAACCCCTACAGCGCCAGAGCACAGGCATCTGCAACGGGGGCTAGGGGACTGGAACTGTGGCCTTCAGGGGAAAGAAAGAGACCAGGGGTTTGTCGCCCTGCTTGGGACAGAGGGCCACCAACATCTGCATACACGCAGTGTCTGAGGATCCCCCCACCCCACCACATAGTGGCCAAGGATTAGACGAAGAATGAAAGAGAGAAACAGAGAGGTGGAGAGTCACAGAAACCAAGAGTCATTTACGGAAATGTGTTCTCCTTCTCCCCTAACCTCTGCCTGGCAAACAGTAGGTGCTCACTAAATGTGTGTCCAATGTCAAAAGGGCAAGATTGGCAGTTAGAGGGGTAAGGCCTGGAATCCCGGCTCTGCCACTTTCCTCTGTGACCTTGAACAAGTGATTTCCTCCCACTGAGTCTCAGTCTCCCTGTCTATAAAATGGGAGGGGGAGAAATCATCCCTGCTTCACGACAGAGTTGGGAAGATCAAATGATTTAGCAAAGGGCCTAGCACAGAGCAAGGGCTCAGTGCCTAATAAAGGTAGAAGGGAGAGAGGGTACAGACAGACAGAGGCAAAAGCAAGAGAATAACAGAGATGGTGGGAGAAAGTAACCTTTTAATGTCTGTCTATACCGCATAGATCTGTCTACACTAGGGCAAGGGCTTCCAACCAGGTGGATGGTGGAAATAACTTACGGCTATTTATAAAATGGGAGGGGGTATCATCACTGCCTCCCAACACAGTGGGGAAGATCAAAGGATAATTTATATATTTTTCTCATACTTTTCTGTTTCGTAATGTACCCAATGGGTTGATACAGTAACACCGGTATGTAATCTGTAAATATAAATGTAACTGTGCATATGTAAGTGTGCGAATATATTTCATGTTCCGAAATGTTGAACTGACACGGTGCACGGCCAGACACCTTTAGCCAGCAGTGATGTAGACCAGGAACCCCGAGAGCAGGGATCGTGCTGGGTACATTCACGTCTGGCTCGTGGGGGTTCCCAGCGAAGATTTACTAAGTGCCTGAAACCCGGAAAGAGATGGTGAGACAGAAGTACAGAGAGCAGGAGACAGGGCAAATGAGAGCTCCGCGCGGCCATCTAGAGAACCCCAGCTGAGCAAGAAGGCCAGGGGAGTGGGCAGACGAGGGGGAGGGCCCGCGGGGCCGGTGGGGGGCGGGGGTCCTGGGACCGCGGCACCCACCTGTAGACAAGGGAGTCATCCGCGGAGCTGTTGTACTGGACCTGGTACATGCGGATGCCGGGCACAGGCCTCTGGGCGGGCCAGCGGATGAGCACCGAGTTCGAGGTCAGCTCCGCCGCCACGAGCCGGCGCTCAGCGGCCGATTCGTTGGCACCAGGGCGGCCGGGCGTGGCGATGTCCGAGGAGCCGGGCTCGGTGAGGGGTGGCGGGGCGGCCGGCGGGGGCGCCATCAGAGGCAGGGGCACCACGCACACCTCCACCGGTGCCGTGGCTTCCCCGGCGGCGTTGGAGGCGATGCAGGTGAAGGTGCCGCTGTCCCTTAAGGTGGTGATGGTTACATCCAGTGTCCCGTCCCCCCGCACCCGGGTCCGGCTCGAGTTCCCCAGCAGCCGCCCGTCGGGCGCGACCCAGTGCACCACGGGCTCGGGGTCCCCCACGGCGCGGCACCGCAGGCTGACCGCCTGACCCTCCACCACCAGGGCCCGGCCCCCCGCCTGCCGCGTGATGAGCGGCGGTTCGCACAGGAACTCCTCCTCGGGGATGGACCAGAAGTAGCGGTCGGTGAGGTGCTCAGGGGTCGCGCACGTCTCCAGGTCGTCCTCCCGGGTCAGCCGCCGCAGCCAGAGCAGCTCGCAGTTGCAGTGCAGCGGGTTCCCCCCGAAGCTGACCGTGAGCGGGGTGGGCGGCTTCGGCCCCGCGCCCTGGGACCGCAGGAAGAGCCCATCGGGGGGCAGTTTATGGAGGCGGTTGGAGGTCATGTCCAGGCGAACCAGTTTGTGCAGCTGCACGAAGGTCCCTTCGGCGATGTGGTCGATGAGATTGTGGTCCAGCGTGAGGGTGTTCAGGTTCACCATCTGGCCCACTGCCTCCCACGGCAGGGCCTCGAGGTTGTTGTAGGACAAATCCAGGTCCTCCACGGTGGACAGGAAGGCATCGAAGGCGGCGGACTCCACCCGGCGGATCTGGTTGTTGCCAAGGATCAGGTGGCGGAGGTTGCCCAGGCCACGGAGCTGGTCGCCGCGCACCTCGGCCAGGCGGTTGCTGTCCAGGTGCAGGGCGCGGAGGGCGCGGAGGTCGGCGAAGGCGCCGGCGGCCACCTGCCCGATGGTGTTGCGGGACAGGGTGAGGTGCACCAGGCTGGTCATGTTGGCGAAGTCCCTGCGTCGGACGGCCGCGATGAAGTTGTCTGTGAGCCGCAGTTCCACCACGCGCCGGTCAATGGCCGGCGGCACGAACAGCAGGCCGGTCTTGGCGCACAGCATGGTCAGCGTGGGCGCCACGTTCTGGCAGATGCAGCGGCCGGGGCAGGGCTGACCACGGGATGCCCCAGCCCAGAGCAGCAGCAGAAAGGGCAGGGCGGCGGGCGGCGGCGAAAGGAGCGCCGAGGTGAAGGGGCCCGGAGCCATGGTGCAGGGGGAAGGCGGGAGGAGTGGGGCCTGAGACCTGCAAGGGAAGGAGACCGGGTTATGCAGGCGCAGGGCTTGAGCACCTGCCTGGCCGCCCACCGTGTCCCTCCCTTCCCGACACCTGGGGCAGAACAGTGGCAGGACTGCTCAACAGCGGCCATGCCTTTCATTGTTAACAGACACTATTTCCGTGCTGGTTGGTGAATTACACTGCCCCACCCCCGAGTGTCCCAGTCCCAACTCTGACCCTCCTCCAGGAGGCCCAGACCTCTCATGATTTCCCAACCAGAGGGGTGACACCTGGCCCAGCCTGGGCCTTCCAGTACTCACTAAATATTCCAAAAACTCACGGCTGACTAGGGTTTAAGGTCATGGATTTCAAAGCCACAGCCCCTGGGTTCAAATTCCAGCTCTGACACTTACTAGCTGTGTGACCTCGGGCAAGTGTCTGAACCTCTCTGAATCTCGGTTTCTTCATCTGTAAAATGGAGATAAGAACAGGCCTTACCTCTGTGAGAATTAAATGGATTAATGAGCATAATGTATTTAGAACCGCGCCTGGCACGTGAAATGTGTACAACGCATGTTGGTGATTATTATCACCGTGACCGCGGAGTGCCCGCTATGTGCCGGGCGTAGAAGTGAGCACTATCATTAAGAGTAAGCGCTCTGAAATCACACAGACTCGGACTTCAAGTCCTGGCTTCCCCACTTGCTCGCTCTGTGACCCCAAACGAATGATTTCCCCTAACCTAGGCCATAATTTCCTGATTTGTAAAATGGGATGTTGATCGTAAGAGTTCCGTGAGTTCATTCAGGGGGGCTACTGAGCTCAGAGCCTGAGCTCAGCAAATATTCAGTGAATGTTAAGCGTAACCCCGCCCCCCCCCACACACCCTTGGGAGTGGCCTAGGGAATCTGAAGGTAGGAGGGGCTGAGAAAAACACATGTCTTCCTGCTCAGCCTTGGGAAGTCCTTCTCTGAGCTGGGTTTCATCCTGGGCCCTGGTGAGCACCCTGGCAGCGGGCAGGCTTTAATGCTCATGTCAGCGGGCACACACAAGGCCCCATACGTGCCCATACTCACACACACTCTCACACACTCACACTATGCCTCTGCTCGAGGCAAAAGCTTCCGGCGGGGATTCCCCTGCGGCGCCTACAGCCCACGACGTGTCAGCTCCCATCATAACACAGGGTGGGTGGGGGGTGAAGAGGAAAGGATGGGAAGGGGGCGTCCCTGAAACTGCTTTCACCCCACCCCGTACCCGGTCCCTGCCAGCCCACCTCCTAGGAATCTGCAGTTTGGGGCTGTGGCCCTAGATCTTTCAGCCTGTGGGGAGGGGGACCCAGAGAGTCAGAGAGAGACAGGTGAAGAGACAGGGAGACAAGTGAGGGGGGGGCGGGGGGAATGGACTGGCAGAAACAGAGAGAGTCAGAGAGAGAGAGAGAGACAAAAGGGCAAAAAGAGAAAGAATTTGAGGGGCGCCTGGCAGGCAGAGTGTGTGACTCTAGATCTTAGCGTGGTGAGTTCGAGCCCCACATTGTGCCAAGAGCTTACACAGATAAATAAGTAAATAAGCAAGTAAGTAAATGAATAAAAGGAAAGGAAATGAGAAAGACTCTGAAAGAAAGGTGCAGAGGCAAGGAGCCAGCCTGAAGCCAAGAGAGACTGAAGAACAGAGGAGAAGACACAGAGACGGGCACTGAGCTCGAGAGATGAAGAGGGGAGAGTGAGCCGGAAGACGCAGTATAGAGAGAGACCAAGAGGGAGGCAGAAAGAGATGGAGACGGAGAGCCAGTGCCTGGGCTGAAGAGAGGACAAGGGGCAGAGTTGGGGCGTCCCACCGTGTCTCTGAGCGCCCCCCCCCCCCATTAATCGGTCTCGCGCTCCGCGCCTGGAAGACTACTCAGTCTCAGATGGAAAACCCTGGCCTGCGAGGCAGAGCTCCCGAGTTCGGAGGCCTGGCTCTCCACCTGCTTGGCCGCAGGGTCTCTAAGAGTCAGAACCCCAGTCTGTGAAGCACAAGTACACGACTTTGCCTCCCACAGCTGAGGTGGGACTCAAGTGGAAGGAACAGTAACAGCAATGGATAAATCGCTGACGTTTACTGAGGGGCGGGGCGGCCTTGCGGGGAAGAGCCGGGGCCTGACGGCTGCGGCTTGTGCCCGAGGCCCCGGCAGCGCGACTTTAATCGGGTGACTTCCTCTCTCTGTGCCGCACTGTGCTCATCTGTAAAATGGGGGATAACGATAGCACCTACCTCATGCGGCTATTTTAAGTATTCAGTGATAATACAGCGTGACATGTTTCGAATAATTCCCGACAGAGTAAACCCTGTATAAATAGCAGCCACCACCATCATCGTCATTATTATTCTTGCCATTACTAATTATTACTAAATATTTTTACTATTATTACTAAATATTTTACTATTACTAACAATAATTATGAGCATATCCTTTTCTCTGGCTCGCTCTCAGCCACCAGCAGGTCAGGGGACCAGGAGATCTTCCCACACACATGCACGCCCACACGCCCACACACGCCACTCTCCAGATGCAGGGGGTCACTTCATGTCGTGAAACCCTCTGTGCCCTTTTCCCATATCATCAGGAGACTTCCCTGTCCCCACCACCTTGCTCATCCAAAGCGGGGATGACTCCAGGCCTGCAACCCCCACCTACCACCCGTGTCCTGGCTCTACCGCGAGCCCTGACCCAAACACAATGCTCCTGACCTTGTTGCCACCCTCACCCCCGCCCCCCGGACACGGCCGTACCCTGCCCTGCAACCCATACCAGGCGGGGCTTGGGGCCTTCAGCTGTCTCAGAACAGGCCCAATCACTGCACACCTCTCTCCCCAGCCTCGAGGACCCCACTCACCTCTCTGCAGGGAGTCAGGGCCTGGGCCGGTACCTGCAAAGGAACAAAAAGACCCTATTAGCATTCTTTGGGCTCCTCTCTGAAGACCTGACTCAGAGACCGTCCTGGCCAAGGAAGTCCCTGGGGTGATCATTCTCTCTGCCCTCCTGCTGCAGGCTCTACATAGTCTCAGATGGACCCAGCGAGTCGTTTCCGGACTCCAGGGAGTCTGGGCCTCAGGACTGTTCACCCTCCAAACCCAGGGGGCCAGGACTTTAACCCTTTGTCCTCTGTGGGCTCACCAGGCCAGAGACCCCAGCCCCCTCCTCCCTCGAGACCCGGGTGTCTGCAACCCCAGACCCTTCCTTCCAACTCCAGAGTTCAGGTCTCAGTTTCTTCCTTTCTCAAGACCCAGGAATCTGGCCTCCCAGCCGCCTTCTCTTGTAGATCCAGGATTCCAGGCTCCCAGCCTGATCCAGGGTTCACATCCCAGTCCCCCAACTTTGTAGGAAAGAACCAGAGGCCCCCATCCTCGCCCTCATACCATTGCCATACCAACACGTGCCGACACGCCAAAACCCATAAGGACCCACAGCCCAAGTCTCCACATCTGGATTTCCAGGGACACACCAGACAGATATGTGTCCCCACCCTTCATGGGCTCTTGGTCCGGCATGCGGACACACTCGTGTCCTTGGACCCCCCCCCCCCCGAGGGACCCCAGCCTACCACAGGTCACATCACACAGGCCCCAGTCTCACTGGGCCAAGAAGTGAGGTCAGCCTCGTGTCAGGGAGGCAGGCACGCACATGCAGATGGCCCTGCACGTCTGTTTGAACGGATACAACCCCAATCCCCAGAGACCAACACTGACACATAAATGGACTCACACACAGACACACGCCCTCAAGGTGGACACACCCGCGCACAAGCACGCATGTACGGCATGCACTTTCCTTTGCAAGTTCATACATACCCGCGGACACGCACCGCAGGGAAACCCATGTGCCCCCTTGCAAACAACCAGACCCATCTCCTGTCACAGACACATGCGTGCACACTCACCAACACGCAGGGGCCCGTATGTGCAACACATACTTGCACACACAGGTGACACACAGGTGCAGGCTCTGCAACGCCCAGACACACTCCTACACACTCACCCAACTTCATATATCCCCAAGGTGCAGGGTCACAAAACTCCATCCCCGCACCGCCAGACGCACACCTCACACACACACACACACACACACACACACAGCTCCGAGCACACATGGGCAACACAAAAACTGATCCACACGGCAACAAGCCCACAGGCACAAAAAGACCCACCTTGCACAGACGTTCTGAGATGTTCACTCATGACAGACACATGCTCACACGACAGCCCTGGGAGGGATTTTACACACTTCCAAAATGCACGCAAAATATTGAACCACAGTAGCAGTCAACAGATAGGCATAGATTCACACTCACACACAGTCATGACCGCGCATCCCTCCTCGCCCCGAGGTACCCCCACCCCACCTACTTCCAAAAGCCCAAAGAAATCCTAACATCCTTCCCTCCCAGCGCATCCCCCCCCCACCCCCAACCAAGGCACCAGCCAGGGCCTGAGGTCAGAGTTCAGCAGGTGGAGTCTCAAAGGGTGGGGGGGGCTGAGTCCTAGAGCCGGGCT
Organism: Nasua narica; assembly: GCA_028533885.1. Lineage (NCBI taxonomy): Eukaryota > Metazoa > Chordata > Mammalia > Carnivora > Procyonidae > Nasua > Nasua narica. The sequence goes on along the minus strand of CM052803.1, from coordinate 10,150,870 downwards.
GCAAGGCAGTCTTCCCTACAGCCGCCCAAAGGTCCTTCCCCCGCCACCCCCCCCCACCCCGGCCTGGCCATCTGTATGCCGGCAACTCTGGCCCCATCTGCGGAGATCTGGCGGGTGGGGGGATTGGGGTGGGGTGGGTGGGGATGGGCCGGGTCTGTGCCCCTCCCCTAGGGCCCATCTGTCCATTCCTCGGCCTCTCATCCCTCCATCTGTCCACCTACCGGCCGCCCATCCCCCCCCTCCTAGGCACCGGGAAGGGGAAGACATGGCCGTCTCCCCCAAGGACCGCTGAGGACCCCCCAGTTGACATGGACCGAGGGAACGGCAAACTCCCCTCCCCCAAACCCACACAGCGGCCTGGACCCACAGGGAACGAGCCCCAGCCCCCGGCCGGGAACCTGACATGGACGCACAGACACACACCCTCAGAGACATACAACCCGCAGACACACACAGACACACACACACACACACACACACACACACACACCACAAATGGACACGCGAACGGGCACACCCGGCTACACAAACCCCAGGATGGACATCCAACCTGGACCCAAACACCCAACGCAGCCGGCCCCGCGCACACTCGCTGGGGGGGGGGGCACCCACACCTGGGCACACAACCCACGCACACACACCTGCACACAGCCCCTCCGATGGGCGCGCGACAGCCCCCCAGACACACAGCCGGAGGGGCAGCCACTCGGGGGGACACACGCGCGCCGCCGGCCACAGCACCTGGGCTCGACACCCCGCACACACCCGGATGGCCACACAAGCAGGGCGCCGCACACGCCGGCGCCGGGCACACACAGGGCCGCGCGAGCGCACGCCGGGCCCGCCGCAGCGCCGCGGACACACACTCACACGCTCGCACGCTCACACCCGCGCTCCCACCGGCGCCCCCTCCCGCCGCCTCCCCGGCCGCTGCGGGCCGCGCTCACCCAGCCCGGGGGGGCCCCGGGCCCGGCCCCGCCGCCGCCGCCTCGCTCCGCGCCATGGTGGGGGGAGGGCCGGGGGAGGGGGCGCGGTGCCGCGGGGCCGCCTCCCTCCCGCCTCCCGCCTCCCGCCCTCCCTCCCGAGCCGCCGCCGAGCTCCGCCCTCCGCGCCGCCCGCCGCCAGAGCCCCGCCGCCACCACCGCCGCAAGGGGGGAGGGGGTGCCGACCGGAGGGGCGGGCGGGCGGGGCGGCCGCACCGCCCAGACCCCCGCCCCGGGGCGCGCCGCAGACCCCTCTCCACTGCGGAGCCGCCGGCCCGCCCCCGACCCCTCCCCAGCCCCACCTCCAGCCCTGCCGGCTTCCCCAGAGAACCCCCCCAGACCACGCCCCAACTGGCGTGGGGACTTGGATCTCGCAGCCGAGACCTGGGATCATGTCCCAATACCCAGGGGAACCTCAGACCATGCCTTACCTCCTCTGAGGACCCAAACCATGTTCTACAGCCACCCAGGACCACAAACCATGTCCTACTCTCCTTGGTGACCTCAGACTCTGCCCCATAATCCAGTGGGGACCCCAGGCCATATCCCAGCACCCCCCCCGCAGGGACCCTAAATCACACCATAACATTCAGATAGACCCCAGACCATGCCCCAGCTTCCAGAGAGGACCCAAACCATATTTCAACACCCAAAGGAGATACCAGATCATGTCTTACTTCCTCTGGGGACCCAAAACATGTCCTTCTGCATCTTGGGGACCCCCCCCATCCATGTCCTTCCACCCTCTAGGGCCACAAACCATTCCCTGACCTCCCAGTAGGGACTCCAGACCATGTCTAATTTCTAGGAGGACCCCAAGATGTCTTATTCCTTCTATCTTTCCTCACTACCTCCCATCAGACTCCAGACCATCCTCCCCTCTAAGGCCCCCCTTAGTTTCCAGAACCCCTGATTTTCCCCCCAGATTCTTTCCCGGCCTCCCTCCTGTTCCTACTCTTTCTTTTGGACCCTGCAGACCCTTCCCCCTCCCTGTGACTTCCATGGATCCCAGGATTCTTTGCTCCTTCCTTGGTTAGACTTCTTTCTTGCCCAACTCCTACCCAATAGCTGACCCCAAGTCCCTCCCCCAAATCCCACTGAGTAGCTCAGGCCACTCACCACCTCTTTCTGAGATACTCAGAAACCAGCAAATCCATCTTATTGCAGTCCCCCAGCTCCCTGGCAGCCCAAATCCTTCCCATTTTGGATCCCACTGTATCGAGTGGGATCCAAACTGTCAAACCCCTTCCCTAAATTCTTCTGAGTCACATCATTGCTCGGAGCCTGCCCTGTCCCCCAGATCAAGGGCACCTCTGCAAAACCTCCCCTTTTGTAAACCTTGACCCCACTCGCTACCATTAGATGCCCCTGGGGACATTCACAATCCTCCCCACTAATCTCGATTCCAATATCACCACCACTATCACCGCCTCAAGCCAGGCACCACCCCCCCATCCCGCCTTGGTTCCTGATGGCCCCTGATGGGGTGTGGCCCCTCCTGGGCTGGGAGGATGGAGAGAGAGAATAGTAACAACAGCAAAAGTTGACACGTGTCCGTGCTACTGTGTGCCAGGAATGGTTCTAAGGGCTTCACCTACATGACTCCATTTACTCCTCCCAGGAGCCAGGTGAGGAGTTCCCATCACATCCCTATTTTACAGATGAGGAAAATTAAACCACAGAGAGGTTAGGTAATTTGCATCAGGTCACACAGGTAACAAGTGGCAGAACTCTGTGGAGGTGAAGGGAAAAGAAGGAGATGGCCAGCCTGGGATGGAGAGGAGTGGAAAAGGGAGATCCACCAAGATGGGGAAACAAAAAGCTTGAGCCCAAGCAGAAGGCCCCACTGACAGAGGGTATCTCTGGTCCTACCCACCTCTTGCCTCATCCCTTACCACTCTCGTTTCCCAGGCCCCCCCCCCCCACCACCACCACCAATGGCCTTCCTACTCCTCCAACACAGCAGCTCGGTCCAGCCCCTGGGGGCTTTGCACTCTTTCCCCTTCCTTTTCATTCAAGTCTTAATTCAAACGTAATCTCTTCAGGGAGGCCTTCCTTTCCCCTCCCCAGTTTACATCTCCACTCCAATTGTCCTGATATCTGCTACTTACTCTGAAATCCATAAAAAAGAAGATGGGTTGATGGATGGGGATGAGATAAAGCAAGTACAATAGATCGTTAATGGTAGAATCTAGGTGGTGGGTCTATGGGGGTTCACTGTAAAATTATTTCATCTTTGCTGCATGTTGGAAATTTTTCCCACTACATATTGGGAGGTGAGCAGGAGAAGTCTTCTAGAGACTAAAGAGGCAACAAAAGGTCCCACTATTTCTATCACATCGTCTCATTTTATCTCCTACCAGTCTCTTCATTGCTTACTTGTTTGTTTCTTGTTTGTTGTCTAGTCACTGAAATATAAGCCTCCTGAGGGGAGAGGCGTGAACACCAATTCTCTCCAGTGTCCAGGACAGCGAAGGACACCCAGTGGGTGTTCGGCAAACACGTGTTCCCGAATGCCTCTCAGGAGAGGGCCTGGGAGCTAGGCCCACCCCGGACTCACTGCAGGAGCCACACTCAGCAATAAACATAATGTCCCAGCCTGGGGTCACTAGAAGGGAAGGGGGAAACCCCCAGCGATTGGAGGATGCCCCATAAGCTCAGGGAATGTGAGCTGGCTTGAAAAGAGGGCAACAGGTGGAAGTTTCCTCCAGCCTTAATTCCTGCCCCAGACTTTCTAATAGAGACCGGCAACCATTCTCACACTTCCACAATTAGGCCCCGCCCCCAAGCCTAGTTACACACCCACACACACCCACACCCCCAATCCCACCCCCACTCCCTCTCTCCAAGGCTCTGCCCAAACCAACCCTCCTCCCCGCCCCCCACCCGCCCTTTCGGACTTCAGATTGCCCTCGGGCCTAGGTCCTACCCTCTTAGCCGCAACACTGCCCCCTGCACCTTAGGAACTCCACCCCAAAAGCATCTAGCTTTCAGTCCAGGCACCACTAGCCTAATTTAGATTCTCCATTCTCAGTTCCGTCCTAAATCCCGTTTCTTCCTCTCTAATATAAGCCCTACTTTCCTTTAAGGTTAGCAGGGAAAAGCGCCCCAGAGAAACCCTAGAGCCTGGATTCAAAAATTAGGGAGCCTGGATCTGTGAAGCCTAGGTGAAGGCTGGGGGAAAGAGGAGGTAGTCCCTAGGTTGTTTGGGGGGGGGAACCCTTGAAGGAGTGGCCCCCCAACCTGGAGCCACGCCCCATTGTGCTGACTCTCCATTGGATAGTGTATTCTGATCTGCCTCTATGATTGGTCCGTCCACAATCCCTCTAGCCAAGCCTCCTCTGCATTGGGCAGGCCCCAGAGTCACCCTCTCTGATTGGTCGTTGTTTTCCAAGCTCCCTGCTCCTGATTGGGCAACTTCTCGTACATGCCCCTTTCTGATTGGATTGTTTGCGATCATGAGCCTGGAGTCTGACAGAAGTTCAACTACGTGGGAAGGAGGAGAGGGAGAGGGGAGGGGAAGGAAGAGGAGGGGATGAATCCCTAAATCCCCTGCTTGAGAGAGGGAGTGGCCCTTGACTACCAGATAGCCAGCCTTGAGTTAAAGTTCTACAAAAAGTTAAGGTTCTGCAAACCTCTAGCAGTGGGGTTTTAGGCAACTATTTTTGCTTCCGTGCCTCAGTTTATTAATCTGTAAATTGGGGATAATTATGATACCATTCTCATGGGGTATTGTAAGGATTACATGAGTTAACACCTGTAAAGGGCTTATAGAAGTACTTGGCACATAGGAAGCCCTCGAAGAGTTAACTATTATTATTAATTTGATCATGTGAGTGCAAGACCCCGGACAAGTCCTTTTGCCTTCTTGGCCTCTTAATTGACCGACGTCTCCTGTCCCCAGCCCTCCTCTTCTTCCATCTCTAGCCATCAGAGACTGAGGCTGTGATCACAGCGAGAAGTAGAGATGTTCCTGGCAGAGATGGGTTGGGGAGGGCACCAGGACCGGTGTCAGAGAGAAACTCAAATCCCTCCCCACAAATACTGGCAGGGGCGGGGAGGGGGGGGCGGGGGGGAGGGCGTGTGTGCGCGATTTCTTTATGCAAAGGACTTGTCCTGATCGGCCACAAGGAAGCAAGAGAGGGGCAGAGCCGGGTGGTGAGGGGATGGTTTGTTCTGGCTGGAAGGGCTGGGGAGGAGTTGGAGCTGGGCTTGTGGAACCTTCCCCAGGAATGACAGGGCTGGGGGAGGGGCAGCCCAGGCCCAAGGTCATAGTGTTATTGTTACCATGGCAACGAACACCTCTCTACAGGGAACCTGAAAGGGGGGGGGGGGAGGGAGCTCCCTGGTCCCTGGATCTGGAGACAGAGAAAGGAACAGAGACAGGGAGGAGAAGCACAGAGAAAGAAAGAGTGATTTATCTCTGTGAAGACCTGCCCATCTCAGAATTCTCCGAGCCTGGTACACTAGGTGCTCAATAAATGTCCCTCAGAGACAAAGACACAGGGCCCAAGAGACTCAAAAGCCTAAAGATGCCAGATGAAAGAAAAAAGACTCTCCCGACCGAGGCGGGTAGGGGTCCCTTCCCTGACCTTCAACTTCAAACCCTTCAGGGGTCCACTGAGAGCCCTGGATCCTCTTACCTTCCCTAGCCTTGGGCCCTCGGGCCTCCCTATCCCCACAAATCACCCACCGCAGTAACTCCCTGAAGCAATTATGTTTGATCCTTCAACAACTTTTCTGCCTTTAAATTCTTCCAGCCTAAGGGCTCACTGAGAAAAGTAGCGTTCGGTGCCGGCTAATGCCTGCTAGCTCCTAGAGCTGGGGTGAGAAGTGGGGAGGAGGGGAACAGGCACTCTTGTCTCCTTCACTCTTAGGAACCCAGGTGGCCTTGTTCCCCTAGAAGTGGCCCCCTCCAGGATTCAGATATTTTCCAATTCTTCCTGGAAGTCCCCCCGCCCCCCCAACTCCTCCCCAGGAAACCCTACAGACCCCTCCCTTTGTTTCCAAGAAACAGGTATCCCCCCCACACCCCTTTTCTTCTGGGACTCAGCGGGCATCCACTTGGGCTGCCTGCCCTCTGCTGGCATAAGGCCGGTACTGCAGGGACCCTCAGCCAGCGCTCAGGAGGAGAAACAGAAACACAACTGAGAGCTCTTGACTTCTTGCATTTTAATTTCCTTAGGGTCTCAGATGTTCAGGTGCTGGGGCGGGGGGTCCCAGTCCCCAGTTTCTTCGGAGACTCTGACATCAGGAATCCAGTTCCCCAGCCCAGAGGTCAACGAAAGAAAGACAACTTCTCTTGGAGCCAAGCCTCGGTGAGGTCATCAGTGGTGCGGATTTCAAACACCTGGGCAGGGAGAGTTCTCTGCATGAAGAGCCACTCAGGAACAGGAGTGAGCACTCCGGCCCCTTCCCCTGCTCCGAACAGGAGCCCAGACCCTCAGCCTCCGCCTCCCTCGCCCTGGGGAGCCCCAGCCCCAGGCCCAGACCTTTGTGAGCTCTGCCGTCTGCACCAGTCTGTTTTTACTCCCTGCGTACATCATCTGCTGCTCAGGCTTGCAGCCTGCGTGCAAAAGAAAAGAGCATAACGGGGGAACCCCGCTCACCACCGAGGCCCTAGTCATGTCCTGCAGGCCCTGAAGTTTTTGAAGGGTCCCGGGAACCGTTCTGAGGTGGTCTCTTGAAGCCGTACCCAGGGTTTGGGGGCTGGTTCGGAGAGGGGGCTTGTTACTCTCAGGGTCCCAAGAGAAGGGTTAGAGGCCATGCAGGAGTTTCTAAGTAAAAGGGAGCAGTGAACCGGCTTATACACCTTGGGACTGAGGAGGACGGGTGGGCTCTTAAGGAATCTGAGCCCTCATGTGCCACACAGTCACACAGTCACCCGTCACACACACCTGCCCCTGCGGACACGCTCTCACACACCCCACGCACAGACTCTAAGACCGTCTTGTGGGGACAGCGAGAGCCGTGCCTCACCCACAGGACTGGAGAAGATGAAGCACAGCGGGTAAGACACGCGGCCGTCCTCGTGCACGTACTTGTAGCTGTAAACCACGAACCTACACCAGCGAAAGGGAAATCAAATTCAGTACTTCCGCCTGGAGCCGGGGACCAATGCCCATTACCGGAGCCCACAGTCTTGAAGAAATCTTGCCTGAGTCTGAGAAGCTAGGGCTAACAAATGAGAGACCCCAGGATACTGGCCTCAAACACAAAACGATGAAAAACAATCATCGTAGGTGCTTGTTTGATTCACAACCCCCTGACATAAGTGCTCTTATTATCCCCATACTACAGATGGGAAAACGGAGGCCCAGAGTCCACTTAACCAAGGTTCTGTGGATACAGGAAAGATTTGAGCCCGGGGAATTCGTGCCGGAGTGTAAAGGCTCAAGCACTATGCAGTGCCATCCAGAGCTCTAGACCTCGGAGACGAAGGCCATGTCCATCATTTGCCAAGCCCAGTGCAAAATGGAAACGTGGGGCCTGCTATTCAAAAGGCAGGAGAAGAGCTGTTCCCTTTCCTCTGCAGTCTCTCTCCAGACTGGTCATGGGCTTTTTAAATTTACTACTTCAAGTCAGGCTCTCTTGGGCATAGGGACGCTCACAGGGGAAGTACAGATGCTTGCAGACAGATCCTGGAAATTGTCATGCAGGGGGTGTGTGCCAACCCTGACCCTGACTCTGACCCTCCCCCATCTGCACTCAGGCCCCCTGCCTGGGACAGAGGGTAGCGGTGCTCACTGGGCGGGACAGTGACCAGGGGAGAACCTGTCCAGGGCTGAAGGAGGGACCACGTGTGAGCTCAAGAAGGCTCCAAGCCCCCAGCACATGCTCACTGTCCCATCATTCAAAGATAAAACTATAAAACATTTCCAGACGGCAGGCAGCCTCAGAGCATTAAACCCTGTCTGTGTTTGAGACTCCTTTCTGCGCATGGGGCCCGTGCGACCGCACTTGTCAGACACCTGGGGAGCCGGTCCTGCCTGAGATCGAGAGCCTGAGATGGAGGGTCAAAATCCGGGGGCACCCCAAATTCACCCCAGTGGAGATGTAAAATCTAAACAGACGAGACTTCAGAGGAGTGTCGAAGAGCTCCTCGTACTAAAAGACTTAGGAGGCTTCCCACGGGACTCTCCCCAATCACTGAAGTTCAAATGACTCCTCTGCTTCCCAAAGTATTCTCAGGCATTGAAAAAGGAAAATTTCATTTTCTGTTTAATGAAGTGCGATCGCGAGACCAAAACCTGACAAAGTTTGTACAGGGAAAAAAAAAAAAAGAGCAAACTCTAATATCACGTGCTATTAGTGTAAAATTCTGCAATAAAATATCAGTATACAAACAAAAAGTCCTAGGGTATGAATTTGTGGCCTCGAACCCAGATCAGAGCTCATGATTAAGACTAGAATCCAAGGGGTCCCTTAGTCTGTTCCTTCATCATCACCCCCTCCCATCATCACCCCTCCCTGGCCTGACCCTCCCCTCCCTATCCTAGGATACCTGGGCTGTCTCTCCGGCAACTCTGTTTTTAGTTCCTCTGGAGAAATGTTCTGGGGTGGGGAGGGGAAGGAAAAGAAAGGACTGTCATTAAGTAAGCATGAACTACATGTCAAGGCACTGGTCTAAGAAACACACATAGATCAACTCGCTGACTTCTCCCACAATTCCGTGCAGTAGCTTCTCTTCTTATCCCCACTTTACAGGTGAGCAAACTGAGGCCCAGGGATGTCAAGACGCTGGTCCAAGGTTGCGGAGAGCGAGCATTCAGGATTCAGATTTGAATCTGGGTTCAAATCGTAGCCATTTTGCTACACTGCCTTTCGGAGGACCTGAGAGGGCCCAGCTCCTAGTCGATCTCACCCCCCCGCCCCCATCAAACAACCCCAACCTTGGCCTCCATGGGCCATCCCCCCAAATCCTTACCACAACACTACGAAGAAAGCCTTATTAGCATCCTCGTGTGACTGATAAAGACAGCGAGGCAAGAAAAGGGGACGTCTATCCTTTTACGCAGGATTTCCACTAGCTTTTTGTTGATTTATCTGGAAACTTTCATTTAAATGCCGATAAAATATCATCACTGTCATCACCATCATCATTTTATTGAGCATATTCTACGTGCCAGGCCCACTTCTAAGCCCATGACGAGGTTTAAAGCATTGAATCATAGACCCTAAGAGGTAGGTACAGGTATCCCCATTTCACAGATGAGGAAACAGAGATGCATACAGGTGAAGTCTCTCGCCTCGAGTCACGACAGAGCTGGGATTTGACCTAGGCCTTTCTGGCCCCCAAAGTCAGGCTCTTAGCAAGAGTTCCAGCCCCCTGGTTCTCCCAGCCCCACCCCGCCCTTCTCGGGGGCCCATCCATCCCAGGTCCTCACCTGAAATTCTTCCTCAAGCACGACCATCTGCCGGTCCTTGTCCACCTTCACTGGGGAGGGATGGCATACAGGGGTTAGTCGCCCCTTCCATCCAGCGGTGACACTAGCCCAGACTTCCTTGTTTGTCCCCACCCCCTCTGTCATCCTTCCGGGGGAGGAGATGACACTCACTAATTATGGCTGCATTGTCCGTCTCTTTTCTGAAGCGAAATTTTCTCAGCTTTTCCTTTAGCTCAGGGTCCACCTCGCACACCACCAGGGAATCGGACTGCCAGAGAAGCCCAGGAAGAGTTTAGGAGAGCTCAAGCCACCCCTCTCCCCATCCCCTTCCCCAAACCTCAGTTTCTCCATCTACTAATGAAGAGGTTGGCCTGACGGCTCATGGGCCGCCTCTGGTACCATTAGGGAAAGGGCGCTTTCCTCAGGTAGGTCCCGCCCTTCACCAGTGCACACATTTGGGGAGCAGGGCAGAGGCTGGTCTCCAGCCCTCTAGGCAGGTGCCCTTGGGGAACACTTAAGGATCTGCTTGCCTGGGGCTAAACCCGGAACCAGCATCTCTCTTCCCCCAGCCAGGCAGGCCCTTTGTCGCAATGGGGTCACTTTCCCAGCCCCTGACTAGCCCACAGGCTGACCTTCACCAGGGCACTCTCCCAGCCCCAGCCCAACCCCCAGCCCTTCCCATACACCCCCTGGCCCCCTGACCATGACTTTTCTGTCCACAGGCCTCTTCTTTTCTCAGTTCCGCTGTCTTCTAGAGGTGGGGACCAGGGCTGCAGGGGGCGGGGTGTGGGGCAGGGGAAAGGTTTCATCTAACACCACATCCTGTTTATGCCCATTCTGGGACAACTGTCTCAGAGGGCTCCTCCCCTTCCTTCCTTCCCCTCATCTGCCAGGACCTCCCAGGCTTTGCAATCACCCAGACCCAGGTTCAAATGCTGCCTTGCTGTGTGACCCTAGCTAAGTAACTTCAGCCCTCTGATTCAGGATTCTTGTGAGGATAAAACAGCTTTACATACCCTCTGGCATGGTAGACATGCTCAATACACAGTAGATAAGAATGAGCTCTTTAGCTCCTCCCTTCCTCCAGGAAGCTCTCCTGGATTGTCCCCCCTCCGGAATATTTTATTTTATTTTTTTTAAGATTTTTATTTATTCATTTAACAGAGAGAGAACACAAGCAGGCAGAGAGGCAGGCAGAGGCAGAGAGAGGAGAAGGCTCCCTGCGGAGCAAGGAGCCCAATGCGGGACTCGATCCCAAGACGCTGGGATCATGACCTGAGCCAAAGGCAGTTGCTCAACCAACTGAGCCACCCAGGCGTCCCTGGAATATTTTAATTCCAGAGTAGAAAAGGGGAGCTTAGGGAAGTTTGCTAGCCAGACTGCCACCCACTATGTTGATGGGGATATCGAGACTCCACAGCGCCCAGGTAATGCTGAATTTTTTCCTGCAGTTATTCAGCCTCAGGGACCTAATAACGGGCCCTACAACAATGGCGCCCAATTCTATCAACCATTAGCCCCTTTTTTATTAAGTGCATTTTGTGTTGCCCCCTTTTCCACCGTGAAATCAAAGTCCTAGATAACGTAACCTACTTATACCACAACCCCCCCCCACCCCAAAATTAATACAGTGTCCTAACTGTCATATAAAGGAGAAATAGAAAGGAAGTCATTTATGGGAAAACTCCATGTATTTCATTGAGAAAATATAAGCCAACAGAAGAGACTCTTCATAAGTCCCAGCTCCCCAGTGGCTGGCCCGCCCTACTGGCTCCCCCGGTCACTTTCCTGAACCCCTCCATAGGCACTGTACCCCACCCCGTCCCCCCGACTGACGGGCGTCACTGGAGCTATTCTCCCTCTCCCTGCATCATCAATGTTCCCATCCCTACTAGATCTTTCCTCTCAGTCTACACATGGGGTTGTCTTCCTTCTTACAAACTAAGAACCCTATCTTCCGTCCAGCACGGCCCATTCATTTCCTTCCCTTTTCAGCAAAACTTCTCAAAGAAATCATCTACACTTGCTGCTTCCAATGTCTCCTCCTGATTTTCTCTTCAACTCTCTCCCAGCAGATTGTCACTCCTGTCCCCGTCCCCTGACATACCCTTGTCAGAGCCACCAATGACGTCTATGGTGTTGGACCTACTGATCAATTCTGTCTTCATCTGTCAGGCCCTGTCAGTCGCATGTGACACTGTCCATCCCTCTCTGTGCCCTGAAGAACACTTTCTTCACTTGGCTTTCAGGACATCACCCTGGCCTGGGTTTCTCCCCAATGTTCTAACTGCTCCTTCTTGGCCTCTCTTGTTGATTCTTTCTTTTAACAGTGGGATGTCCTGGGGCTCTGTCCTTCGTTTCCCTCTCTTATTCACCTCCCATCCTCTCCTGATCTTATCCAGTTTCTTGGCTTTCAAAGGGAATACCCCAATTATTTCTCCAGACTAGGTTTCTCCGTGAACTCTAGACAGACCCCTACATCCAGCTGCCAAGCTGCTATCTCCACCTGGATGTCTCAGTCATCTTTTTTTTTTTTTTTTAAAGATTTTATTTATTTATTTATTTATTTATCAGAGAGAGAGAGAGAAAGCACAAGCTGGCAGAGTGACAGGCAGAGGCAGAGGGAGAAGCAGGCTCCCCGCTGAGGAAGGAGCCCGATGTGGGACTCGATCCCAGGACCCCAGGATCATGACCCGAGCCAAAGGCAGCTGCTTAACCAACTGAGCCACCCAGGCGTCCCTCTCAGTCACCCTTAACGTGTCTCATTCCTCTCATCGCACATTAGAATTGTCAGTTCTGAACATCGATACGTAACCAGAACCTGTCCATCTCAATCCTCCATGCACAGCACATACCCTGGTCCCCTCCACCTTCATCTCCTGCCTGAAATTTTGCAGCAACCTCCTCACTGTCCCCTTGCCCCGCCCCGCCCCCCCCCACACTCTGTTCTTCACAGGACTGCCAGAGGGATCCTAATAAAACCCAAGGCAGATGGCATATTTCCTCTCTCAAATCTCCCCTCCAGCTTCCATGTTATTTGAGTAAAAGCTAGAGTCCTTACGGTGGTCTTTATCTGCCACCACTGCTCCTCCATTACCACCTGGATCTTGTCTTCTCCTACCCTCCTCTTTGCTCACTTCCATTGCAGCCACATTATCCTCTTCGTGGTTCTGTGAATAAGCCTCCCACTGGGCCTTTGCACTTCTGTTCCCTCTTTTTGGAACCTTCTTTCCCTTATGGTTTACCCCCTTCATTTCTTCAGATTTCTGCTCAAATCTCACCTGATCCCAGACACCTTTCACCCACCTAAAACAGTGCTTTATTTTTCCCTGTAGTACTTATCACGAAGTCACATTGTATGTATGTATGTATGTATGTTTTGTGTTCCCTCAACCAGAATGTAAGCTTCAGGCACAAATGTAAGCTTTGATCTATTGTTGAATTTCTAGAACTAAGGTTCTAGTGAACCTTGAACGGTCCCTGACACATATTAGTATTTGAGTATCACTGAGTGAATAAATGAACTGGTATTTATCGAACTACTGTATATGCTGTGAAGGTTTTTGCTTAAACGTAGGGGGTAGTGGATGGGGTTTGTGATACCCCCACCACCCCAGCTTGAAACGACCTTTCCTCACTGCATCTTCCTCTCTGGCTGTTCCTTCTCAGTCTTGGAAAGATGTCTATTCCTTTGCTCAAACCTTAGGTGTCCTCCTTTCTTAGGGTTCTGTTGAGTCCTTGTCTCCATTCATCCTTCGTATCTTCCCAGGCTAGATCACCAACACCCCCCAGCTTCGATTACCATCTCTGATGATCCTCAAATCTTTGTTTCCAGCCCCAAGTTCTCTCTCAAACTCCAGACCCAACGCTGTGCAGCCTCCTGACCCAACGCTGTGCAGCCTCCTGGCCCCCTGCTGCTGGGTGGCCCACACTGGACTCAGCACCTTCCAGATCTGCTTCTCCTCTGGGTCTCCTTTTCAGGGAGGAACCACCAACCCCTGACCCCGACCCAGGGGCCTCGTCTGGGATTTCAACCTCTCTGCCCGAATTGCAGCCAGCCAGTCCCAAGGCAGGGTCACTCGGCCTCCTGGGCGTCTCTCCCGCCCACGCCTCCTCCCTTTCCCACAGTCCGGCCCGGGTGCAAACGTTCCTGTCCCACCCCAACTACCTCCCTATACTGAAGGCCCCCAGTTTTATTCCCTCCAATCCACGCACCACATGAAAGCGAGAGCCATCTTCCCAAACCCCCAACTCACCATGGCCCTCCCTGGCTTGAAGCCCTTCCATGGCTCCCTAGTGTCCTCAAGACAAGCCCAAACTCCCTCAAGTGGCCAAACATCTGGCCACAGCTCATTTCCCACCACTCCTTGCCCGGAACTCTACACCCTATCCATTCTGATCGCATTTTCTTTGAGTTCCTCTAAGACGCCACGTCTCTGTCACCTTCTGGGTGAGGGCCCCCGCTCCGCTCAGTCACCAGATCCAGGGAAGTTTGTGGGATGAACAGATTACAAAAGTCAAAGCACCAACTCCCATTTGTTGACGGCCTCCATTGCGCCAAGCGCATTCTATGCATCGTCTCTCTCAATTCTATTCCCACTTGGGAGACGAAGCAGCAGGCTCACACAAGGCTGCGGTGGTAGAGCTGAGACTCCAGACGCCTGAGCGCCAAACCGCAACCTGGCTGCTCGGGCCCACTTGGGCCCAGGCCTCAGGCGGACCGTACAAAAGGGGCGGAGAGGCCGGCCTTCAACACCAGATTCAGGAATTGTGACCTAGCTCACCGCCGCTGAGGTAGACGCGCGCGAGACTGCCCCCTGCGGGCGGGGAGGCCCAATCCTCGGCTCCGCCGCGCCCGTCGCCCATGGCAACGCCGCGCGCGCCCCGCCCCCGCCCCGCCCCGCCCGCCGGCCCCCAGGCCCCAGCGGGGCCGAATGCCCGTCAGCCCCGCGGCCAACCAATCCCAGCGCGCGGGGGGCGGGCCTCTTGGGCCTCTCTCAACCTCCAGCGCTCCCCTCTCCTCCAGGACCCCGCCTTTCTCCGCGCACACCTCCCGCCCTTCGGGCTGCCCTCGCCGCCCGTTGGCGGGCGCGCCGTTCGTCACCGCGGCGTGAGCTAATGCCGGCGCGCGGCGGCCCCGGAGGGGCGGGGCCAGGGGCGGTGACGCACGGCGCGGTGACGCAGCGCGACGGCGGCGGCGGCGGCGGCGGCGGCGGTGGTCGGTGCGGGAGGAGGGAGGGGAGCTCGCGGGCCGGAGAGGGGGCGACGGCGGCGGCGGGGGCCTGAGGAGGCCCGAGCGGCGGCGGCGGCGGCGGAGGCCGAGGTGGTGAGTCGCGGGCAGGGCCGGGCGGCGGCGGGGCGGCGGCGGCGGGTCGGGGCGCGCGGGGCTCACCTCAGGGCGCCCCAGGCCGCGCGGGCGGCCCCGCCCCCTCAGGGACCCCGAGCCGCGGGCGGCGGCGAGCGCGGGCCTCGGGGGTCCCGGCCCTCGAGAGAATCCCCCGCCCTCGACCCCCGAGTCGCCCGCCCAGGCCGCCTGGGAAGCTTTCCTCCGAAACGCACCTCACACCCTGGGGACAGCGAGGGGCCGGGCCGGGGGGACCTTCCCCGTGACCCCCCCCGCAGGTCTGCCTCAGACACCTCCGCGGAGGGCGTTCCCACAGCCCCGCCAAAGCCGCCCCAGAGTCCCCTGAAAACCCTCAGCCCTCCTCCGGCCCGAAATCTTTCCGAGAGACCCCCCCCCCCACATCCCCACAATCTTGTCCAGACGCCGGCTGAGGTCTCGGAAATCTTCCTCAGCGAACCCCTCCTCTGGCCCCAGATCCCCCATCCTCCTCCTCCGTCCAGAAATATTCCCCGGAGGCCACTCCTCATCTATTCCAACAATGTGTGTCATATCTCCTCCCCGAGCCTCCCTCATAAGCCCTAAAAATCTCCTGCAGTCTCCCTGAGATCCCCTCCAGACCCTGCACATTCCAGAAATCTCCCCCAGAGACCTATTTCGCGTATCTTCACAATCTCCCCAGGTCTTCCCTCTCACAGGTCCCAAGAATTTTCCCTCCTACCTACCCCCACACCAGAAATCACCTGGGAGACGTTTCACTCATGGCCCCCAAATCTCTGAGCCCCCTCCCCGCCACCATGTCCTTTGGAATGTCCCTGATATACCCTGAAAGTCTTCTTCAGAGACTCTCTGAAATGTCCTCACATCCCCAAAATTCACATAGAGGACTCTTCCCCCCCCCCCCCCACACACAGGCCAGCCATCTCCCATACATACTCCCCCTTCACAAAGTCATCCCTTAGGACCCTTCCACAGATCCCAAAGATTTTGGGTCCCCCAGGTCTCACCAGCCTGAAATGCCTCAGAGATCACTGCCACATACCCCAAGAATCTTCCTCCAAGACCTCCCTCACTATCCCAAATATCTCCTCCAGAAATATGCTGAAATCTCTTGAGAACTCTTATCCCATATTCCAGAAGCCTTTTCCACAAGCCCTGTTACCTATCCCAGCTCTTTACTGGTAACTTACACCACATGTTCCACAGATTTCTTCAGGATTCCAAAAAGGTCCCTTGTAGTCTCTGATAGTCTCTAGAATCCTCTTTAGATGACCCTTGAAAATCTCCCTTTCTAGACTGACATTCAGTTGAAGTTTTAGAACCAGTTAAATCTTAAGACTCTCTTCATGATCTCTGTGAGATGCAGTTTTTCCAAGACCTCCTCACATCTTCTCAGAGATCTTGGCAACCCTTCAAGCCCTCCTGGGATAAGCCCTTGAAATCGCTCCTACAGACCCTTCCAACACCCCCAGAACCCATTGAATCACTGTTCAGAGACCTCCTGCCTAAGACACTTTTCCTAGAGACTACCCTCCCTGAGTTCTTCCTCACAGGTTCCCCCAGGTCCTCTAGAACCTCCTCCCTATTCAGTTTTCCCTCAAAATAACTGAGCTCCTGCTCTTAGAAAGTCCCAGAATTCTTTCTGAAAAACCTTCTACTCTGACATTTCCCCATTCTACTCAGAAGACCCACCTTTCCCATACTTTCCCTTTTGAAAGCTTTACTCAGAGGTTTCTCCTCATCTGACCTCTCTTAGGAGTTCCTGAAAAGACCTCTGCCATCCTGCTCCAGTGCATCCAAGATCTTTCTCAGGAGACCACACCTCCTCCAGACACCCTTTAGAGAATTTCCTTCAAAATTGCCCTGCATCAACAACCTAACCCCCAGCACTTTCTGAGACTTCTTAGGAACATTCCCTCATTTCCACCTGTAACATCTGCATCCATTCAGTCCCCTATCAGAATTACCCCTTTTAGGATCCCTATTTACATCCTCTTACCACCTCTATTCTCTTTCCTTTGAAATCAACTTAGAGATCCTTCTCGGCTCTGAGCCTCCTTCCCCACATTGTCGCTTCAGAGGCCCCCAGCATCTTCTAGGCTCCCCTCACCCTCAAGAGCTTCCACTGTCTTCCTTTTAATAAAAAGATCCTCAAGAGACAGCCTTACCTTTTGAAATCTCAACCTTTAGAAACGGCTCAGGCCATTTTTCTTAGGTTTCATCCCCAAAGACTTTTCCTTCCTATGGAGATTGATAGACCGTTAACACCCTCCTTAGAGACTTCTTGAGGACTCCCCCTATTTTCTTTTCAGCAGCCTTCTCCTTCCTTTTTCCCTTTGAGGGCCTCCTCACTAAAGAATCCCTTCCCCTATAGTGGTGGTTCTCAAAGCATGGTCCTTGGACCAGCAGCATCAACATCACCTGGGAACTGGATAGAAATGCAGATTTTGGGGTGCCTGGGTGGCTCAGTGGGTTAAAACCTCTGCCTTCGGCTCGGGTCATGATCTCAGGGTCCTGGGATTGAGCCCCACAATGGGCTTTCTGCTCAACAGGGAGCCTGCTTCCCCCTTTCTCTCTGCCTGCCTCTCTGCCTACTTGTGATCTCTCTGTCAAATAAATAAATAAAATCTTAAAAAAAAAAAATGCAGATTCTTGTGTCCAGCCCAGACCTACTGAATCTGAAGAACTGAGAGTAGGGCCCAGCAGTCTTTTTTCAGGGACCCACCTGGTGATTCTGATGCATGCTCGAGTTCGAGAACCATTGTCCCCTGAGAGGATTTCCCTTTTACCCCAGAAAGCCCTCTAAAAGATTCTTCAGGTTATGCCTCTGAACTCCTGCCCACCCGCATTTTCCTGAGAGTTCCCTTTGTGAAATATCCACCCTCCAGAAAGTCTCTTGCCCCTCCCGGAAGGGATTCTGGCTTCTCTCAGAGGTTACCCCACCCTCTGAGCAATTACTTCATATTCTACCTTTGGTTTCCTTTCAGGTCTTCCTCAGCACTTTCACCCTCTGGCTTCCCCTCCACACCATACCCCAGCCTTTGGTGCTTCTGCTTCAAATTGCAATCTCTTTGAATACATATGTCCATCTCTAATCTTCATCTATTCTTCTCCACATCAGCACTCTCCCTTTCAGACACCTTCAGGTTTTTTCATTCTCTGTGTCTTACTGTTGAGAGTCCTCCCTTTTACGTCTTAGACCACCACTCACCTTCTCCCTTGTAGTTTTCATGTACTTGTCTACTCATCCTCACTGGACTAGCAAGTTTGGAAAGTACTGGGATGTGTCTTATTTGTCTCTGAATCCCACAGTGGGATCTGCCCTCTCTCTAAGTTATTGGGAATTATTAGAGAATGGGTAGCTCTTCCTTCTGCATTTGGCAAGAAATCTCTGTTTTTCCAATCTCACTCCCCATTCGGGTTCTGTACACCTTCTGTATACCTTCCCCTGTCTTCTCTCTCTACCCAGCTCCCATTGCCTCTCCTCCTAGAAGATGCTGTCTTGCCCCTCCTACTGTTATCTGAGGGACTTTTCTTTGTGCTCACTCCTGATTCTGAGCTGCCTTAGGTCCTGTTCTTGGTGACCTGCCTCACCCCATCCTGATTGCCTTCTCAGCCTTTATAAGTCTGGGGCTTCCACAGGGCGCTCAGCTTTCTCTGAGGGATTCTGTTTCTCTCTAGGATCTAGAAGAGGAAACAGAGATCACAAGATAGACACTGGGGCCTGCCTTCAGTGAGCTTACAGTACATTAGAGGGGTTGGGCAGGTACATGGGGCAGAACATGAGGTACAAATTATATGCTGTGGAAATTTGACAGTGAAAGAGGGAGCCCTTTATCTGGAACAACTTCATGGAAAAGGTGGTTTGGGGGCTTGGTGATGTTCCACAGGAGTTGGGACAGTGGTGAGTAGCCTTCCAGGCAGAGTTAACAGCTTTACAATGGGTCAAAGACAAGAAGGCCTCCTCATCTCCCACCCATGGCATCTCTTCACTTAAAGGACAGAGATGAAAGAAAACAGATCTCTTCCATCTATATTATATTTGCCAGCTGCACTTTTATTATCCGTAGAGTGATAATACTAATAACTGCTGTTTATTGAGTAATTATTATTTGCTAGTCACTGTTTAAATGCTTCACTTGTATTTTCACCTCATGTTCCTCATAGGAACCCTATGAGATAGGTAAGCTACAATTAATTCCATTTTACACATGGTGAAATTGAAGACAGGTGGCGCAAATAGAAGGTCTCTGGACCCTGTCCATCCCAAGATGACAGTGCCATGAGTCATAGAGTTGGATTTTCTGTTCAGATAGGGTTGGGTGCAGTGAGGCATTGTAGCATAGTGGTTAAGTATGCAGACTCTAGGGCCAGACAGAATTTGCATCCCACATTGTCACTTACCAGTTTTGTGACCTAGGACAATTACTAAAATTTTACTCTGGTTCTTAGTTTCCACATCTAAAAAAATGAAAGTAATAATACTCTATGTTATAAAACTATTGTAAGGATTGAATTAGTTAATACATATAAAGTACCTAGAACAATGTCCTGTGTGTAAGTGCTCAGTGTTATAAAAAATAAATGGCTCATAAATAAATGCCTCATATCAGCCAGTACTCCAAAGACATAAATGACAGAACCTTAGTTCAAACTGGTTTAGTCAAAAAAGAGAATTAATTGGCTTGTGTTACTAAAAAGTCCAGGTCTGGGTTGGCTTCAGACCTAGCTTTATCCAGGAGTGCAAACCATCTTCTCAGTAATCTCTGCCCATTTCTCTAAGGAGTTAGCTTCATCCTCAACAGCTTGCTTGCTTGCTTCATTCCTTCCTTCCTTAAGATTTTATTTATTTGAGAGACAGAGATAGCGAAAGAGGAAACACAAGCAGAGGGAGTGGGAGAGGGAAAAGCAAACTTTCCGCCAAGCAGGGAGCCCGATGTGGGGCTCGATCCCAGGACCCTGGGATCATGACCTGCGCTGAAGGCTGTTGCTTAATGACTGAGCCACCCAGGTGCCCCCATCCTCAACAGGTTTCTACTTTGTGGTGACTCAGATGGTCTTCAACAACCCCAGGCTTACATCCTACCTCCTTTAACAGCTTTAGTGGAATGACAACTCTTTCCTGAGAGCCCCAGTTTAAAATAGTTTCTTCCTTGAATGAGTGTGAAATAACAGAAGATCCTTAGGGACATGTTTGGGGTCCTATACCCTGGAATTGTCTCTTGCTTGCTGAGGTTGCTGTGATTCCATCCCATGACCTTTCTGAGTACTGGTGCCAGTCTCCCTCCTCCCTTGTTCTCCAGCCCAGTCATTCTCCACTCTGTGATTTTTTGGATCCAGAGAGAGTTTATGGTTAGTCTGACCCAACCAGACTTTCCTTTGGGATCTCCCTGATAGAAATAGGGAAGAAATGACTGCCCACGTTTGGTAGTAGCTCCAGGGTAGGGTAGTGGAATCCAGGAGTAGTAGTGTTCAGTTCTGTACCTTAGCTTTGGGTTTTCTGGACTCTGAACTTTGTGAGTGGGTTAGGTAAATTACTTTGAGTAGAGTTTTGTTTTGTTTGTTATAGTGTAAATTTGTTGAATAGAGTCTGATTGAGGGCAAGTTACAGAACAACAGTGTATGCAGTATATAAGTCTTAATCTAGCAGTTAATTTATGGAGGCACTTTTGTAGGTACTGAACATAAAGCAGTGGAGAAACAGTCAAGGTATTGGAACTCATGGTGCTTACATTCTGTTGGGGGAGTGAAGAGGATACATAAACAAAAGAAATCATTGATATGTTCTATGAAGAAATTAGTAGAGTGAAAAAGAAGGTGACTGTGGCCACTATATTCAGGATGGTCAGAATTGGCCTCTGAGGAGGTGACAGTTGAGCCTGATAACCTGAAAGATGAGAAGGCACCAGTCATGGAGTGATCTTGGAGTGGGGCATTCCAGTCTAAGCATTGTTTTATGTGGAGAAAGGACTGCTGCAAGGATGGGGGGAATTTTTCACAGACATGTTGACGGTATGCTTGTTGTATGCCAGGTGCTATGCTAGGAACTGAAAATGTAGCAGTGAATAATGCAGCCACAGTCTTTCCTTCCCTCATGGATCTTACAGTCTCAGCATTTCTGGAAGAGCTGCAGCCTTCAAAGAAATACCTTTCAATGATATCAAACCAAAAACTCCTTCCTAGAGAGATGAGGAAGACTGGGGCACATATGAACCCAGATCTGATTGATGAGAGGGAACTAGCCATGTGGAGATCTGTGGAAGAACATTTCAGGTAGAAGGGTCAACAAAAGCGACAAAAACCTTGAAATGTGTTCAAGGAACAAGGAAACCAGTGTGAGGAAGAAGGGGCAAGGGATTGGAGAGGTTGACAGAGGCTAGATCACATAGGGCCTTGTAAAACCATGGTAAGGAGTACGTTTTCATTTAAGAGACTTGGGAAGCTATTAGAGGGTTTTTAAAGCAAAACAGTGACGTGATCTGATTTTCTTTTCGGTTTTTTCTTTTGTTTTTTTAAGAATGTTCACTGGTTTTTGCAAGAAAACCAGTAAGAATGGAAGCAGAAGGTAGATTAGGAGGCATTACATTTGTCCAGCTGAAAAAAGATGATAACTTGAATATGGTGGTGGCACTAAAAAAGAGAAATAGATGTATTTTGGGTATAGAGAAAACAGGACTTAATAATGGGATTAGAGGGGCGCCTGGGTGGCTCAGTCGTTAAGCGTCTGCCTTTGGCTCAGGTCATGATCCCTTGTGAGCCCTGAATCGGGCTCCCTACTCAGCAGGGAGCCTGCTTCTCCCTCTCCCACTCCCCCTGCCTGTCTTCCCTCTCTCACTGTATCTCTGTCTATCAAATAAATAAATAAAATCTTAAAAAAAATGGGATTAGAGAAAGAGAGGTATCCAGGATGATAATAGCTAACAACTCTATGAAAGTAGGTTCTATTTTAAAACCATTTTACAGATGAGAAAACAGGCACAGCAAGGTGAAATCTCTAGCCCAAAGTTACACAGGTAGTAAATGGTAAGATTCTGTTTCCAACCCAGACAGTGTGGTCCCAGAGCCACTTGATTTTTGGGAAAGAAAAAGGAAGGCATGTTTAGCTGATGTTAAGAAAAAAAGAATTATCAAGACCAGATGAGTAGATCGTATGGAAGAGAAAGGAGTCCAAGATGACTTTAAGAAATTCTGAGTTGTCCACGAAAAGATAATAGTTGTATCGTGGGAGTTGATTATCAAGTGATAAGATACAAGTATAGAAAAAGGAAAGAGCTAAAGATAGAGTTTTATTGGGGAAGGGTCAACACATTTAAGCGTGGGATGAGTGAAAGAGCAATACATGTGGGCACGTCGGAAGGGGGAAGCAGGGGAAGCAAGGGAAGCAGCTTCCTCCGTGCTTCAGGGTTTCCCACAGCTTCCCAGGCTGGCCTTATCTTCTGGAAGGCCCTGCCTGGCTTCTCCCCTCCTCTCCCTCTGTTCCCCAGAACTATTCACACAAAAGCCTCATTCTTGGCTGAGGCAATAGTATGCATGTTTTGTGTACATATTTCAAGAGTTTCTGAAAATAATGGTTGATCTTTATAAAAAGGAAGTTGAGCTCCCTTGGCATCTGACATTCTCCTGTTCTTAAGTCGAGATAGTGGGTTAACCTTAGGTAACTAGCCTTACATTGTTCATGAAGTACGAGTTCCTCAGAGGCCTAGGTGGGTGCTATAGAAGAGCTAAGAATGGGTAAGAAGGCTAACAGGACCCCCTTATTTTTCCAGAGATGTTGGCATTAAAGGGTGTACCTTTTGCCCAACTTTTCTAGGCAGTGGAAGGGAACTTACAGGAGGCCGTAACATTCCTAGGAACAAACAAGAACTCTAA
The DNA here is from genome assembly GCA_028533885.1 of Nasua narica. Taxonomy (NCBI): domain Eukaryota; kingdom Metazoa; phylum Chordata; class Mammalia; order Carnivora; family Procyonidae; genus Nasua; species Nasua narica. The sequence goes on along the minus strand of CM052803.1, from coordinate 10,128,290 downwards.
AGCCAGAGAGACTGGCCTTGAGAATCTCAGCTTAGCTGGGTATAGTCTTAGACAAGTGACTTAACCTTTTCTGTGTCTGTTTCTCCATTTGTAAAAATGAGGGCAATATTGTGTGTGTACATCTGTAGATAGGTATGTAATACATGTGTATCTCACGTATATATGTGAAATGTAGCATATATGTTGTTTTTATAATCAAATGAATTCATCCACAGAAAGCTGTTAGCATAAGGTTTAGCATATGACATGATAGGTGGTATAGGGAAATATGCTAAGCATTCTTATAGGTATTTTTATATACATTGTTTCATTTCATTCTTACAACAAGCTTCACTGAGGAAGAAACTGAGTTACTTGCCTAAGGTCAACACAGCAAGTAAGTATCAGCAGAAGAGCCTAGGTTTCAGCCACATGGGGCTCCACAGCCTGGCTTCTGAATGAGGAGAGCTGACCTGCAGAGAGGTACCTCCTATCTGTGGACCACTTCTTGCTGTTTGAAGCCAAGGAAGGGAGCCTAGTAAACAGTTTTTCCTAGAACCTCTTAGGCAATTCTGGCTTCATTTCCCACCCTCCAGGGTTGGTAGATGCTTCCAAAGAAGGTTACTTGGTCCCTTGGAGACCAAATATGGCAGCGGTAATATTGGGACTGTCTGAGAGGCTTTTGCCATAGGGGTTCCCCTCTAGTGTCTTGCTTCAAAGGAGAGAGTCGTTTTTGGTCACACGAACACAAGACCAGAGCAGTGGTGAATTCTGTTTTTGTATGGGAGCAGTCAAGGCTCTTCCAACTTCAAGTGATAGAAACACAACTCCAACTGTCCTTAGCCCAAATGAAATTTATTGGTCCATATAACTTGAAAAGTCTGAGGTGAGGAGGCTTCAGGCTAGCAGGATTTGATGCAGATCTTCAAATCTGAACAGGTGTCCTCCCTCTTTGTCCCCTTATCTCTTGACTCTGCTTTCATCTGTCTTAGCTTCATTCTGAGACAGGCTCTCACCGTGAGGTAGAAGTGGCAGCCAGTAACATCGGGAGATGTATAATCTGAGCAACTCTAATGGAGATCTTATTTTCCCCAGTGATTCCAGCAGGAATCCGGTGAGAACTTCCTTGGCCAGTAGATTTTCTGTGTCTACTCCTGGAGCCCAGAAAGACAGTTAATTTTCCAAAGGTATCAGAAGATGGGAATGGCCATTCGGCAAGCAGAACCGCCAGAATCCATCACCATAAAGTGCCTTGTCATAGTCAGTGCTGATGCCTCTTCCCTGGCCATCATACCAATGCAGCCCTTCCCTTCTCCTTGCTGCCAAGCACCCAGGACAGGAGGTAGCTGGTGACCTCTAGCCCTTCAGTGGAAGAAGGCCACACGGTCCTCTCCAGTCACCATCCAGACCAAACACCCAGCATCCTTCTCCTGTCCTAAAAGTGAGTGTTTCTCTACACCCCTCCCCCCCACCCAGTGTTTACTGAGGATTGTCAGAGCCATTGTTGGCCATTAGATCCTCTCTGCCAGTCATGTTCCCAAGCAGCCGTGGCTTGAGAGGGAAGGATAGTTAGCAGACTTTTGATCTTTTCCCAGTTTGTGTCCATCTATTCCAAGGACCACAGACCACAGGCTTTGTTTATATAGTGGTATATATAGTGTTTATATAGTGGTTCATTGTGGCTGTTTTAATGTGAATTTGCTTCCAATATTTAAAAATAGGGGAATTTTATTTAAAAATCCTGATTTCTGGTTCCTCTTTAAAAAATAAAACAGGGGCGTCTAGGTGGTTCACTGGGTTAAAGCGTCTGCCTTCGGCTCAGGTCATGATCTCAGTGTCCTGGGATCGAGCCCCGCATCAGGCTCCCTGCTCAGTGGAGCCTGCTTCCCTCTCTCTCTCTGCCTGCCTCTCTGCCTACTTGTGATCGCTCTCCTCTCTGTCAAATAAAGAAATAAAATCTTTAAAATAAATAAGTAAATAAATAAATAAATAAATAAATAACAAAGCTAAAAGTTAACAATCCTGGACCCCATGGCAGCAGTTGATTAGAGCTAAAATAAGTCACCGATCCCTTTAGACAGGGTAAGTGCTTTCTAACTCACCGTAATCCTCACCAGCCTGGTTCATTCAAAACCTGGCCTTATTATTAAGCGTCACGTTTGAGGCCCTGCTCTGTCCCACAGTTTTACTTATTTGGGGAAGAAGCTGGTCAGCAGCTTATTTGGGGGGCACAGTGCTATTGCTTAGGAAAAGTAACAACCCAGTAAAAGTTTATGGGAAAGAGAGTGCACATCTTTGGTCTGTTTGTGGATTTGGTCATCTTTTTGCCGTAAATGCTGTTGGCAATCAAACATCTTGTCACAAATGTTCTCTCTGAAATAGTAACACGTCCTTCTATCTTATGAGTTGCCACCCAGTGAAGGAATCCCTCCCACTCCCAAGGGATGTTCATCTAGCCTCTGCTTGACCACTTCCAGGAGCCAAGGAGCTTATTACCTCTTCACATGGCAGCCAGTTCCTTTCTTGGACAAATATATTATTTTAAAATTCTTCCTTATGTTGAGGCAGCTGCTGTCTCCTTGGGGCTAAAAGCCACAAAATGCTGGAACTGGGAAGGGAAGCTGATTTTTTCAGGCATGTGAACTACTACTCGTCCATCCTGCATCCAGGGCAAACATTGGTAATCAATCACAGTGTTCTTTCTCACTGAGCCGGAAAGTAGAATGCAACCTTAAAACTTTTTCAGATAAAACTCTTTAAAAATTACAAAAGTAATATGTGTTTACTTGCAACTAGTGAAATGCTACAAAGTTATATGAAGAGAGTTAATAATTCCTTCTTCTCTCCAAGGTAACCAATGTGAACGGCCCAGGGTGTGTCCTTATACACATTTCTTTATACAAATGCATATATAGGTATTGTAAGATACATAAGGGCTTTTGTATGGCTTTTTTATTTTCTTTTTATAAAAATGTGACTGTGTTGTATATATTACTGTGGAACTTATGAACATCCCTGCAGGTTGGTGGTTAAAGGTCTAACACTGTATATAGTTCTATTATGTTTTTTGGATTCTGTTATCAGGATCAAACATGTTTTTAATAGCTACACAGTATCCCATCGTGTGAGGTGTGTCCCCAGTTTATAAATCATTGCCCTTTGATGGGTATTCCTGTTGCTTCATTTCTTCGGGATCCTCACCACAGCGCTCCAAGCAGCCACTACCAGTCCTTTGGAGTTAGCCTGTGAGGTAAAACCCATTTGTTGTGTCTGATCCAGTCTGGCTCCTTGTCTTACACATTGCAGAGAAGAGAAGCAGACTAGTTTAAAGATCAAAGTGTATCAGTGTCTGGGGCAAGACTAAAACTAAATTTTCTTGACTCTCGGCATTTCCCATGTCACCTCTCACTTCCAGCCATTTTTCCTGGTTCTTCTCTGGAGTAAAAGAACAAATCTAATTCCTCTTCTGTGTGCTGTCCCTTCAAATATTCAAAGTCAGTTATATCATTCCTTCTGAGTCTGTTCTTCCCCTGGAGAAATTTCCTCAGTGCCTTCAAATTTTTCTCTTAGGACAGGTTTCTAAATCTATTTACCATCCTGTGGGCCATTCCTTCTATTATTTTCTTGCCTCGAGGCTGTAGAAATCTCAAGTGTGGCTTCCGAGCTTACCTCCTTTATTCGTTCTTTCAATATACATGCTGAGCACCATCTATGTGCCATTCACTGTTCTGCGCACTGGGTGACCCTATAGTTTGCTTTTTGGTGGAAAGAGAAGCAAAAAAAATAAGATACCTGAGGGTGTCAAATTATATAGAAGAAATATCATTAATATGACAGACTCCTTAGATTGGATGGTCAGGGAAGCTCTTTCTGGGGAAGTAACGTTGAGCTGAAACCTGAGTGACAAGGGCCAGCCATAAGGTCTGGAGGAAGAGAATTCCAGTGAATAAGAAATCTTGGTACAAGATGAGGTTGGAAAGGCCGCAGGAGTCTTGCAGGGCCCTGTGGGGCAAGATACATTCAGGATTAGTTTAGGTTTCATTTAAGTGCAGTGGGAAGTCATTGGAGGATTTAAGCCAGGAGGCAACGATTGATTTCCTTTTAAAAAAAGATTTCTGGGGGCACCTGCCTGGTTCAGTCAGAAGAGTGTACAAATCTCAATCTCAAGGTCGTGAGTTCAAGCCCCACATTGAGTGTAGAGATTAATAAAAGGATAAATAAACTTTAAAAAAAAAGGTATCTGGGAGGTCTATTTAACTTGGAACCTGTTTCATTTTCCCTTGCGCTTTTTCTTATATCCAAAGGGATTGACATCTGGGCCAGTTTGCTCTGTTCAGGTGTCCCACAGAGGATCTGCCAGGTGAGTCACAGCCATCTTCAGATGTACCTCACAGCCCTCTTCAGCAGGAGCATGGAAGTTCAGGGAGATGGCAGTAGCTCCCTAAGACCTGAGCCCAGCAGGTTCAATGGGTCTTTGTGTGGAGTTCTCAGTCCTTGGGCAGCCAGGAGGAGATGGAGCCAAATGTGGTTTGGGGACAGAGCCAAGGCACTGGTTGCAGGAGAGACAAGGAAACGTGAGTGGAGACCTGGAGCTCAAGACACTCAGAAAAAGGCTACAGAGTACTGTCCAGAAATCAGTCAACTGAAAAATAGGCCTGTTGTCTGCCCAGTTAACACAACTCCTGTGTAGTTCTGTCTAAGAGAGGAATTTGGACACTTTCTTGCTTGGGAGTTTTTTTATTTTGGATGTGACCCTTCTCAGGTTGGCATCCTCTGTGCTTTTAGGAGTCTGGATGACAGTCTGGCATCTTTGGGAACCAGAGGGACTTCCCAGCCCAGGGGGCTTGGGTCAGGAGTAGTCTTCAGGGGAATGAAGAAGAGGTCTGGGGGAGACTCACCACAGAGCAGAGATAATGGGATCTTAGAGATCAGAACCGCACCTTTCCCAGAGTGGCAGAGCTGGGTTGAAGGAGGTAAGATTCCCCAGCCTGTCGGAAATCTTTGTAAAAGCCTTTGTGCATGCCCCTACCCATGGGCACTGAGGCAGTTACTGATCAGTTAGCTGTCTGCATACTTGAGATCTCCACTGGATTCACCACCCCATCATCCACTCACATCTTCGCTTTGTGAGTCTTAGATTGAAATAATATAAACTCCATGGAGTCTTCTTTGCAGGTGAGCGGTCACTTTTTCCCACTCTCAGAAGAGATGGCCAGAGACCAGCAAGGTCAAGGCATGTGCTGGGGGTCATGTGTCACCTGGGACCAAGTCTCTGTTAATTCAGATCTTTCCCTATAGTGTGCAGGCTCTCCTATTTCCCATTTCTGGAAAATCCTACCAACTTACTCTGCTTCCTTTGGTCCTGTGACAGCCAGGCTTGCTGGGCAACATCATCTCCTTAGTCTCTCTGAATCCCAATCAAGCCTTTTCTCTGGATCTGTAGATTGGAAGGAAAATTGGTTTAGTGTCTGGTAATTGGCCTCCATCTTTCTCCTGGGAGCTCAGCAGAGCAGATACCCTAAGAGAGGAAGGCATGAAGCCTCCTTACATGCTCAATCACCACTAACCACACCAGTTCAGCCCTTTCCTTCTGTCTGACCCCCTTGCTTCCTTTTCTAGGAGCCTGGAGAGGTGTGGCTGGACCAAGACCTCCCCCGATGTGAGCAGGTTTCCTCCTCCCCCCACTGCCCGTTGCCACCACGCCAGGGAACGTCCTCAAGCCCTGGCCCTCAGGGGAGAGCTAACAGGAGCCCCGAGCCGAGACCATGTGACGGCGCTGGCCCTCGCCACCGCCGTCCCCCCCACCCTGGCCCCAGGCCCGGCACCATGATGTTCCGAGACCAGGTGGGCATCCTCGCTGGCTGGTTCAAGGGCTGGAATGAATGTGAGCAGACGGTGGCCCTGCTGTCACTTCTGAAGCGAGTCACTCGCACCCAGGCCCGCTTCCTGCAGCTCTGCCTGGAGCATTCGCTGGCGGACTGCAATGACATCCACCTGCTGGAGTCGGAGGCCAACAGTGCTGGTGAGTCTCCACCCCTAGAGACAAGCACAGTGGAAGGGAGACCCGGAACAAGAGCTGATGTCAGAGGGCTGAGGAAGCCCACCTCCACGATGATGCTGAGAAATGTGGGTTCTGAGCTTGTTGGTAGGTGGGCAGTCCTTGACCTCCCAAGTCATCATCATAGGTCTCTTGGGGCTGTTGTTGCCAGATGTACTGAGATGTGAGTGTTCGTTGGGGGGACAGTGCAAACTGGAAACGTCCCATAGCAGAGGAAGAGTTACATAGGGTGGCCTATCTAGGCGACAGAGGAAGAGACTGAAGTCATTACCTATGAAGGGGGTTTGGAAGCTGAGCAAATAATTCATTTCTCAAGCTCCAGGATACAGAGCTAGGAGGGAATTTTAGAATTCTTTCAAAATTTATGAGTCATCTTAAACTATTCTTTACTCTCAAAGGTAAGTTGGACTTAAGGCATAAACAGCTTCAAGAGAGTTTTGAGTTTAGATATGGCCCTTATCAGTTCCCTAAGCACTCAGTAGAGAGATACTCTGTGTCCCATGAGGTTGGCATTGGGATGGCTGAGCCAATCATCTGTAGAACTGTCCCAAGAGCCTCAGTTATAGACAAGAGTCAGGCCAGAGAACCGTCTCAAGGGGCACTGCTGCAGCCATTCTTGCCTCTAGGCCTCCACAGGGCTGGTTGGAGAGCTGTTGATCTCAGTGATGGGTGAGAGAGAGATGGAGGCCAGAGAAGAGGCCAAGTCGTGCTACCTGAAAGCTAACTGGGGAGGGAACCCAGTGGCTCCGTGTCAGTTCCCACCTTCTTTCCCATGATAATGGTTCACATCAGGCCCTTACAATAAGCCAAGTACTGGCTTTACTTGTATACTAATTTTGCAAGCAGTCTTTGGTGGCTCTAGAGTCGGACTGTCTGGGTTTAAATTCCAGTTCTGTCATTTGTGATATAACGAAGTAACAATCTTTCTGAGCCTTGGTTTCTTCATCTTTAAAATCAAGACAGTAACTGTGCTTACTTTCTAGGGTAGTTGTGAACTCTGAGAACAGTATCTGGCATGTAGTAAACACTTAGTAAATGTAAATTGTTTTTATTGTCAGTAACTCATTTAGTCCTCACAACAACCCCATGAAATAGGTAGTTATTATCCTCATTTTAGAGCTGAGGAAATCCACATGGGCTGCTAAGATTGGGACTGGGGAGCCACAGAGTTGCCTGGCTTCCCGCCTCTCCCCATGCCCATCTGCCTTAGTAACAGTCACCTTTATTTTTCTGAACTTTTATGTACCAAGTCACAGAAGCACCATGGTTATAGGGTGAGGGGGCTCCTCAGGCCAGGAGTCACATTGGCTTAAATCCAGCATGAGTAAGAGCAAGAGCCTAGCAAGGCCGCAGCAGGCTCAGAGCCCAGCCTCTCCTCCCTCCCCACCAGGGAGGGTTCCTCTCTGCTCTTTAGCGTCAGGGGCAGGAGTTCTTGGTTGCAGTATGGCTCTGCCCCCAGAGTAGGGCTCCCTCGGGACAGGCCATTTTCTTTTGCAGCTTTGGCACACATCCCTCCCACCCCATCCTGAGCAGGCAGTTGCATGAGCGTTGGGTGCCAGTCTTGTCTGTATATCAGAACTACCAGTGGTATTTATTCCATTTTTTTATTAGAGCATGTTTAATTTTTGTGTTTGTTTTCAAAACTTGTAAAATCAAATCATATGGAAGGTCAAAAGTGAGGTCTCCTCCCTTCCATACTTCCACATTCCCAGTTGGTGTATGTTCTATGAGATACTCTGTGCATGTATGAATACGTGCATACTCTCCCTTCAGCTTGTTCATTGTTTTAATCATTTTAATACATAGAGTGGAACACCGCATATTAACCAATTTCATTTAACAGTATAACTTGAAGATTTCATATTCAGGATGTATATATGTATGCTTCATTGTTAATGGCTGCATAATAGCAAGAATATATAAAGTAGGTAACATTTATGGAGCCCTTCCTGGGTATCAAGCAATACTTTACCTTTATTTCTCATTTAACCCTCACAACATTTCTGTAAGGTAGGTCTTACTGTTCCCGGATTTTATAGATGAGGAGACTGAGATCTGGAGAGGTTTAGTGACTTGCCCTGGGCCATACAACTGGTCAGAGGTGGAACCGGAATTTGACTTTAGAGCTCTTGCTCTTGACCGGCAGGCTCCATCATGTGGTATGTTTGGTCTTGCTCTTACAGTGTTGTAATGAGCACCCTTTGAGCACCTCTAGGATAAATTCCCAGAATTCTGTGGAACTGCCAGTTTGAAGTGATGTGCATTTAAAATAATATCTAGGGGCACCTGGGTGGCTCAGTTAGTTAAGCCTTCAACTCTTGATTTTGACTCAGGTCATGATCTCAGGGTCGTGGGATTGGATGCTCAGCGCGGAGTCTGCTTGTCCCCTCTGCCCCGCCCTCTGCTTGCATGCTCACTCGCTCTCTGTCAAATAAATAAATAGTTTAAAAATTAATAAATAAATATTCTCTCTTACCACATTGCCTTAAAAGACTTACACCAAGTCTTTTACCAAAAGTACAAAAGACTTGTACCAAAAGACATATACCAAGAACCAAGGCCCTTCCCACATGGTTTGCATGGGGATTTGGGGGGTAATGAGTTGAGAATTGATGAGGAATGAATTCACTGGCGAATGAAAATGTGAATCAAGGTCTTCAGCCACCGTCCCATGTCAGATGGTGAGAGTAGAACAAGCTGGTACTTGGGTGGAAAGGTAGGGGAAATTTAGAATGAGAAAAGAGAAGGAGGGCTATAGTATATGTCAGAGTTGGCAGGCAGCCTGCCAGGATCAGAGCAGAGCATGACCAGAGAGAGAAGTGATCACAGAGGTAAATTCTATAGAGCCCTGAGTGCCTCTCTCTTAATAGGCATGGGGACTCCAAGACCAAGGAGGCTTGTGTCTTCTGTCTTGGTCCCACCCTCAAGTAGAACAGCCCCCTTGCCTTATTTGTGAGGGAAGGAGCTACTTCCTGGGCCTAGAGGCCTGCCTTGTGGGAGGAATTGTGCACCCTCTGCCTTTTCTCTTCCTTTGTTCATTATGGCCTTCCCATTCCCTGTGTTTCCCAAACTTGCAACCTCATCCATCTCACCTGGTGAGGAGTTGTGACTGTTAAAATCCAGCCCCTCCCCATCAACCCAGACCCACCAAATCAGAATCCTGAGGGCTCATACCTAGGTTCTGCTGACCAGGCAGTCTTGAGAGATGATGCCCTGTTGGATGAATCATTTGTCATGGGACTTGAGGATAGGAATCAGGGCATCCGGGAGTTCCAGTTCCATCTCTGCCACTAACACCTCTCGTGCGTTGGACCAGCTCTACCCCTCTTGAGCCTGAGGAACTGTATCTGAACAGTGAGAGGGTTGTTCTAGATACTCTCCAAGTGCTGGGCTCTGAAGTAACTCACCAAAGAAGGTACAGCCCCAGCCAAGCATATTACTTAATTTTTTGGGAGCCCAGCACATTCTTCTAAAAGCATAGTTCTTAATATTTTAGGAGATGAACTCTTCAGAGAATCTGTTCCCGCCCCAACCCACCACCACCAAGATGCACACTTACCCCACAGATCAAATCATGAATTCAGTGGGTACACCAATCCCCAGGGAAGAGCTGCCTCTTATAGGGTCTGAAACTCTTCAGCTTTTTAGATTTCTTCAGACCAGGGTGACTGAACAGTGAGGCAGATCCTCTGCCATTTTTGGGTTTGTACTCTGTGTCCCAGCCACCCAATCCTGCCTCTTTTTTAAGTTCTCCAAGGAGGCCCTGGGTTCAGGTTTGGGTTTGGGTCAGAGCTACCAGAAAGGGCAGGGAGTGCAGAGGGCTTGATCTAGGCAAGTGGGTCCCAACCCTGGCTTCATGTCAGTCACTCAAGGATTTATAAAAATAATCTGATAAAAAAATAATAATCTGACTGGGCGCCTGGGTGGCTCAGTTGTTAAGCATCTCCCTTTGGCTCAGGTCATGATCCCAGGGTCCTGGATCGAGCCCTACATTGGGTTCCCTGCTTGGCGAGCCTGCTTCTCCTTCTCCCTCTCCCTCTCCCTCTGCCGTCTGATCCCCCTGCTGTGCGCTCGCTCGCTCGCTCGCTCTCTCAAGAAAAATCTTAAAAAAGTAATAATAATAATCTGAGGCCTGGGTCCTATGCCCAGCAAATCTGATATTTGTTAAGCTCCCTAGTTGGCTCTTGTGTGCATCCAGTGGAGAACCACTTGTCTTGATACAAGTGCTGATTCTGGGTGGGCCCCGGAGGGGGTGAGGGTATGCAACCTGCTGGGAGCACGAAGTTGGGGCTTTGGAAGGGGGATCTGGTCTGGGCTATTCCTTCCTCTCAAGCAGCTGGGAGGGTTTAGGAAGTCCCCCAGCCCAGGCAGGCAGTGTTGGTTTCATGGAAGCAGAATCTGAAACAATACCCGGGAAGAGAAAAGCAGTAGTACCCTAAGGGTCTCTGGAACAGGGAAGGAGAGAGGCCCCAGCTTTCCCCCTGCCGTCATCCCTGTGTCTTTTCCCAGTGCTGTTTTCCCTGCCTGTTTGGAGCTGTAACAATAATCCTGGCCCTCTGTCTCCCCCTGATGCTGACTTGGACCATAAGGGTAGAGCCAGGGAAGCTGAAATCCCCTTCCCTCCCTGCTCCTGCAGCTTCCTGGGCCACATTTCCTGCATTTCTTTCCTCCTCCTGTCTTCTGAGTCAGAGTCCCTGTATCCAGCAGGTTTAAACTCCTCCCTCTCTGGCTCACTGAATCTGGGTGGGGAAACTGAGGTCAGGAGGGGGCCGAGGCTGAATGAGTCACCAGAGCTCAGCTCTCATGCCTCCACCCTCCCCTTTCAAGCTCTACTGACACAGTTCATCAAACAAAAATGTGAGCCCCCTGGCCCTCCCCCATGTTTGTGCGAGCTGGGATGAGGTAGAGTAGGGCGTGTTTGCCACCGATCCCCAGCCCCGGTGACGAGTGCCTGAGGCTGCCCGATTGTTGCAACAGCCCAGCACATAAAAATGGATTTGCTTTTATGGCAGTCTCCAAGATATGTTTGGTTCCTATAATTTGCTCGGACCCAGGGTCATGACCTACTTAGCTCTGATCACCTGGCCAAGGAGGGTACTCATGCACAGTCTCTGTGGTCCTCTCCATGCCTGCAGAATCCAGGTTTACAGCTAGCTGAGAAGCAGCCATTGGCATCATGTTATTCCCCAGCCCCCTCCCCCATCCGCCCACCTCCAGAATTTCATCATAGCTTATTGTGCCTCTAGCTCAGAGGAACCAGAGACATGTCTGTTTTTGGTAAATAACTGCATGAAATTCCCCACCCCTGTCGGGAATCTTAAGGGGGAGTCCCAGATGTGCCCTCCTATGTTAATTGTTTCCTACAGCCCCAAAACAGCATGGGCTCTAAATCTTCAGCCAGGAGCAATGACAATAATAGTTAAAATGTATGGAGTGCTTAACATATGTCAGGTGCTTTGCACAATTGTCTCGTTGAATCTTTACAACAACCCTGTGATATAGGGCATTTACTGCCCCTTCTGTACAGAAGAGGAGACCAGGCTCAGAGAAGTTAAAGGACTGGCCCACAATTATGTTGACCTAGGTTATAGAAGCAGAGGTAGATTTTGAATCCAGGCAAGTTTGCCATTGAACCTGTGCTCTTACACTCAGTATACTCTGCTAAGACATGAGACAGGGTGACCTGAGGTCAGGGGATCCTCAAGAAGGCACATGATACACACGTAGACACCACTACCTTCCAGGAGACCATCTGGGTTCAATTGTGCAGGTATTCATCAGGCCCCTGCTGTGCCTCAACTCTGAGCCAGACTTTTCTGATCGGAGCAGGAAACGAAGTTTCATCCCCACCCGTCATCTGCAGCCCCAGCTGGGCTCACCCCAAGGGGCCTGAGGCTGCGCAAATTCCTTGGACCGGTTCCAGTGCTCACTGATGCTTCCCAGTCATGGGAGGCCCGCCCTCACCGCACCGCTGCACAGACACATGAACACACATTTCCCCAGGGTCAGCCTCCCGTTGTCCAAAACCACTCTCTCCTTTCTCTGTAGTAGAACAAGGTCCTTCATTGAGCCCAACCCTTGGGGCTGTTCTGTCATGTCCCCTGGCAGTGCCAGAGGAGAAGCTGTGTCCCGTAGCCCTGGGGTCCTGGCAGTATTCTGGGGTGGGGGAGGGACTAGACAAGGCTTCTCTCTGTCCCAGTTGCCTCTGGCTACCCTGGAAGGCCTAAACAACAGCGATTGAGAACATCAGGGTAGGGCTGGAAGGGGTAGGCTGACTGCCGGAGAAGGGAGAAAAACACCAATCACTGAGTCACCTACTAAGTGCTTACTGTGGGTAGACTCTGTCAGGTGCTTTACATGCATTGTCTCCCTAAATCCTCTCAGTGGCCCTGTTAATCCCTCCTTTCCAGAGGAGGAAGCACATTGCCCAGGAGACTGTATAACACAACTGAAATGTAAGTCTTTGACTTTCTGTCCCTAATCTTAATCTCTGTATTTCTTCTTCCTTCTCATCAAGAGCAAAAAATTCAGGGATTAAGTCAGGGAAATGGAGTACCAGAGTACCCTGTTCGTTCCTATGTGATCAAGTGCCAGATGGAGGAGATAGAAAGGTGGGAAAGGTGAAGGCTTCCTGAAATCAGGAAGGCCTGTCCCACTTTGGAAACATCCTTAGATATGGAGATGACCTAAAATTCAGCATTGTAGTCATGGGGTGCTGGTTCAGGAGAACACAGAGGAGATGAAGCTTCCTAGCCTTGAGTGGCAGGTCGCGCGTGAGATCTGGAAAGCCAGAGACAACAAGTGGGTAGAAACCAGAGACTTGGCATTGGAGAACTAGTACAGTGTTATGGGTAAAAGTTACTCCCAGTTCTAGAGGCTGACAGACCTGGGTTCAGATCATGATTCTGTCACTTGGGGAAGTGATTCCACCACCTGAAATCTAGCCCCTCATCTATAAGATGGGGATGTTAAAAGAGGGTTGAGGTGTGAGGTTCTTAGCATAGTGTCTGGCATATAGTAAATGCTCAATAAGTGCTACCCGTTATTACTATTATTGTGTAGTATTACTGTTTTGACCACTATTATGGGCATAGCAGGAATTGATAACTCTGCATAAATGGACGAATCCCTGGGCACTCAAACAGGGGTTCTCTAGGAAGCTTAGAGCAGAGAGTCCCAGGCCAGAGAAAGAGTAGTTATATGGCCAGGAGTTGGGAGTTATGTTTCATTTTCTTCTGTGTGTGTGTGTGTGTGTGTGTGTGTGTGTTTCATTTTCGTAGAGCTACAGATTTAAGCAGAATTAGAATTTTTTTCCCTAAAGATTTTATTTATTTGAGAGCGAGTGAGAGCATGAGCAGAGGGGAGACTCGGAGACACAGAGGGAGAGGGAGAAGCAGACCCCCGGCTGAGCAGGGAGCCCAACATGGGGCCCCATCCCAGGACCCTGAGATCATGATCTGAGCCGAAGGCAGACACTTAAGAACTGAACCACCTGGATGCCCTCAGAATTAGAAACTAATTTTCTAATTTTCACTTTCCATTGAATTTTCACTTTCCATTCTTTATTAGCTCAGTGGATCTCAGAACAACATTGTAAAATTTAGATTTAGATTTCTAAATCTAAATCTAAATTTTAGATTTAGAAATCTATGTGAATTCCTAAACCATAGATTTCCATACAGGTCATTAATAGAAACAGAGGTGTGAGGGGGTGTTTCTCATGTTTTTATGCAAAGCTCCCTTTGCAGAGAACAGTGGTCCTTGGAATCTTAAGCCTTTATGAAGTTGGGCTGAGACACTGTCAGATGCAGAGGAATCCAGATCAGGGCTCACTTGAAATCCAGATGCCTAGAATTCTGAGGCTCTTCTTATATAGTATATGCTTATTCCCAGCCTCTCCGTTTCCAGGACCAGGAGTGGGCACGTGGCTTTAGAATCTCTGTGGGTATTTGAAAAGGAGCCACAGTAAGATATAATAACTGTATTAGATAGGGCAGCTAATATCTGCTGAGGACTTACTTTATGCTCTACTTTGTGCTATGGTCTCACTTTAATTCATAGTAGCTGTGCCAGGTAGAAATGATTCTGACCCCCACTTGAGAGAGAAAGTAAAGCTCAGTGAAATTACTACATTTTCCCAGAGTAACATGGTCAGTAACTGGCAGAGGAGGGACATGAGCCACATCTCTGCCTGTTCTTTTTCATCACTCATCTCTCTAGGGTCCTGTCTCTGTCAGGTTAGACCCAGTTCCTTCACCCCTTTCCAGGACCTTACCAATAGCCCAGTAGCTTTTCTCTCAGAACGCCCATGTTAGGTGTTTGCAAATCACTGTGGCTACAGGTCTGAGCTCATTGCCCAAGAGGGAGGACATAGTTGGCCCTAGTCCTTGATCATTATCTCTTTTCTCAAGTATTGGTATTCTTTGTCCCTTCCTTTTGCCCTGTCAGCATTTTCTCCCATCCTCTACTCCATTGAGCTAGTTATAGCAGTGATAATAAGGTCTTCAAGGAGGACAGTCAGACCTATAACAGTTCCTTCCCAAGGCCTCTTCTATCTGGCTAGGCAGTGGTCTTATTCTTAGGGAGTGCCCTTCTGGGTCAAGAGGGGAAACCTGTCCCGTCTCCACAGAGAGACTTAGGCTGTCACACTGGGGATGAGAAGACAATGTCACCAGATCACTGTGGAATGGAGCAGCCAGAGACGCTTCCTGGAAGAGGGCAGGTTTAGGCAGTCCAGAATTTGGGTGCCTGGGCGGCTCAGTTGGTGTAGTGTCTGCCTTTGGCTCATGTCAATCCCAGAGTCCCGGGATCGAGTCCCGCACTGTGAGCTCCTGGTCAGGAAATGACATCTTGCTGTACTTTTAGGAAGAGAAATCCATCTTGGTGAATGGGGCCAACTGGAGGGGGAAAATCTGGAGGCAAAGAGAGCAGTTAAAAAAAACAGCAAGCAGGGGCGCCTGGGTGGCTCAGTTGGTTAAGCATCTGCCTCGTGCTCAGGTCATGATCCCGGAGTCCTGGGATTGAGCCCCACGTCAGGCTCCCTGCTCCTTCTCTCTCTATCTCTCTCTCCCCCACACACACACATAAATAAATAAATCTTTAAAATATAAATAAATAGCAAGCATTTAGTAAATACATTCTTTCTGTGTGCCAGGCCACTTTCCATTCTTTATTAGCTCAGTGGATCTCAGAACAACATTGTGAACTGGGTACTGTAATAATCTCGCGAACTTTGCAGGTGAGGAGATCACTGCTTAGTGAGGTTCAAGGTGACTTGCCCAGGGTCTAGCTAGTAAGTTGGAGAGTCTAGACTGTCTAATTCCAGAGCCCAACCTGTTAACCATCATATACCAGTGTCATCCCCTGTCAGGAAGGAGGCTTTTTTGCTAGGGGAAAGGAGGTCTGGGTAGAGGCCATGAAAATAAAATGAACAGGGATACAGCAAGAAGGGCAGGCCTGGGGACAGCAGGAGGAGCTCAGATTCCAGAGTAGCAAGTTTGGCTGATGGGGAGCCACAGCAGGTGTTGGAGAGTAGGAGTGATGGAACCAGGAAAAATTCCTCTGGCAATAGGATGAGCGCATTGGGTCTCATCAATATGAAGGACAAGCCCAGGGGTCATGAAGGGGAAAGGGAGAGGAGATTGGAGCTTAGGGAGCAGGCTGTAGGTAGCACTCCTGGATTTATAGGGCCTTCCCCACACTGTCTTCCCTGACATTCCCTTTTGTCCCCTCTGCAGCCATCGTCAGCCAGTGGCAGCAGGAGTCCAAAGAGAAGGTGGTATCCCTCCTGCTGTCCCACCTGCCCCTGCTTCAGCCAGGCAACACAGAGGCCAAGTCGGAGTACATGAGGCTGCTGCAGAAAGTGCTGGCCTACTCGATCGAGAGCAATGCCTTCATCGAGGAGAGCCGCCAGCTGCTCTCTTATGCCCTCATCCACCCAGCCACCACACTGGAGGACCGCAATGCACTGGCCCTCTGGCTGAGCCACCTGGAAGAACGGCTGGCTAGCGGCTTCCGCACCCGGTCTGACCCCACCTACCACTCACGCCAAGGCTCAGATGAGTGGGGGAGCCCTGCAGAGCTGGGCCCTGGGGAGGCAGGGCCCGGCTGGCAGGACAAGCCACCCCGGGAAAATGGACACGTGCCCTTCCACCCATCCAGCTCGGTGCCGCCAGCCATCAACAGTATTGGGAGCAACGCAAATGCAGGTGAGTGAGTGCGGGTCCCAGGAGGCCATGCCTACTGGAAAAAGGTCACACTGGGCTCTTCACTCATTCTTTGGCCTTGGGCAAGTCACATAATCTCTCTGGACCTCAGCTTTATGAAGCCGTGCAGGGCTTGTGAACTGGCATTCTGGGAGCCATGTCTGACTTACAGACATGTCTTGTTGAGCCCAAACTCAGTGAAACTTTGCTTTTGTCTTATGATGTTTTAAAATAAATTTGGTGACTTAAGAAATTGGGAATTTCCCCTAAAAATCTAGATTTCAGTTTCTCTCAAAAAGTTAAAAAAACGTCCGATAACTCAAGTCCTGTAATCCTGTGGCAACAATAAGATGTCTGAATATTGTGTCTCCCCCCACCCCCCGCACCTTAAAACCCTGCACATGTGCCCAGATGGCCCGTGCCCCTACCACTTTCTTTTCAGCATGTCTGATACCTGCCAGGCTTCCGAAAGCATTGCGTTACTAGACATAATCTAAGGTCCCTTCCAGCTTAGACATTGTGGATTTGTGTTTATGGCTTCAGCCATAAAAATACTAACAGCATTGTTTCTGAGAAATCAGTGTTTGTAAGCCTGTTTATGTAAGATGTAAGGCACACAATAAGATATTAGTAACAGTAGGTAACATTATTGAGTGTTGACTGTGCTGTAAATGCTTTACTGACGTGATCTCATTTAATCCTTGTCACAACTTTATCATCGGCCCCATTCTAGAAATGACACTGAGACTCAAAGAAGCAAACTCACATACTCAAGGTTATACACAGAACAAGTAGTAAAATGGTCCGAAGTTCAGACCCAGGCAGTCTGACACCAGAGTCTGTCCCTGGCGACTACGCTGTCCTCCAGCTAAATGGTTTGGAAAGGGCTGTGTTGGTAAGCACCCCAGAGGCTAGGGTGAGCAGGAGGAGCTGATATTCTGGTGAGTTTTTGAAATATTAGTTGAAATGAACAGGATAAGGGGAGAGTGGCATTTCCAAGGCGTGGTAAGGTAATATTACCTGATTCTAGGTGTGAGAGGTTTCCAAGATTTAACCTCAGCATGATTGGTCCCCTTCAGCTGGCTAGTAGTGCTTAAAGCAAGCCAAGAGCAAGTGGCAGTGAAATGTCATCCATGCCAGCAGGTGGGGTGAACCTGGGTCTCCTGGTGGCACCTGGGACACATCCTTGATGCCCTGAGCCTCTTTCTTCCCCCAGTTTCATATTGATGTCCTGGCTACTTGTCTCCCTCCCAGGTGCTGATAAGGATAGGAGGAAATAAAGGGATAGGAAAGCATTTCTGGCACCTTTAGCAACACAAAGTGTGTTAGACCTTGTTTTATAGTCTCAGAACATCATAGTTTCTGGGTCCAAGTTGGAAAAATATATTAATAAAGATAATTCTAGCTCAGATTATTGAGCATTCATGCTTTTTCAAAAGCTGTTCTGAGAAATTTACACATATAAATTCTTGGGCTGAGTCACAGAAAAGTCACCTTCCCCAGGTGGTGTAGCCAGAATTTCAATCCAGGCAGTCTGGCTCCACAGCTCAGACTTGTAACGACTATGCTACATTGCTTCCACCTAAAAGTGACCCTCCCATAGATACTCAGACCTCATCAAGGGGAGGGGTTACCCATGTGGGGTGCCCATACATTTCTTCCTCCCCCCAATGGGGGACAGCAGCTATTAAAAGAGCAACTAAGCTGGAAAAACATCAGATAGAGGGCTTGAATCGGAAGAGAGAAAGGAATTGGACATTCCAGGTAGAGGACAGAGCATGAAATGAAGACACAGGGGTGGCAGTTTGGAGTGTACAGACGTGTCTGGCTGGGATGGAGAGACGCAAGGATTTAAATGAGTAATAGTAGTAACAGACATTCGTGTTTACTGTGTGCCTGCCCCTGTGCCAAGGACATTACTTGAAAATGGAGGCAGAGGTGGGGGGAAGTGAGTTTCCCAGGATCATAAAGTGGCAGAGCCAGAATTTTAGTGCAGGTCTGTCTTGACTCCCAGATCTCAGTATATCAGGGCCACATTCTGGGGGACCTTGAAGGATAGGATGAAGCTTTTCAATTTCAAGCAGTTGCAGGAAACAGGAAACCATTAAAATATTTTTGAGTGGGGAGCAAGGATTGGCCTGTAAGGGCAAGCAGGGTGGGTTTGGGGTGCTGCCAAGGACAGACCAGGGTTTCTTGGAGAGAGTGTGAGGCCCTGGATCTCCAGCCGGCATTCCTGTTTTTATAGTTCTCATGCTGTGGCCGGCCTCCACCCCAGTGCCTGGCCAAGCAGGGCTCCTCAGGAACTGCACGATCATTCCAATCAGGATAATTTCCTGCCTCCTTCTTGGCTGAGTAGGGAAGAGGAGGAAGCCATAGGCACCAAGACAGGCAAAAGGAAAAAAAGCCTATACCAAGTCCCATGGGGCCCAAAAGGTGCCATTTTCCGGGAATCCAGACACTTGGGAGAAGCCATGAGAAGAGGACCCCAGAGGTTACAGACAGAGGTGGAGGCTGGCCTGAGGGGGTGGATCAGTGCACTGCCCTGTCCTTCAGGGGATTTCCTGGCTAGGAGCATAGAGATGGTCGCAGATGAAGGGAGGTGGTTTGGGGCCTGTACCAAGCTGGATGTCCTTCCTGGGTTGAGTTTCAGTGGAGCAGTGGCAGGAATCCCAGCCTTTCCATCAGAAACAAGGCTAGGATTCTTCCGTAGCTGCCTCCCAACTCCCTCTGGGAACTGGGGCAAAGTGCTTCTGTTTTCTGAGCATTGATGTTCTCACCTACCCAGGGTGAGGCTTTTTGGCTTTGTGTCCTTGTCTTTTTGTTTGACTTTGGGTACTTTTGAATTCCCTGTGTCAAGCTAAGAGGCACCCTTAGGATGGACCATGGGTGCCCTCCTTTTGGCTTTTATGAAACTGAGGGCTCTTGTGTATCACACCCTGCACCTGATCCCAGCGATGCAGAAATGATTGAGTAGGGTTGTTATTCTTGCATCTGCTTGAAATTGAAAAGCTTCACCCTACCTTCAAGGCCCCCCAGAATGTGGCCCTAATATACATGAGCTCAGAGTCCAGTAAATGCTAGGCTTGAGGCATTTGGCCTCAAGGCCAAATTTTGAGGCATAGGGCCCCCACGAGTGCAGAGGGAGGAGTCCCAGAAGAGCTAACACTTGAGTGAGGAGTGAAGACGAGGTGGCTGGCAGGGAAGGGTGGAAGAGCAGTGAGTTAGGCTGAGGGAGTAGTTCCACGAAGTTTAGTTTGTGGGAACCTGCCTGGCCTGAGGATGGCTAAAATCAAGTTGGGGCCCTTTTCGTACCTCAGGAATGGGACAGATGGAGAATATGAAACACCTTGTGGAAGATGGCCTGGATTCACCTTGAGTTACTGGGCCTTTTGGATAGTTGATTTTAGCTCAGTACAGGAAAAATCTTTGGGAGGTGGTGAGGCCCAATGACAGGTATGTTGAAGAAGCAGTTTATGTATTTCATTCATTCATTTACTTTACAAATACTAATGAAGCAGCTCCTCCGGGCCACGCCTCACTGTAATTACTGAGGCTACGATGATCTTTAGGACAGGACAAATCCCTGCTGTCACAGATCTTGTATTGTAGCAGGGCTGTACAGTTAATAAGCATGTAAACAAATAACTAGGTAAAATCACTCCAAGTTGTGGTAGGTGCTGTAAGGAAGGTAAGTAAGAGTCATATGATAGAGTAACCAAGATTGGCGGGGGGCAGCTACTCAGGGAAGGCCTTGGAAGACATGATGCGTGCTGGAGATGAAACTTTAGGGAGCCAGCTGCTAAGATCAGGAAGACAGGAAGAAAGAGCAAGTGCAGAAGTCCTGAGGTTGGACAGCTTGAGTGTTCTAGGAACAAGTGAGGGTTGGTGGGGAAGCCAAAGCTAAAAAGGCTTGAACTGAAGAGTGAGCTGGTGGAGGTCAGAGGTCAGAGATGAGCAGGGCTCAGGTCCCAAAGGGCCTTATAGGTATGTGGAAAAGTTTGAATTTTATCCTCAGTGTGAAGGGAGGTCATAGCTGGGATTTAAAGTAGGGACTAACTTGGTCAGATTTGCATTTTTAGAAAAATCAACGTGGCTTCTGTGAGGTGAATGGACTGTAGGAGGCAAGAATGAATCCAAGAAACCAGTAAGGAGCTTGTAGCAATAATTCCAACAAGGGACACCAGTTACAGACCAGGGTGCTGGAAGAGAAAGTGGGAAGATTCAGAGATCTTGTGGCTGAGCGTTTGCTGATGGGTTAGGTATGGGGAATGAGGAAACGAGCAATATCTCATAGGTGGTTCCCCTCAGACCCCAGGGTCCCTTCCTGGCTTTGGATTCTGGGGCTGAGCCGTTGTCCATGGCACCAGCCAGGGGGCATGATCTCCTGTGGTCAGATCTCCAAACCTGACCTCTTGCCTCTCCCCCTCTGGCCAGGTCTCCCCTGCCAAATTCACCCCAGCCCGCTGAAGCGCTCCATGTCACTCATCCCCACGAGCCCCCAGGCCCCTGGTGAGTGGCCGAGTCCGGAGGAGCTCGGGGCCCGGGCTGCTTTCACCACGCCCGACCACGCACCCCTCTCACCCCAGAGCAGCGTGGCCTCCTCTGGCAGTGAGCAGACGGAGGAGCAGGGCTCCAGCCGGAACACTTTCCAGGAGGACGGCAGTGGCATGAAAGGTATGTCAGGGGAGGGTAGCACTAGGACCCTCTGAAGAGAGGCTTCTGCATAGCTTAGAGAATAGAAGAGAGCCGTGGTAGCTTCCACCTTCCTATCCCATCACCCTCTACCCTACCCTAGCCAGGGACGGGTCCGAGGGGAGGAGTGAGTCCCTGCCCTTAGGGCTCAAGACTGAGCAGAGAGATCCCTTTAGGCCCCAGTCTGATAGCAGAGAAACCCCTGCCCTCAGACACCCCAGCCTGACAATGGAGCCAGGACGGAGCAGTAGCTGATGTTCCAGGGGCACCAATGAGGTCGTCCTAGTACATATCCAATTAAGCAGCTCAGAAGGGTCAGATGTCCTGAAATCAGGGAAGACCACCTAGAAGGGTGTGACTGGACAGAAGTGGCTTATGGGGGCGCCTGGGTGGCTCCATTGGTTAAGCATCTCCCTTCAGCTCAGGTCATGATCCCAGGGTCCTGAGATCAAGCCCCACTCTGGGCTCCCTGCTGAGCAGGGAGCCTGCTTCTCCCTCTCCCTCTGCCTCCCGCTCCCCCTGCTTGTGCTCTCTCTGTCAGATAAATAAATAAAATATTTTTTAGAAAATGGCTTATGGACCTTTGGCTTTCCCCTACTCCTCCTGGTTTTCTGCAGTTTCTAGTGTTAACCTCTCGTTATGTTGTATACACCTATTCCCTCTTCCCCCCTTCAGGGTGGAGTTCCATGGGGCTCCGGAGAAGGTGCTCAGTGCTGGGGCCTCAGGGTCCCACCAAGGTTGGAACATTAAAAACTACAGAAAACTGCTCCCTCCCCACAACCCTTCCTCTGTCCTGGTCACAAGGTCCAGATTCCTGACCTTTTGCTCTCCTTTTCCACAGATGTGCCCTCATGGCTGAAAAGCCTCCGCTTGCACAAGTACGCGGCCCTCTTCTCACAGATGAGTTACGAGGAGATGATGACACTGACTGAGCAGCATCTGGAGTCTCAGGTAAAGCCAAAGGGACTCTCAGGAGGTGTTGGGGGCAGCACCAATTTGACGTTACCCTTGCGGCCCAAGCCTGTGGTGTCTCTTCAGGCCTTGGGGGCACCCCAAGTACATGAGCCTCACTTTTCCAGCTTCCTATCCCCTTCTGCCCCTACCGCAGAATGTCACCAAAGGTGCCCGCCACAAGATAGCCCTGAGCATCCAGAAGCTACGCGAGAGGCAGAGCGTCCTCAAGTCCCTGGAGAAGGTGAGGACCTGGTATTCCCATCTCCAAGGCCAGCTAACTGCCTGGTGGCTCTGGGAGGCCTCCCCTGGGGGCTTCCCCAGCCCAAGGGAGGCCGGGAGCAAGTCAGATGACAGGGTTCACGGGCCTGTGGCTGAGAGGCTCCCCTCTCTTTCTGTTCTGGTCTGTGTCTCTAGACTTTGTCTCTGTTAACTCAATCCCTGCTGTCTTTTCACTCTTCACTTTTCCATTCCTAGTGTTTCTTTCTTTCTTTTTTTTTTTTTAAGATTTTATTTATTTATCTGACAGAGATCACAAGTAGGCAGAGAGGCAGGCAGAGAGAGAGGAGGGGGAAGCAGGCTCCCTGTTGAGCAGAGAGCCCAATGCGGGGCTCGATCCCAGGACCCTGAGATCATGACCTGAGCCGAAGGCAGAGGCTTTAACCCACTGAGCCACCCAGGCGCCCTCTGACTAGTGTTTCTGATGGAGCAGAATGTCTGCATGATCTCTCTTTCCATTTGGTTATTTCTCATTCACTCACTCCCCTTCCATATCTGCCTTGATTTTCATTCCTCTTCCCCTTCCCTGCCACTTGCTTTCTGGTTCCATCCTTGGTGGGACCCTCAGGCCCAGCATCAGACCACCTTCTCCTGACCCCCATGGAACTCCACTTTGAAGTGGGGAAGGGGGATTGCATTATACCATTGTGTACATATCTGTGTGTATATGTGAGCTTGTATTGTTCTTGCTTGCTTTCTCTTAAGTGCTAGGACTCAGGGTTCCACCAGCCCTCTCCCAGCTCTGTCTGACCCCGCCTATGTAGTCATTCTGTGTAGCTGCAGGGGTCAGCAGGTAACCCCGGATGTGTCCTCTCTTCTCAGGATGTGCTGGAAGGTGGGAATCTACGCAATGCTCTGCAGGAGCTGCAGCAGATAATCATCACCCCCATCAAGGCCTATAGTGTCCTCCAGGCCACTGTGGCTGCTGCCGCTGCCGCCACCCCTACTGCCAAGGATGGGAGCCGGGGGGAGCCACCACTGCCAGGTGCTGAGCCTCCCCTGGCTCACCCCGGCACAGACAAGGGCACTGAGGCCAAGGACCCTCCAGCTGCAGAGAGCTACCCCCCTCCACCAGCTCCGGCTCCCACTGATGGCAGTGAGCCAGCCCCGGCTCCCGTCGCCGACGGAGACATCCCCAGCCAGTTTACACGGGTGATGGGCAAAGGTGAGACCACGCAAGGCCCAGCAAGAAGTTCTGGGACAGGGAGCCAATTGAACCCAGTTATCAGGGGTCAAATCCAAGTTAAATGATGGGAGCAGAGCTTTTTATAGTACCCTAGTGACTAGATTCAGAGAATGGCTGAGACAGAGTAGCAAGGCCCCGCCCTCAGGTGTGTCTAGGCCGATGGTAGGAGAGCCCTTATTTACCTGCACAGTGTCTCCAGCCTGAGCAGAAGGTGGAACGGTGTGTCAGTGGAAATTGTGTATACTATGAGACAAATCCATTGGTTCTTTCACAGGAGACTAAAGTCCGCAGGATGAGGATGGGGAAACTCATAGTGGGCTTGGCCTTTCCTAAGGCAGCATGGCGTAGCCGACTTTACACTTGGGTCCATATTCTTTTAGCTGTGTGACCTGGGGCAAGTGATTCCACCCCTCTGAGCTACTGTGGTGGGCTTTATATATGCTCATGATAACCAGGTACCAGGCTTCGCATATAGCTAGAACTCATCCAGCCTGAGTGTCCTCTTCCAATTTTTGTGCTGGCCAGGAGGCCTGAGGGAGCTAGAGCATGGCAGACGACATGCTGGGGCTAACTTCCCTCCCTTCCCGTTGTCCCTCAGTGTGCACCCAGCTGCTGGTGTCCCGACCAGACGAGGAGAACATCACCAGTTACCTCCAGCTTATTGAAAAGTGCCTGACTCATGAGGTGAGGCCTTCTCTAGGGTCCCAAGAAGGGAAGGGCTCCCCCCATCGCTCTCAGCATCCGCATTCCTGACGTGGCCCTCAGGGCTCTGCCCAGCTGGCACCCACCCAACGTTTCCAGCCCTCATCTCACCGGTGTTGGTTCTAGTGGCTGCAGTGAGCTCTTCTTCTCAGAGCCTTACTGCATGTTCCTTCTCTGGGGAGCCAGATTCCCCTCCCTCCTGCTGGTCCCTTGGCACTCAGTTCAGACAAGTACACCTCAGGGACGCCTTCACTGGCCCCTCAGAGCAGATCAGGCCTCTCCCCAGCAGTGCTCATCACAGGTCAGATGGCCTGCGTGTCTTCTGCCCAGCTGACCCATGAGCTCTGTGTGCACAGGTTAGCTCTGCCTCCCAGCACTGCCTGGCACAGAGCAGGCAGGCAGTAAATAATTTGAGTGGGTGAATGGAAGGCAGATCTGAAAGCACACCCTCCCTGCTTCACGCTCCCAATTCTAGGCGTTCACGGAGACGCAGAAGAAACGGCTGCTGTCCTGGAAACAGCAAGTGCTGAAGCTCCTCCGGACCTTCCCGCGCAAAGCCGCACTAGAGATGCAGAGCTACCGGCAGCAAAAAGGGTGAGCAGGGTCACCAGGGCGTGGGGCCTTCCTTCCCAAGGCCCTTGGTGGTGGACAGGTGGTGCTCAGTGGACTGATCACGTTCTGGGCTGGGAATTAGATTGTCCTCATTCGATCACTGGGTGGCCTTCCATAAGTCACCCAGTGAAGACTTTCCCAGAAGAAAATTAGGGTGTTCTTAGCAGTAGAACAGGGTCCCGAGCTGGCAGAAGCAACACCTGTCCCTTTGCCTGTCCCCTATTCTCCCCTGTGTGCAGGGGGCTGTGAAGTCCCTTTTCTCCCCAAATACTAAATAGCGCGTTTGAGAATTCAGGTTAGGAGAACTGCGGTAAGTGGGTGTGAGGAAACTCCTGTCCACTCCCTTCTCTGTCCTGGGAGTAGCTTGGGGCAGGAGAACAGCGTGTGATTGATGCAAGGACTTGGGCAGGGAATCCTTGTTCAGAGCAGGTCTGTGTTCTGTCCTTCCCATGCGGACTATGGCGCGGGAGGTGAGGAAGGAGCAGACAGCGGGGCCCCGACTCCCTCAACTGACACCATGCCTTCTCCTCTCTCACAGCTGGGCGTTTGGCTCCAACTCACTTCCCATAGCTGGCTCTGTGGGGATGGGGGTGGCCCGGCGGACCCAGCGGCAGTTCCCCATGCCTCCCCGGGCCCTCCCACCCAGCAGGATGGGCCTTCTGAGCCCTTCAGGCATCGGGGGCATCTCCCCGCGACATGCCCTCACTAGCCCCAGCCTTGGGGGCCAGGGCCGACAGGTGAGCCGGTGGGAAGCGGAGGGCCTGGCGCTTCTGGGGTTGGGCTGGTAGTGCCTGGGCTGTGTGTGTCCACGTGTTTGCACCCGGGCCCAGCTCAGAGGGGAGAGGCTCCTTTGCCAGCTCCACCAAGCCCGGGCTTAGGCCTCGGGCTTGGCCTCTTCCCACTCAGCTCACCACTTTTCTCTTTTCCCATGCCCTGTGCAGAACCTGTGGTTTGCCAACCCTGGAGGCAGCAACAGCATGCCCAGCCAGAGCCGCAGCTCTGTGCAGCGCACCCATTCCCTCCCGGTCCATTCATCACCCCAGGCCATTCTCATGTTCCCTCCAGGTAAGCTGTCCCCACCCCTGGGGCTTCGCCTCAGCCACACCCTGAGGTAGCCCTTCTCTCGATCCCATTCCCATTTCTACCTCCCACCACTCTGCACTCGTCTTCCCCCATCCTGAGTGTTCTTGTGCCCCCCTCCCCCACTTCAGTTTTCTTTCTCAGATCCTACCTGCTTTCTCTGTCTTCTCTCTCCCGTACTCCTAGCCCTACCTCTCCACACCTCTCCCTCCCTGTGTTCACAGTCTTAGTGTCCCTGTTGGTGTCCATCACCATCTCCTTAGAGGATCATTAAATACTCAATTTGGAAGGGGTGGAGGGGATGAGACCGTCAGAGCATCGAGGTTTCTATGGAGGGGAGTCCTGCCCGTCAGTCCCCTGGGTTTTTTTCAGGCAGGAACCAGCAGACTTCAGTTCATAGATCAGGTTCCACACTGAAAGGGCCTGGGAGGTGAGACGGCTGTTTTCCCTCTGCTCACAGACCAGTCTAGAGATGAGAGATCTGAATGGGGGTGAAGTGGGCAAAACGGAGGTTAGAGAAACGCTAGCCCTGCTTTGCTCATTGAGTCCTAAGGGTGTCCCCTGCCCTGGGCCAGGCCTGCTGCTGGCCACTCGGGCTGTAGCGGCAGAGAAGGCTGGTCTGGAAGAGGTGAGGAAGGAGGTGATGGGGCGCCTGGCTGGCTCATCAGTAGAGCATGCATGCGGCTCTTATTTCAGGGTTATGAGTTCAACCTCCATGTTGGAGGTAGAGTTTTACTTCAAAAAAAAAATTTTTTTTTAAAGATTTTATTTATTTATTTGACAGAGATCACAAGCAGGCGGGGGGGGGCGGGCGGGAAGCAGGCTCCCTGCTGAGCAGAGAGCCCGATGCGGGGCTCGATCCCAGGACCCTGAGATCATGACCTGAGCTGAAGGCAGCGGCTTTAACCCACTGAGCCACCCAGGCGCCCCTACTTCAAAAAAATTTTTTAAAAAGATTTGCAGGTGATCCTAAGCTCGTCATGACATAAATGCCAATCAGTGGGTTTCTCCACTTGTGAGATTATGTGAACTGCTTGCCACCTATCAGAGGCAGAGGACCCTGTCTGTTGTGCTCATCCTAGCATGGTGGGCATCTGCTTTACATCAGTTGCAGATGCAAATGACTGGATGGACTGCATGAGCAAAAAATTGGAACGGTTCTTTTTACTGGACTACGTATCCAGCGGCTTTCCACGCCGCCAAATCAGATCCTCCTGGCTGCATACATGAGAGCACTGGTTTATTCCCATCATATCAGTCATGAATCTGAGACTCAAGTGACTTGCCCAAGGTCGAAAAACATATTGGCTAAGAAGAGACAATTAAGTGTCCCGACACGACCTTAGCTCAGAGTTCATTGGGGATGTGATGACAGGAGAGGCTGGAGGTGGGAGCAGGATCTTCTGAAATCAACTAGAAAGCTCAGGCTTTCTCCCCATCACGGTGAGGAGCCAAGGAAGGGGTTTTAAGCAGTGTGGGGTGGGGTCAGGTCTGCTCAGGGAGGTGGGCTGTTTCTCAGACACTAGAATAAGAGGCCTTTAGAGATGGTTTGAGGACAAGCCCCATGGCTGCTGTCCTGATTTGCCCCATCTGTAGGGCCTGCCCAGATGACATCCTGCCCAGTGGAGCAAGTCCAAGTGGGGATGGGAGGGGTTCTAACTAAGCTTCTGCACCCAAGTACAGAGCAGGTCATCAGTCAAGGAGTACAGGGCTGCCCAGTGCCTGGGGCTGATGGCCAGACTGCGCCTAAGGCAACATGCAGTGTGTGGCCTCCAGACGCTCCCTCAGCTTCCCATCACTCCCTTCGCCTGCTGGTCAGGCTTTCTGTTCATTGCTAAGCCTCTGCGTGCCCCGTGATACACCCAGGCCCATCTGTGTCCTTCATCTCTGCCCAGTCATACTTTCCATCAGAGCGTGTGCTGTGTCTTACATGCGGCTTCTGTCTTTTGCCTCTCTCTCCCTCCCTCCTTTTCCTCCAGTCCCTCTCAGCCCCTCCCCCATACCAGCCCATGCAGTCCTTTGTCTCCCAGGTTCTGCCCTCCACAGTCAGTTTAGCCCTCGCCTCTGTTCTCTCTCCCCCCAGACTGCCCGGTCCCTGGGCCTGACCTGGAGATCAATCCCACTCTGGAGTCTCTGTGTCTGAGCATGACAGAACACGCCTTGGGTGGTGAGCATTTTCTCTTCCCCTGACCCAGCTCCCACCTACCCAGCAGCGTCTCCGCCTCTGAACTGAGCAACTCAGAGCATCCTGAGGGGTCCCTAGGGGAGGCCAGCCTCCAGGGAGGGCCTGACTGGGATGACAGGCTACCTGAGCGCCTTTTCTTGGGCCTCCCGCCAGTTCCTGATCTTCCTCCCTTCCTCCCTTTCTCACCACAGATGGGACAGACAAAACCTCCACCATCTGACGGGACCCACAGCCCAGCGCACCCATAGGCTCCCTGGGCGGCGGGCGGGGGCCAACCCCCAACGGGCTTCTCCGCGACAGCGAGAGGGTGGGGCTGGCTCAGCTATACATTCTAGTATTTTTCTACTTTCTCACCCTTTTAACTTTTGTTTAACATTGGCACGCGCCTTGCTCACTCCCAGGCCCGTCGAGGGATCTCTGCTGAGGCTCAGGGAGGTAGGGGGCAGCCAGGATAAAGGGGGCAGGGACTGGCCAGCCTGACTGCCCCTCCTTCCCTTCCTCATCCCCTGCCTGGCCCCGTCCCACCCCTGCCTCCTCCAGACTGCCGGCCACCTGCCCCTCCTAGGGGAGCAGTTTCCCCCTATCTTGTGGGGCCTGCTCGGAACCATCTGACATTTGGGGAGAGAGAAGCGGGGCTGATAATCTGCTCTCTTGGATGTTATTTGAGAGGAGCTAAGGAGAAGGTGGTGGATGAGAGGAGCCCCTCTCTCCTTGCCACCTTCTTCTCCTTCCCCATTCCCATCATTCCCCAAGGACAGGAGCCACCCTCCTTTCACTCACCTCCTTTTGCCCTGTTTATCAGAGGTTCTCTACAATTAATTTCTTAGGCCTATTTAAGATGCATATTTATATAGTTCTTAACGGTTTTTCTCTCTGATCATTCCCTCTCATTTTTAGAATCCCCAGGCCTCTCTCTGAGCCAAGAAAGTGGCAGGGGGAGCCTGAATTTTACGAGGGGAGGGGGCGGAGCCCCCTCCTCCAGACCCCCTAGCCCTTCCCCACTTCCCCCCAGCCCTGGCTCCCCGGATGCAGAGGTTGAAGGCCGGGAGCCAGGGCAGCCAGTGAGGTCAGGAAGTCTGTTGCCTTAACATCCCCTTCCCGTAACCAACATACACCCTTGTCCACTCCCAGGTCTGGTTGCTGAAAGACTTGGGGTAAGGAATAAGGGAAAGGGGATTGTTTGGTTTTTGGTTTCTTTCCCCACCCCTCTTTTCTTTCATCCTTCCCCACTTCCCATTCTGTCATGACCTCACTTAAGTGGAACACTATATCATAACCCAGAGATTTGTCCCAGCCGTGGAGTCATACAGACCCTCTGGTCTCTGTTCCTGCTGAGGGGTTGTGCTGGGGCCCAGGTGGAGGGAGGGGACTTGGGGGTTCAGGCTGTGGGGAAGCCAGGGTCCCCTATTCCAACCTCCTCTTCCCCCTCAACCCACCCCACCCCCCACTGGGACATTCTCAAGCTTTTCACACCGAAAAGGAAAAAAAAATGTTATTTTTAGATACATTTTATGAATAACTTTTGTTATGAATATGGCTGGTAACCATTGTGTATGTTATTAAAGATACAAAATGTTGGGAAAAAACAAAAAACCAAAAAAAAAAAAATTTTAAAACCACCGCCCTCCCTGCACTCTCAGCCCATTCCCCAGACCTCCTTGCCTCTGCCCTCCTGGTCTGGACCTCCCTCAGCTCTGAGCTCAGGGAGAGGGAGGAAACCAGGGGGTGGGGTGGCCCTGGGGATCTGCTAAGGTCCCCACCTCCTCTCCCAGTGCCGGGCTGGGTGGGGTGTCAGGTTTATTTATGTACCTCTTGCACACTCATCAACCTATGCAAGTCCCCACCCCGGCCCCTCCATGTTTCTGTGCCTTTGCTCATTCCCCTCAAGCTCCCAGGGCTTCTCCAGTCCCCCTATCCCAATAGCCCCGGGAAGTGGGATGGACAGGGGCCACCTCGTTTGGAATCAGCAGGGTGTCCCTCTTACAGGACCCTCACCACCTCCCAGCCAGTCCTGTCTTCTTCACTACCCATCAGTGTGAGCTGCCTCTGCCTGGCATTGGGAGGTGGTGAGGGACACCCCCCACCCACACACACAATGGGAGGCAAGAGCTCCCCCCCTCCCCCACCTGACAGCAGAGTGTGCAGGACGCAGGCGGCCCCACTCTGATGGGCAGGACCCTGACCCTCTTCTGCCCCAGCCCCTCCCCAGCACCCTCCCCTCCACCATGATTTCACCCTCCCTCCTATCCCCAGCCCCACTGGCAGAATCAGCTTTGAGTAACTGTACAGTTTTTCTCGCTGTTGGAGAAGACTTACTTGTTGGAGTTTCACTTGTTTAATGGTCTGGGCTTATTTTGGAAAAAAAAAAAAAAACAAGAAACAAAAACAAAAAAGGATTCTGACCTTTGTTATGCTCTACTATACTTCATGGAAAACCTAGCAGCCTTAAGAGCTGAGGCCACTGAACTCCTGGGATGGGGGGAAGGAGAGGTATAAGCAGAATAAGACCATAGGGCTGGGTGGGGGCATAAAGGGAAAAAAAATCGGCTTTATTAACAGCAAGGCTTGGAGAGGAGGGAAACAAAGTGAAGGGCTCGCAAACAGACCACTTAAAAGTGCCTTCTTGCGCATAATAATCGCATTATAATCATGTCTGCACCAACCCTGAAGGACCTGGGACTCAGTCACTGTCACTGTCGGCTTCGCTGGAATCAGAAGCTGCAGCTTCACTGCCATCCTCCTGGGCAGAGTGCTCGCTGCCACTGGGGAAGGGACTGGCACTGCGGCTCCGGCTCCGCCGGCCGCCCCCATCACTGCCGCTATCCGAGTCATTGTCACTGCCACGGGCCTGGCCTCTGTCCTCATCATCAGAATCCGCGTCGTCTTCCGAGTCTGCATCACTGCCAAAGATCTCCTCTTTGTCCCGAGCGGCCCGGGCCTCGTCCTCGCTGCTCTCATCCTCGCCGCTACCACTCTTGTCACTCGCCTCATCCCTGTCACCGTCTTCACGTTCACTCTCGCTGCCCGAACGCTCATCCTCACTGCCTTCCTTCTCACTGCTGCTGCCTTTCTCTCGCTCCTCATCTATAAGGAAGCAGGGAGAAGTGAGTCCCAGTTTCCCACCCTCCCAGGGCTCCTGGGGTTTGGCCCGTCCCACTTTACCTGAGCCCCCAGCTTCTTTCTCTTCTGTCTCCATCTCTTCTTCCTCTTCCTCTTCGGGTTCGTGGTTCTCCAGCTGGGCCTTCCGTGCCTCCTAGAAGCAGCAGGGTTGAGGGGAAGGAGAGGTTCTGTCAGGCTGCTGTCTCTCTCCTCACCCACCACCACCCTCTCCATGGGTGCCCTGGGCCAGTGATGTTTGTTACCTGGGCTTCTAATTCCTTCTCATTCATGTCGCGGTGTTTGACCACAAGTAGGGCATTGGTACCAGACTGAACCCCAGCCTTTGCCCGGCGTTTACTCAGGCGGACCCTGCAGTGGGCAAGCAGGTGGGGCGGGGTGTGTGGAAGATGCATTTAAAGACCCCAGTGGGGGATCCAGTCTGACTTGGTTCTTATTTCCTCACCAATGCTTAGTCCAGAACAGACCAGAATAAATGCGGGTTGAATGAAGGAGACTAAACTCAGAGACTGGATAAGGGAAAGGGAAGGGTAATAGCTCCATGAGTCCCCTGTATTTATAAAGTGTGTGTATACATAAGAGATTTTAAGATGAATTACTTAGCAACACTTAAAAGCACAAAATCTAGATTACTGGCTTTTGGAAAATGTTAATCTGTCGCCCCACTGGGACTTTTCCTTCCCAAAGCATAGCAACACCACTATGGAGAGGAGGGAAACAAAGTGAAGGGCTAGCAAACAGACCACTCAAAAAGTGCCTTCTTGCGCATAATAATCACATTATAATCATGTCTGCACCAACCCTGAAGGACCTGGGACTCAGTCACTGTCACTGTCGGCTTCGCTGGAATCCGAAGCTGCAGCTTCACTGCCATCCTCCTGGGCAGAGTGGAGGTTGGAGCCCTTTGCTGGGCTAGGTCATGGTGCCTCTTGGAGGCCGTCAAGAGCTCCAGGTCACCCAGAGCCCACCAGCCCACTGTGCTACCTTTTACATGGGATCAGTTTGTGAACTCTGCTTTAAACAAATTCAAGGTCACTCTTTCCCAACCCTTACATTATACCAACGTCCCCAGGACAGGAGTAAACTTATAGCTTTCAGGAGAAAGTCTGTGGGTATCCAAGATTTCATTTAAAATATTGATGCTAATTTGATGTATTACTCCATATTTTGCCTATGTTGATTTTCACATGAAGTCTCTTATTACATCAGAGGGAACTTGGCTATCTACACTACAAAAAAGCTCAATCTTGAGATTTTTTTCCTGGGTTCGTGTGTTAGAACCAGGTCCAGCTCACATGCTCAAGCAAACTTCTGCTACTCGTGTTTGACACACAAGAGACCAACCCTTACGTACAAATGACCTCCAAGGTAGTTCCCACGTACCCCCGATCAGGATTCTAAAGCACAGGCCCAGGCTAATCTGAGGTAGGAGTGTACCAAGTACCTGGTCTCCAGTTCATTGTAGTAAACCCCGTCCCCCTCCCGGAAGATGAAAAAGTAGTTCTCCTCATAGCCCTTGCTGGCTTTGTTCTTCACATTCCAGTTGTACTCCCGAGCAATCTTGTAGTCGTACCTGATGAGGATGAGGGGAAAAAGGTCAGCAGCCCCATTTCTTTCTTAGGAGGGAGAAAAGGGAGAGACCCGGTCCTCAATTCCCAAAACCTAACCCCAACCCACGCACACATCATCTGGTGCATAGTCCATCTCCTCCTCCTGGTCCCGCTTTCGCTTCTTCAGCGTCTCTTCCACAGGCAGGAAATAGGCCACAAACTGGTTCCCTTCCTCATCCATCATGCCTCTGGATGGGGGAAGAGGAAAGGTGAAGAGGACAAAGGGCCAATGAGGAACAGGCTAAGGTGTGCAGTGGGGCCACTTACCTGATCATGGCTTGAGACATCATCTCCAAAGCAGCTGCACCACTCGTGTCCTTGGGGGCTGGGTCGGAGTCAAAAATGACCTGAGCACATGGGTTGATCCACATCTAGGGGCAAAAACAGAGATTAGACTGGGACAAGCAGAGATGGCAGGCTGTGCCCTATTGCCTCCTGCCCTGGATCTGACCTTAAAGTCTGGGAAGACAGGCATGACCTCCACCGGTGTCACTCGGGGCTTGCTGTAATGCTGGGAGATCTGGTGGGGGCAAAAACAGGGTGGGAGAGGAGGATATGGAGCTCTGGAGCTGCACTTTGTTCTGCCCCCAGCCCCCATCCCATCCCATCCCAGTCCCTCAATTACCGATTTCTGGGCATCCTCGAAAGTTTTCTCAATGGCTGTGATCTGGCTATCCCTGTCTTTGTATATTTCTTCCTCCGTGAACTGCTGTTTCACAGAAACCCCAATCCTAGGAATAAAGAGAGAGGACTTTAGGGGTCACTGAACACACCTGAAATCTCCACTTTCCCTCCCTACCCATCACAACTTACTTAACCTCAGGCTTCTCATTGGAGATGCCATAACGGTTGAATTCGGTGGAGATGTACTCAGTCTTCCGCATCCATGGCACCACCTTCGCATGCTGCTGGGATCTGGAGGTAGAGTATTAGGCATCTAGGACCCACCACCCTCCTCCCATCATAGATTCCCCCACATCTCCAGTCCCCACTCAGCACACACACACCTCTTGGAGCTTGTAGGGGCCTGAATCTCCTCTTCCAGAAGCTTCTCATCAGCTGGATCTAGGAGTACTAGAAGAGAACAGAGGAGCATGAGGGCTGTGAGGGAGGGCCTAGCCTTTGCTGGCCTAGAGCAGACCCTCCCTGCCTTCCTACACACCATTGGGGTCGATGCGGTAGGTATCCGGGTTGATGAGGTCAATGGTGACCCCCAGGTCTGGCTCAGTGAGGAGGTCATGTTTGTGCTGTTTTTCCAAAGAAGTTGCTTTGTACTGGACGAACCTGGGTGGGGAAACATACCCATTACAGTTTTCTGATTCTAGCTTTACCCTCACATTCCTGCTTCCCAGAGCTTAAGCTTTTCCAGGGAGGTACTCAAAGTGGGAATGTTCCCCATGTTGGAGTCAGAAGGCTGGCTCTTCAGTGGGAAAAGACTTCGACACTGCTTGTTTCATTCATACAAATATTTATGGAGCACCTACTACCATATTGCTTGGTACTGTTCTAGGCCCTGAGAAGAGAGCAGTCAACAAGAGAACCAATCCTTGCCCTTAAGGAACTCATGGTCTAAGTGAATTGTTTTGCCCTCCTCCATCTCAGTCTCACCTGTTCTGGTCAAAGGGGTAGGTGATGAACTTGGGGTCGAAGGGGATGTCAGGGAGGCTATTGCAGTACTTGACTCGGCAGACCACTCCAGACCTGGGAATACAATGGTTCAAAACGCCGCCCCTGCTGCCCCACCTCTGCTCCCAGCCCCCACTGGCCCACCCCTTCTGGGAAGACCCAATGGGGCTCACCTCTCAGGCAGAGTCCTGTGAGAATTGGGCCTGGTAGGTAAGAGAGAGAGAGACATTGAAAGAAAAATGGAGAGAACACGACTGGCAGAAGTGTGAAGGGAGTTTCTCCAAGCTTTTAAAAAAGGGAAGGAGGGTGTGACAAATGGTAATTCCTGTGGGAGGAGTGCTCCAAGTACTTTAACGGAAGGAGCCTAGGATTCAACTCTTTTTAGAGAAAGTGCCTCCAAACGCTTTCATGAATGAAGTCAACTGCTCAATCCCTTTTGGAGGGGACGCCTTCAAGTGCTCTAATAGAACTACGTGCTCAATTGCTTTTAGCAAAGGGTTCTCCAAACGCTTGACTGGAGTAATCAACGTACAGTCCGTCTAGATAGTCTCCCAAGAGCTTAATCCTTGAGCTCCATGGCAGGTAGGTGGGGGCAACACCCCATCCCTGAAGAAACCCACCCCTGTCAAAAGTGAGCGCTCCGTGACGCCAAGGCGTTTGCGGCGAAGGTCTGACATCACTGGGGGGCTAGTGACGTCGTAGGAAGACACCCGCCCCCCACCCCCCGCCTCGCCGAAACCAGGATAGACCTAGAGGAAAGCGGTACAGCCAGGTGGCGTGGCGCCTACCTGTGGCCATCCTCCCGCTGGGCCTGGGTCTGGATGGTGGGCGCCATGGCGACAAGGCGAAGGAAGCCCGGATGGGGTCCTTGCTGAGCCGCGGGGAGACGCGGAGGGGTGTACCGACGTTGGCGGACGCCTAATCCGAGGGAGAGCTCGGGTTGGCGCCGCTCTCTGCCGGGATAGGGTCGGAGTGAGGTGGGCTGGTGAAGAGTTCCAGTAGAGACTCAGCTAAACGCGCAGGCAGCGCCAAAGACGGCTTCGCAGCTCCGGCTCCACCAACTGCCGTCCAGACGCTAAGGACCCGACAGGTCGCCTCAGGCCGCGAGCCCTTCTGGGAAATAGAGTCCGGATCACACCCACACTGGGATTGGCAAACGGTCGGGTACAGGGCGGAGCGAGTGAGAAAGAGCCTCTTGTGATTGGCAAGTCGGTGTCTCAGTCTGGACGTCTTATTTGAGAGTCAAGTACGGCAGGCGGTTATTCTTTCCTCCCATTGGCTGAGTTCTTTGGGAGGCGGAGCTAACTAGCAAGCGGGGCCTGGAGACCGAGATGCTAAAAAGAAATAGGGAGAGACGCTCTTGTGGCGCACTTCCGGTGCGCTAAGCTCAGAAAGATGGCTGCGTCCCAGCAGCAGGCTGCAGCTGCTTCGTCTGCTGCGGGTGTGTCGGGTTCGGGTTCGTCCGGTGGCCCGGGTCCGCAACAGCAGCCGCAACCACCAGCACAGCTGGTGGGACCTGCCCAGAGCGGGCTTTTGCAGCAACAGCAACAGGACTTCGATCCGGTGCAGCGTTATAAGATGCTCATCCCGCAGTTGAAGGAGAGTCTACAGGTGATTGGCCGAGAGCTGCGAGACGCTAGCGGGATTTGGCTCTCTGATTCCAAGCGAGAGGGCAGAGGGGCTCTTCAGTCTGGGAGAGAGCAGAGGAGCCTTAGGAAATTGGAATGACATTTGGTTCTCTTGATGAGGCCAAAGCGAACCTGTGCGGATTGACAGTGTGAGCGAGATCAGCACGGATGTTGGGCCTGGGAATGGCCGGAACTTGAGTGGGAGGGAGTTTAAAGGAAAAACAAGGCCCTGGTTGTTAAAGCCCGAGGAAAGGACTGGCCTGTACAGAGATTCTGCCTGTGATTGGTGGGTGAGGGAGGACTGTCAGAGCTGTCGGAGAGGTTATTGGGAGAATCCTAGGTGAGAGCGGGCCTCTGGGAGAAAAACGGCTGCTGCTCTGGATTGACAGGAGGAGAGGTGCCACGTGAAGAGGAGGCTTGAAATTGGATAGTTTTTTTAAAAAAATATTTTCTTTATTTCAGGGGCGCCTGGGTGGCTCAGTGGTTTCAGTCTCTGCCTTCAACTCAGGTCATGATCTCAGGGTGCTGGAATTGAGCCCCGCATCAGGCTCTCTGGTCAGCGGGGAGCCTGCTTCCTCCTCTCTCTCTGCCTGCCTCTCTGCCTACTTGTGATCTCTCTCTTCTCTGTCAAATAAATAAAATATTTTTTAAAATAAATAAACATTTTCTTTACTTCAGAGAGAGAGAGGAAATATAAGAGGGAGCGGGAGAGGGACAGAGGGAGAAGCAGACTCCCCGCGGAGTGGAGAGCCTGGCGCGGCCAGGATCCCAGGACGCCCGGATCATGACCTGAGCCAAAGGCATACGCTCAACCGCCGTTGCCACTCAGGCGTCCGGGAATTGAAAAGATCTTAAGGAAGAGTGTAGATCTACCAAAAGTGCCCCTTCTGTTTCTCTATTTCTTGCATTTTTTTTTAATAGACCTTGATGAAAGTTGCAGCCCAGAACTTGATTCAGAACACTAACATTGACAACGGACAGTGAGTACAGTCCCCTTTCCCTAGTCTTAGAGCCTCATACCCGGCTCCCCATCCACCTATGCCCCTTCCGTCTATTTTTGAGCCTCACTCCTTAGCCACCCGCGTTGCTCTTTTGCCTCTTCTAAAACAGTCCCTTGGGCCCTGCCTTGGGGCTTCTGGGCCTAAACTTGGTTTCCTGATGAATACTTAGTTGGGTAGACACTGAAGTTCCAGAGATTGGAAATCCATTCTCCAGTCACCTTCTTCTCCTGGGCTATAGAAAGAGCAGTGACGGACCCATACAGCGCTTTGACAAGTGTCTGGAGGAGTTCTACGCACTGTGTGACCAGCTGGAACTCTGCCTGGTAAGGGGCCTCCTAGATGCCGGGTGATCATAGTCCTGCCTCAGTCCCCAGGTCTTCAGGAACCTTCATTCAGTCAGTCGACACACGCTGAGAACAGCTCCTAGGGGCTATGCTTGGGCTTCACACTTGAGGCTGGGGACATAGTGGCAGCTCCGAGTGGTCAGGGCTGTGATAGGAAAAGCCCAGGCCACAGAAGTCGGGGCTGTGATGGGGGAGGCATGAGGGGGGGGGGTCAGGGTTAAAATGAGGAAGCTCAGACAGAGGATTGTGGAAGCCCAGAAAAGGCACCCGACTCTGCCTAGCGTGGGGCAGGGAGAGGGGATGGTGGCTCAGGGAAGTTTACTGGTAGAGAACGCATCTGAGCTGAAGCTGGAGCAAAAATGGAAGAGGCGCAGGAGTTTTGAGGAGGGCGGGTGGCTAAGAGCAAAGGCTCTGGAATCCGCATGGACCACCAGCCTACCTGTGAGCTTCGGGTTTTTCCTTTGAGAAGTGGATTTTGGGGAAAGATGGCAAGATCATATATGGAGAAAGTGTAACATGGTACTAAGCACGTGGCAGACGTTTCCTGTAGTGTCATCATTATCATCATTTTAAACTGGGGTTTGAGGGGCACCTGGGAGGCTCAGTAGGTTAAAGCCTCTGCCTTCGGCTCAGGTCATGATCTCAGGGTCCTGGGATGGAACCCCGCATCGTGCTCTCTGCTCAGCGGGGAGCCTGCTTCCCCCTCCCCCTCTGCCTGCCTCTCTGCCTACTTGGGATCTCTCTCTGTCAAAAAATAAAATCTAAAAAAAATAAATTAAAAAAATAAACTGGGGTTTGAAGGAAAAGTCAGAATTTGAGAAGCCTGGTGGTGGTAGAAAGGTATTCCAACCAGAAGGAACAGCTTCTACTTTAATTTCCCTTTAGGAATGTCACAAATTCAGTTGAGCTTAGGTGTAGTAGGCATTAGGGCTTGTTGGAATTTTTTTTTTTTTTTTTAAGATCTCTTATTTGAGAGGAAGAGCACATGCAGGAGCAGGGGAAGGGCCAGAGGGGGAGAGAGAGAGCAGCAGGCTCCCCGCCACGCGTGGAGTCTGACGTGGGGCTCGATCCCAGCACCCTGAGATCAGCACCTGAGTGGAAGTTAGACGCTTAAGCAACTGAGCCCCCCAGGTGCCCTAGGGCTTGTTGGACTTTGAATATAGCCCCAAGGGTGCTGGGGAGCCGTGGAGGGGTTTAAGCAGGGAAGACCGTGGACCTGCCAGCTTTTTAAGGAACATACCTGTGGCTGCCAAGTGAAGGATGGGTTAGAGGAGTCGGAGTGGAGGCTGGGAGCCCGAGGAGGCAAGCATGATAGGACTCAGGTGGGCTAGACTGCACCGGGACAGGGCCCTGAGGCAGTGGGGGAGAGCAGATGGGAAAGCTACTCCAAGGCTCTGTGGACAGCCATGGGGCTGCCGCAGGCTGTGAGAGGAGCCGTCTCCAGGATGAGGCCCAGGGCTCAAGTTGGAATGGTCGTGCCCTTCCTGAGACAGGGACCCGGGAAGGGGAACAGTTTGGTGGGAAGGGTAGGAAAGCTCTGGAATTTCAGGGGAGGCTGGGGACACCGGTGTGGTGGCATCACCGCGGAGGTGGGAACCGAGTGGTGCATGTGGGCGGGACAGCCGTGAGAGGGCAGGAGAACGAGAGCAGCTGGGACCTAACTTCCCCACTTAGGGCCTGGGCAGAGTAAGCAGTAACTAGACAGTGCAGCCAGAGGAGGAGGAGGAAAACCAGGGGCAGGTGTCATCAGAGAAGCCACTGCCAGTGTCCAGGCTGGAGTCAGGACAGTCCCGGTAATGGCAGCTGACATTCACTCAGGGACGTGCTAGGACCTGTGACTGTCTCACGCGCTGTTCGCACCGTTCTCACCCGACCAGGTAGCAAAAGCAGTTATTAAACCCGTTTTGTTTGGCAAAGGAGGAAACAGACTCAGAGAGAAGCAGCCGCGGGCCTCTGGGTCGCGCAGCACGTGGTGGGGCAGGGCCAGGCTCTGACTCCAAGCCCGAGGGAGTCCCGAGGTCCAAGCAGACTCCCCTAGGCTGGCCCCTGGGGTGGGGGCGGGAGCACCGGGAGCAACACGGATGCCGCACCTTGCCTGCCCGTCCACAGCGCCTGGCCCACGAGTGCCTGTCCCAGAGTTGCGACAGCGCCAAGCACTCTCCCACTCTGGTGCCCACGGCCACCAAACCAGACGCAGTGCAGCCTGACAGCCTGCCCTACCCGCAGTACCTGGCAGTCATCAAAGCCCAGATCGCCTGTGCCAAGGACATTCACACCGCTCTGCTGGACTGCGCCAACAAGGTCACGGGCAAGACGCCTGCCCCGCCTACAGGCCCTGGGGGCACCCTGTGAGCTGGCCGGACTGGGAGTGGGGCTGGTCGCGGCCGGCGGGGAAGGGGACGGGGTGGGAATGAAGAGTGATCTCAAAGCAGCCTCCGTCTCTGCCTGTTCTTCCCGCCTGAGCCCTGCGGCTGGAGCCAGCAGGGGGCAGCAGAGGCCAGCAGGGAGCGAGCAGGGCGGGGCCTCGCCGCCTTCGGGCAGCCTGCTCTCCAGCCTAGCCGGGGATGCACTTTGGACCGCCTGTTGCTGACCTCTTTCCGAGGCTCTCCCCCGATCCGGGCCGGGCATGGAGCCCAGCCCTGCCTCTCTCCCTCAGCCCTTCCTGACTTTGTCCGTTGAGGGGTGGTCTCTCTGTGTGTTTCTAAGCCAGTTGTTTACCTGTCGTTTGGTCTCTCTTTGTCCCTGTACTCTCTGCCTCTGTGGTCCCGTTTCCCTGTCTCTGCCCATCTCTGTTTTAGTCCTCTTTTGCTCCCTTCCTCCCCTGGTTCCTAGCTGGGCCTCTGTTCTAAAGGGGGCTGGATTCCAGGAGCCAGACCCCTAGGTTACCTGGGGCTAGGGGAAAGAGTTTCATTTCCAGGGCCCACAGCCAAGTCCAGGGATCCCCAGGACCTCCCATATCAGCCCAGCCCCCAGGTCCTCAGCCTAGGAAAGGGGAAGTGAAGGGGTTCTAGGCCCTGACCTCAGCAGTCCTGGTCTGAGAGCAACTCACTCCCCCACCCGAACCTAGAGCCTGCGTCAGCAGCACTCGAACGAGGGGCATTGTGCAATCCGTGGTGAAGCCTAGCCCAGCTGGATGCCTGGGTCCCTGTATTTTTAGCCCCAAAGGAGAAGTGAAAAGGCCCTAGCAGGGGTGAATCATCAGTCCTGGGGAAGAACCCAAGCGCCTGGGCCCCAGCTCCGGGAAGCAGGCTTTGGGGAGGGGGCTTCAGGAAAGGAGTGGCCCACCGGGCTCCCCTCTTCCCTGAGAGCGAGCTTTGGGAGTTCAGCCATGGCTTTCAGGCCTGGGCAAGTGCAAGGTGGAGCTACCAGCCCAGGCCCAGCTGTTGGGGTGTGAAAGGCTCAAGTGAGTCAGCCTGGTTGTGGGACCGCCCCACCCAACACCTTCTGTGCCCCGGTTCCCATCTCGCCGCCCAGAGGCGTCCTGTCCTAGACCCCACATCTGCAAGGAAAGCGCAGAATATGGAGAGCTATGATTCACCCAGAGTCCAAGTCCCTGCACTGGAGTCCTGGGAAATGGCCAGCCGTGTGCGTGTGTGGGTGCATGCGCGTGTGTGTACACATCCCAGGGAGATCCTTTCTCGAAGAGCAAGGCATGTAGGGCAGGCCCCCAGGAAGGGCAAGCGGACCTCTCAGGCACTAGCTGAAGGTGCGGTGGAGTAAATCTGACACAAATGCAGGATATGTAGTTGGAGAATTATGTTACTTTGTTAAAAAACAAACAAACATTAATGTCTGAGAGCTTAGGTTGGGTAGTGGTCCCTGGATACTCATTATTATCATGGTCTATAAGTAGATGTTACACGAATTCGTTGTTAAATAGGTGGTAAGATTTATTTTGGGGGGAAAACCAAGTCCTTGGCAGAAGTCACGAAGGCCCCGCTGAGAAGGTGGTCCTGGAGCATACTCGAAGGAGAGGGAGCAGGCATGTGGGCATTTGGAGAAAGAGCATCCCAGGGAGAAGAGGGCAGGAAAAAAGGCCCTGAGGCAGGAATGCGCTGATGTGTTTATGGGACAATGTGGAGGCCAGGACCACATGGCAGGGACAGGGTTAGAAGAATTGACCCACATCATGAAGGTCCTTAGCGAGATTTTTTACCAAATTATTAGACCCAGAGGGAGATTATACAGCCTGGGGCACAACCACACCACTCCAGGAAAAGGCATACATGAGAACCACAGCCACACGGGGCACAACAGGCCACATGGGGACACAGGTGCACATGGCCCCCCTGGCGTCCCCAGCAGAGAACAGCGTCACCCACGGCCCCACAATCATGGTGTCCCCAGGTTCTCCCGGCCCAGTGACAGACAGTCCCACAGACTCTAAAAGGAACAATCCAACCGCATGAATATACAAACAACTCTCTAATCACCACTTAACCCACTATCTTTCACCCCATCGCAGACTTTGCCCATCACAGGCTGACTCAGCCCTAACCCTCAGCGCAACATTATCGAAAGCAGCCTTAGCCAGGGACAGATAATGCTTCTCAGGTACAAGTGTGTGCGTGTGTGTCGCAGCTCTGCCCATGGAGGCGGCGAACAGTGACCCGCCACCCTCCCCATCATGGGCCAGCCGACGTCAGGAACTGAAGTTCACCAGTTTCACTGCCTTGTGACTGGGCCTCCGAGGAACCTCATCCAGATTCTGGCCTCGGATGTCCTCAGCCTCACCCCAAATAAGGACACAGACACTTGGAAACACAGTTCACTACACACGCAC
This sequence comes from Nasua narica, assembly GCA_028533885.1. Lineage (NCBI taxonomy): Eukaryota > Metazoa > Chordata > Mammalia > Carnivora > Procyonidae > Nasua > Nasua narica. Next base: position 10,086,252 of record CM052803.1, on the reverse strand, counting down.
ACACGGGGACCATGCATGCAGCCGCTGCTCCCTGGGTCACGCGGATGCTCACACACGGCTCGTCGGCACGCGGGAAGGCACAGCCGGCGGGACCCGCAGCCCGCCCGCCTCCGGAGCTCCCTACACTCATCACTCCAGACCCCACAGTGGCTCCCAGCGCCGCAGATGCGCACCTAGGCGTGGAAGTCACAGGCGATGGCCAGCCCGGAGCCAGCTGCGGTTGACTACGCGCTCCCACACCCGGAGATGGCTAAAGTAAACAGGAGAGCCAACCACACAGGCGCAGGCGGTTTCACACATGTGTTCACACAGCCATGGCGGGCGGGACTGTAAGGACACACGCCTCACACAGGAAATGGGGAGCGCACCCTCGTGTCCCCTACCTACTTGCTCTAACTGTGCACCCAGCCACACTGGGGCACACACGTTCGCACCTGCAGCACACACACACACACACACACACACACAGCCTGCCACACAACGTCGAGCACGCCCGCCACCCCCCCCCCGCTGGCCCCCTAAGTGGCACACTCGGCCGCGCCCGCTCGCGCCCGGGCACGCCAGGCGCGCACACGTGCCGCGAGTACATGCTCGCCCGCGCACTCGCACCGACTCTCACACCCCCGCGTTTCCCGTCCCCGCTTGTTTTTCTGGAAACTCTGCTCTCCGTTCCCCTCCCCCTAGGCCGGAAGTGCCCGCCGTATTTTTAGCCGCTCGGGTTTCCGCCCCTTTCCTCCTAGCCCGGCCCGCCCAGGAGCTACCCCCACCCCCATGCACCCCGCGGGGGACCCCGGCCATCCCCTTCCCCACCGTCATTCCAGAGGGGATTCCCGGCTGCCGCTGGGGCCACGGATTTTCCCGCTGGCTACGTGGGGAGCGGGGAGGAGTCCTGCCCTGAACTTCCTCCCAGGCTGGGCGGCTGGGGCCTGGACGGGGTGGGAAGGGGGATGGGAGCCAGACTCCTAGATGGGACGGGGAGAGGCTGGGAGCTCGGACTTGGACTAGAGAGAGAGAAAGGGGGCTGGGCGCCCGGACTTGGGGGTCCGACGTAGGAGGGGCTGGAGGCCCGGTCTCCTGGATCTGAGCAGAGAGGTGGTTTGGAGACCCAGACCCCTTGATCTGAGCAAAGAGGGGCCGAGGCCCGGGGCTCTGGGTCCCACCCGTCTACGTTTCGGTGGAGGGTCGGCCCTTCCCCGCGCAAAGCTCCCTCTCCAGCCTCTTTGAGCGTCGCCCAATCCCAAGCGTCCTGGCTCTGGGGCCGATGACTAAGCAGATAGGAGAGGGGAGGGGGTCAGCCTGACTCAGGAATGGGAAACGCTCCCAGTCTCTAGAGAATCGAAACTCCCCCAGGATCGCGGCCGGAGCCGAGCCAGACCCCGGGGACCTCGGGGTATCCCCCCACCTCCCGTTTTCTCGCCGCCTCAGTCCCACTAGCGGCACAGGGATCTGGAGCCCAGCGGGAGGCGGGTACCAGGCACCTCCCCCTTTCCCCTTTTTCCCCGTTGTCCTCGAGGCTGTGTTTACAGGCGACACAAGCCCTGGTTACTGGAGAGGAACCCGGGCGCCCGGGTCGAGCCTCCTCGTCACGGCTTCCAGGAAGGCCCCCTCCCCCGCCCCTTGCGAATGAGTCACGGGCGAGCGAGAGGCTGCAACCGTGCCAAAGCCGCCCGCAGCCGCCCAGCTCACGGGACTGGCCGGGAAGGCCCCTCAGCCCCAGAAAGCGCCGAACCAGGGATTCCCCCAGCTCTGTCCGACAAGGCAAGTCGGTGTGCCTGGCAGACTCTTCCCACCTCAATACCAGCCCGCCGTGGCAGGCTGCAAAAATAAACTTTCCACCCTTGTAACTGCACTCGGTGGCAATGACTTCTACCCCCAGGTTTTCACTCCGAGCAACCAGCTCACCAAGATCCCCTTAGAAGCAAACTTTATTCCCAGGTCTCTGTAACAAGAGTGTCACTCAGGGCAGGTCTCTGTAACAAGAGTGTCGCTCGGGGCACCACGGTGACAATAACAGACTTGCCAACGTGGGGAGTAATCCTGGCAAGCTAAGAGTTCTGTTAAGGCTCACCCCTTTAAAAGACATTCATGCGACCATCACTTGGGGGCATGACCCATTTCTTCCACCTCCAAACGACTTTCCATCGAGGCAACCCTCCACCGCCATAAAAGACCTCCTTTCCAAACGTTTTCTCAGAGGGCCAACTCTTAGTGGCAGGCACTAGCACAGTAACTTGGCCTTTCTGTGCTGGGCCTCCTGGTGTGTAAAATGGGCATAATACGTCCTTGAGTTAATGTATGTAAAGCACTTTCACAGAACTGCGCTTAGCCCAGAGAAAACGATCAGAAGGGCCACTCATTATCTGCGTGAGCGTAAGAGGCTCCTTTCTGGCCTCGCCAGGTATCTGGAACCCCCCCACACACACCCCACCCCGCTAGTCCCGTGATGGGGTAGAGGGATGGCGATCAAAGGGCTCCAGATCTGGGCTGTTTGGGGGTGAGACCGAGCCGGGCAGGCAGCTCTCAGAATTCCCCACCTGGCCTGTAGGTCTCCTCTCCGTGTTGCTCTTGAGGATTAATGTTTGGAGGTGTTTGTCTGCCCCCCCCCCTTTTCTGTTTATGTGACTGTCCCTCTGGCTTCCCGCTTCGGGTTTGTCTCTCGGGAACTGTCTCTAACATGTCTTTTCTGTCTCCCACCTTCTCTTCCTCGCACTGCCCTGTCTCACCCTCTGCGTCTCTGTCTCCTAGCGTGAGTCTCTCCCTCCCCGTCTGTCTCTCTGTGTGTTTTTCTCTTTGGGTCTCTCCATTTCTGTCTCTTTCTCTCCCTCGCGTCTCTCCCCGCCCCCGTCCGCCTCTCCGGCGCACGCCCTCTTGGCCTCTGCCTGTGTCAATTCCCCCGGGAGCCCTGCCCCCACCACGGCACAGTTCGATTCTCCGCGCCTCGGTTTCCAGCCCTGAAAACTGGGCCGACACCACCACCACCCTCCCCACCCCTGGGCACTCCCCGCTTGGGTTCGTCTTGGCTGGGGGCCGGGAGCCGGGCGGGCCTTGCAGGGGGCGCGCGTCCGGGAAGCGCCCCTCCTGGCCCCACCCACCGGGCCCGCCCCGTCGGCCCCGGCCCCTCCCACCACCTCTATAAAACCACCGGCTCCAGCAGGCGACCGCAGCCTGACTTCTGCGCTCCCACTTTTGGCCGACTCCTCAGCCAATCGGCCGTCCGCGCCGCCATGGATCTCGCCGCCATCTACGAGGTGAGCCCCCCCGCCGACCGACACCCCCGGGGTCCGCTGGCCTGACTCCCTTCTTAAACTAGGGCTCCGTAGCGCCGAAAAGTCCGGGCCAGGGACCTCCGGCTCCCTTCTCGAACTGCAGCTCGGAGAGTCGCACACTCCGGCCCGGCGTCCCTGCCTCCCTTCTCAGACCAGTGCGAGTCTCTCCGGAGGTGCAAACGGAGCTCGCGACTTTCGGGTCGCCGCCCCAACACTGGTGGGGTGGCCCTTGGAGATGGAAAGCTGGAGGACCTTTTTCAGACTCGGGCTGTCTGGAGGCGGAAATGGCCCCACACCTGGCTTACCCTCTAGTAGTTGCTGAGGGCGCGGTTTTGCGCGGAGGCGTTTCTGGGGTTGGAGTCTCGGGGTGAGGGGAAACCGACTTCTGTCTCTCCACCCCTCGACCCAGCGGGGAACTCTGGGAACTCTAAAACCGAAGAGATCCCGACTTCTTCTCCGGTTGAGTTTGTCAGCTTCTCCGGTTGTGAAACAGGAGAACCCCATGCGCAGGGTCAGATCTCGAGGGGCCCAGAGGTTGGAAACTGGGAGGACAGTGGTGGTGGCTGACTCCGGGGTTCTCCTTTTGATCCAGTGGGGGGCGCCGGGGTGCCTGGGTCCCTCGGGATAGGCTTCTGTCCCGCGAGTAAACTCAGAACGTCCAAATCGGGATCCTTGCGATCAGGCACCCATATTTTAATGTGGGCAGGTGGGGCTCAGGCCAGGAGCCCGCAAACCGGACTGGCAAGCTCTGAGGTGCCCTGCAGCTGTGGGTGGGGCGTCACCCAGCATTTTCGGTGTCTTAACCAGTCCCTGTTCCCACAGAAGCTCCTGTCGCTGAGCCCTGGCCTGCCATCTGACCACGGAGAAAATGAGTCCAGCCCAGGCTGGGCCTCCTCCGGGCTCTGGAGCCTCAGCTCATCCGACAGCAGCCCGGCTGCGGTGGGTGCCCGCCTGCCTGGCCGCTCCACCAGCCTGGTGGAGGGTCGAAGCTGTGGCTGGGTGCCGCCACCCCCGGGCTTCGCCCCCCTGGCTCCCCGCCCGGGCCCTGAACTGTCGCCCTCACCCACCTCACCTACTGCAACCGCCACCGCCTCATCCCGGTACAAGACTGAGCTCTGTCGGACCTTCTCGGAGAGCGGGCGCTGCCGCTATGGGGCCAAGTGCCAGTTTGCCCACGGTCTGGGCGAGCTGCGCCAGGCCAGCCGCCACCCTAAGTACAAGACCGAACTCTGCCACAAGTTTTACCTCCAGGGCCGCTGCCCCTACGGCTCCCGCTGTCACTTCATTCACAACCCCTGCGAAGATCTGGCTGCCCCAGGCCACCCCCCTGTGCTGCGCCAAAGCATCAGCTTCTCAGGCCTGCCCTCTGGCCGCCGGACGTCACCGCCACCGGCGGGCCTGGCAGGCCCTTCCCTGTTCTACTCCTTCTCTCCCTCCAGCTCCCCACCACCACCACCTGGGGACCTTCCACTTTCACCCTCTGCCTTCTCTGCCGCCCCTGGGACCCCGGTGGCCCGAAGGGACCCCACCCCAACCTGCTGCCCCTCCTGTCGAAGGGCCACCCCCAGTAGCGTCTGGGGGCCCTTGGGTGGCCTGGCTCGGAGCCCCTCGGCACACTCCCTGGGATCCGATCCTGACGAATATGCCAGCAGTGGCAGCAGCTTGGGGGGATCCGACTCACCTGTCTTCGAGGCTGGGGTTTTTGGGGCCCCCCAGCCACCTGCAGCCCCCCGGCGACTTCCCATCTTCAATCGCATCTCCGTGTCTGAGTGACAGGTGCCCTCCCGGTGCATATCAGCTGGATCTCAAGGGGGCCATTTCTCTTCTGCTGAGGGCGCTGTGGGGAACTGGGGGACTCAATCAAATAGCCTCCCCCCACCTTCCAAAGTGCATTAACCCACTCCCGTGACTCCACACTGGGGCAGGTCCCCAGTGTGCAAGCTCAGTGTTCATGGTGTTGGGGGAAGGAGTGTTTTCTGGGGTCTTGTAAAAAAAAAAATGTAGCAGATATGAGGAAGGCAGTGAGCCCTCTACCCACCCTTCCCTTTCCCAATGCTGTGAATAATAGGCTCCCACTGCCCCCCGTCCAATTTCTCCTCCACCCTGAGGTTCCGGCGTCTGGTGGTAGTGACTGGAGCCTCCCCCCTGAGGGGGAATCCTGGTGCTCAAATTTCTCTCCAAAAGGAAGTAGCCAAAGCCATTGCCAGACACCCCCCACCCCTCCCCACCCCACCCCTGCCATTGGGCCCTTTATTTATGACGACTTTATTTATTCTAATAGATTTTATAGTATTTATATATATCGGGTCGTCGGCTTCCCTTGTATTTTTCTTCCTCCTTTTTGTAATATTGGAAACGGAATAATTATTGTTATAAGTATACTATAATAATATATTAAGTAATATATTGAAAGTTTATTTTTGTTTTTGGAATTTTTAAATAAAAGGAATCTGTGTGTAAACTGGAATCCTGGATTTTCTGCCGTCTAGAAGCAGTAATGAGCGGGGAGGGTGGCGTGGGCTCTTTTAGAAGCGGGATGGGCACGGTAGACCCGTCGCTCCTCCAAACCCTCAGCGCAGACCCAGCCGCCCGCAACGCTTACCTGGCAGGAAGTGACGTCACCCGGCCCGGCCGTTCACCTGAGAGGGCGGGGCCCAGGTGAGGTCACCCTAGAAACTCGGAGAGCCAGTTCCCGGGGCGTGGGGGCGCGGGCGCTCCCTCCTGCCGGACTCCTTGACCCAGCTCGCGGCCGGCCGCGGGCGGGGACGGCATGTTTCCGTCCCCACGGGGCTGAGGGAAGAGGGCGGAGCGGAGAGGACGGAATGTGCCGGGGCGCGAGCCCAGGACTGACGGGGGCGGCGCGCGGGTGGGGGAGGGGGCATCCCGAAAGTCGGGGCGTCCCGGGGTGTCCCAACACCCGGCGTTCCAGGACGTGAGAGCCTGGGGACTCAGGCTTTCGGAACCCCGGAGGAGGCGGCTTGAAAGCCTCAGTATTCCAGAATCTCCGAAGTAGTTTCGGCGACTTAGAATTCTAGCTCTTTGGTGTCTCCGAAAACTTGCAGGGACCGCAAAACGCAGCATTCTGACTTTCCAGGCCCCCAGAACCTCGGAATTGCAGAGTCTGGGCCCGTGGGGACTCGAGAACTCCGCCATGGCGGGATCTCCGCATTTGGGGGTCTTGGAAGTTCGAGGGCTCGCGCCCCAAGGGAGGCCCGGGCTGGGGGTCGGGCCCGCCTGGCCTGAGTGTGGGTCGCGGCCGCGCCGGGCGGGGCCCGGGGGACCGCGGCGTCCTCGGACCATACAAGGCAACAGGCGGCGGGAACCACCCTGGGGCGGAGGAGCCGGCCGCCCCGCGCCCGGAAGCCGCCCCGCGTCAGCGCTGGCGCCCCGCCCCCCTTCCGCCGCCTCCTCCACCCCCCTCTACCCCTTTCCCCCTTCTCTTTCTTCTCCCCTCCCCCACTTCCCTCTCCTCTCCCCACCCTCCCCCCGTCAGTTCCTCCTTCCCTCCCCTCCTGCACCGCTCTTCCCCTCACTCTCAACTCTTCCCCTCCCCCAGTTGTCCTCTCCCTTTCCCCTTTTTAACGTGTTCCCCTTCCAGCCCCCACCACCCTGTCTCTTACCCCCTCCTCTCTTTCCTTCAGTTCCCCTCCTCCTCTCCCTTCTCCCCGCCCCCCTTCCTGCTCTCTCCACCCTTTTCCTCCGGGCCTCTCACTCACTCATTGTCTCCCCTGTCAGCTCGGTTCCACCTCTCCTCCCCACCCCTCTGCTCCCTCCTGCTGGTGTTCTCCCTCTCCTTCTCCAGCCTCTTTCTCTCCTCTGCCTTCTCCCCTCCCTTCCTCCTGCCTCCTTGCCCTCTCTTTGGCTCTCTCTCCTTGCCCACTGGCAGGCCCTAACCATTGATCTCTTCCAGGAAACTGCCCTCCCTCCCCTCATTTTTGGGAAAGGGCTCAGATCCCCAGACTTAGGAGAAAGGGTTGGAATAAAAGACAGAAACACGGAGATCCAAAGACATTGGGGAGACAGAAAGCAAGAACAAGCCATACAGAGCCATTTACAGACACTGAAAGAACAAGAAACTGACATCTCTGGCCCTTACCTTAGCAAAAACATTTTCTGCCCCTTCTAAAAACAAAAACTTCATTTGAGAAAATGACCCCTACCACCAGCTATCAGTGCCAAACACCCGGGAGTCCCCTTGACTCCTCTTTGTCAAACCTGCACCTGGTCCAACAGCAATTCTGTCTGATTTACCTTCTCCATAGATCTACCTGCCTCCTGTGGCTCCTGCCCTGGTCCTACCCAGCATCATCTTCCACCTGAACCTTCCTAACAGCCCCTTCCTGGTTTGACTGGCTCAGGACTTACATTAAGTTTCTCCCCACTTCCCAACAAGACAACCACAGGGAACCTGTCCTGCCACCTGAGTCAGTAAGATCACATAAAAGGCAAAGTCCTAAGTCCTCACCAGTCTACATGGCCTGGCTCTTTGGCCACTATTGCTCTAGTCACCCTGGCTTTCTGGCTGCTCACCAATATACCTGACCTGCTGCTTCAGCCACAGGGCCTTTGCACTGGCTGCTATGTCGGCCTGGAATATTCCCCCAGGTATCCCCATGGCTTACTCCCCTCCTTTAGGTCTCTGCTCAGATGTCTCCTCAGTGAGATGGTGTTTGACTACTAGTATTACAACCCACACTGAAGCTCTGACACCCTCATCCTCCCTCTGCTCAACTTTTTCCATGACATTCACCACCACTCAGCATATAAAATGTAGTTTTCATGCTATTAGAAACCTGCCTCCCACTAGAATGTCAAATCCTCAGGGGCTGGGTCTTGTCATTGCTGTATCACTCATGCCTAAACCCTAAACAGGAGTCAGTTACATAATGGATGTTTATCATTTGTTGAAAAAAAACAAACCAATTCAGAAAAAAGGAGGAAAAGAGAGAGTAAAAAACTCCAAAACACGGGAGAAAAAAATAACTATATGATGTGATTGATGTTAACTGAACTTATAGTAAGCATTTCACCATTTATACATATATCGAATCACGTTGTATGTCTTGGACTAATACGGTGTTATATGGCAATTATAGCTGGGAAAAAAATCCAACGCAGAAAGATGGAGAAAGAGGCAGTGCCCTACAGTTTGCCGAGGACCCATCACATCTCCAGAAGTCTTAAACTGAGATTTGCAACCCAAGTAAATGCTCAAGCATTTAAGAGGCGATACCACCCTCTGGCGGCCGGGATGGAAACGGCACCTCCCCATGACACACAACACACTCCCGGGCGATCGTCAGAGTTCCAGGAGTTCCAGCCCGAAAAGTCCGAAGCGATCGAAACGCTCATTTTTCTAAGTGATGACGCAGATACTTGGGTTGATTTATAAAATGTATAAATTTATAAAATGCGGGTAAGAGGAAAAAGATGCTCCAGGTGAGGATCGAACTCACAACCTCGGCATCGCTCCGCTCGCACTGTCGTATAAGTACCGCGCGCTAACCGATTGCGCCACTGGAGCTCCGGCCGCACCCTCGCGTCGCGAAGTCCTTCAGTTGTTCTTGGCCACGTGACCTCGCCGGACAGCTCCGCCTTTTGCTGCATATGCAAATAAGGATCTTTTGGTTGACCAATGGGAGAAAGCGCGCTACCAGTTCCGGATTCTCACGCCCCGAAGGCCCTTGCTGTAAAAGGGAAAAGTCTGAGAGGCTTTTGGAATGTGGGGGCGTAGCCTGCCCGGGACTCGCCTTCTCATAAATATTCAGATACGGGGGAGGGGTCTTAACCCTTTACCGACTGTCTGGCCGGAAGGCAGCCCCTCCCCCTCGCGGGCGGGAACAGGATATGAGCCCAGGAGGCTGGGAGGAGGGGAAGCCCCAGGCGACAGCCCCCCGCCTCACAGCCGGGACCAGACTCTCCCGCCACAGATGTGGCACCGCCGCCGCCAGAGCCCCGCGGTACTCATCTCAGAGCCTTGAGGGGTCCAAAGTCGTGGACTCCGGAGTCGCGAGTCTGCACCGCGCCCTGAGAGACCCCAAAGCGCAGACTAGAGGAACCCAGATATCCAGGTGCCCAGCGCCCCCTCCCGGAGGAGCCGGGAGTCTGGGACATCACCCTACGCGATCCTGGAGGCCGAGCTTCCTGCACCCCGGTTTAAAGAACTTAATCCCAGACCGGTGATTATCTCCAGGGGTTCCTAGAAATCCGAACTTGGCATACGGACTCCTAGCGCCCCAGCCAGGCTGTTTGGGGCCGAAACGCCCACCACTTCAAGGGGACCCAGGAATTTGGGACTCCCCTGCGCTCCCGCCTGGAGACGGTTTAAACTCTGCTCCAAGAGTGAGGGGAACTCAGGAATCCGGTCGTCCCACGACCCTACCTAGAAGACTCAGGAATTTGGGTCTCCAGCGCCCCATCCGAGACCCAAGTGTCGCGACTCCCAGCATCCCTCATTTAGAGGACCAAGAAATTCGGACCGCTGCATCCCTTTCTCCGAGAGACCCCGGATTCTGGTTCCCGGAGCCTGAGAACCCGAAGTTCACGGCCCTGACTTGCAGAGACCCAGGAGTCCGGCCTTGCGCCTCCCCGGGGACCGTCCTAGGGTCGAATAAGAATCGAGCAGCCTCGGTTCAGGGCTGGAGACTCCCTGGGAGGTGAGGGGGGAGGCGAGGGGCCCGGACGGGCTGGGGGAGGGGGCGGCGCCGCAGCCGCTGAACAATGAGGGGGCGTGCCGGCGGGGGGCAAGCTGAGGCGCCGGCGGGAGTTTGGGTCTGGAAGGGTGTGGGAAGGCGCTGGGGACCCGGGCCGCGGCGGTGGGGACAGTAAGCGGATCGCGGAGGGACTGGCTGGGAGGGTGGGGGGGAGGTGTGTCGAGGGCTCAGGGCCAGCGCCCCAACTCGCAGCCCCGGGCGGGGGAGGGAGCCGTCTGCAGGACCCTGGCATCCGGTCCCCCAGCCTCCTCCGCCCTCCCCTGGGACCCCGCGGCCTCCCGCCCACGGCTTTTCCCAGCCCTGCCCCTCACCCTCGGCTCCAGCCAGAACCCAAACGTTCCCAGGATCCCTGAGCCTGCGGCCCCAAACGAACCAGACTCCCAGCTTCACTCTTCTTTGTCTCAACCTTTCCATCTTTTTCTCTGTGTTATCGCCCCTTGTGCCCCTGTTTCTTTCACTGTGCTTCCGTCTGCCCCCTCAGTTACTCTCAGGGGGTCCCTCCTGTGTGTAGACCGGGTTCCCAATGCTCAGGCCTAATCTGTGAGTGTGGCCTGCGGGGGGGAGGCCGATGGGGTCCTGATATCAGAGAAGGGGATCTCTCTGCAGCGGCTGCTGAGCCACTCAGCCATGCCCGAGGGAGCCCGTGGACCGAACCTGTCCAAACCCAGCCCTAGCTTTGGCCGTGGGCCCACCGGTGAAGTGTGTGACTGCGCAGCTGTGTGTGAGAGCCAGACAGGTGAGCGTGCAAGGGAGGGTGGGGTCTGCTGGGCATTGGGTCCTTTGATCGAGGCACTGTGCGGGCCTCCATGGGTGGCCCCAGTGTTGGGCAGTGCTGGCAACACAGGTGATGGAGACAGTCCCAGCCCTGCCTACAAAGAGCTCCAGGTGGGCTGGGGCAGATGGAACCATCCCGGATGCTGACAGTCCAGAGGGAGAAAGCCCGCGGTAGAATGGTCAGGGCTGGGACAGGGTTGGGGGGAGCCGTGGAGAAAGCCCCATTCCCTCCCTGTGGGCGCCCAGTCTGGGACGGCTTGTGGAGGAGGGGACATCTAAACAGAACTGGAAGATGAGGAAGAATGAGTTGGGAAAAGCAAGGAAGAGTATTCCACACAGAGGGGACAGCATGTGCAGAGGTGAGAGGGGCTGGTTTTTCTTAAGTAACTGAAAGCGGTCGAATAGGACTGGAGTCCGGAGAGTGAGAAGTGGTATGGCTGTGGGAAGAGAGCAGAATGGAAAGGTCTTGAAGGGCCACGTTGCATAAGGCCTTGTGGATCTGAGGAGTTTGAACTTTATCCCGAGGACATGAAGGCATGATACTTGGAGTGACAGGGTTAGATGGGCAAATTAATAAAGATCTCCCAGGCTGACACATGGAGGTGGATCAGAAGAGAGGAAGCCGAAGCCCAGAGGAGACCCTGATGGGAGAGGACTGGACAGGACTCGGGCAGTGCAGTGGGGAGAGGAGACCAGAGCCCAGGGTGTGGATGAGTGTAGGACTGAGAGGACTCACTCAGGTGGGGTCACCCCCTGATCTCCTGCTCCGCACCCCCAGCATCCCCTGCAACCCCTGCCATGGCCTCCCCCCGAGGTTCTGGGAGCTCCACATCCCTGAGCACGGTGGGCTCTGAGGGGGACCCGGCTCCAGGGCCCACCCCAGTCTGCTCAGCGTCCAGGCCAGAGCCCCTTCCAGGGCCCCCCATCCGCCTGCATCTGTCACCCGTGGGGTCCCCGGGTTCGGCCAAACCCTCGAGGCTGGAGCGAGTGGCGCGAGAGATCGTGGAGACAGAGCGGGCCTATGTCCGGGACCTTCGCAGCATCGTGGAGGTGAGGCCGGCGGGCACCTGAGCACAGTGGGAACCCAGGCCAGCCCTCCACCCCCATAACCCCAGTCATCCCCACAGGACTACCTGGGCCCTCTGCTGGATGGTCGGGTCCTAGGGCTGAGCGCGGAGCAGGTGGGCGTACTATTTGCCAACATCGAGGACATCTACGAGTTCAGCAGGTCAGAGGCGGGAGGGATGGTCAGGGGCAGCGAGCCGTATCCTAACCCAGACTTTGGAGCCCCATAGTGCCCCGTCCAGGCTGGTACCTGGGGTGTGGTGACATGGGCAGGGATCGTGGTGGGGAGCAAGGAACCGGAGTCATGGAGGGTGAGGTGGATGGGAGCCTGAGGACCCGGATGAGGTCTAAATACTGGGGTGTGTCTCAGCACTGAGTCAGCTGCGGGATCACGATGAATTCAGGGCTCATGCGGGGCCCGAAGATCATGCCAGTGTGAGCAGTTGTGTGACCATCTCGGCCCGGGAACCCCTTCAGTCCCAGATAAACCACATGATTGGCCGGGACCCAGGAAAGAGGATGCTGGGGTCCAAGGATTCTGGTCCTTCCGAGTGTCTTCATGAGATCTTCAGATGATTGCAGGAGATCTGAGAAGCCGTGACAGGATCTCAGGATCACAACAGGGTCTTAAGCTCATCACAGCCCTGAGGGTCATGACACCCCCTGTCCCTGGGTCATATCACAAGATCCCCACCCCAGGCTCACGCCAGCTGTGACAAGGTGTGACAAGGTTTTGAGCTGAGGGACAGGCTATCCATGGACAAAATCCGAGCAGCTTTCCATCTCCCGTGTCGCAGTCAGAAGACTCCCGTTAGGTGTGGGGCCTCCTTGAGAGATCCTGGCCACCACCAAGTCCCCCAGCCTCTTGGAGGCCTCCCATAGGGGGCTGCAGGGATGGGGCAGCCCCTCACTGCCCTCTCTCCCTCGCAGTGAGCTCCTGGAGGACCTGGAGGGCAGCAGCAGTGCGGGGGGCATTGCCGAGTGCTTCGTGCAGAGGGTGAGTGGGGGGAGGGCGCCTGGGTCGGGGGAGGGTGGGGGGAGCAGGCCTGGGCTAGGCTGGAGGGGGGCCCCGGGGAGTCGGGACCTCGGGTCTCCCTGACTCCCGTGTCGCCCACAGAGTGAGGATTTTGACATCTACACGTTGTACTGCATGAACTATCCGAGGTGAGGGGTGAGGGGCCCCTACTGGGCCCCAAGCCTTGCCCACTGAATTGCTGTGCCAGCCAGCCTCCCTCCACCTCGACCCATCCAGCTCCAACCCCTGCCAGCCCGGGACAGTAACTGACCTCTCCCTAAGCTGCCCTTGACTGCCCCCGGCCCCCACTGCCAGCCCCTGAAACCCTGGCCATTCCCCGGCCCCTCCCAGCCCCGCCCCCTAAGGGCTGCCAGCCTCCCCCCTGACCTGTGCTGTGCCCCCAGCTCCCTAGCCCTGCTCCGGGAGCTGTCGCTGTCCCCGCCCGCAGCCCTGTGGTTGCAGGAGCGCCAGGCCCAGCTCCGCCACTCACTGCCCCTGCAGAGCTTCCTGCTGAAACCTGTCCAGCGGATCCTCAAGTATCATCTGCTGCTGCAGGTGGGCTGTGGCCCCCGGGGGGCGGGGGGGCTGCTCGGGGAGGGCAATGGTCCTGTCTGGTGACCCCCTGGTGGGACGTCTGGACAGTGGACCCAGGACAAGTCCCTAGAAGCTGAGACGGCAGTTGGGACAGGGGCTCGCGGCCGGTGGGGACTGGCACCAGCTGATCCCACTTTCTTTCTGTCTCTGCCTGTGTGTCTCTGTCCTCCCCTGGATTGCCACCTCTGCCCCCACCTTTCTATTTCTCTCTTTCTCTCTGTCATTGTCATTCTCTCTTGTTTCTGTCTCCTCCCTGGGTGCCCCGGGGGCTGCTTGGCAGGAGCTAGGCAAGCACTGGGCGGAGGGCCCGGGCGCGGGGGGCCGTGAGATGGTGGAAGAGGCCATCGTGTCCATGACCGCGGTCGCCTGGTACATCAACGACATGAAACGGAAGCAGGAGCACGCGGCGCGCCTCCAGGTGAGCCCCGGGGGGCTGGGGGCCCGGGGCTGCTGGGTGGGGGCAGCAGGCAGGAGGGCCTCCGGTGGGGTGGTCAGCCTCTGAGCGCCGGCTGGGACCGCACAGCCCTGTGGCTGACGCCCCCGACTTGGTGTGTGTGCACTTCCTGTCTCGGTGCGTGTGCACTTCGGTGCCTTTTGCACCTGGCGGGTCCCGGCAGGAAGTGCAGCGGCGGCTGGGCGGCTGGACTGGACCGGAGCTCAGTGCTTTCGGGGAGCTGGTGCTGGAGGGCGCGTTCCGAGGTGGCGGAGGGGGCGGCCCCCGACTTCGAGGGGGCGAGCGGCTGCTCTTTCTATTCTCACGGATGCTGCTCGTGGCCAAGCGCCGGGGACCGGAGTACACCTACAAGGGCCACATCTTCGTGAGTTCAGGGTTGGGGGCTTGGCCGGAATGTCCCGGCAAGGTTTATCGCCTATAGCCCATACGCGCCTATATGTATACCTGGGTACCTACTGGGAGGGCCGGGGGCGGGGTCTGCAAAGGAGGGACCACCCAGCTTAAAAGGGCCATGTTTTCTTGAGTCCAAGGATAGGTTTAATGAGGGGTGGGGCCAGCAGGATGCCGGTGAGGGCCTGGGGGAGGCTGGATTTGAGCTTGCTGCCCCTTTCTGTCCCCCGCCCCCCATCCAGTGCTGCAACCTGAGTGTGAGCGAGAGTCCTCGAGACCCTCTAGGGTTCAAGGTGTCCGATCTGACCATTCCCAAACACAGGCACCTGCTGCAGGTGGGTGCAAGGTGGGGCTGGGCAGTCAGGGCTCCCCTCCACCGCTAGACTTTACACCCGGCTCCCGACTCCGCCCCATCCCACCCCCAGGCCAAGAACCAAGAGGAGAAGAGGCTGTGGATTCACTGTCTCCAGCGCCTCTTCTTTGAGAACCACCCAGCCTCCATCCCTGCCAAGGTACAGCTCCTGCCATATCCGTGGGCCTTGAGCACGCTGGAGGACACAAGACCCCCCCACAAGGCCCTGCGGGCAGGGGGTTTCTCTTAGACCATGATTGATAAATTACAGAGTTAGGCTGCCTGAGTTTGAAGCCCAGCTCCACCATGTCCCTGCTGTGTGACTTTGGGCAAGTAGGGCAGCCTCTCTGGTCTCTGTTTCCTCACCTGGAGGGATCAGCAAACCCCCACCCCCCGGAGTTGGGGGGATTACTGACAGTCATCAGTCACGTGACATCGCCTCATGCGTACAGCGCCCATGAGCGGGACCGTGACCGGGGTGCTCAGAGACAGACCCCCTGCCACGCGACTCTACCCTTGTCTCTTTCAGGCCAAACAAGTTCTCCTTGAAAACAGCCTGCACTGTGAGTTGGGGCCTTGGGACGATGTGGAAGTAGAGGCATGACTCCCAAGGAAAAGTCGATTATCGGGTTCCAAATTTCTTCCCATAGGTGCTCCTAAAAGTAAGCCTATCCCAGAGCCCCCGACACCCCCGCTTGGGTCTCCCCGACCTCGAGATGCCCGAAGTTTCACCCCTGGACGAAGGAACACAGGTAAAGATGGAGCCCTGAGCCTCCCCCCGCCCTGCTTTTCCCCCAGAAACTGTGTCCCCAGCCTTCTCCTCTTTGGGAGCCTGGAGCTGGCCCCTCATGGGCTTCTAATCTCCCTCTCCCACAGCTCCATCTCCAGGATCCTCTGCTACTCGCCGTGGCCGCAGGCAGTCTGGTGAGTGTCCTTTACCTAAAAGTTGACTGGAGAATGCGGTGGGAGCTGGGCCCTTGACGTCACTGTGTCCTCTCCCCAGAGCCAGTGAAGGACCCGTACGTTATGTTTCCACAGAACAGTAAGTGACCGCCCCAGCCCAGCCTAGTCCAGCCCCGTCTGTCTGTCTGTCTCTTCCCAAGGGGCATGGGGTCGGGGTGATGGGTGGCTCATCAGCTGTCAGGAATGACCTTATTCCTGCATCTCACTCTTTTCTCTTTCTCGTCTTTCCATCCCCAGCTAAGCCTAGACTCAAGGTAAGAAACACCCTAGGACAGGGGTCTGGGGACCCCTACTCCTGAGTCTGAGAGAAAGGGATGGGGCCCTCGACTCCAGCCCTCCATCCTCTCTCCTTGCTCGCAGCATGCTGGCAGTGAGGGGGAGCTCTACCCCCCTTTAGAGCCTCAGGCAGCCGTTCCCACTTCCGGAACCCCTGAGGACCTGGAGGACACTGGACCTCCCGCGCTGGAGCCCTCTGGGACCTCCATCACTGACGAGATCCTGGAACTGCTGAACCAAAGAGGCCTCCGGGATCCAGGGGTGAGCTGGGCATCACATCATGGTGTCCTTGGGGCCCTCAGCTGGGAGGGGGACAGCCCCAGGTGCTCAGGGGGCCCGGCCTGCCTTAACATCTTTGGCCTCCTCTCCAGTGCCCACTGCCGCCGTCCCCCCACGACATTCCCAAGTTTCCTGGAGATTCCCAGGTGGCAGGCGACAGTGAAATCCTCACATTCCAAGCCCTGCCCGGCCGGGACTCTTCAGAAGAGGAGGAAGAGGAGGAGCTGGAGATGGACGAACGGGGGCCTTCCCCACTGCATGTCCTGGAAGGGCTCGAAAGTTCCAGCGCTGCTGAAACTCCCGACGTTTCCGGCCTTAGCAAAAGTCCAGACGCACCCGGCCTCCCTGAAATTCCCGGCCTGTCTGAAATTCCCAAGATTCCCCACCTTCCCAGCCTCTCTGACATTTCCAGTGTTTTTGAAATGCCCTGCCTTCCAGCCATACCTAGTGTCCCGGACATTCCTAGTCTCGCCAGCGCTCCCGCCCTTCCCTGTGACTCATGGCTCCAGGGACCTCTGCGGGGGCCCGAGGAGGCTCCAGGCACCAGGAGAGAACTGTTCCCCGGAGGCAGCTCAGCAAAACTGGGGGAACCCTCCTCAGGCGGCAGGGCAGGGCAGGAGGAGGCTGAAGAAGGGGAGTCGTTCCCAGACTTCCCTCCCCAGGATGTCCCCCGAAATCAGGGATTCCCAGATGAACTGGAATTCCGCTCTTGTTCAGAAATTCGCAGCGCCTGGCGGGCCCTGGAGCAGGGGCAGCTGGCCCGGCCGGGTTTCCCAGAGCCACTGTTGATCCTGGAAGATTCGGATCTGGGCGGAGGTGGCGGGAGCGGGAAGGCAGGAGCCCCAAGTTCGGAGAGGGCAGCTTCCCGGGTGCGAGAGTTAGCCCGGCTCTACAGCGAGCGGATCCAGCAGATGCAGCGGGCCGAGACCCGGGCGTCTGCCAACGCCCCCCGCCGCCGGCCCCGCGCCCTGGCCCAGCCCCAGCTGTCCCCCCGGCTGCCCCAAGAGCAGGCTGAACCAGGTGAGGTCCAGGCGTGTGGTCGGCAGAGACGGCCCCCACGGAGACCTCGGTCCTGATTCCGTTCTTTCTGTGCACACAGGGCCCCTGCCTGCCTTTGGACACGTGCTGGTATGTGAGCTGGCCTTCCCGCTGACCTGTGCCCAGGAGTCTGTCCCTCTGGGTCCTGCCACCCGCGTTCAAGCTGCCACACCTCTGTCTAAGCAGGGAGGTTGCCTGAGTGGCCAGGGACTCTGTGTTTCCAGTTCGCCTGTGCAAGACCATCTGGGCACCCGGGTTCCAGCTGCTACCCCTCTGCCCGAGCAAGGAGGCCTCTGGAATCGACAGGGCGTGGCTGCGGCCACCACAGCCTTGCCCCCGCAGGAAGAGCCCCCGGATGTGCAGGCCCCGGCTACAGCTATGCCTGACCCAGAAGGCCACCTGGAAATCCAGCTTCCAGCTACCACCCCTCCGCCGCAGCATACAGGCCAGATGGACACCCAGGTTCCCACCAGCCCGGCTCTGCCCGGGCAGGGACACTGTTCTGATGTCACGGTTTTAGCCGCCGCCACCGTGCCCAAGCAAGAAGGCCCCCTACGCAGCCAGAGCCCGACCGATACCTCGTTAACCACGAAAGGAGGCTCCGGGGATGTTCCGCTCCCGGCCGGGGTTGGCGACCAAGCTGTCAACGCCTCGCTTTCGCGTGGAGGCAGCCTGGACTGTCTGATCCCAGGCAATGCTGCACTGCCCTTGCAACGTGACCTGGATGTTCCGGTTCCGGGTGCTTCACCTCTGCCCGCCTGGGGAGGCCCCCCAAGCCATCAGATCCCAGCCAGCGCTACACTGTCTTTGCCCCAGGACCCCTCAGACATTCAGCTTCTGGGCACCTCACCCTTGCCCGCACACGGAAGCTGCCTGGACCATCAGATCCCAGCCAGCGCCCCACCGTCTTTGCCCCAGAACTCGCATGTTCCCGCTGCCGCACCCCTGCCCCAGCGACCAGGCCTCCTGGACACTCAAGTCCAGACCCTCCTGCCTTTGCCCAAGCTGGGAGGCCTCCCAGACACCCAGGGTCCATCTGCTGCACCTTTGCTTCAGGAACAAAGCTTCACGGACCTTCTGGTCCAAAAACGTGCGCCTTCGTTGGAGCAGAAGAGCCTCCCCGACGTCCGTGGTCCGGCTGCGGCACTCTCGCCTGAGCAGGGGGGCTCCCCGGAGACTCAGGGCCTGTTTCCCACCCGGGCTCAGACCGCCGTGGTTTTGTCCAAACCAGGATGCCACTTGGCCTCTCCTGTCACCAGGTCAGAGTCTTCAGAGTTGACCCCACCCCACAGTCCCCCTCCTCCAACCCGGCAGCTCCTGGGCCCCCACGCAGCTGCCCTCTCGAGGTACCTGGCAGCCTCCTACATCAGCCAGAGTCTGGCTCGGCGACAAGGGTCTGGGGGAGAAGCTCCCTTGGCCTCCCGGGGTCCCTGGTCCTCTTCTGCCCCTACATCGCGGGCCCCTTCACCCCCACCCCAGCCCCAGCCCCCTCCGCCCCCAGCCCGGAGACTCAGCTATGCCACCACGGTCAACATCCAGGTCGGGGGTGGCGGGCGGCTCCGGCCAGCCAAGGCCCAAGTCAGACTGAACCATCCTGCTCTCTTGGCCCCCGCCCAGGAATCTGTGGGCCTTCGCAGGGCCCAGGGAACTCCTGATGCCCCTTTCCCCATGTGAGCCTGGGTATCGGGCTTCTTGAAAAGCAAGGACTTCCACCAGATGCCACCGACCCTCAGAACTTCACCCAGAAGTCCACACACTGAACATAGGTGTAGAAATCGCAGCTTTCCAACTCCTGGGAGCTGCTCTGGCGGATGGTCCTTTCTACTTACCTTGATTAACTCAGCAGGGATGGGGAAGGGGATATCGTTAATATTTTGTTAATATTATAAAGTTATGTACCTTTTCCTATTCTGGAGGCAGTGGAGGGCTAAGAAAATGAATGCGAAGGTCTGACGCAGCATCAATCAGTGGTTCTGAAAACGGGAGGCGTCTCCAATCCGACAACCACCCGTCACAATTTGGGGGTTTTGCTTTTAGAGAGTTTTATGAACTGCTCGATCCCGTCCGGGAAAGCCAAATTAAGCAGTGTGGTTCCGGCTAGACTTAGAAGTCCCTTCTCTTAGTAGTTTACCTGTTTCTTGTGTCCTAGCATCTCATCCGCTCAGCCATCTCTATGCATACCCATCGGCGGCCTGTCCGTCCCCTGCCCGGTGCCCCTCCCCATCTTCCAGTCCATATGCCAGGATTTCGTCTAATCTGTCTCCTCTGCGTCCGTCATCGTACCCCCGCTCCTCCACTAGCACACGACCGTCTAACCCATCAGCCACCTCATGTTCTCTGCCGTCCGTCCGTCCAACAATTTTGGTCTCTCTCCAGCCCTCCCTCCTTAACCAGATCCTTCTGGGTCTCGGCCCTACCAAATTTCGGAGACTGTTTCACACTCATACCAGAGTGAACTGGGTTTGGGATTCTGGAACGGCTGCTCCACATCTGATTTCTCACTCCCCAACACATGAATGCTCCAGTTCTTGTGCCCACCTACACGCATTGGATCTTTTTACCCCCTCGCTTTAGTTTGGGACCTCTCGGGTGCCTCAAGTGCCGCCACCCCCAAGAGAAATTCAGGTCGGAGACAAAGGCTTTTATGTTAGAATCATTCTGCCCCCTCCCAGCAGTGGCATGCTGGGCGAGCAGCATAATCGAAGCAGTTTCTCTGGTAATACTAGCTTCATTCATTGAACGCTCAGCCTCTTGTACTTAGCACGTTGTCTTATTTAATTTTTCCTGGAATTCCCCGAGGCACCAGTGTCAAAGCTGAGTTCAAATCCTGGCTTTTCTAGTTGGTGTATGACCTCCCAGAGTCTGGCCTCTCTCAACCGGGCCAGCCGAGAAACTACAACAGGGCCTGCCTTGTAAAATCATGGTAAATTCAGTGAGCATGGCCTCACTTCCAGGGACACTGTTCCACTAACATAGATCCCCCAGGATCCAGGATTTAGTTCCGTCCTATGGAGTCAGAACCTCCAGGCAGGAGCCTAGGAATCTGAAGTTTTAACAATCAATGAACAGAAAGGGGGAAAAAAGTGATTTAGTGTACTAACTGCATAGCACGGGCATTAGTCACTTTATGTGAACTCATTTACTTTGAATCCTCTCAATGTCCCTAAAAGGCACGTGAGGGTGGTTTCTGACCCTCACTTTAGAGATGAGTGAACAGAATAGAGAGGAAGGGATCTGCCCCCTCACACAGCTGGGCAGAGGCAGAGTTGCAACTCAGATATAGCTCGAGTCTATACTGTCATCTGTCTCGTGCCGGGCAGGATTCAAGACCCACTTCCCTCCGGAAAAAGGCTTATAGCCTAGTGCCTGAAAGGCCCCAAGCAGTCCTTAGGTGAGTAAGGTAGCCAGAACAAGGCCTGGCTCTGTAAATGTGAGGGGCTGGTGTCCAGTGTTATTGGTTAGTGGGCTACACGGCAGGGCCGGGGCCAAGCTGGCCTCCTCAGCCTCCCTGAGGTCAGGACTGAGGCGGGCCCTCCCCTCCTCCGCCCCCAGCTGCACATTCCCAGCTGAAGGAAAGTTCTCAGCCTGGCCTGGGCTCCCAGTGGCGCCGGAATTCCCGGTATTTGAGGAGGCGGCTGGGAGGGAGAAAGGGGCCGTCTATTCCAAAGCCTCAAGTGGGGAAGGAGAGGCGAGCCCCCTCCGCCTTGCCTTTTCCAGATGCAGATGCATCCCAGCTGTGCCTCTGACAAGGAGCCAGGAGCCTCGGAACCCTGGAGGAAAACCAGGGACACCAGGCTTGCTTCGGCCCCTCCTGCCCCTGGACCCCAGGACTCCGGACAGCTGCAGGCTCCTTCACAGCCCCAGCTGACACCACCTCGAGCTACCTTCCTGGCTGGCCTGCTAGTCTGCCCACTGTTGGGTCAGCCCAGCCGTCCTAGAGCCACAGTTCGATCAGGCTCAAAACCAGGTGGGGGGTGCCCTGCTGCCCTCTTTGGGACATTTCAGTTAACGCCGGCCAGACCCTTAACCAGACCATATCCGCCACGCCAGCACTATCCGCGTGTGCTCCCCGGCCACCCGTGGTGTTCTGCAGCACTGGCCTCACAAGGGACATGTCCTCTCACCTGCAGCCCCGTGGGACAGCCACACACGGCTACCATACTGGGTGGGCAGAGACAAAAAGGGCAACTGGGAGTAAATTTCAAGTTCCATCTTTTACAAAAAAAAAATTTAAGGCTTTCCTTTCTTTGTCCATACCCAACGTTCTTGCCAGTACCCCCAGCCGCAGGGGGAGTAGTGTGGGCCCTCGCCTGGGGACAGGTGGCTGAGGTATGCAGGTTGGCTGCAAGGCTAATGTGGGCAGAGATGCCCTTTCCACTCAATGAAGCTCACTGGCTCCCTGCAAAAACACGGGG